>OZ002740.1:230285946-231535946 GCA_963924295.1 Dioctria rufipes
CTCCATATACAAAAAGTCGGTAGTGAAAGGGCTAGAGCTCATTTAATACCATGTTACGTGCACTGCACTGCATCGTTTAAGCGCGAATTACAATTACGACTTCGACTTCGGCTTCGACTTTGCTCAAATGGTAAATACATGTCGAAAGATACAATTGCAACTTCGACTTCGACTGCGACTCCGACTGAAATTAAACTTTGCTCAAAGTGCAAAGTTGGTGTTCGCTGCGGCCAACTTCAGTTCAATCGCAGAAGTCGGGACTTCTGGCTTGTTCAAGGAGTTGAAGCTTTAATTTAATTACAAATTTCACCTCAGCGTCGACTTTGACTTAAAATCAAGTCGCAGTCGACAGTTCAGCCGTAATTGTACATCACGCTTTAGGCTAATTTCTAAAACACTGCACACAGCATCAGTTGACATTTGTTAAATAGCGCAGAATAGTACCAAAATCAAGGAAGTGCTTAATTTTAAATTGATTAATAAATTTAAAAATGACATTAGAAGGAAAATTCGTAGAGTTTTTCTCAAAATAATAAATCTACAATGCAGAAAAATCTAAATATGAAACCTACAACAATTTATTGCCAAAGAATTCCACTGCTTCAATGTATTTCATAATACGTACACTGCTTCGGTACTTCACTGCATCACAATCTGGCTTTAGTATAAGTAATCAATCAAGGCAGTGTTAAGTTCTCCCCAATCAAGAGCAGGTTTCACAATGAAAAACAATAAGCCTGCCCACGAAAGATGCAACACAAATACTTTTAAGTGAAGCGCCACTCACCAAAGCAGCAATTGCTTGATGAAAGGCCACTTGCTGTACGCATTCTGCAAGCATTTTCGTTTGAGCATTCCATGTACAGGTTTTGCGTGAAGCATCGATATTTGGATGAGATATTCATGGGACAACGTCATGACAAAAACAATTCCCTTATAATTTAAGCACTTTGCTTGGGAGGATGCAGTGCAATCGCTCTTTTGGTTAACGGCTTACTGCACATACTATATATGTATATAAGAAGCGTATCTAGGGAGAGAGCAGAGAGAGCGATCGCTCCCCAGTCCCCTTAGATCACATTATCATAATGTGGCGCCTTTCGACCAACGAAATTCGTATTATACGAATTTAAGTATAAATATACTGAATCTATGTTTTTCGTGTGAAGCAGTTTATTTGTAATATACTTAAGTATAATTCTAAAATCAACGCATATTTATTTCGTCATAATTTAAACAGTATTTGCCGCAAAACGGCCTTGTGATGCTGCAGAGTTTTTGTATGTATATATTTTGTAATAATATGTAAGATAAAGTAGCAAACATATAACGAAATTTTCCCCGTTTTTATTTTGCCTCTCCTACAAATTGCAGCTACTTCATGGAAAAGAACTCCACATCGGAAAGATGTGACTCACAAGTTGGGCTTTATAATTTTTTATATGCCAATTTTCTTGAAAATATTTCTTTAGAAATTAACAGCTCCGCAAAGAATGTTGGATTAGTTCGGTTCGCTACTAATTTTTATGAACATAGATGATTTTTTCTCAGGAACAGTAGAAGATATGAAACCACGTCGATTTATCAAAATAATTGTCAGCTCATGACACCAGTAAAATTGTAAGGATTGCATACCTATCTTTCGTAGTGATTCGCTACATAAAAGAGATTCAATACCAGATTCTATTTTATTCTATTGACTTCCCCTAAATACATATATGTTTGCTAAATGGACGTTTGCCTAAAGACGTATTACAAAAAGTTCATTTTACTAAAGGACATTTTACAAAAGGAATCTTCCCCACCTGAGATCAAAGACAAAAAAGTCGTTTTCCAAAAAGTTGTTTGTCAAAACGACTTTTGGCAAATATGAATATGAAATGAGGCGTGGGCGCGATAAAAGATTCTAGCATTTTAAAAATGTGGCTGCTAAATTAATTTTTATAGATCCAAAATATTACAAAAACCCAAATAGAGAGAAATTAGAATTTTTGGCAGTCGTGTAGGTACTCAGGCGTCATTGACAGCAAAGCCGATCTTGTTCAAGAGTTTGATTATTTTAAAGTTATGTTACAGAGAGATAATAGTTACAAGTATTAAAAATATTTTAAATATTGAGGAACTGTCCATAAACAGTGTATTAAAATTCATGATTATCAATGACATGTTCTCTATTTAGCTTAACCTCTCGGTTTTAAATCTTTACCAATAAGTAGTGCAGGGGCCGGATTCTGTAGCACGGAGAATTTGGGAATTTGGGAGATGAGAATTGAGTTTTCTTAGAATTCTTAATTAGCTAATTCTCCATTCCCAATTCACTAACATGGTTGGAGAATTAGGGAAAACGTAAGAAATGTGAAAAAGTGCGAATCTCCTGGGACGATTAAGGGTATCAATTTTTGTTGTAGAGGGTTGGACATTTTTTCATATGTGAGGTACATCTGCCTCTATCTTTTACTGTCGAAATAAATTTAAATTTCTTTTTTTTTGGAGCAGTTTTTGAGGGATGTAGGATGGTAGGTTTTCTCGAGTTTTTCCGGGATAACGAGAGAATGGAGAGTAGTAGGAGAATGTATGTGGTATCAAAAAAAATGGGAGCTCAGCGCGAACAAGATAGGTTTAGTAAATGGGGCGGGAAGAGTGCGTGGTAGAAATGGGAGCTGATTAATGGAAATTAAAAAAAAAAAATTAAGACAATATCAGGAGCTGCAATAATTCGCAGCTCAGGATCTCTAAGCCCAATAAAAAAAAAAGTAAGAATTCACTTTGGTAATTAGGCATGCATGGGTATTATAGGCTATATTTTATTTCGATTAACGGTAATTTGCAGATTTGAGCGGCCTCGACGGTAAATTTTGCTATCGCAATATTCACGGGCGCCTAACTTTATGTGGGAGGGCTGTAGAGTATTGGAATTTTTTTGATAGATCAAGGGTTTAGAGTACAAAAATATAGGTGAACAATTTTGGGGCAGGGTGTTTTGGGGGTTGGTGGTCGTACCACCCCTCATAGGGGGTTGCTCAAACTACGTCATGTTTGGTACCAAATTAAAGAGGGAGGAGATGGTAATCGAGTGGTGTAGTAATTGTCTTTGATCGTTTTAACGTGATAGCTGACTTTTGACCGCCGAAAAACTATTTTTTAACACTACGGTCATATACATCCCAGTTTCCATATTTTGCATATATTTCTTCCGTTCTTTATTTCACATCCATTAGTACTCCGTTGTGAACATTTCTGTCATGGGAAGTGAATTTCCAGGACTTACCAGTTCTTCGCAATGATGAGATGAAAATATGTCAATGTTTGTACCAAAAACAGCCAATTTTTCACCTTAAAAAGGACTGCTACACTTCTTTTACAGTTATTTCCAAAACGGTTTATCGGATTCAAAAATTATTTACATATTTAATTAGGGGACAAAATGTAGATGCGATGTCATCCTACACACAAGCTTTACCGTGTATATTTAAAAATTTTACAGCATCTTTTCTGTACTGGACGACGACCAAATTGATCAATTTCGCGTGATTTGTAATTTTTAGTGGGTACTTTGAGAGACAAAATCCTTGTTCCTCTGTTAGTATTGCATGGATTTCCATAATTTGTTTTTTACAATATAGCCAGGATACGCAGTGAATACATAACTCAATTTGAAATTCCTAGGTACCTAGATACCTTCACAAAACGCAACAAAAGAAGACAATACAATTTTTCCACTTACTTTTCCACTTGCAAAACACCGGAGAATTAACAAGTGGAATGGAGAATTTGGGAATTCCGTACTCACTTTTCAAATTCTCTCTCAGTTGAAAATTTTTCGTCTTACTTTCACTTCTCAAGTTCTCCGGTGTTTGCTTGTGGAAAAGTAAGACGAAAAATTCTCAACTGAGAGGATTTGAGAAGCGAGTACGGAATTCCCGAGTTCCCCATTCCACTTGTTCCGGTGTTTGCTTGTGAAAAAGTAATACGAAAAATTCTCAACTGAGAGGATTTGAGAAGTGAGTACAGAATTTCCGAATTTTTCGTCTTACTTTCACTTCTCAAATTCTCCGGTGTTTGCTTGTGGAAAAGTAAGACGAAAAATTTTCAATTGAGAGAGAATTTGAGAAGTGAGTACGGAATTCCCAAATTCTCCATTCCACTTGTTAATTCCCAAATTCTCCATTCCACTTGTTAATTCTCCGGTGTTTTGCAAGTGGAAAAGTAAGTGGAAAAATTGTATTGTCTTCTTTTGTTGCGTTTTGTGAAGGTATCTAGGTACCTAGGAATTTCAAATTGAGTTATGTATTCACTGCGTATCCTAGCTATATTGTAAAAAACAAATTATGGAAATCCATGCAATACTAACAGAGGAACAAGGATTTTGTCTCTCAAAGTACCCACTAAAAATTACAAATCACGCGAAATTGATCAATTTGGTCGTCGTCCAGTACAGAAGAGATGCTGTAAAATTTTTAAATATACACGGTAAAGCTTGTGTGTAGGATGAAATCGCATCTACATTTTGTCCCCTAATTAAATATGTAAATAATTTTTGAATCCAATAAACCGTTTTGGAAATAACTGTAAAAGAAGTGTAGCAGTCCTTTTTAAGGTGAAAAATTGGCCGTTTTTGGTACAAACATTGACATATTTTCATCTCATCATTGCGAAGAACTGGTAAGTCCTGGAAATTCACTTCCCATGACAGAAATGTTCACAACGGAGTACTAATGGATGTGAAACAAAGAACGGAAGAAATATATGCAAAATATGGAAACTGGGGTGTATATGACCGTAGTGTTAAAAAATAGTTTTTCGGCGGTCAAAAGTCAGCTATCACGTTAAAACGATCAAAGACAATTACTACACCACTCGATTACCATCTCCTCCCTCTTTAATTTGGTACCAAACATGACGTAGTTTGAGCAACCCCCTATGAGGGGTGGTACGACCACCAACCCCCAAAACACCCTGCCGCAAAAATTATTCACCTATATTTTTGTAATCTAAACCCTTAATCTATCAAAAAAATTCCAATACTCTACAGCCCTCCTACATAGAGTTAGGCGCCCGTGAATATTGCGATAGAAAAATCTACCGCCGAGGCCGCTCAAATCTGCAAATTACCGTTAATCGAAATAAAATATAGCCTATAATACCCATGCATGCCTAATTACCAAAGTGAATTCTTACTTTTTTTTTTATTGGGCTTAGAGATCCTGAGCTGCGAATTATTGCAGCTCCTGATATTGTCTTAATTTTTTTTTTTAATTTCCATTAATCAGCTCCCATTTCTACCACGCACTCTTCCCGCCCCATTTACTAAACCTATCTTGTTCGCGCTGAGCTCCCATTTTTTTTGATACCACATACATTCTCCTACTACTCTCCATTCTCTCGTTATCCCGGAAAAACTCGAGAAAACCTACCATCCTACATCCCTCAAAAACTGCTCCAAAAAAAAAGAAATTTAAATTTATTTCGACAGTAAAAGATAGAGGCAGATGTACCTCACATATGAAAAAATGTCCAACCCTCTACAACAAAAATTGATACCCTTAATCGTCCCAGGAGATTCGCACTTTTTCACATTTCTTACGTTTTCCCTAATTCTCCAACCATGTTAGTGAATTGGGAATGGAGAATTAGCTAATTAAGAATTCTAAGAAAACTCAATTCTCATCTCCCAAATTCCCAAATTCTCCGTGCTACAGAATCCGGCCCCAGATGTGAGTGATCTGAAAGAACTGCAGATTGAAACTCAGTGAGTCCTAACTGCAATCATTAATGGGCGAACACAATTTTCTGGGTTAGCTTTACTCTCCATTTGACAGTTGGTAGCTACCACAGTGGATTATAAAATAGTTATAGGTAATTTTGCAGGAAAGAAACCGAGACGAAGGAAGCTGTTGTAGTTGAAATAATAGATTTTTGTTATGCTTCCATTTAATCAAAAAAATAAATTACTCATGTTTTAACTACTGCTGGGAGTCTTTTTTTTTGTTTTTCAAAATATTAAAAAAAAATGTTTTTATGCAGTGGCGCCTTTCTTTAATATGTTCGCTCCCCCAAATATTTAAACCTAGATACGCATCTGATGTACAATATATATGCATGATGTGCATATGCACGAAGCAATTGCATCTTGGCAGGTCGGCCTGAGTTAATTAAATCGGTAATAGAATAGATGTATATAAAATTGAGGTTGTCCAGCGAATTCCCAAAGAGTAATAGTAAAAACACATGGAACATCAATGCGATTTTCCACATATTTTCATGTGAAATAGTGAAAGAGTTGCGGGCAAGCGTATTTTGTATTTTGATGACATAAACGAGAGATATAAATGTTGAAGATCGTCTTGTTACATATTACAAAACAAATAGAATATAAAACCAAAATAATGTGGATAAATTATGTCTGTTTAGTATAAATGTAGTTCACCTATATCTACGGGATAGTTGAGCGTTGCTATTATTAATAAATTAATAGTGCGATTAGATCTAAAACATTTACATTACTCAATTTGAATCTGTGTTTCATATTATATTTGGACATTTTCAATTTTTATTTGTATCCCAGTGGGAAAAATAGGAATGCCTGACTTAGGTATACTGTTAACATCACCTGGAAAGCATTAGTAATGAGTAGGTACATGAACATACCTTACGTTGACCTGGTTTAGGAAGATAGGTGTAATGTATTGATGCATCGTATTTTTGAGCATCTTCCAGGGATGCTTATAGAAGGCAGAGAGGTAATTCATTCATGTTGTATATACCTTACGTTTAAATGGTTTAGGAAGGCAGGCGTAATGTGTTAATGCATAGAACTTTTCAGGGAATATTTAGTGAAGGCAGAGGTAATGAAGAGATATATTCATTCGTGTTGTTATCAAAAAGAGATAGAAATTGGTGCGGCTGTATTTGTAGAGGGTACCCAGTGGGAAACGAAAGCATTTCTGATGCATTGCGAAAACGTTCTGTGGAAGGTATGGAAGCAATACGCTCGGATACCCAGTTCATTTCTTTTAAAGCATTGATGTCCTATGACAGGAAGGTATATAAAGTGGTTATATACCTTACCCCTGCATGACCTGTAAGGTGAATGAAAGCCTTCCTTATTAGGTCTTTGGAAGCATTCCTTATTAATTCTTTTGAAGGTGGGAAGAAGCATTACTTTTAGTTCTTTGGAAAGTGAAAAGAAGGATCACTTTTAACTTCAGTGGAAGCATTTATTCTGCCATTTCAGAAAAGTGTATGGAACCATTAAGTGTGAGCTATCCGGAAAGCTGGAAAAAAACATTAAATTTATAACGTCAGGAAGGTGGAGGGAAGCACTCATCATGTTTTTACTGAGAGTGTTGTTGTTGCTGTTGCGTTTTTTGTTATTGTTGTTGTTGCTGTTGGTTAATTGCCCCGCCAGAGTAGAAAAAAAGATTATCAATCGCCCGTCGTTGCTGGAATGAAACGTGACGTTCTGAATTTGAATGTAAATCGACGGCTGGTCGTATCGTGATATATTTATAGAAAACGTAGGCTTTGTTTTTTGTTTGTTTGGATTTTATATTGCAATGCATTCCATAAATTGCAAATCAGCAAGAGGATTTTTTTCCTCCTGGAATTCAACTGCAAATAAAAATTATGTTTTAAGCAATTAGGCACTACAGAATCAGAATAATTTCAGATGTGTGCTTACTGCTTTTGCATAAAGGCAAGGTGTGTATTGTGCCGCGCTGCTATACCTCCATTCATATACATATAGACATACATATGTATGAGAAGATTATGGGTTAGTTTAAACGTCAAAGTTTTTGCATGCTTCTCATGAAAGTGGTATCGCAAAATGGGAGAAGTAGCAGATATGGGCGACGTAACATCGCGCATCTTCCTTTAGCAAAAGCTATGCCGTCTTAAACTAACCATATAAAAAAACTTTAAATGACGTATAGGCCTTGCCAACGTATGACGACGGAACGGAAATGATGCATCCACTGCACAAAAGCTGTTAAATAATGACGTCACTCTGGTTTTGTTGAAAGCTTTTTAAAAGTTTTTACTTCTGAGCTATGTTAGCTAGGATTTTGCACCAAAGTCTTCGTTGTCGAATCTATCACAAAGTAAGAATTATTTCATTCTTTTTGGACGAGAACAACTCTTACTTAATATTTGAATTAAGTGACGTAAAATAATAAAATTTCCGGACGGAAGGATTAAAAAACAATATCCTTACTAAAAGTCATTGACAAAGATATCGTAGCTTCATTAGTTAAAAGTTACTCTTGTCTGCATAGAAAATGTAGAGATTTAATGGTGGTTCGTGGTTGATGATGGGAGTAATGCTGAATCATTCAACATGTGTCTAGTTATTTATTTCTCAGCAACATTTTTTTTTCTAGATTTAAGAATGCTACTAAACTGTCGTTCGCAGATGGGATGGATAATAAAAAAACTTATCTAGGTACTATGGTAATATAGAAATAAACTAAATAATAATTTACACAAATTGACCATGTACACCTACCTGGTTTCTTAGAAAGTTGTGGAAAATAAACTTATTCGTATCTCGCACTTAAATGAAAATAATCCTTCCCTTCGCCTTACAAGTCATCCAGAGGTAAGATGTGCATCGCCACCTTATATACCTTCCCGTCGTAGATATCAGTTCATTGAGAGAAATGAACTGGGTATTAGAGCGTATTGCTTCCATATCTTTCACAGAATGTTTTCGGAATGCATTCCCCCAGGGCTGAAAATCAACAGCGTGATGAATTAAATATTGATTTATGTATGAATATACCTTGGTATGAAGGTACATAGCTTGGTATGATTGTATTTTTTATTACCTTATCTCTGTCGAGGGTTGAATAAAAGATTCTTACTTTGAAAGTAAACGACGCTTGTGTAAAATTCACTAAAATTTATTTTGAAGCAGTCAGTTTTATGTAAAACAAGAGAAAAAGTTACAATTGGTCTAACGCCAATAACATTATAATCTACATGAAAATAAAAGTTGAAGAAAGTGAAAACCCAAAGCTCTGTATGGCAACACCAAGAAAGGGTTGCCCGATTTGGTCCACTTTAGAACTTATCTTTGTAATTTTTATGAAAACGCGTTTACAAATTTTGAGCACTCCACGTGGATACGTTCCCAGGCAGTGTCCAAATATATAGTGAAAAATGAGATTTTTGTACGGTAACCTTATGAAGGAGTTGAGCGGTTTGTCCCATTTTTGAACTGAAATTTACTTCAATTTCAGCGCGCTTTCGAGTTATCGGACGGACAGATAGATAGACGGACGGACAGACGGACATGTAAAAATCAAAATAACTTTTAATATTATGCGCGGATATACAACAATTTTTACTCTACTTGTTTTTAAGGAAAATTTGAATGCATTTCGCGTATTTTATTTTGCCGGCATAGCACCTTTCACTAATCGTGGTTAATTCCCCACGACAAACAAAAAACCTTTTTATGGAAAAATGCTTTCTTACAATATCCGCTTATCTCAAAATTTCATGCTTACCTAAAATTCGGCGTCAGAAGATAGTGTGAATTATGACTTGTAAAATGAATCCGTGGGAATTGCACAATGAGTGAAAAAGTGCAATCACAACAAATTGTTTAATTTAATAATAATGATGTATTTCAAACAAGTAATGCTAGATTCCATGCTAAACACAGAACCACTAATAATAAATAATAGATCAAATTTGATTTTTTACAAGTTTTATGTAATAAACAAGAGGAAACAAGAAATTTATATACAGGAAACATGTATGTACAAAATATGCATAAGAGCGATTGGCCTTTTCACCCTTAAAATTAAAACTAAAACAGGGTCCCTCTGTGAAAACCAAATCCGAGAAGCCAACAATTTTACCCGTGAAGGGAACTGAGGCAAGAAGTGAACCAATATAATAACAAAAATAATTCCACAGCATCACCAAATGTAGGATAATCAAGTAACACAGATAGAATTGCTCTAAGACCAATTCTTATGATACAATAGATGAATGCCAGTATGGTCACACATCTGTGCAACTTTGATTTTTGAAGTGGTTTTTCGCATATATTTCTAAAACGGTTCGTTGGAGAGTAAAAATGTTTATAATCAATTTCATAGGATTTCACATTCTGAAGAACTTTTCAGTACATTAAAACCGTCTAGTATACGTAAAAATCCTAAATTTTTTTATGACAACACCAAGAGGGCGTTGCCCGATTTAGTCCATTTTCTAAATTTTATTTATATATATCTTTTATAGTAGTGGGACAGGAGTTTCCATCATAAGCATGGAGACCAGAGCGGCCCATTGTACTTTATTTACTATTGTTATGAAAACACCATTTACCAAATTTCAACCCTCTTACGTTAACGCGTTCTCAGGCAGTGCCAAATATATAATGAAAAACGAAATTTTTGTATGGCAACCCTACGAACGAGTTGCCCGATTCGTCCCAATTTCTAACTGAAGTTTACTTTTTCTTTATGAAACCTGTGTGAGAAATTTCAACCCTCTAAGTGAACGCGTTCTCGAGTTATCGTGTGGACAGACAGATGAATATACAAAAATTAAAATAACTTTTAATATTAGGCGAGTCCAATCCATTTTGCTCTACCATCATTATTTCTAGGTGTTACAAACCGAATGACAAGCTTGTACACCCCATAGATTTTATCTAGGGTATAAAAATATTAAAACACTTTTAAAATAAATAACTTTTATAATAAAATCATTTTTTCTTTGTCTGTGATATACACAAGAAAAGTTTTATTGCAAAATGAAATGCTACAACTCAGATTAAATCGTAAAATTTAGGCATCAATAACAATAATCACCTTCAGGGCCGCATTTACCCTTTTGAAGGTCCTAGGCACAAAATTATTATGAGGCCCCTAAAAAATAAAACTATTTTAGTTAATAAAATACATATATATAGGTACATATGCTGTTTTTTTAGTTTATTGAAAAAAAAAGTCGACATTTCCATAATAACGCATTTTAATAACATAAAAATAACATTGGTATTTAAAACAAGCTAGAATTGGTCTAAGACCAACTTTTATGTTAGCTTAGATGAGTGCCCGTATGTAATTGTTTATGGTCACCTCTCTGTGTACGTTTGATTTTTGAAGTGGTTTTTCACATATATTTCTAGAACGGCTCGTCATATAGGATTTCATATTCTGACGAACTTTTCAGTTCAATAAAAACGTCGTAGGACTGGTCGTTTTTATAGTATTCGTAAAAAGCCAAAATTTTTATATGGCAACGACCTAGAAAGGGTTGCCCGATTTAGCCCATTTTTGAAATTATATTTGCTTTTTCTATAAAAATGCCGTGTACAAAATTTCAACTTTCTACGTTGACGTGTCTAAATATATAGTGAAAAAAGAAAATTTTTGTATGGCAACCCGAGTTACTCGATTTGACCCATTTTCGAACTTAATTTTACTTTTCTTTTAAAAGCCCATGTGCAATATTTCACCTCCCTTAAGTGAATGCGATCTCGAGCTATAGTGAGGACGGACAGACACATGCAAAAAACAAAATAACTTTTAACATGCGTGGTTGTCCAATCCCTTTTGTGCTCTACCATCATTATTACTATGCGTTGAAAAAGGATGACAAACTTAGTATGCCTTTTAGATTTCATCTAGGGTATAATAAAATAAGTAAAAAAACGAGTTTTCAAACAAAACTGAGGCCAAGCCGCATGAAAAAGTAGAAAATAAACTTTTCTTCACACACAGAGGTGGACTCAGATTTTATTCGCTGGAAATCACCGATATATTTCAGTATGATCAATCAGAGGTAATAAGTGATTTGATTCATGAAGAGAAAGAATATTCAAGAGAAATGTCCCAATTAATAAAATCTGAGTCCACCTCTGTATGTGAAAATTTTTTTTTCTACTTGTTCATGCGGCTTTGCCTCAGTTTTGTTTGAAAACTCGTTTTTTGCTTATTTTATTTTCTGCCTTTTTCACGTTTACTAAATTGTAATGTCAATTTAACCGAACTTAATTATATTTTTAATTAATTCTAATTTAATTTTAGTATCTTACTTTCTTTTTAATTTTCCGTTTTCCTTTTAATTTTCCGTTTTCCTTTAATTTTTCTTATATTTATCCTTATATTTCTTTCTTTCTTCTTTATTTTGAGTAAATTTTTGAATATTCGCAGTGAAATTTTTTTGCGTCCATACGTTCGAGAGTTTCCAATCGACTGACCGTACTTCGAACACAATCCGAACAGTTTCGATAACTTGGACTACGGTTTACCGAGGTTTCGAAAAATTTGAAATTTTGAAGGCTGTTACGATGAGATGATTGGAAGTCAGCATCGTGGTTGCCTCGAAGTTTTTGTTCAGCTTATCATTACCGACATTTTAAGTCATGTTTGGTGCCGATCCGAAAACAAAAATTTTTCGAGTATCAAAACGTTGAAGTACTGCAACGGTTTTCTGAAATTCAAATTATGTTTTAAACAGCGCTTTTTAGTTGTATTCCAACTTGATCCCATATAACATGAATTTTCTAGATTTTCCATGTTTTCCACAGCCTTTTCCTATTACTATGAAATTTTTTTAAAAATTTACATGAATTTTCCTCGATTTTTCATGCAAGTTTTCATGATTGTTGAAGTATTGATGCCAGTAGAAAAAAAAAAATGATTCCGCATAGCTTATAAAACTTTTTTGTCGCAAAATTTTCCGGAAAAGTCGGACAATTCCGGAAATTTTCGGAATATTTTCCAGAAAAATTGGAAAATTCTGCATTTTCCTGAAACAGATTTATCACTAATCATATAGATGAAAATTTTTCCGATGATTTTCCCGCTTTTCCATGGGGTTTTAACCAAAAGCAACTTTATGCAACTCATTTCGCTCTACAACTTTGTCTTAGGTTGCAAAACGCTCAAACGCTTCCTTGGTCGGAAAAACTCCAGAAAAGCGTTTTACATGAATTTTCCTTGATTTTTTCACCATTGTCGGAGTGAAAGTAATGATGTCAGTTGATAGGGAACTTGATTCTGCAGAATTTAGAAAACTTTTTTATCGGAAAAGTCGGAAAATTGCGGAAATTTTTTTCGGAAAAATCGTAAACCTTGCATTTTACTTGAAACGGATTTATCACTAATCAAATTTGTACCAAATTTTCAAATGATTTTTCCCGATTTTCCGGGTTTTCCATGGAAATTTCCGGTTCAAATTTTGATAGATTCAATTGTCACGCGACATGAACTTGTGTGTCAAATTTCAGCTAGCTGTGATGACGAAAAGTGGGTCTACAAGAGTGTGGAAAATAGTAAGAAAGAAATATATAAATATACAGACTGACAAATTCGTGTACGAGTTAAAGGGACGGGAATGATGGCCTCAAAAAGGATAAAAACAAATCAATTCAATTTTAACTAAAAAATGAAATAATAACTAAACATATTTTCTGGCTTTTGTTTTAGCAAATATGTATGTCTATAATGTTATTATAATTAATCGTGTCAATTACATCTGATTCAATGCATACTAGCGATAGGTCACTTGTTTTACTTTGATGTATGTACATAAGTTGCTTCGTAAATAATTCTTTATCCGTTTCAACACCGAAAATGAGTGTTTAGCATTTGCACATCGTCAAAAATATTTTTAAAATTATTTCTACATTCGGAAAAATAGACCTAGCCCATAATTTATAAATTTATACATTTTTAATTAAAAATTTTTGTTCTTTAATCATTATTAAAAATTGTGTAGCTTCATCAATAAGTTTTTCTGAGTCAATATCGGTATCATTAGTTTTGTAAAATTTTCTTTGTACTAGCTTTGTACTTGTCTCGATTTATATTTGTTTAAAAAAAAAAAAAAAAAAATTCAAATGTATCTAATGTGTCTGAATAGCTGTTTGCTCTTTCATTTATTTCCAAAATTAACTTGTCGCGGGTGTCTCATATTATAAGAGTTATAAGTCAGCCTCGCGCATGTTTAGTGTAGCTTTGCGTGATGTGAATATATCTAACTATGGTAATAAGGGAGAAAATACAGGCCCAATAAGGGGGCAACAAATGTCGACTACGTAGGGTCATGTGATTATGAATGCGATAGAACCTTAGAAATTAAAATAGAAAAATAAGGAATAGCGATAAACTTATCCAAATCCACAATTTTACTTCAAATTCTTACTATTCTACTCTCGTTTAAAGTATGTACATAAAAAGCGCGAATTGATACCCCAATAGTTTTTTGCACAGTTGGCGGTTTGCTCGGATACATGCATTTTATGCAGTAGTTCCTGTTAGTATTATATTTTATATAAGGAAAGACCCTAGAACATATAATTAAAGGAAGCGCTATAATCCCGAAAAATTGCGGCATTTCGCCCTATGTGGTAGAATTGTGTTTATGTATTCGTTATGCTTATGGAAGTAGTATATCTGAAATATTTTTGAAGGGGGGGGGGGGCGTAATTGTTTAAAATAAACCAAAATTGTGAACTGCCATTGACACATTGAGCGCAAAAAAATGTTGGAACAGAAAAACGTAACAAAGAAATATTTTGAGCACTTATCTATTTTTTTTCCCTTTCCTTTTGTTCACTTCTTTTGCACGTTTCTAGTTTAATTTCAGCATTTCACCTTGCCTGTAAAACGTCTTTCCGAGCTTATTTCGGCGATTATTTATACAGAACCGCACAGCACAATTCATTGTTGAAATATTCACAAGTTTATGAAATTAAGTCCAGGATTTATTCACTAAATTTAAAGTTTTTTAATTGAAAAAAGCACTAAAAACAAAACCCGGCACAGAAAACATAAATCTGACGTTTAATTCGAAATGGCACAATTGTCAACTTGATTCAGGCTTTGTAACACGGCTCGGTCAGACTTGGTTAAGTTCTTCTAGACTTTCCACCCTTTGCCGTATATCCGAGAATCCCTCACAGCGATAGGGTTTTTATACGATCTTTCGCTTCCTTTAGTTATATGTTCTAAGGAAAGAACCTGAGAATATATAACAAACAGGAATTCTGATAAACTAAATGGTGTGCAGCCGGCCGATATTTGTGTTGGGTCCAAATTTTTTAGTGTGGGAGCACAATGCAGTTATAAAAAGCAAGCAGAAAGCATGAAGGCGCAGTGACATAGTCAATTTCTTCTAATAGGAGTGCAAATTTCATGTCATTTGTATAGGCTGCCACTCACTTATCTATCGTCATAGCTTCCAGTGATTATTTTTCAGATTTTTGGCTCAGTTTTTATACTGCATCTCATTTTATTCTGTATTTTCCGTCCTTCTTTATGAGTTACCCTTCGAGATATTATTTGCGGCTTTTGACTTGACTTCAAATAGAGGCAAACTTTCAGCGGCCTCCAGTTTTTATTATAGCTGTATTCGTTTATGTCCGCAGAACAGGGCAGAACAAAAGATACACAAAAGAACGCCTCATACATTTTCCTAGAAGACTTATAAATGAAGCGAACAGTAGAATAGATCGCTTCAATCGACAGAACAATTTATTTTCTGCAGTATATAGAAGTTCTAGAACAAGGTGCACAAAAGAACACAGCTTATATGATTTAAAAGTATTGTCGTGTCCCATAGAAAAAACAGCGCCAACTTTACTTTTAATCACGATTTTTTTAAAAAACTGACCTAACTCACTAATTAACTTATTCGCACGCAGGCGACCGGCCTGTCTGAAATTTAACACAGAACTCATCATACCGTCGAAGTCTCGCACTCAGTTAACTCGTACACGGAAACGAATTTGACCTTGCGAATATGGAATAACTTACTTTCAGCATTGCAGTGGCGATTTGTCAACAATAAATAGATGTAAGTATTCACCGGCAAAAGTGAGTTACTTAGCGATTATTCATAGCGCAATCGGAGACCTCCAGTTGTAGTGTTATTGTTATTACCCAGCGCTATTTGCTAGAAACAGATAAAAGCAACAACTCACTGTGCGAAGTGATGTGCCTAGCAATTATCCATGCGTCATCGCTACTGCAGCTGTGGTGCTATGATTTGAACTGTAATATCCATGGCGCGAAAATGATGTACTGGGCCAGTGGTGGATCCAGGGGAGGGGGTCGTGGGGTCACCCCCCTAAATTTGAAGAAAAAAATATTTAATTAATTGAGTTATTTGAAAAAATATATGTATTACTTTATATTTTTTTTATTTTTTATTTATTTTTATACCAAAACTTAAAAAAACAAAATTTATTTCAATGATTATTATTGTACGCATGTGATGTATGTAAATAGGTTTTTCCCAGAATTTGAGTTTGGGACCCCAAATTTGGGTTATCTAAAACCCTCGAGAAACACTTCCCAAGTCACGAAACAGACTCCTTCACTATCACATCAAAGCCCTAACTTAGTCATAACTCCTAACATTCTAAAATATTTGCAGCGTTCTTATGTAAAACCACTGACATGTATAATATGGACTGATTACGACCATAGAAATACACTACAGAAAGTGGGCTAACTTCTATATAGCGTTCTCTTTCGGTCTAAGCACCAAGTACCAACTGAGAGAGAACTGTAAACAACAAATAAATAAGTGGGTTCGTCGAAATAAATGTTTTTAAATTAATTATTTGTGTTAATTTGTGATAAAAAGTGTTTTACCAAAGAAGGCAATATATTCATAAATATGTACTCAACCAAAATTCGAAAGGTTTTATTAAAATCACTTTTCAACTTTCCGCCAATGGTTTTTTTAATGTTGGCACCACTGACTTATAACAATGGACTGAGCGATTTGCTATTTCATGTGGCACAAAAAATATTGTGTTTCTGTATATCACCGTTAGAGCACCCTTTAAAACGATTACATAAAAAACATGTAAAACTCAACCAATCAGATGAAATTTTACACCAGAAAATCGAATTAAATTAAAAAAATGTATTTTCTTGTGTCCAAGTGATATTTTAATCATATATAAGGAATTAAACTCATTCCGACTTTAATTTTCAAAATTTATTCTTAACTGAATCCTGCTTATGGGCAAGAGAGACGGATCATTGTAAACACTATCTTTACCTTATTCCTTCTGAAGTGATTGCATCTGTAGCCAACATAAAAACATCAAATGGCATGAGGAAATGTTCCCGAATGCAATATTTTGTGTTGGTAGCTCCAACTCTGCCATAGGGCGAAAGAGAGAACTATAAAACTTGTGCCATGCTTTCCTATAGGAAAATGGCAATACGCTCAGTCCATTGTTATAAGTCAGTGGTTGGCACCGAGGTTAAGAACTACTGTACTGCACTGTACCCGCATGAAATAGCATATCGAGTAGTCCATATTATATTATTATATATGCCAGTGTATAAAACAGAGAAAAGTTTGGTTTGAATGATTCCTGCAGTTTGCACTCTAAACTACTATTCTATTAAAAAAATGACCTTTTGTAAAAAAAAAGTATACTAAAAAATGACTATTCATCCACACCGCTCAATTTAATTTGTAAAATAACCGCCTCAATTTCAATGCTAGATCCGCGCCGGTATTGTTGGGCGATTACTCATTGCCGAATTACCACACAACTGCCGATTGCTTCCGCCTCCTGTACTAGGGAAGCTGGCTCGCGACAGTATTTTATTTTACAACAATAACAATATCGTTTTTTTTAGATTGTTGTTTGTGAGGAGTGAGGTTTTAAAATGTGGCCACATAGAGAGTGAGTCCCCCGCTTTCACCTAATGCGCCTTATGGTAAAGGCGGCCCTGATCAAAATTCTCTAACTGCAACTTATGCCTAAACTTTTAAGATTCAATGTGAGCTCTAGCATTATATATTTTGCAATATCACAGAGAAAGAAAAAAATATTTTTACTTTTTAGTACAATTTATGTATAAAAGTTATTTATTTTAAAACTTTTTTTAATATTTTTTATTTTCTACTTTTAGTCATTACATTTTCCTTAAAAATTCATAACTCATCTGCGGTGAGTAATTTAGATGATTATCGCACTTTAATGCAAGTATTTCCATGTAAAGAAAGTTTACATGAAAAGGCTGAAAAAATTTATTTAACGGTTGTTAAACGTAGAAAATTGAAATGTTCGCGTGAAATATGAAAATATTTGACAGAAAAATCAGCCCTGCCGCATTTATGAATCTACACTCCGAATTTTAACGATATTCGGTTGAAAAAAGGCAGCTCTCCTCCCAACGCAGCCGCAGTGCTCGATTAGAGTACATGGTAAATACATGTGGTCGCGATTAACTTGGAGATTGCCGGCCCCGACAACCACCGGCCCATCGAGCTATCTCCCGATCGCCCGTGGTCCCAGTCCGGCTCTGGACAGCATCGTTGTGTTTAAGAATTTAATAAATAACAGAAAATATTTACTAAAAATTCAGCTTAGAGAATTTTGGACTACTCAATTATTAATGTTGATAGATACATTCAGTACAACCTACATATACTTTGTAATTTTTTTCTGTCTGGCCGAAAATTGCAAATGATCAGAAAAATACAACTATAATAAACCTTAGTACTACCATTTCATTTCAACATAAATTAAAAAAAAAAATAAAGCTAAGAAATTTCAAAAATGAGATGCGTTTAATCCATTCTTATTTGAGAATTCAAATAAAACAGAGTAGCTACATGAAGTAAATTGTCACATTTAGATAATCGGTTTAGTATAACTGGTAGTGAAAATTTCGGTTTTCCCATTACCGGAAACCTATTTTATTTTTCGCTTACAACTCAATACGAGGTCAGTCATAAGAAGAATTTTTTTTTGATTTGAATTACGTCCAATCAAGAAAAACAAATATTACCTAAACACGGTAACGCCAAATGCAACATTACAAAGTAAGTTTTAATGGAAATTTGGACAATTTCCGGTACAAGTAATTTATAAAAATTTTAAAATTGGGCTAAATTTGACAAACGATTTGTAAAAGTGCAAATAAAAATTTTGATTTTTGCACTTATTGGGCAGCCGTTGTTAATGTTATTATTTTGAATGTAATATATATTAAATTATACTTTGGAGTATCACTAACGAAACAGTTTCAAAAATTGTAAAAACATATTTTATAGTCCTACGAGCACATTTTCAAAACACAAGTGGGTTTTATTTTCAGTGTGTTTCATCTAGGGGGTATCGACAATATATGCCGAGATCAACGTTCCCTTTAAGCTGCAGGCATGCGCAGTCGCGCAAAAAAAATAATTTGTTGCTCACAGCATTCCATGCTGCGCGCATAAGAAAACTGCTCGCGATTTTTGTTTTTTTAAATAAATGACCGTTTTTTTTTTAAATAATTTTTAATATCGATCCAAGTAGGCTTATTTTTACATTGCTAATTGCTATTATAAAGCAATATATTTAGTATATTTCGAACATCAACCGAATAAAGTTAATAATTTTTTACGAATTTTATACTGTGTTGTGCAGAGTAATTGTAAATAGTATATGTGTTTTTATTTATTTTTGTTGATTTTTTTTTTTTAATACATTCAATCCTAGCTTCAACGATGTCAAAAAGAAACTCCTCAAATTTCAAACCTGCTTTGCTTTTGCAACTTGTTAAGACTAAAATACCAACTTCACGTGAACTCGACCATGTGAAACTAGATTATATATTCGAATTCAATGAAGAAGAAAGTACAATTAAGTGTAAATCTTGTACCGAAACGAAAGTAGATGGAGATTTTTCCATTGGGAAAAAGTGGGATGATTGGAAATTGGATTATCTGAAACGTCATCTAAATCACAAAACACACATTGAAGCTGTTGAAATTCTTACAGCTCGTAGATGTGGTGGATTAGTTCGACTGATTACTGAGGCTCCTAAAAACCGTGAGATACGAATAGAAAATGCTGGGTGACAAAAGGCAAATCCAAAAATGGTTAAAGTTTTAATTGACAACGTAATTTTGGCAATAAAATTGAACACTTCAATGAATTCTGTGCAAAAAATGTTCAAATTCCTGAAAGTTGGCGTAGTAAAAATTATGCCTTTGAATTCGTGGAATGCATAAACCAAGTGGTTCAGAATGAAGGTTTTGATGCTATTAGAAAATCACAACATCATTGCTTAATAATTGATGAGAGCACAGATATTTCTGTTAATAAAATGCTTATAATTTACATGAAATTCAGAACAAACTTTGATTACAAAACTTCATTTGCAACTATTCAAAGAAAAATGCCATTTTTTGAGATAAATGATCGGATCTTTATTTCATTATAAAGAGGAAGGTATGTCGTTAATAATAGAAAATAACATCAGCCAAATGACCACCACGACCACGCCTACAGGACCATATGCTTTTCATGAAATTTTCCATAACCAAATCGCAAAGTGGCTGCCCTATGTCCTCGATAGCCTCCCGAATTCCATCTTTGAGGTCTTGAATCGACGCTGGGCTGTTGGCGTAGACCTTCTCTTTCACGTGGCTCCAAAGGAAGAAGTCGCAAGGTGTTAAGTCACAAGATCTCGGTGGCCAATTGTGATCACCTCTTCGAGAGATAACACGGTCCGGAAACTTTTCCCGTAAAAGATCAATGGTTTCGTTGCTTGTATGGCACGTAGCGCCGTCTTGTTGAAAGTAAACGTTGTCCAGATCAATACCATCCAATTCCGGCCATAAAAAATCATTAATCATCTGTCGATAGCGCAATCCATTCACCGTAACTGTTGCTCCAGCCTCATTTTCGAAAAAGTAAGGTCCAATGATCCCGCGGGACCATAAACCGCACCAAACAGTCACACGTTGAGGATAGAGAGGCTTTTCAACAATAACTCTTGGGTTTTCCGAGCCCCAGATGCGACAATTTTGCTTGCTGACGAAGCCGTGGAGGTGGAAATGGGCCTCATCACTCAAGATAAGTTTTCGATGGAATTCCGGATCATTTTCATGCATTTCAAGGACCCAATCAGCAAAGACTCGACGTTGTTGATGATCGGTCGGCTTGAGTTCTTGTGTTACCTGAACTTTATAAGCCTTAAGACCCAAATCTTTATGCAAAATACGGTGTAATGACGTTTGTGGAATGCCTAATTCCAAAGAACTACGAGGAATGGACAAACCTGGGTTTTCTTCAACACTTTCGGCTACAGCAGCAATATTCTCGGCTGTTCTTGAGCGACGCGCACGGGTTTTATTCTTCACATCACTAACTTGTCCCGACAGCTCGAATTTTTCTACCAATTTCTGTATTGCGGTCCGAAAAGGTGCTTCACGACGACCCAAAAATGCTCGAGTTTTACGAATCGTCAATGCCACATTTTCACCATTTTTATAGTGAATTGTAATAATTTCAGGGCGTTGTTGAATCGTGTATCGTTCCATTTTTATTAATGGCGTAGTTTCTACTTGTCAAATGTCAAAAATGACAGCTCCAAAAGTGACATCTACCGAAAGAGCGGGCTAATTAAAATAACACCTCTTATTGGAAAACCTTTTATAATTCATTTAAGTGCTTGCGACGCTTTATCAATTGTGGCAGCTATCAAAAAATTCTATTCTGATTTTAAGTTGGATATGGATAAAATGGTAATGATGACATCGGAAGGAGCTGCGGTTATGCTGGGTAGTTATAATGGAGTAACAAAGATACTACAACGAGATATTCCGTATTTATCAGCTCAACAGTGTGTGGCGCACAGAGAAGACCTTGGAATTGACGATGCTTGGAGGGGAATACCTTTAATGAAAACTCTAGAGACTTTGTTAAGAACCGTGTACACAATGTTCAGTAGATCATCTGTGAAAAAAGGCAAATTTCAAAATTTAGCTGCAGTAATGGAATGCGATGTTTTGAATTTTAGACCTCTCAATGAGGTAAGATGGCTTTCACGGCACTTTGCAGTGATTCCATTTATTCGAAATTATGATGTTTTGATTGAGTATTGCAAAGGTGACGTTGAAAATTCAAATGATCCAATCTCTAAATATTGTGTTAAGGCTCTTACTAATTCTTTGAACCGATTAGCTTTAACAGTGCTAAATGATATTTTAACTGAATTAGCTAAAATGAGCAAATTTTCTCAAAAAAGCGTGCTTTCTCCTATGGAAGCTCATCAATACGAATACGTAAAATCCATTATTAAAAAGATTCGGAGCCAGTATCTTGGAGAAACTATTTTTTGGAGCGAAGAAACAATGAAACTTTTCAACACAAGCGATAATACTGCTGAAATTATTGAATTTATCACAAAGCTATGTGATCATCTAGATTGCAGATTTCCAGAAGAAGAAATGAAAGACTGGGCTGCATTTGATCATATAGGAATCGCAAACAGCAACAATTTTAATTTTGGAAACCAAAGCTTGCAGAATCTTCTTAACAAATACTCGAAAATTATTCCAAATTATAGTGAAGAAGTGAAGAAGCAAATTCTTAGCCAATATTCGAATTTTAAATTTTTATACCAAACCAAATTTAACTCTAACGTCGTAAGCAGTTTCGCGGATATGGTAGACCTTGCCAACAAGGAGGAGGAGTTTCAAGAGCTTTCCTTTTTAATAGACATTTCTGCAACCTTTCAAGCATGCAGTGCAGATTGCGAGCGTGGGTTTAGTCAAATGAATGCCATTAAAACAAAGGCCAGAAACAGATTGGAGACATTTCATTTGGACCATCTCATGCGTATCAAATTATTTTTAAGGCGTGGGAACGAAATTGATATACAAAAAGTTTTCAATTTTTGGAAAAATACGTGGTAATTAATCTAAAATGTAATTTCTTTTTCTAATAATAAAAAAATTCTTATAAAAATAAAAAGTCTTAATTTATCAAAACAAAATTTTCTCTTGCGCACAATGTGGTTACTTTTCAAAATATGGGCACAGAACGTTATTTTTTCGCGCAGCGTGAAAAAAAAAAATAAGAGGGAACGTTGGCCGAGATGCAATTTGATTTTTTTTTTCTAATATTTTTAAGACATTATATATACATATACCTACAGATTTTTTGAAAACATAATAACTATATATTTATCAATTTCAGACCATATACCACCTATTGATGAGCTGGAGAAAAATGTTTCCTTGTTGCTTGTTAACAATTTTGTTCCTCTGGACATCCCTCGTCCTTCAGTCATTGGTGTGGTATCAGTTGGTGGTGTTCATATAACACCACCCAAAACTCTTCCAAGAGATATCAGAGCGTTTTTGGATGATGCAAGGCATGGAGCGATTTATTTCAGTTTTGGTAATTGGATACAAGAAATCTTAGTACAAAGCATGACATTGATATTTGATGAAAAATTCGTTTGCAGGTACAAATTACAAAAGCTCTGAGATACCGGAAGAAAAACTTCTTGCGATTTCAAAAGTCTTCAGTCGACTAAAAGAAAGAGTTCTGTGGAAATGGGAAGAAAATTCTCAAGTACCAAAGTTTCCAGACAACGTGATGGTAATAAAGAGATGGGTGCCCCAAAACGATGTTTTGGCACATCCTCATGTAAAGTTCTTTATATCCCATGGAGGATTATTAGGTTTGCAAGAGGCTCTTTATCGAAGCGTACCTATTCTGGGAATTCCAATTTTTGGGGATCAGGTTTGTTAAAGTAATTTTGATAACATGATAACTTTAATTGATTTTGCTTTTCAGTATGTCAATGTCAGGAAAGTAGTAGATTTGGGAATTGGAGTTATGCTTGACTTCTCAAACATTACTGAAACATCCTTCACTTGGGCTTTGCAGGAATTATTGTATAATCCATCTTATATGATCAACATGAGGAAAATTTCTCAAATTTTCCGTGATAGACCATCAGGTGCTCTGGAGACTAGTATGTTTTGGATTGAATATATTATTCGACACAAGGGAGCTTACCACATTAAAACTGCTGCCGTTGATATTCCTTGGTACAGTCTGTACTTAGTAGATGTTACGGCATTTGCTGTTATGTTGTTAGTACTCTTAATTTCTTTGATTTATACTCTGATACGGTGTATTCTTTTTATTAGGCGAAAGAGAAAAACAAAAAAAATGTATAGTAAACTAAGTTGAAAAACTAATTATGTCATTTTTATTGCGATTTATAGAAACTTTAATTCCAGTTCATTAGTTTAAGAAAGTAAAAAACTGACACTAAAAGTAAATGGGACTATGAATGCCGATATAGTACATATTAGGGGATATGGGCTAAACCTCTACGGCTCTTTATGATTATGAAGTATTATGCTAATGGGCCAGTGTTTCTTCGTTATTATGTTGGATTTTCAAATCTAGACTAAATTTCAGTTTAAATTCTAAAACCCGTACACTGTCAAAAATTTTGGATTAAATGTGTGAGTACTATGTGAATATTACCGCTAATATATAATACAAAAAACATTTAAATTTAATATTTTTAAAAATTTGAAATGAGTCATATAAGCCCATTTGGTATTCAACGCTGAAATTAAAAAGATTGCATTGAACTTCAATGTCCATTCGTATTGCATTCAAATTTGTTGGTATTGAATTTTACTACTTTCGTAATGATTAATCTTGTATTAAAAACTTCAGAATGTTGTGTATGAATTTGAGTTCTTTAATTGTATATTTGTCCTGGTTTATTTAGAAAAATGACGCCAAAATTCAATATTCATATTAATGACGTATTAAATTTTTGATACTTCCAGCATTAAGAACATATTGAAAGTTAATACAAAGTATTGTATTTTAATAATACATGCATTTATAGTTATTCTGTGTATTAAATTAGAAGTAATTCGCATGACATGTTGTCTTTGCTTCCTGTTCTTTTTTTAAAGTGTAATATTCATCAGAAGAATTTGCAATTTTTTTTTTTGAAAAATATGAAGCAGAATAATGATGGTGATCCTAATATTACGTTGGCTTATATTCGTATTTCAAGTAAATTACGAATATATCAATATGCAGAATCTATTACTTAGTTCTCTACCTTATATGTATGTACTGAGGGTCACTTACTTGATAATACTTCTGTAATTTTGATAGCTATCTAAGCTATCTCGATTGACCTAATGACTAAATATGGTCAGATTTCAATATTTGTTTTATTATATCTATCGTTATGGCTATTACTAAATATGAACTGTGGTATACAAATAAATACTTGGGCAAAACATTGAATAAAGTAATAAAATGTCCAAAATTCACATCAATATATCCTGTTCTGATTTTGAGTTCCGGGTAAATAAAAATCTCTACAAGAACGGAACAAGAACAGTCCAATATAAGAAATTACACCATAATTGCCAATCGAATTAGCGCAACTCATCGTTAAAATGTACAATTCGTAGGCCTAAAATGAAAGGGTTTTAATTGACAATTTCATAACTTTTGAGGTTTTTGGTGGAAATGATAGAAAATTTCAAGTTCTTTCAGAAAATTCAGGTCTGGCAATTCTGAGTAGTCTTATTTGAGAAATTTTAGTGGAACAAAGTTCTATTTGATCACATTTTCTTATGTAGTTTGGTGTGTAATGGTAACAAGTGCGCAAATTGACACTAATTCGTACCGAAATTGCAAATAGTACATTTTCATTCTAACTCGCGCAAAAAATAAGCCCTTAGGGTAAGATTATTCGTTGTTGATTAATTCAATTGGAACAAGGCAGTTGTATGTGGAGGACGTGGCTCTAGTTTCTCTCTCGGAAAGTTTTTGTGAAGATTTGGCCAGTAAGTGTACGATAAGTCAAAGAAGGGGAAAGTATGTACAGTGGACTAATATTACTATTATTTTAACTTATATAGAGGATGTAAATATGTTTAGCCGAGGACGACGTATGGTTGAATTATCTATTTCTAAGAATACTATTTGCTCCGATAATGCTACCAGTGAAATTGCTTCTACATTCGAAGGTGGGAATATGAATTATTTAAAAGTTTTTTTTTGTTTTCTTGAAAATATGCTTTAAGGAGGTTATTACAGCAACATGCCTGAATATATCTGGACGATTGCAATACCATTGTAACCGGACAAATCGAAAGAGTACAAATAGTCAATGAAGACCCCTTACCTAATTCTACGAATATAGAATGTTGTTTTGGTAATTTAATTAATCCAAAATCCAGTTATTTGTTTTTTAATTAAGATTCCTTAGATGAAAATTTGAAAGATTACGTTCTTTTAACGAACGCTGAAGTCCACACTATTCCCGATAATATCATCCTAACTGAAAACATTAGCCAACAAAAAGCATATCAACTCAATCATGGTTAGTGTTTACTTTAATTTAAATTATTTATATAATTAATTAAGATTTTCTTAAAAGATAATAATATAAACTACCAACATTCGTGTGAAAACAATAATACTATTGCTGAAAATTTAGACGTTTTAATTGTACCGGAAGATGTTAATGCAAGGGGATTTATCGAAGGTTTGAGATCTTTAATCAAGGCATAAAAAATAGGTTATAAGTAATAGTTCCACTTTGAATACTAGCGTTCATTAAAAAAAAACCGTGTTAATAAACCAGCAACTTGGAAGTGCAACATTCGAAAAAAATTTCGTGAAAGTGGAAAGGAATACGAAAGCAAATGTCTGCAAAGAAAGTACAAAGTGTGGTCTGTGAAAACTGCTGCAAATTTAAATGTTCTATGAAATATTACTCAATGAACGTGAAAACCTTTTCACTTGGAGAACATGAAAAAAAGATGTTTTTGTTGCAAACAACACAAATGCAATTAATGACTAGACCAAAGCGTGGAAATGATGAAGAGGTTCCTAAAAGAGAGTTTTCTTTCAAATATTTTTTTAATGTAAAAAGTGACACAATGAGGGCCTGTAAACGTTTTTATCTGACAACTTTAAATATTGTGTAGTAGCGCATATATGTACAACGTCCACTTAAAAAAGTCAGTAAATAATACTGCAAGGTCAGATGGACGAGGAAAATCAATAAAAAGTTCTCGTAAATTGCCTGTTGAAATGACGGACAGAGTAAGAGAACATATCCTGTCTTTTCCTTGCACCGAATCGCATTATTGTAGAACTGAAAGCCACGTAAAATATTTGGATTCAAATTTAAACGTAGCAAATATGTACGTTTTGTACGTCATTGCCTGCAAAGAAGATTCTGTCTAACCTGTTGAAAATGTCAAGAAGGACATGTACTACAAAATATTCAATACGGAGTACAATCTTTCATTTCACACTCCAAAAAGATAGATAGATAGATAGATAGATGTGATATCTGTGAAGCATTTGATGTTGCGCAAACGAAAGAGAATCTTTCTGTAGAACAAACATCTTCAAATGTAGTTCACATTAAGAAAAAGCACAATATGAAGAAAGAACCTGAAAATAACAAAAAAGGAGACATTCCGATATTGTCCTTCGACCTTGAAAACGTATTAACATGTCTCAAGGCGGAAATGTAATTTTTTTTTATCGTCGAAAGTTTAGTGTGTATAACTTAACAGCTTATTAATCAACAACCAAAACGGTTTATTGTGCTTTGTGGACTGAAGCTATGTCAGGTAGAGCAGGTTCTGATATAGCTGTGCATTTAAAAAAATTTTGGAGAAAGTTCTAGAGGAAAACGAAATTGACCCCAAAAACGCAACTCAATAATTTCTAGTGCTATTTTAAATGAACTTGATTAGGTTACTGAAGATAGTGAGCCGAAAACATATCTTCCGAATACTGCAATTGAAAGAACACGATTTCAAAGACTTTAGTGCCAGTACAAAATTGCTTCATTTTAAAAATGTTCCCTTTACAAAACTATGTGTCATTAAATTTAATAAACCTGCTTTATTGGAAGTTCAATACAAAACCAATTACACTGATGATTTTATAACTGTAAGCTTGACACCAACAGAAAGAAGTGTTCCCTCAAAAAATAAGACTGAATTAAATTAAGTATCTGTATTTATAACGAAAATACAGATTCTAAAAAAACAAAGCAAAAAAATTTCGAATGAAAAAAAAAAAAGAAAATGCTAAAATTTATACCGAAAGTGGATGAAGAGTACCACAAAATAAAGGGGTTTCCAATAAGAGGTGTTATTTTGATATTCAAAGAAAAATGCCATTTTTTGAGACAAATGATCGGATCTTTATTTCATTATAAAGATTAAGGTATGCCGTTAGTAATGGAAAATAACATCAGCCAAATAACCACGACGACCACGCCTACAGGAGCATATCCTTTTCATGAAATTTTCCATAACCAAATCGCAAAGTGGCTGCCCTATATCCTCGATAGCCTCCCGAATTCCATCTTTGAGGTCTTGAATAGACGCTGGGCTGTTGGCGTAGACCTTCTCTTTTACGTGGCCCGAAAGGAAGAAGTCGCAAGGTGTTAAGTCACAAGATCTCGGTGGCCAATTGTGATCACCTCTTCGAGAGATAACTCGGTCCGGAAACTTTTCCCGTAAAAGATCAATGGTTTCGTTGCTTGTATGGCACGTAGCGCCGTCTTGTTGAAAGTAAACGTTGTCCAGATCATTTCCATCCAATTCCGGCCATAAAAAATTATTAATTATCTGTCGATAGCGCTATCCATTCACCGTAACTGTTGCTCCAGCCTCATTTTCGAAAAAGTAAGGTCCAATGACCCCGCGGCACCATAAACTGCACCAAACAGTCACACGTTGAGGATAGAGAGGCTTTTCAACAATAACTCTTGGGTTTTCCGAGCCCCAGATGCGACAATTTTGCTTGTTGACGAAGCCATCGATGTGGAAATGGGCCTCATCAATCAAGATGAGTTTTCGATGGAATTCCGGATCATTTTCATGCATTTCAAGGACCCAATCAGCAAAGACTCGACGTTGTTGATGATCGGCCGGCTTGAGTTCTTGTGTTAACTGAACTTTATAAGCCTTAAAACCCAAATCTTTATGCAAAATACGGTGTAATGACGTTTGTGAAATGCCTAATTCCAAAGAACGACGAGGAATGGACAAACCTGGGTTTTCTTCAACACTTTCGGCTACAGTAGCAATATTCTCGACTGTTCTTGAGCGATGTGCACCGGTTTTATTCTTCACATCACTAACTTGTCCCGACAGCTCGAATTTTTCTACCAATTTCTGTATTGCCGTCTGACAAGGTGCTTCACGACGACCAAAAAATGTTCGAGTTTTACGAACCGTCTCTGCCACATTTTCACCATTTTTATAGTGAATTTTAATAATTTCAATGCGTTGTTGAATCGTGTATCGTAGTTTCTACTTGTTAAATGTCAAAAAATGACAGCTCCAAAAGTGACATCTACCGAAATAGCGGGCTAATTAAAATAACACCTCTTATTGGAAAACCCTTAGTATTGAAATTATAATAATTATATACCATAATATGTGAAATTTTTTATTTTTATTCTTTTTTATGAAGAAATGTTAATTTTATGAATAAAAGTTATGTTTATTATTGCTAAGCAATCTATGTCTTTCTTGATACAACTAAAACATCTTAAACCAGTTGTTATGTATAAAACAATACAGACAGTAGCATTTATAATATTAGCTGGTTTTCACAGATTTTAATGGAAGTTGAACTTTTTCATTAAGTCAATTTTATTGTATCAGAAAACGTTATTTTATGGGACAAGGTTTTATGTAACAACAGAACCCTTTCATTGCAGTTTATAAATCAATTGCAATGTTAGAAAGTTCTAACTCGAAAAAAAATTCCATATAACTAGAATATCTTAAGAGTTTTTTCAATTTATTCTTCATAATTGTGATCTCATAATTAATATAAAATCATAGCAGAGGTCATACTGCGTTAATTGGAGTAGTAAGAAAGTTATATGCAATTAAATGTTCAAACGGCTGTACTGAACATTTTTCTTTTTGACATTTGGAACTCTTTCATTTTAGGCCGACGAATTTGCAGCAATCTTAGAATATAATTACCAGGCCAACTATAATGAGTGTCCCTTCTACATTGAAACTTGTGTTGGACAATAGAGAACGCTTACCTATTGAAGAATTTCATTTATATTGGACCATAGAGAATCCTGCGGTTTGAGATATAACAAGGGTTACTTTTTCTTTGTTCTAAGTTTTTATTATTTTCTTTTTATATAAATGAATTATGGATGCATATAATTTAATTATTATTAATAAATTGAATTTATAATGAGCTAAATAAAAGTGAGAGTGTAAGATAATAAGAAGGGCTATTTAAAGTGTAAGGTAAGAAGAAAGAAATAAGAACTTTTTCTGATAAAACTGCTATTTTTTGTCTATGAATTAATATTCTTGAAAATAATGATTACAAGCAGTCTCATAAAAATAGTGAAGAATTTAAGATTGTCCCTATCAGTAGCAATTTGAATGAGGACAAGGATAAGTTTCTACTATTTTAAACAAGTTGGTAGAAGCTCAGTGTTGATTTTAGCAGCTTTTTATGATTTTTATGAAATTTTGTATTTTATAGACAATGCTGGAAATTCGAAATTAAAAATAAGTAAAAAACGAGTTTTCAAACAAAACTGAGGCCAAGCTGCATGAAAAAGTAGAAAATAAACTTTTCTTCACACACAGAGGTGGACTCAGATTTTATTCCCTGACAATCACCGATATATTTCAGTATGATCAATCAGAGGTAATAAGTGATTTGATTCATGAAGAGAAAGAATATTCAAGAGAAATGTCCCAATCAAAAAATCTGAGTCCACCTCTGTTTGTGAAGAAAAGTTTATTTTCTACTTTTTCATGTGGCTTGGTCTCAGTTTTGTTTGAAAAATCTTTTTTTTCATATTTTATTTTCTGCCTTTTTCACGTTAACTAAATTGTTCTAATATCAATTTAACCGAACTTAATTACATTTTTACTTAATTCTAATTTAATTTTAGTTTCTTACTTTTTTTTTATTTTCCGTTTTCCTTTAATTTTTCTTATATTTTTCCTTATATTTCTTTCTTTCTTCTTTATTTTGAGTAAATTTTTGAATATTCGCAGTGAAAATTTTATGCGTCCATACGATTCGAGAGTTTCCAATCGACTGACCGTACTTCGAACACAATCCAACAGTTTCGATAACTCGGACTACGGTTTACCGATGTTTCGAAAAATTTGAAATTTTGAAGCCAGTTACGATGAGATGATTGGAAGTCAGCACCGGGTTGCCTGTAAGTTTTTGTTCAGCTTATCATTACCGACATTTTAAGTCATGTTTGGTGCCGATCCGAAAACAAAAATTTATTCGAGTATCAAATCGTTGAAGTACTGCAACGGTTTTCTGAAATTAAATTATGTTTTAAACAGCGCTTCCAACTTGATCCCATATAACATGAATTTTCCCGATTTTCAATGTTTTCCACGAAAGCCGCTTTGTCGGTCTTGCACATTGTTCCATCTAAATGGCACATGGCCATCGGAACGGGAGTTAATGGATACGACAGCACCTTTACGACATAGATATTTTGCTCCATTGATACTCCCAACATTCGCCCGAACAAATCTCTTTGCATTCGAACTTCTTGCACTTTGCTGCCAATTTTAACCAATTTTTTTTTTTAAGCAACCGAAAAATTTAAAATAGGGTTCCTTTTAATCGGTTTTTCGAATCTATCGTTTGATGCGGCACATTCAGAAATACAAATTTCCCGTAACTGAGTTCCTGTTTCTTCAATATTGAGAAGGAAAGCAGCAGTTGCATCTGGAGCAGCTCTCCCTGTCGCGATGTTGTAAAGAACTTCCGTATCTAAGTCGGAATTGAATGGGTTAATATTTCTTTTGATGGTGTCCATAAATGTCTTAAGAAGAGCTGTATTTTTTTTTAATATTATGTCGTTCCAGATCAGAAGTTATTTCTTGCGATTTTTGCAGTCCAGTTTCTTCATACACGTGCGATATAATTGTCGATCTGATGCCGTGACTGCGTGACCAACGTTGCCTAGCAGATATTGAATTGGTAAAATGTATTACCCCCGTCAATCGTCTTGCTGCATCAGCGTTTATCGTCTGCTCCAAAGTCAAGTCTACAGGTTGTCTCGAAAAAGGCTTGTCAGTTCGTTTCACACCAAAGTAACCTTGCTCCAAAATTTCTCTTAATCCCGGATGTGTATTGTCGACCTTGATCAAATTGTCGTGGTACTTAACCAACCACCTTGCGTAATTCGGTTGATTGAAAGTAAAAAATATGTTAGCTATTTTAGGCAAAATATGCTTGAAAAGTTCGAAATATCCCATACGAATGCTCCTCGTTAAGATTTGGTAATAACTGACGAGCTTGATATATATCATATAAAATTGAGCAGTTTTGCCGTGTTGGCCTTGCAGTGTCGCTTTCTGATCTGCCAAATATCTCGTCAGTAATTCCGCGAGAGCTTCGTTTTCAAGTGTCTCTCTCGAAACTTGATTTTCTTGAAAATTCGTAAGCGTTGAGATCACATCCTCATCAATTTCTAATTTTTCACGCTCAAGAAAAGCTTTGAAATGCAAGTTTCCAGTGCAAGGGCAACCATAGGATGCAACCGCTTGCATCGATTAAAATGTTTTCCGCTGATGAAACCATTCACCGAACCATTGGCCAATAGTTCGCTTTCCACCATCATGTATGACAAACCACAGTCGTCAATGACTTTCCCAACAGCTTTGAAATAGGCCATCATTATGTGAAAACTGCCAAGGTGAATAAAAACATTTTCAAATCTCGGGTGCTCGGTAGATTGTATCTGCAAAGCAACTTTTGCGATAGCCAAATCATAAGTGATTTGAATGTAGCGTTGTTTGCACTCACTAGCAGCTTTTTGAGCCTGAATCATTGTTTCGATGACAACAGATTTTTCAGTTGGCGATATATTTATCGGAGTGAGGTACGTAACTTTTTGTTTTGGGCTGTCATCTGGTATAATTTTACTATTAAATCCTACCCACATTGGTGTATTCGGAACTTCAATAGCATGTGATAACATCCACAGCAGATCTATTTTTCTGATAGTTGACAAATTGTCCGGAAGTGATTGTCGCATCGGATTGTCGATTGGAAGTAGAGCAGCAATCATTTTCGGTCTTTTGGAATATGGAAGTAAGTCTGGGAGAATAGCTTCAAATGATCTCCGCCTTTTACTGGATGATTTTTCTGTAGATCCTTCAGCATTGTCGTTGGCGGATTCCTGTGTATCGTCATTGCAAGTGTCGCTCACATTTTGAAATATAATTCCAACGGTGTCGTGAAAAGTATCTTTACCGCTGCTAGTTTCAACAAATCGGTCAAAATTGTCGAAAGCAACTCCTATGCATAAATCTGCAGACTGTGCGATTCCTTTTGGGCAAATTGTTGAACAGTTGGAAGCAGCAAAAGTCGCTTCAGTTTCAAGCTCTTCGATTATGTTGTAACTACAACAATGACCATACCTGTTTAAAATGTCGATCACTTTCCTGCTACATGTCAAACTTTTCATTGCCATGCCCAGGGTTATATGTTTAGAGGTTTTTAGTACGCCATTTCCAACGGTATAAATTGTGTCTTCACAAAGAGATTTTACTCTTCTTAATTTGTTGACATTCTGTCTGGGTCGACGATCTACACTACACACTAGCGTCATGAAAAAATCATACAACTCTTAGGTTCAGAGCGGTTTCACGGATGCTATCGGTTATTTTTAAAGATAGATACGTTGATTCATCTACAGTGACGTCTGCGGGACACACAATGTTCTGATTGTGCATGAAAATGATTTTTAATTGTGTACCAAATCTTTTAGAAATTCTATCCCTCATCCGCTGCGGTCTATATTCATCATCTTCATCGTCGGAGTCCTCTTGGTGTAATTCCCGTAAATTACTCTTAAATGAGTTTAATAAAGAATGCAAGAAAACGCATTTTCGTCGTTTCAACACATGATCTTCGATAAAAGTGGATAATGATTCGAAAGCTATTTTGTAATTATTCCTTTTAATGTGCCAATTAGTAGGTGGGCATTGTGAGTCGGTAAAAGTTCGAAATTTAATTTGGTAAGCTCCTCTGCAAGGATCGTGGTAGCTCAAATTTTTACTTTCGTAAATTTTTCCCAACAATTGTAAATCATTCAATTCTGCCGCTTGGGCTTCCAAAGTATCTTTAAAAACAGTTGTTTTCGCTGCACGCAATTCAATTTCTTTTCCTTTTACCTTTGCGCGAGCTTTATCACAAAATATGCATTTTTTTAAACTTCCCTGTGAACTAATCGTTGCAGAGTCAAGCGATAACGTGAGCGGTGGTTCCTCCGGTTTTTCTGCAATATCTCCTTCGCTGATACTCTCTTCAACTGAGGTAGATTGATGCGAAGTTACAGAAGACGTACTGGCTTGTTCATCTTCTTCTTTTTTTAAATATTATATTTACTCATCACCGCGATGAAACGATTACGACATTTGTGGTGGTACCCTTTTGAGTCACTTGGGGCAGATGGTAAATCAATATCACCATATTTTAATCCGTACTTAAGGCGAATTTTTTAATGTCCCGACACTTTTCCAACGTTTCTTCGTTAAACACTATTACTTTTGCACTTGCACTTTTACAAATTATACACAGTGGCGAAGCTGAAGCCATGGTTTCCAATTTACGAATAACACATATAACGCACGGTATTCGAATGCTTGTAGGCACAGACTGAAGACCACAATGTACAATTTTCTCAGCAGGCCCTGTTTAATAGGATATGGGAATGGTCGTTTACCAAGTTAATAAAAGTCACGTCTTTATTATTTTATTTTATTTATTATTAGCTACTCGAAGTCGAGTCCTTTGAATTATACTAGCTACTCAATTTGAAAACTGTTTGGACAGAAGTAATAAATTTGTATTGTTTTTTCAATGAAACATAGGAAACAGGTTACTGTATGAAAAACTTAACTATATGTAGCTGTACAAGTGATAAATTACGTAAATAGTGAGAAGCAAACATCATGAACTTAACTAGGTTATTTTAAAATACAGAATTGATAGTAGTGTTGGATATTCAGTTATCCCATTGCTGTACATGGCGGGATGATCATCATATGAAAATGTTGATGTTGATTTAAGATTAACCAGGCCCTTTTTCCGGTAGTCAGTTGTTTTAATAATTTTTTTTTTATAAATTTTATTCTTATTATAGAGTATTGATAGTTTTTTTCATGAACAGTTATAACGGTAATTTTCATACTTAAATATTCAGAATAATTATCAAGATATCTATCCGTTTCTGTTACTGTGTTTTCATGTACAATTACATGCATGAAATTAAAAAAAAAAAAAAAAAATTGCATGATATTAATTGGTAAAAAATAAACAATTAACATAGTGAATGTTAATACTGCTTAAAAATAATGAATAAAAAATGTTCTCCCTTTAATCCATAACAATAGAATGACATAAAACGTTCATAATAAAAAATAACTGTAGCCTCTAATTAACTATCGTGCGCGCACCTCTCGCTCTTTGTCGGCGCCTGGCAAGGTGTTTGGCTCAATATTTTCGCCTGTCATTTTGCACACACGACCCTGAAGGTTAAATGTAACGAAAAAATTTAGTCCCAGCCCTCTATAAATGAGACGACTTCGGCACTTTTCTACGCACCTGTAACGTCACCTGGCACTACTTTTCCCCCAAGTAAATCGCCTGGCAATATTATTTTCGAATTTTGAACATAATTAGCTACAATCACACCAAAAACCAGCGCTCTATAAATTGAACACCTTCAATTGATTTTTCAACCCCTTTACGGCCGTACCACGCCCACCCCCACCAATGAAAAGCTGCCAGGCGCCCGAATCAATTAATAATGGTGTTAAGACAGACTGATTAGGTGGTTTTAATCGTTCTATAAATTGCTGCCCTATTTCCGTGGCTAGCTCTCCGTCTATAAGTGGGTCCGTCTCGAAATAAATGTTTTTAAATTAATTATTTAGGGTTATTACTGATTAAATAGCAAATATATGTATTCATAAGATATGAAGCAGAAGTTCGAAACGTTTTATTATAATCACCAAAGTTAACTGAAACAGATTACACTTTAGTGCGTGGCGCGACATCGCGGCAAATTGAACAGTGAAATTGTTCCGCCGTGCTATGACTTAGATTGCAATAAGAACGCAGCACGGTAGATCAGCGCTCTTATATTGGTACTACATATTTTCATGAGAAGTTGCCTACCCCAAATATAATTTTTTTTGTTGGTACCACTGAAAGTGAGCAGCAAATTTAGGATTAGAAATGACTACGCGGCAAAACTTTTCGTTTTACATTCAAAATGCACACGGAAAGAAAAAGAAGAAAGAAGAAATAAAATTAAGAAAAAAATCAAACTCTCTTTAAAACGGAACAGAATGGCAAATGATTCGTTTTCGTAAATAAATGAGAAGGGGCGGGGTTTTCACGTTTTACTATCAAAAAATGTTCCCGCGCTTTTGTAAAAATTGGTTTTATCTGAAATATTGTGAGAAATATCCAATGTTTTTTATAGCATAACCAATGTTGTTAGTGTAATTTCTATGCCATTTGAGAAGCACGTGCTTCTGTTTACATTCGTTTTGCTCTGAAGAGATTAAGTGGGAGAAACTCATGCTGCATTCTCTGATATTTTTGGGAAAAATGACAATTTTATTTGAGATGAATTTTACATCTCTTTTCAGCATTTTCGCCAAAGCGAAATTTATCTTTTTCTTAAAAAATTGAGGTAGAATTACCCAATGTCCATTATTATGAGTGGTTTGAAAGGATTGAAGGAGATTTTGTCGTTCCGGTAATCCTACGTTCTCTCAATTTTTGTTTTTAACTCGTTGTGTCAATCGCACTACAATAATGCATAGGCAAGCTCTTTTCTTCCATTCATGTAAAAGACGAAAGTTACCTGTTTCGGTCTAAGAAGCACGAAAAATTTCCAGTTTTGTTCGGGTGTGTCCTATCTTCTTATTAGGTTATCTTTGCCACCATCCGCAATCTCATCCCATACGCAAAGAGGCACAGACCTTTTTGATCGAAAGCTCGTTGGCACTTAGACGAGACCCCTCCACAACTTTATTTATGCGTGAGTAAAATTTTAAAAGAAACAGGCACTTTGATCCATTAGGATATTATTAGGTTTGTCACTTAGATCGTATTTTTGTAAAAACCTTGATTTTTTATTTTTGGTACTTAGACCCTTTAGATTTATAACCCTTCAGTTCTACCAAACCGAATGGCATGGGAAGTGAAACAAACTGTTTTTACATTTTTTTTTCTTGCAGAATAGTTTTGCTTGTCATTTTGTCCATTTTCCTCTAGTACAAGTTTGTGCATTCCGTAAGCTCTCTTTCTGTTCTACTGTTCTACTATATGAGTATACTGTGCCATAATGTTAGAGAGATTCGACGATTTTGAAAATTTTTTTTTTCAGCGACAAGGCCTATTTTCATATCAATCGTTAAGTGACTCATCAAAATTGCCGATTTTTGGCAGAGAGTAATGTAAAAACGATACATCACCGCCCTTTACATAGCTCCAAGGTTACAGTTTACGCCGCAATGTCGGAAAAATGCATTATTGAACCTTACGTTTTTGAAGAGCGATTACGGTGAATTCGGCGCGCTATATCGGGATGATACGGATTTTTTTTTGGTTCAAAACTTCCGCGAAAAGCTGATTTCGCGTAGATGTGACATTGAGCGGCCACCACGGAACCCTGATTTAATCCAACTTAATATTTTCCTGTAGGGTTATATTAAGAGTAGGTACTGTTTACGACAATAATGTGTAGCGAGGTTACAAATAAGTATTTAAATCTATACATATCCGTTAGGGCATGCCGTACAATAGTAAATAGTGCTCAACCCGATTGACTGACTGATTTGTTTACAATGAAGTAGAACTTAAATGCTCATGTATGAACAAACCCTCTTGACGTTCCATGAATGATGGTAACTCAGGATGCCTGGGATGTCAAATATCGAATGGAATCATCAAGACGGCAACACTTTCACGTCTATAAAAGGCGAGCTGGCACCGAGAATGAATCAGTCGATCACAAAGAATATGCCTACCGAGTACGAGTGTAAAAGTGGAAAAACGACCCAAAAGTGTATAGTATTAAGAGTGTGTATTGTCACAGAAAATAAATCTGACAATTTATGTAAAACCTTATGGGAAAAAGGTTAATAGTATTAAGATTGTGTACTGTCAGAGACAATAAATCTGACAGTTTGTGTCAAACCTTATGGGAAAAAGGTTAATAGTATAAAGATTGTGTACTGTCACAGACAATAAATCTGACAGTTTGTGTAAAACCTTATGGGAACAAGGTTAATAAAAAGTGTATAATAATATTAAGATTATATAAAAGACAATACATTCGTGTAAAAATATAAAATTCTTCTTTGAAAAATAAAAACATTTGTTCAGTATAAAGTTAAATAAGTGTTCACCTTTAAAAACACCAGTACCAGGTATTTATCTCTTCTTCTTCCCCGTCGTTGAACGCATTGAGCCTGGCGTAATTCCAAAGCTAACCCGCAACGTTCAACTTAAATAGAAACGATTACAAAATGCCACTGGAGAAACGTCAGTGAATGAAGTAGAGTATCCACCGTATCTGTATACATAGACCAGACCGAGAAGAAGATAATATCCAGTGTAAAAGACAATACCAGTACATACAGTAAATTCCAGTGAATAAACAATACTCGTTAACAAAATAAATATCTATATGTTAAACCTACATCCTTAAATAAAATAATCATGACCGGCAAAAGTGAAATAACCGTCAGTGCCGTCTACCAGCTGAAAAAGGAAGATTTAGTCACTGAATTAAATCGTAGGAGTTTAAATACAAAGGGAACCGTGGGTGAACTGCGAAAACGTCTTGCAGACAGTGTAAAACGTGAACAAGCTCTTCAAGAGGAGGAGCAAAATCAGTTAAAAATTGTGTCAACCGAAACTAAGGCCGATAAAATGACACCTCCGATTACAAATACATCCGAAACACAGACCGATATACCGAATATACCGCCAACACGCCTGAGTGTTATCGACAAGGAGATACCTTGTAACAATATACCGAATATTCCGTACCCGATAGAAATCCGAGACCGACCACTTTCAGACGCTGACATTATGGATAAAGTCAGAAAATGGAATGTGAGATTTGACCAAAGTCAGGATCCGTTAAATTTCCTCGAGAGAATTGAGGAAATGGCACAATGTTACAGTATACCAACCGACCGATTGTTGAATACATTACCCGAGCTGCTAACAAAGACAGCACTAGCATGGTATCGTAACAACCGAGAACAATGGATAACATGGGATGAATTAATAAGTGACTTCAAACTTTTTTCCTTGCCGCCACGTTTCAGTATCAAGCTAGCCGATGAGATCCGAACTAGGTTACAGAAACCTAGAGAAAGAGCCAAAGATTATATCACGGCCATACATCACTCATGCGCTGGCAAACAAACGTGTCAACCGAAGAGAAACTTGAACGAATTTATGAAAGCATGTTACCAGACTGCCTATACATCTGAAGGAAAGATTTCCGAAAATTAGCCGAACTTATTCAACTCGCAGAAGAGTATGAATATATTTAAGTTCAAAAAACAAAAACCCGCAATACCGAAACACCACCTATCCGTCAGATAAGTAGACCACCACAAAACACCCCAGGCTTGCCAATAAACGTTTCACATAAAAGGCGAGAGAGCTGTTGGCGATGTGGACAACCGGGACATCGTAGACACGAATGTCGAAATCCATCGAAAATATTTTGTTTACAGTGTGGAAAACTGGGTGTGTTAACTAGCGACTGTCATGGCCAAAACATGAACAGACTGTTAAAAGACCAAGGGATACCGGAGAGACAAGGCAGCCGTGTATCCCAGAAACAGAATCAGACTTCATTACCATGTCAATAATTGAAACACGGTGTATAGCACTCATAGATACTGGGGCTGCAAAATCATTTATTGGTAATGAAGTCAAAAATCTGCTGGAATTACATAATATTCCGAAACCGATCATACTGGTTGTAGACTTTCTTAAGAAAGCTGACATATCAGTAAAAATATGGAACCAGGAAATTTCACCAGGAATCATGAATATTGAAGAGGAAATATCCGAACCAGCAACATGTACAATGGTAATTCCCGACGAGATAAATTCCGAATGTCCATGGTATCAAAACAAACGTTACCAAATACAAAATCAACCCGAATTGTGCCCGGACTACAAAATTGAAAATGGACAAATGTATCGTCGAGTTTTTGATTCTACAACTTACACCGAGGACGCTGTACCGTGGAAGCTTTGCGTACCGAAATCCCTCCAAAGTAAAGTATTGCGAAAAAAAATCATGACAATGTCACCGCTGGCCATCTTGGAATCAACAAAAGTATAGCTCGCATTGCTAAATATTATTATTGGCCTGGAATGCTCCGAGATATTGCGAAATATGTACGAAGTTGCGACATATGTCTACGATACAAAGCCGAACAACAGAAAACTGCTGGTTTAATGCATGGTTTTCCCGCTAATCGACCATGGCAAATCGTTAGTACCGATTTCATTGGACCTCTCCCTCGTACAACGAAAGGTCACACAGCAATATTGGTATTCCACGATAAATTTACGAAATGGGTAGAGTCTATGCCTCTCCGAAAAGCCACCACCGCTGGACTAATACGTGTTTCAGAGAAAGAATAATCTCTCGTTTTGGTTATCCCGAAGTATTAATATCCGATAATGGCACTCAGTATACAAGTAGAAAATTTAAAACTCTCCTAAAAGATTCAAAAATAAAACATCGATTTACACCGCCATATACACCGCAAGCTAATCCGACTGAAAGAGCAAACCGTGTGATAAAGACAATGATTGCTCAAAACGTGGACCAGGACCATCGGAAGTGGGACGAATCAATCTGGATAAAGCGTTTACCGACCAACGTCGCTACTATAACAACCGCCGACGCGATTGGTGTCCAAAAGTTGGAGAACAAGTTCTACGAAAAGAACGAATACTTTCATCCACCGCTAAAAATTACACTGCAAAATTAGGGCCACGATATATATTGGACCATATACTGTAGCTAAAATAATTTCTCCTGTCATCGTCAAACTCACAACACCAGAAGGAAACACTGCCGGCATAACTCAGTTGTAAAGTAGACAGCATGGCGACACCACGGCGAGTGATTTCTGCTCCATCAAAGTTTGAAATGAAGACGCCACGACGAGTTACTTTTGTACCCTCTACAGCACAGCAGGCAGATAAAAAGACACCATGGCGTGTAACAGTGACACCGTCCAGCACACCAGAAATCAAGAAACCATCTCGCAACACCAAACTAATTCCGCCTGCCACACAGGACCTGTGTAAACGACGACCAACGCAGCCCCTCAAACCCAGCAATCTATTGTTGCCGAAAAACCAGGTTGCAGAAATTATCAAAAAAATAGAACAAAATACACTGGAATAAATGGCACAGCAGGGAAAACCAACATCCACTCCACCCAAACGAATAAAAAGGAATCCACTGTCATCAGATACGACGACAAATTTATCGTCACCAACCGAAGACATCTTCGCGGGAATTGGACCATTGTTGGCTCCATACGGCCAAGCAAAATACTTCGTAATTCCTAGACCAAATGGACCATTTTGGGTCCATACACTTCAAGATGGAAGCCGAGTGATCCGTTGCAAGGGGCAAAGAAAAGTGTTACCACCACTGCCCAAGAGGCTAAATTAAGAAAAAAAAAGTTTCTTTTTTGTATAATGTACTATGTATATATAGGTCATGAAGACTAATTATTTTTAAATAAAGACATTTCTTTTCCGTTATAAAAATAATGTGTTTTCCACTATAAAGCATGTTTTCCACAGTAAAATAATAAGTAACAAAACTGAACCAATGTAACAGTTTTTTTTGTTTTGGTGAAGAAAAGGGGGGATGTAACGAAGTTACAAATAAGTATTTAAATCTATAAATATCCGTTAGTGCATGCCGTACAATAGTAAATAGTGCTTAACCCGATTGACTGACTGATTTGTTTACAATGAAGTAAAACTTAAATGCTCATGTATGAACAAACCCTCTTGACGTTCCATGAATGATGGTAACTCAGGATGCCTGAGATGTCAAATGTGGAATGGAATCATCAAGACGGCAACACTTTCACGTCTATAAAAGGCGAGCTGGCACCGTGAATAAAGCAGTCGATCATCAAGCTTCGACCAGCTAGGAACTCAGTTTATAGCCAACGAAGAAGTAATCGACTCAATTTCCTGCCGAGTGTGAGGTTACCGCATTCGAGAATTACCCGCCATCCCGTAGTATTGTTAGAATATTCCTACCGAGTACGAGGTTTCCGTATTCGAGACAAAATCATTTTTCCTGCCGAGTGTGAGGTTACCACATTCAAGAATTACCCGCCATCCCGTAGAATTGTTAGAATATTCCTACCGAGGACGAGGTTTCCGTATTCGAGACAAAATCATTTTTCCTGCCGAGTGTGAGGTTACCACATTCGAGAATTACCCGTCATCCCGTAGTATTGTTAGAATATTCCTACCGAGTACGTGGTTTCCGTATTCGAGACTAAAAGCATTTTCCTGCCGAGTGTGAGGTTACCACATTCGAGATTTACCCGTCATCCCGTAAACAAATAGCATATCCCCATATAATAGAAGAACATAACTTAAAGAGATACATACAGTGTAAAATAAAAGTGGAAAACGACCCAAATATATTAAGAAGTGTGTCTAGTATTAAGAGTGTATATTGTCTGACAAGTTTGTGTAATAACCTTATGGCAAAAGGTTAATAGTATTAAGATTGTTTATTGTCACAGACAATAAATCTGACAAGTTTGTGTGAAAAAACCTTATGGGAGAAAGGTTTAGTATTAAGAGTGTATATTGTCACAGACAATTAATCTGACAACTTTGTGTAATAACCTTATGGGAAAAAGGTTAATAGTATTAAGATTGTGTATTGTCACAGACAATAATTTGACAGTTTTATGAAAAAAAATCCCTCTGGGAACAAGGCAAATAAAAAGTGTATAAAAATATTAAGATTGTGTATTAGTATTAAGATACTAGGGATAATCACGCAATGTTGTATCAAAGAGTGTATCGTTGTAAAAGATGTATTTGATTACAATCCAATAAAGTCATACAAGGCTTACGCATATAAAATGCAATACAAGGGTCTTGTATTTTTACATTCACAAATTGGCAGTTTAAACCGGATTGTATAGTTGTACTTAAGAGCTGAGATTGAACGTCATATGTCAGCGGGTGCAGCTAGCGAGGGGAGTGTCATAGGGAATTTTCCAGTGTGCCAAATGAAAGATCCTTTTGAGGACTAACGACTGGTGCACTCGTTTTGTTTCTAGGTGGTACTCAGTTGATTTAGCAGGGTGTTCAATTTACATCTACGCGCATCATGGTTTTCCCCCACAAAAAAAGGTATTGCAAATTTGTGAGCCCAAAACATCAATAATGGCGCATCAAAGAGCATGAAACTTTCTAGAAAACTTAATAAAACATCACCGAAAAACAAATTGGTGCGATCGATTTTCTTTTTCCGCCCTAAATTACTTAATAATATTATTTGAAGTTCAGAAATTAGCTTTAATTATTTTCAAAACTTCAACCTTTCTTTCGGGATGAGGAGGGGACCACTCAAAAAACGAACTTCATATTCGTCATTAGTTCGACAAGGCGATTAAATTTATTGAAAAAAAAGTTTCGAGTGGGGGTATTTTGGGGTGCGGGGTTGTTACCCCCACTCTCCTCAAACCCCAAATATGACATGTGGGACGTCTATTTAAAGCCCCCGCTGAGCTCTATTGAATGGCGTTTTTTAAATTTCAATCCGGTATACTCCATAGTATATTTTTTCCACCCTCTAAAACTTGATTACGTTTTAACTGAAAACCAATTTTTTACTTTGTCGGACCCTGCATCATAAGGGATGACCCTAGAGAAAAACTTTTGCACCTAAATTAAAGATAATAAAATTTTCTATCTATTAGAAGGTTTTTATTTTCAATTCGAGATATTTCCACACTGAGATTTTACTCCCGAAGTTCACTGTTTTTCCCCATCTGAGTCCCATATACGCCATTACTACATATGAGTTATTTTTCTAATTTTTTTTTAATCTAGGCATAAGTATTCGATTACGAAACTTTTCCATATGTACAAAAAATCCCTTCGAACCACTGTTATTCCGTAAAGGTAAATTGTAAATTTTTACATTTTGTCACGGCAAAAAGCGGCAAAGGTTGCCGTAAAAGGAGGTTGTTCTACTATTATTAACATTTCTCCTAAACTATTAGCCTGAGCTGAAAACTAATTAGAAATAACCGTTCCCAACAAAACAGGCTTCATTTTATCCGCCGACATTATACTGAAATAGTGTATAATTAAGTAGTAATTGTAGAAATAACAACTTGGGAAACAACCCAAACGGTTAAAAAATTCTATGAAAAACCGGAATTTCCTTAATTTAAGCCGTTCTTTTCATAAATAGTTGAGGTACTTTAGTTTTTATCTCAGCTATTTTTAACCGGATCTTCACAATTTTTTCTTTCTAGGATAACTATGAATCCTAGGAATTTTGAGGATTTTCTCAATTTTTCCGGGGCAGCGGAGAGCTCCTACGGTCTGCCATATACCCACCCTGTCCCTATAATTACATTTCGAAGTAAGCTAAAGGCTAAAGAGTGTGTTCACTCTTTGTTGTAAGTTCTTGTTGTATATTTACATCGGTTCCACTGATACATTAAAGAGTGAACAGATTACGTTTGGACTTTTTACCGGGTTAAACTTAATTTTGTTCAAGAAAGAATTTTTTGGGATTCTCCGGTATATAGCAAAAGCTGAGAAATGTTCTAATTTGTTATTTCATCACACAACCCATTAATTTTTGGTGACAAGTTTCAAGTCTTGGTTCGACTCATCAACAGGTCACAAATAGCGAAATTGTGTGATTTGAAAAACAAATGAAAAAATGAAAGAAGAAGAAAGAAATGAAAAGTTTGAGAAAATAGAAAAAAACAATTTTTTTATTTATTAAAAAAATTTAAAAAATTTTAAAGAAACAGATTCATTCGAAGCGAATCGAACCTGTATACGCCACGCAGTGGACTGAAAAATAAAAAAAGAAAAGGAAGAAGAAGATGCGTTTCGTGTCAGCAGAAAACCTTACACTCATCGGTGCAGCTTGGTTTTCTGCCTGCTGCAGACGCTTGAAAATAGATCAAACTGATCTCTTCTCATATAAACTCAGAAGTAAATTCTGGGTGTGAATTATATGAGGAAAAAACACTCCTATCATGCCCAGGAGGAAATATAAACAGATTACGTTTGGACTTTTTACCGGGTTAAACTTAATTTTGTTCAAGAAAGAATTTTTTGGGATTCTCCGGTATATAGCAAAAGCTAAAAAATGTTCTAATTTGTTATTTCATGACCGATGAGTGTAAGGTTTTCTGCTGACACGAAACGCTTCTTCTTCTTCCTTTTCTTTTTTATTTTTCAGCCCACTGCGTGGCGTATACAGGTTCGATTCGCTTCGAATGAATCTGTTTCTTTAAAATTTTTTAAATTTTTTTAATAAATAAAAAAATTGGTTTTTTCTATTTTCTCAAACTTTTCATTTCTTTCTTCTTCTTTCATTTTTTCATTTGTTTTTCAAATCACACAATTTCGCTATTTGTGACCTGTTGATGAGTCGAACCAAGACTTGAAACTTGTCACCAAAAATTAATGGGTTGTGTGATGAAATAACAAATTAGAACATTTCTCGGCTTTTGCTATATACCGGAGAATCCCAAAAAATTCTTTCTTGAACAAAATTAAGTTTAACCCGGTAAAAAGTCCAAACGTAATCTGTTTATTTTTCCTCCTGGGCTTGTATAGGAGTGTTTTTTCCTCATATAATTCACACCCAGAACTTATTTCTGAGTTTATATGAGAAGAGATCAGTTTGATCTATTTTCAAGCGTCTGCAGCAGGCAGAAAACCTAGCTGCACCGATGAGTGTAAGGTTTTCTGCTGACAAGAAACGCTTCTTCTTCTTCCTTTTTTTTTTTTTATTTTTCAGTCCACTGCGTGGCGTATACAGGTGCGATTCGCTTCGAATGAATCTGTTTCTTTAAAATTTTTTAAATTTTTTTAATAAATAAAAAAATTGTTTTTTTTCTATTTTCTCAAACTTTTCATTTCTTTCTTCTTCTTTCATTTTTTCATTTGTTTTTCAAATCACACAATTTCGCTATTTGTGACCTGTTGATGAGTCGAACCAAGACTTGAAACTTGTCACCAAAAATTAATGGGTTGTGTGATGAAATAACAAATTAGAACATTTCTCAGCTTTTGCTATATACCGGAGAATCCCAAAAAATTCTTTCTTGAACAAAATTAAAGAGTGAATACCCCTTATATAACCAAACAATACAGTCGTGTAAAAATATAAAATTCTTCTTTACAAATAAAACATTTTGTTCAGTATAAAATTAAATCAGTGTTCACCTTTTAAAACGTCAAAACCTGGTATTTATTTCTTCTTCTTCCCCGTCGTTCAACGCATTGAGCCTGGCGTAACTCCAAAGCTGACGCAAAACGTTCAACTTAAATATCAACGACTACAAAATGGCGCCCGAGCAGGGACTTTCTCTTCTGCCACTGGAGAAACGTCAGTGAATGAAGTAGAATAGTCACCTAATATAAATATCGAGAGACCAGACCGAAAAAGAAGATAAATACCAGTGCATACAATAAATACCAGTGTATCAAATAAACAATACTCGTTAACATAATAAATATCTATGTGTTAAAACTATATCCGTGTAAATTAAAAATGACCGACAAAAGTGAAATAACCGTCAGTGCTATGTACCAGCTACAAAGGAAGATCTAGTTACTGAATTAAACCGTAGGAGTTTAAGTACAAAGGGAACCGTGGATGAACTGCGAAAACGTCTTGCAGACGGTGTAAAACGTGAACAAGCTCTTCAAGAAGAGGAGCAAAATCAGTTAAAAATTGTGTCAACCGAAACTAAGTCCGATAAAATGACACTTCCGATTACAAATTCATCCGAAACACAGACCGATATACCGAATATACCGCCAACACGCCTGAGTGTTATCGACAAAGAGACATCTTGTAACATTATACCAAATATTCAATATATTCCGTACCCGATAGAAATCCGAGATCGACAAATTTCAGACGCTGACATTATGGATAAAGTCAGAAAATGGAATGTGAGATTTGACCAAGGTAAAGATCCGTTAAATTCCTTCAAGGGAATTGAGGAAATGGCACAATGTTACAGTATACCGACCGATTGTTGAATACATTACCCGAGCTGCTGACAAAGACAGCACTAGCATGGTATCGTAACAACCTAGAACAATGGACAACATGGGATGAATTCATAAGTGACTTCAAACTATTTTTCTTGCCGCCACGTTTCAGTATCAAACTAGCCGATGAGATCCGAACTAGGTTACAGAAACCTAGAGAAAGAGCCAAAGATTATATCACGGCCATACATCACTCATGCGCTGGCAAACAAACGTGTCAACCGAAGAGAAACTTGAACGAATTTATGAAAACATGTTACCAGAGTACCGTCTATACATCCGAAGAAAAGATTTCCGTAAACTGTCAGAACTTATTCAACTCGCAGAAGAGTATGAATATATTAAAATTCAACAAAAATCCCGCAATACTGAAAAACCACCTATCCGTCATATAAGTAGACCGCCACTAAACACCCCAGCCTTGCCAATAAACGTTTCACATGTAAGGCGAGAGAGCTGTTTGGAGATGTGGACAACTGGGATATCGTAGACACGAATGTCGAAATCCACCGAAAATATTCTGTTCACCGTGTGGGAAACTAGGTGTACTGACTAAAAACTGTCATGGCCAAAACATGAACAGACCGTTAAAAGATCAACGGATACCGGAGAGACAAGGCAGCCGAGTATCCCAGAACCAGAACCAGATGCCTTAAAAACCAGTCTACCCGATACAACCATCATAGACGTACACTATGAGGACAACCGATACTTCATTACAATGTCAATATTTGAAAAACCGCGTATAGCACTCATAGATACTGGAGCTGTAAAATCATTTATTGGTAATGAAGTCAAAAATCTGCTAGAATTACATAATATTCCTCCGATATCATGTTCTTTGAGAACTGGAATGGCGAATAGTAGTGAATTTTAAATTCAGCAGTCATATGTGGTGGACACACAGTGGAATAATCATAAAATTACACATTTATTCTACTACATGCCAAATCTAGCCGAAACCATCAGACTGGGTGTAGAAGACTTTCTTAAGAAAGCTGACATATAAGTAAAAAGATGGAACAAGGAAATTTCAGCAGGAATCATGAATATTGAAGAGGAAATATCCGTACCAGCAACATGTACAGTGGTAATACCCGACGAGATAAATTCCGAATGTCCATGGTATCAAAACAAACGTTACCAAATACAAAATCAACCCGAATTGTGCGCGGGCTACAAAAATCATGACAATGTCACCGCCGGCCATCTTGGAATCAACAAAACTATAGCTCGAATTGCTAAATATTATTATTGGCCTGGAATGTTCCGAGATATTGCGAAATATGTACGAAGTTGCGACATATGTCTACGATACAAAGCAGAACAACAGAAAACTGCTGGTTTAATGCATGGTTTTCCCGCTAATCGACCATGGCAAATCGTTAGTACCGATTTCATTGGACCTCTCCCTCGTACAACGAAAGGTCACACAGCAATATTGGTATTCCAGGATAAATTTACGAAATGGGTAGAGTTTATGCCTCTCCGACAAGCCACCACCGCTGGACTAATACGTGGTTTCAGAGAAAGAATAATCTCTCGTTTTGGTTATCCCGAAGTATTAATATCCGATAAAGGCACTCAGTATACAAGCAGGGAATTTAAGACTCTCCTAAAAGATTCAAAAATAAAACATCGATTTACACCGCCATATACATCGCAAGACAATGATTGCTCAAAACGTGGACCAGGACCATCGGACGTGGGACGAACACTTACCAGAATTAATGTTGGCTATAAATACTAGCAAACATGAATCTACCGGCTATTCTCCATACTTTTTGAATTTTGGCCGAGAAGTCATATCACCAAATAGTTTATATGGGGAAACAGGAGGAAAAGTTCCGACCACAGAAATCACCGAAATAGCGAGAAACCTGCAGGAAATATATGAAATCGTCCGAATGAATCTGGATAAAGCGTTTACCGACTAACGTCGCTACTGTAACAACCGCCGACGCGATTGGTGTCCAAAAGTTGGAGAACAAGCTCTACGAAAAGAACGAATACTTTCATCCACCGCTAAAAATTACACTGTAAAATTAGGGCCACGATATATTGGACCATATACTGTAGTTAAAGTAATTTCTCCTGTGATCGTTGAACTCACAACACCAGAAGGAAACATAGCAGGTGTAACCCACGTGAAACATCTGAAAATGTACTATAAACCAGAACACGGTAACACCCATAGTGTTTATTTAAACCCTACAGTCAAACCAAAAGTCTTCAGTTGCAAAGTAAACAACATGGCGACACCACGACGAGTGACTTTTGCACCATCAACCGCATCATAGTTTGAAATGAAGACACCACGGCGAGTGACTTTTGCACCCTCTACAGCACAGATGGCAGAAAGGAGGACATCATGGCATGTGACATTAACTCCGTCCACCAGACACGAAATTAAGAAATTAATTCCGCCTGCCACACAAGACCCATGTAAAAGATGCCCAACGCAGCCACTAAATCCCAGAGTCTATTGTTGCCGAAAAACCAGGTTGCAGATATCATTAAAAAAATTGAGCAGAATACACTGAAACAGATGTACATTTTCTTACTTAAAGCAAACTCGCCCTAATTTGACAGGCGTACACAAATTGACTTTAACTCGTGTGAGGGGAACTTTCGTTAAGTTTAAATATCCAATTTTCCGTAAGTATAGTGCGCTAAGAATCGCTCATTCCGTAAGAACGCAATGTGCCCAAACAATTAAATTATTACTGGATGATTAAAAATGCAATGTAAAAATTAAAATGGAATAAAAATGGTATTGAGAATTAATAGAAAATACAAATCTTCAATTAAATCAACTTCCACTTGCTAATTTTTTCACTTTTACCACATTTTAAAATTTAACACAGAAAATATCATTAGCGCACTGCGAATTAGTAGAAGGCACAAATCTTCAATTGCATAAACTTCCATTTGTTAATGTCTTCACTTTTACCACTTTTTAAAATTGAAAACATTAAATATACGGAATTTGATATATATTTAGGCTAAAAATATCAATTTTTCGTAAGTAAACCTCAGTCTTGTTTAATTTCGTAAAGTTATTTACTTCTATTGTAGTTCAGCCTAAAAACGTTGCTTAAAAGCACAATGCTTCAAGAACGATTCTCTCGCATGTCACGCATGTTATTGTTCAACACAGAGAATGCCATTGTTAAAAAGAATTACAGCTGTAAAAGTATTGAACCGATTTGCAGAAAAAAATATTAAACTAATGCTTATTTACTTGGTTTTTGGCGATTTCTGTTGTGATTATGACGATATTAATTTAGAAGATAGTGATGGATGGTGACGAATTGAAATTAAACGATAATACACTGAGAGAAAGTTTTACTAAGAATAAGCTCTGTAGGTACCATGTGTATCAAGGAAAGTTAGGTGCGAATTTGAGGTTAGAATTTTTTTTTTCAGGATGAAAGAACACAAATTGCTTCGTCTTATTCAAATGAATATAGAAAAATTAGATTAATAGTAGTAAATATATTTTCTCAATTATCTCTGATTATGATAATAGCAGAAAATTTTATTACAGAATATGAGAAAAGGTTATATATCCTAAGATATCCTAAGAATAGAATTGCTTAAATGTAGTCTACTTTTCGTTATTCTAGAAAAAGATTTATTTTATATATATTATGTTGACTTCATGTAAAATGTTCTCTGCTGTAGCAAGTCAGTTTCGCTGTATAAGCGATAATTTTTCTCGTGTTTCTACGCGTATTAATTAAATTTGGTTTCTATTAGATTTAAGGTTTTCTTGCCGTTAAAATGAGTTTTTTACTTTCTATGAAAGTTTTCTCACTCCAAGGGAAATCGTAATGCTAGTAGATTGGAAAAAAATTATATGTATTTTGTATTCGATCTAAAAAACAACGGTAATCAATAAAATAGTTTGCTTGATGTAAGGAAACTTGGTGTTAACACGTCTTAGAAACTTTTACACATTTTTGAAAAACAATACTTGATTGAAGAATATTCTTTTTGAATTGTTGTGTCAAACTGGTCCCTACTAGGCCCACCCCACAACAAAACCCTGGCTACCCCCATGGACCACACCAGTGTAAATCATGAGAAATAACAGAATAACAAAAATTTTCAAGTCACATATTTGCCGACGACATTCCATGCACACGTGCGTGGATGTGAATTGTAATTGTGAGAGCTAGACAAGTGATTAGTGCTTTGTGTCTTTGTGCTTTATAGTAATCATACATTAATCAAGTGAAAGACGAAATAAAAATAACAGTGTCGTGATAAAGACACCTTTATAGTGCTGTGTATGAGTAAACTTTGAAAGTGAAAGAGACACGAAATATGGCCAGTGAAGACCAAATTTTCAGCGCCGTCAAGGCAAATGTGCGTGAAGTTTTGACCAGTAGAAATATCAGCAACATTCCGGATTACATCATCGAGTCCCTCGCTAGAAGGATGCTGCAAGGAAAGAAGCCAGGATCATCGGGAACGAAACGACTGGGTCGAAATTCATGTCTGAGGACGAGTCAGGCTCTGGAACTGAGGAGAGTGAGTACCACCTGGTTCAAGGGAAACGGAGACCGTACAAAAACCCACCAATCACTGAGGATAATGTGAAAAAAAAACCGTACCAGCAACTGACCCCAGGACGGTCAACAACTATGACCAGTCACTGGATACGGAAAACAGGTTCGTAATCCCAGCAAAACAAAAGCCAATAAAGGATAATCCGTCAAGACTAGAGCCGAAGCCAAGCAGACCTCCACCAATAATAGCGCATGGATTATATTACAAGGTATTTAATTATGCGCTAAATATATTGCAAGCCAGATCCAAATTCTTCATATAATTGGGTAGTGGAAACAAGTGCGCTTTCAAGCCCTTCACAGAGGAAGAGAGGAAGGCGTTATTGAAGCTTCTAAATGAAGTCAAAGTGGAATCCTACACGTTCAACCCGAAGGAAGAAAGGAAGACAACTCTAGTGCTAAAAGGATACCTTCAACGAAGATGATGTCAAAATTGCCTTGGAAGCTTCAAGGATACAAAATCAAGAGCGTAGCAGAGTTTACAACTATACGCAGCAAAGCAGCAGGAAAGTACATTGATGTCTTCATTGTAACTTACGACGCAAAGCACGAGGTGAACGACATCATTAAAGTGGATCGACTTCTCGACCAGATAGTCTACTTGGAGAAGCACATGGTCAAGGGAGTACCCCAATGTAAGTGGTGCCAGTGCTATGGGCATGTAGCCAGCAACTGAGCGCAAATGTACCGCTGCGTCAAATCCGGAAAAAAACATGGACCAGGAGATGCTCCAGTAACAAATATGACGTGAAAACAAAACCTTATTGTGTGAACTGCGAAAAGTAGAGACATCCAGCTAACTATCGTGGATGCCCAAAATACAAGGAAATGAACGTAATTAAAAACCAACGAAGGGAACAGCAGAATCAGAAGGAGCTCTTCACCAGGAAAGCGGTATAAAATTACATTAAGCCAGGTATGTCGTTCTGTTCTTCCAAATTGTCAGTACAAATTAAGCTCATTCCATTGTGCAACATGGAATGCACAGCAGTCAAAGTCTTTCTTACCTCTCAACAAACGCTTCTCCGCATTTTCCTTTATTGTATATGTGGTGCTCGGGCAGCGCAGATTAAAAGGAACTTCAGCTACCTCATTAATATCTTCTAAGATTATATCTCTATGGTTATTGGAGGAGATTTTAACGGCAGGCATCCAATGTTTAATGACCCTCTGGAAAGTTCATCTGCCGGAACAATTGAAAATTGGCTAAATCGAAATCAAGATAGCCATAATTTCATTGTAGCTTCGCCAACCACCTCAACCTTCCCCCGATCAGGTTCCTACGTAGACCTTTACCTTGTTTCTTTAAGTATGATTAACTTTGTTCCACAAATAAATAACTTCAACTGCGTTACACATCATGCTCCTTCAAATCATCTAGCAATTGAACTGACCATCAAACCTAATTCGCCGGTGAATATACTGACGATGGCTGGCCCTACCCACCTCCACCACCTTGGTAGACGTGAACTTCCAGGACAGGTTGACGACCCTGTATGAAGACAACTTACTCCCCAGTAGTAGGAACTTAGCAAACTTAGAAATAGATTCCCAAAGACTGCTAGCACAAAAATCTATTTCTCTAGAATCCTTCCGGCAAATCTTCAAAGTCTGTACAAATACAGGCAAAAATTGCGGAAAATCCTAAACCGCATTTATCATAGAACACATAACTCCCAAAACGCGGCCTACTAATCCAACTAAAATGCGATCAGCACTTTAGGAAAAGAATTGAAAAAATCAAACCTGGCCCACTTTTGAAAATATTAACAAGGTCTGTTCCAGGAAGCCAAAACTCCCGAAAGTCATAAAGAACAGCCAAGAAACGCTAGTTATCCCACAGAGAAAATGTGATGCATTCGCATCATATTTTCAAGACACTTCTAAGGATAACTCAATCCTTAGTTCTCCAGCCTTCTCCTTGGAAATAAACAGTAGTATTAATACTTTTCTGAACGCAAATGGCTCCATATCACAAACTTTCTTCTGCATGGATAACCCCGCAATCTATCCTGAAGAGCAAAATATTTTCACCTATCCTCTGCACTTCTTCGTCTTAACCAAGACAATAAACTAAAAAATCGAGTGGTCCTGACAAAATTTGAAATGTAATTAATAAAAAACTTCCACCAATAGCTCTTCCTAGCAACCATCTTCAATAATTGCATCAATAATTGCTACTTCCCAGAAAAATGGAAAATCTCACGCATCATCCCCATGTCCACAAAGACTTAGTCAAAAGACATCCAGGAGTTCAGGCCAATCTCCATAATTTCAAACTTAGGAAAGCTTTTTGAGGAAGGCATCAAGCAACAAGTTATAAACACCTGTGAAAAAAAAAAATATATACCAAGACTCCCAATTTGGTTTCAAACCACAAAACTCCACTTTCCATCCACTACTAAAGTTTCATACGGCTGCAACCAGAGCCTTAAATAGGAACGAATGTAGCGTAGGCTGCTTCCTTGACGTCGAAAAAGCATTCGACTCAGTATGGACAGCAGGGCTTGTTTTCAAGTTAAATCAGTTCGGTTTCCTTACACTCCTCAATATGTTAATCTACAGTTTCCTAACTTTTAGGAAATTCTATCTGGAACTCGAAGAACATAAATCACCACTGAAGGCAATAGAAGCTGATGTACCCCAAGGCTCCATTTAGGACCAATCCCCTTCAATCTGTATACTTCAGACCAACCTCCAAACGAGAATGGGACAACACACTTATACGCTGATGACTCCCTCACGTATGTACATACTCGCTGCCAAAATTTGGCTACAAATAAAGTCAACCTGCACCTTAATAAATTAGACTCCTACTACAGAAAGTGGGGGATCAAAATAAATATCCAAAAATTTGAATTGATTTGCATTCGGAAACTTGACACCAGAGCTGGGCAAGTACGAAAGGAAAATTTTTTAAGTACAAGTACCGAAGGCCTGAGCACCTCAGCGTAAGTACAAGTACCGCATGTATGAAAAGTACTTGTAACTAAGTATTAAGTCTATAAAAAGTACTGAGTACTTTTTGAAGTACTTTTTAAAGTACTTTTTTAGAATTTTTGTACGTTGACAGTAATATATTGAAGTTTATCGAGTTCAGTTAATAGATATTAATAAATCAATATTTTTTGAAAACTATAGTATGTATAGTAACCAGTGGCTACTATTCATAGTTTTCATAATTTTCGTTGCTGCAAGTAGAGTAAAACTTTCACCTCTCCTTACTACACTCACAAAAACTATTAGAGGTCCGCCCAAGTACTCATTATCATCTCCAATAATGCATAACAATTCTAAGGAAAAATTTTCCAGTAAATTTCTAAGATAAAATTGAGGCCTTCCCTACATCAGATCGAGGCATCATTGATTTTATATTGGAGCGAGGCATTGCTTGCTTACCCTTGATTATGTCCACTGACGAATATAATATGGACTGCTTACGTTTCTATTTCACGTGGGCACAATTGCTTGTGTCAAAAAGAGTTCTTTCGTCGGTGCCAACATTGAAAAACTCATTGGCGGGAAGTTAAAAATGTGAGCACGCAGCTCGGGAAGTGATTTTAATAAAACATTTAGAAATTCTTCTGCGTATCTAATGAATACATTGTCTTTCATAAAACAGTTTTTGTCAGTAATAACCCTAAATGATTAATTTAAAAATATTTATCTCGACGAATCCACTAATTTATTTGTTGTTTTCAGTTCTCTCTCATTTGGTACTTGGTGCTTAGGCCGAAAGAGTCAGCAATATAGAAGTAACCCCACGTTTTGCAATCCATATTATACATGTCCGTCGTTATGTCATCAAGTCGAGGCATCATCAATTTTATATTCGAGCGAGACGTTACTGGTTTTTGTTCTTCTTGCGTGTATGTTATTAGTTTGTCTAAGGTTCTACCTTGACGCGTGAGTGCGGCACATTCTTTGACAGTTCTGTGCGTGCTTTAAAAGTCAACAAAAAGGTGTTGCGCTAGAGATTGTGTTTGCTTTTCTACGAAGAGCTAGATATTTGTAGGTACTTGTCACTACTATGTTTGTTGCCTTGAGGTTGGTTATTCACTGTGAAGTTGCTTGTTCACTATTATGTTGCCTTGTGGTTGATTGTCGTTGATCACTGCTATGTTGCCAAAGGAAGAACTTAATCGGTCTGGTAGTTCTAGATGCGGGAGCAAGAGTGGATGTGGTTGCGTGACAATACGTTTAGCCACAGTCCTATGACACCAGATACTTGTCTCAGCTTCCACGTTAGGGTTCCACTTCTTTCGGTCTTCTTTGGGAATTGCAGTACTGTGGAAGAAATAATCGTTAAATTCTATTTTAAGAATTATTTCTTCAAAGGAGTGATTAGGGTTTGAGAAGAAAAACACAAATATCTTTTTAAACAATTTTGTATAATTCTTGAGTCAACTAGATCTCAAAACGTTTATACTTAAAAATGCCTGGTAGATATTATTAAATAACACTTCCTTTTTAAATTAAGCTCTATCTCGGATAACAACATTTTGACAATTAATATTATTCTAGCTCCTATCAGGGAAATTTAAAAACAAAACATTTATTAACCGGGTTGCTGCATTTAACAAAAACTACCTTACCCACAACTCGCAAAGTGCCCGCTCATTTGACTCCACTAAACTTACAAATGTTTAAGCATGTGCTTTTCAGATGCTAATCGTGAGTACGTTCGACGCGCATCAGCGTTTGATTAAATCTATCTGACAAACGAAAGCGACGCCGCCACATACTAATAGACTCAGAAATACCTAAGTAAAAATCTTGGTACTTAAGTACAAAACTAAGTCTTAAGTACAAGTAAATAGCAGCAAGTACTTATGTTCAAGTACTAAGTAGGGGCATTTAAAGAGTATTGAGTAATATGTCTTAAGTAACGAAAATGTACTTTAAGTAGTACTTAAGTCTTTTTTTACTTAAGTATTGCCCAGGTCTGTCTGGCACTGGGCGAAACCGCTAAGCAGCAAAAGCCAAGACCATTGAGGCTATCTACAACAGGAGAAAAATAAAACCCACTCAAAATTCGAAATACCTGGGAATCAAATTCCATGAACTGTTAAGATTCAATGACCATGCTAAAGTGACCATTAGCAAGGCCAATTTCGAATATAGCTTACTTAGTCCGTTAATAAACTTCAAGGACGGCCTCTCAACTCAGAACAAACTTCTGTTGTACAAACAACTCATAAGACCTGTTATTACTTACTGCTTCCCTATCTGGCATACTATTTCTCCCACCTATATGGAAAGACTCAGCAAGCTTGAAAGAAAGATTCTTAGAGCAAAGGAAAATTCTTTCCAAGTAGTCTATGAGGCAGTCAACATTACTCCAATTCAGGAGTACCTATTTGAAGTTGCGAACAAGCAAGTTCAAAAAATACCAAACCGCCCAAGCCCACTTATAAACAACTTGTCGGACCTTCTCATATCGGCCAATTTTAATTACCTCTCACCCCTGCTCTTAACAAAGTCCGACGCTAGAAACATCTACCATCGAAATGATGGTAGAATAAGTTTCTACGACCATAAAGCTGATTACTATCGCGGGTAATCACATTTCAGCCATGTTTAAACACTCCTAAAAATCCATATCCTGTCCTCTCATATCTCCTTCCCCCGCCCTCCTACTAAACAACTAACTCCAAAAGGAGAACGACATGAGGTACGGCTGAGAAGGCGCATCAGCTGTACATCAGTGAAACGGAAAATTGGAAAGTCACAAAGGACACCTGTCAACAAGAAGACAAGAGACGACAGCAAACCGAACTGAGGTCTAAAGATGAGGCCCAACTAACAAATGAGGACAATAAAAGGCTTAAACACAATTGCGACAGACGACAACGAAAAATTCGCTGCGAAACAGGCAGTCGAAAAACTTGGAACACAATTGCAACGAAGGGGATGAGCGACGATTGTGAAAGAAGAAGTTATTGAAATTTCATTTGTTAAATGTTTCGAGCGTTTTAAAAGGAGATTTTTATCAAGAATATTTTGTATTATATCATCCAAACCACGTTTTTTTTGTCCACTTTTCAAATCATAAATTATTATATGATTTTGTACTTCGTCGGTCAATTTTTCCTCAAAGCTCATTATTTTAAAATTACCGCGGCGTTCTACCACCTAAAAAAGACTAAACTGAATGTCAAAACAATTTCATTCGATTAATTTTGTTGGTAGTACTGCAGCGACGACGGCAAAATTAGAAACTGATCAATCCCGACGATAATTTCGTCGATCGCTCAACGTCGCTCGTCGTAAAGGCTTAAACACAATTCCGACGACAGAGCGACAGAACGACAGACGACAGCGAAAATTTCGCTGCGAAACAGGCATTCGAAAAATTGGGAACCCAATTGCAACGACAGGCGATGAGCGACGATTGTGAAAGAAGAAGATATTGAAATTTCTTTTGTTAAATGTTTTGAGCGTTTTAAATGGAGATTTTTATCAATAATATTTTATATTATATTGAAAGAAATGCAATGAACCAAAGTGTGGAAAAAAAAACTGAAAATGCAGATATTAACTAAATTAAACGCTTTGAAATATCCATCCAACCCACGTCTGTTTTGTCCACTTGTCTTCCCTATCTTGTAAACTATAAATTATTTTATGGACTTCGCATTTCCTCGATTAATTTTTCCTCAAAGCTCATTATTTTAAAATTACCGCGGCGTGCTACCACCCAAAAATGACAAAAGAGAATGCAACAACCATTTTATTCGATTAATTTTGTTGGTAGGACTGCAGCGATGACGGCAAAATTAGAAACTGATCAATCCCGGCGATAATGTCGTCGATCGCTCAACGTGGGTCGTCGCAATTTGGTGCATTCGCATAAGATGCTGTGCTTTTAGAAGTTTGACAGCGATATATCGTCGTCGTTTGTCGTCTGTCGTCGCAATTGTGTTTAAGCCTTAATTTGGTGCATTCGCATAAGATGCTGTGCTTTTAGAAGTTTGACAGCGATATATCGTCGTCGTTTGTCGTCTGTCGTCGCAATTGTGTTTAAGCCTAAAGAGAACATCGAGGGAAACTAAGCCAACGCAAATAAGAAAACGGCGGAAAACACACTTGACTTGACTTACTAGAAGTCATTGCATTTCTAGCAGTCTTCCGAGACGGATCAGAGGATTTTGAATCTGACTAAGTCAAGGAAATCTTTGAGGGCATTGAACCCACATTATAAATACATTATTGCTTTTCAATAATTTATTCCAAAAGGACGGATCTTTTTACTGACTGTCAGTTTTCTATAGGGTCCGCCAAATAACTTTTTTTTTTTTTGAAACAGGGCGCAAAACATCGACTGTAGCTTCGGCTGTGTGATACGTAGCGCCGTCCTGTTGAAACCAAATGTTGCCAATATCCTCCTCTTCAATTTTCGTTCAACATGGCCCGATAACCATTGCCATTGACTGTAACGGCCACTCCTTGCTCATTTTCGAAGAAAAATGGCCCAAGTATGCCTCTGGACCAAAATCCGCACCAAACAGTGACTCGTTTTGAGTGTATCGGCTTTTCAATGTATGCGTGCGGGTGGGTTTTCTGTGCCCCAAATGCGACAATTTTGCTTGTTTACATACCCGCCAAGATCAAAATGAGCTTCATCCGAAAAGATGATTTTGTTGGCAAAATCAGCATCTTCTGTAAGTCGATCGCAGGCCCACTCAGCGAAGCGAAAACGCATTGGATGGTCAGTTGGCTTCAACCATATTCGTTCAGCGGAAGAATAAAACTAATTATCTGTCAAATCAGACATGAGCTAAGTGTTACCATTCACGAAATAAGCACTAGTTAAAAAAAAAACGTTAGATGGCGGACCCTATACTAACCGTAGGTTTCAATTCATATGGGCAGCAGTGAGGCCCATTAAAAAATTTATATCCCTTCATAAGTAGAAACCCATTACTAAACGTCAGCTTTTTGACCGACCGTCAGTTTTTTACTAACCGTACGTTTTAATTTACACATGCAGCAGTAAGACCTCTTAAATTATTTGTCCTTCTTTAGTAACCTACAATTTTTGTAGTTCGTAGTTTTTGGTTCGAATTATCGTATTATTTTTTATTATTGGAAGTACATACCTTGTGTATTATATTTTTCTTTGAATCATTATTTTTTATTTATTTTGTTTTGAATTCTGATTGTAAGCATTAATTTCAAATCCCCCATGCATGTGTGATAAACAACTACTGCTACCAATAATCTGGTTATTGGTGTGGTGGCCCGTCATTGTGGTTTCGAGTGTCCTGAGGCGTCATTCTAATATTGCTAAGAAAAGATAAAAAGTCTCTATCCAGCGTTCGTGGAGTAAAGTCCTCTTCAAGGAGCAATACGACCTTAAGTTTCAGGACAAGCCGGAACAAGGGGGCGCAATGGTGGGTCTTGACCGAGAAGTGCAGTGACTGTGAAAAGTGTCTAATGAAATATTACAGTGATTAGTTCATTAGTTAATCTAAGTAGTTTCTGTGAGCGGAATTCGTTTCGAATTCAAGAAAGACGCTTACATGATTTTTATTATTAGTTATATTATTGTTTGGATTGTTATTATCTTTATTATCACTAGCATTGAATTTTAAAATAGACTTAAGAGCTATAACTTTTGTGAAAAATAAAGTTTGACTAGACATTCTATCTCATTTATTCATTCTTTGTTCTATCCCCTTTATTTTGCTTAGACTAGGCCTAAACAGTAATATTTAAAAAGTAAAATTTCGTAACTGTGTACATTATGGTATCTATAAATAAACATTTAAAATAAGTTCCTATTTTTTATAATCGTTTGAAGAAGTTGGATCGTTCTGAGATACTGTATGTATAATCAACGATGCCTCGATCTGATGTATGGAAACATTTAATGTTTTCTTAGAAATTTATTCGAAATTTTTTCTTTAGAATTTGTATGCATTATTGGAGGCCGCCAAGGTGCTTGGACCACTAACAATTTTTATGAGCATATACAGACGCGTAGACGAGCAATAAACATTCATTTCTTCTTAGAAAATTAGAGTAAATGTTTCCGCAGGATTTGTATTCAGTCTGGTGGCCGACTGGAGTTATTTTCAGATACAATATGAGCCGTTCTCGGCCTCCAAAAGTTTCCAATAAATTTCTAAAAAAAAAAATTGAGGGCTTCCCTACAGGTCGAGGCTTTGTTGATTTTATATTGGAGCGAGGCATTGCTGGCTTACCTTGTCTATGGTAGTGCCTCTACAATACTTGTCTATAGTAGTTCCTCTACAATACAAAAAGTAACTAAGCCAAATTTCGTTTCGCAATCAGCAGTTAGTTTTATACACAAGGGTAAAACTATTATATAAAATACAATAAAAGTTAGTCAGATTTCACACATGCGTCCAACAGGTGCGAGATTTGTCAAAAACCCTCGATAGGGAAATCTTCAAAATTTCTGCATTCATTCATTTTGGAGGAGAAAGTCTTCTTTTCCGTTTTCTCAGAAATTGCTTCGAGAAATGAGAGTCTTCAGTAAAGGCTGAGACAACTTACATCTAGATGTGCATAACTCACAAAAAAGCGGTCGAATTAAAACGAGTTAATGGCCCTCTAATAGAAAGCTCTATACATTCTATCTGTCTCTTTCTGTATTATGTCACATATATTCTTCGCAATGATAGCTTTCTTTGGTTGAATAAAAAGTTAAAGAGCTTTCAAAAAGTGATCCGGGTTTATATGGAGTTTTTCACATCTAGTTATAAGTTGTCTCAGGTAAAGGCTAACTATCTAGAGAGATTCTCAGATTACTTTAGCTTCAGCGTTTACCACCTCACATGCAGGGGATATTAGCTTGCAACCCCGGTCCGCTTGACGATTTGGGAGTATGTGCGGATAGAATGGCTGAAGTCAACCCAAGATATTTTCGGAGATCCCCTCCGTGAAAGGTCAACCCACATTACAAGATTTTGGCGTATAAGGTACAAAATTAGTGAGAGGTCATTGGCTTTTTAACGAGATTCATCAAAACATAGGCAGTTTAGAAGAGAATGTACACATATACCAAGCTCTTGTCATGCAGCACCAACCGGTAATCCATGACAGTGCTGATATCACAAAAAGATTGGTGATAAGCCCAAAAAATGCATTCCTGCTGTTTTAAAACTGGGAGTCAAAATTTATTTTCCACATTAACGTGACCGATGGCGTAGCTCCAAATTAAAATGCCCTCTGCCCTTGACGACAGGTGGAAGAGACATAGTTAATAGTAGTCTTTACATCTTTAATAGGTCATCTGGAAAGATATGTTCGTTATTCCCAAAACTTAATTGCAAGTCATATACCAATCTGCTTCCTGTAGCGGAAAATTCATCCTTGATTAAAACTTTGGAAGAAAACTTTTATCACTGGACTTGGGTTTTCGAATTCGGCAATTCATCATCGCAGATAGCAGATATACCTAGGCCTATATTAGGCACATATTTTCTGGGTCATTATGGACTTTTGATGGACGTGAAGGGCAAACCATAATTGACCAACTCACTGAACTAAAATCTGCTGCACAACGTGTTGTATGCCAGACTGCAAGTCTTTCTGTCTTCATAAGTCCGCACATTACTCCTGAAATTTAAAAACTTCTGCGTAAGTACCAGACCATTACAGTGGAATCAAGTTTCATCAAACCTGTAACTCATACAGTTACACATTGAAGCAAGGTATCTGTCGACCATCAAATCCAAATCAAGTCCTTGGTCTTAACCATTATATGTATCTTATACAAAATAAAAATGATGAGTGGAGACCATGCGGTGACTGTAGACGCCAGAATGTCTGTACTGTCCTAGACTGATTCCCGATTCCTCTAGTTCATGAATTCGTTCACATGATTGTAAGTATTTAGACCCCTAGCAAAGCTATAATATCAAATCCCGGTAGAATCCGAAGACATTACAAAAGCGGCAATTTGTACCCTTTTCACACTCTTAGAGTTCACAATCATTTCAACGGTTCATCCACATGGTCTTGTAGGAATACGCATTCTGTTTCGTTTACTTGGAAAATATTTTAATCTCTTTCAAATCGGAAATTGACCACTTCAATCATTTAGTACAAGGCTTAGAGGGCTTTCAAGAGTTCGGCCTTATTCTGAATAAAGAAAAATACATCTTCTTCCAGTCACAAGTTAAGTTTTTGGGACACTTTGTCCATTTCAAGCAGCAAACCCTTTCTTGAGCGTGTTGAAGCAATTGCAATTTTAAAAATCCATGAAACCGTAAAACATTTACGGCGTTTGTTTTTGCGAATGTTAAATTTCTATCGTCGCTTCGTGCCATACGCAGTGGAACATCAAGCAGTCCTAAATTACCTGACTGGTTCCAAGAAAGATGGTTCTACGCCAATCGATTGGATTGATGAATCTAATGAAGCTTTTGAATAAGTCAAATCGGTCAAATCGGAATTGCCTCAAACAACTCTCGAAGCGCTTCTTATTGCAATCAGCTGAATTATCCTTATGGATATATGCCTCAGATTCTTCTATAAGTGCAGATATTCAGCAAAAGTTGATGATACTTGCGACCACTAGGTTTCTACCCGTCAAACTAAATAGCGCTCAACGTAAATACAGCACTTACGATAGGGCGCTCCTAGCAGTGTATAAAGCCATTAAGTATTTTCGATACTTACTAGAGAGTCGTACTTTTATTCTGTATACTGACCACAAACCCTTGACACACGCATTTCCGCAGAATCCTCAAAAAGGATCACCTCGACAACTAAGGCATTTAGACTGGTCAGCTCACTACTGACATCAGACACGCGCCAGGCAAGGATAATGTCGTACCTGATGGGCTTTCTAGGATGGAATAGATTCAACTTCCTAGATCAATCAACTTCGATTCCATTGCCGATATTCAACCAGTAGATCCCAAATTTCAACAAATTTGTCAAAATCTATAGTTTAAATTCAAGAAATTCCCAAATAAGGAATTATTCTTTGAAATTTCTACCACAAAAATCACACGGGTTATTCCAAAAGATTTTAGAGTTCAAGTTTTCAACGCAATACATAATTTATCTCATCTAAGTATACGAACAACAGATAAAATGATTACTGTCAGGTATTTTTGGCCCTCCATCAATAAGGGTGTCAATTCCTGGTCACGCTCTTGTTTACCTTGTCAACGGTGTAAGGTTTCACGGGATTGCAAAAAATACGCTGGGTACGTTCCAAGATTTATCGGGCCGCTTTCAAACCATCCATATCGACATCGTAGGACATCTACCAGCTCGCAGGACTTCAGATACTGTCTCACTATCATCGATAGATTCACGTGATGGCATGAGGCAGTCCCTCTGACCAATATTATCGCGGTTTTGATCTCACGTTTCGGAGTACCTAGAACAATCATTACAGATGGAGGGGCACAATTTGAATCTGCATTTCTCGTAGAACTCTCCAAATTATTAGGTATCACCAACAGGCTAACGGGTTTTAAGAAACATGACATCGTGCACATCTAATGTCATGCCAGTTTTATTGGGATTGAGAGCCACAGGGGAAGAATTTCTTGCTACCCCTGCTGAGTTCGTTACTGGTGAAAGCTTGCGTATTGGGGCCAATTTTTTCCTAAATTGCATGCGTTTATAAGGACAGACCCTGTTTGTGCGGCACTTGAACCGGCGGTCATACGGAAAGTCGGAGTCAGTTACATTCATAGAAGTCTTCTACATTGGGGTTGACACCTACATGTCATAGGTATTTGACCTTTCTTTTAAATTTTTGCAGGTGAAGTCGCTCAGTTGTTCAAAACAACAACCACATGAATCCAACTATCATGTGGAGAGACAATCAATACTTCAGTTATCCAAGAAACCTCATACTATCGACTTCCTATAATCCTATTCAACTAGAAGAATCTTGGCCCAGAAATTTACACCAGCCAAGGTTACTTCCGTTCGAGCAATAAGACGAATTGTAATTATACCTGCACTCTACTGTAGAGGCATACTGCCGACTAGGGGATCAGCATTCATTTCATATTCCCCAAAGATTCTTTGAGGCAGAGATTTAGAGCCACAGTAACAAAACATTAGAGTTACTCCGTGAAGGTTGTCAGTTTCCAAGGAGGTGGTCGAGTGTCAAAAATTTGAGAAGGAATGTATTGTCATATTTCATCCTTCTTATTTACCGAACACTATATAATATGACAGCTCAACACACCTCATAAATTTTCGATTGAATTTCTCTGAACTACTTACATAAGAACTACATGTAACAGTTTTCTCACCAAAACCCATTAGGGATTAAAATTTTAAAAAAAGAAAAAAAAATCGAGAATATGCATTTTGAGATATTCAAGAATAACGGATAATATCCATATCCTTAATATAAATTTTGAAGAAAAGGACCTTGGTGTTTTTTTTTGGAAACTTCAAAGCTTCCCAAAATAAATAACGTTGATTTCATGAAGATGCGACGAGTGTATTTTGAAATAAACTTTTTTAAAGTTAAGCCTACTAGCAAATTTTGCCACTTTTTTCAATTTCAAAATACGGATCTCGATTACAAATGGATAAATAGAGCACGTTTACGGTTATCAAGTCCCATCGTTTAGGGTAGAAAATGCTTGGCTTGCATTTTTTACCCTGAGAAAATTTTCACATTCATTCTGGACTAGCTTTAACTTGTCCAGAAATATCGCGACGGACAGTGGCTTAAAAGTAATTCTATCCCTTTGTAGCAGCCCAGGGGACTCCTGTATATGGCCCACTACTTTCCTGCAGATTATCTTTTTAATTAACGGATTCGGTGAAGAATAAAACGCCCGGACTTTTTTGGAGTTTTACAGCTTTTTAATCCAACACAAAATTCCTAATACAAACACTTCTACTTTACACTAAACAAAATAATTAACTTAATGATTTTTGATAAGGCAAGTGAAACCACGGCTTGTTCTGAAACTAGTGCTGCAAGACTTAATCGTTCCCATGCGCGCTCGTGCGTTTTAGCACTCGTGTCGACGGTTGGTTTTTTTCTGTGTTAGTGTGCTAACAAAATGGAAATTGCTTTTAGTACTGGTTGCATTCAGAGTGCTACATTTTGGATGTGCTTAGATAATCGAGTCTCTATACACTCCCCTCCCAGCGTAGCGGTTATGTTTGAAATTTTTTTTTTTTTTTTTTTTTTTTGAAAGTAACTGTTTTTTTATTCTTCGTATTCAGTTCGTTCGCGCAGCGAACCTCGTCTGCTGCAACATGTGCAGGCTTTAATCTGTCTATGGAGACCGATGAGTTCTTTCCGTTGATATCAATTACGAAATGTTTTCGGAACCGTCTCAAAACTTTAAAGGGACCCTCATATGGTGGTGCTAGTCCTTTACGAATTTTGTCTACTCTGAGGAAGACATGATCGCAGGATTGTAATAATTTTGGTACGTGGACAATGTGTGTCGTTTTTCTCGTGTCAGTCGGTCTGATATTTTGCATGACAGATTTAAGGTTTTCGGTAAAGTTTGAAACGTTTTCAGAATTTGTTTTTGGTTTGTCAATAAAGAATTCTCCGGGGATTTTTAAACTTTGGCCGTAAACCAGTTCTGCTGGGGAACATTTTAAATCATCCTTAACAGCGGTTCGTATACCCAAAAGAATGAATGGGAGCTCATTGCTCCAATTTGTCGTATCGCCTCTCGCCATAAGAGCTGATTTTAATTGGCGGTGTAAGCGCTCTACCATTCCATTTGCTTGTGGATGATAGGCTGTTGTGCGGATTCGGTGGGATCCCAACATACTAGTGATCTCGTTGAAAAGCTTCGACTCGAACTGTGTTCCTCGGTCGGTAGTAATTTGAAGTGGTACACCGAACCTTGGAATATATTCTTGTATGAACGTTTTTGCTATGGTTTGCGCGCTAATATCTTTGATGGGGTATGCCTCTGGCCACCGTGTGAATCGATCTATGATCGTGAAAATGTAGGAGTATTCATTCGATTGGGGTAGTGGTCCAACGATATCTATGTGAATATGATCGAACCTTTTTGATGGTATCGCGATTTGTTCAAATCCTGTTTTTGTGTGTTTTTGAACCTTGGCCTTCTGACACTGTAAGCATTGTCTTGACCAATGGTTACAATCCTTATTAATGCTGGGCCAGAAATATCTAGATGTAATTAATTTGCGTGTAGCTCTTATTCCGGGATGCGAAAGATTGTGTAATGAATTGAAAATCGGCTTTCTTAACTCCTCGGGTACGTAGGGTCTATTTGTACTTGTGCTGGTTTCGCACCAAATCTGTTCCTCTGACAAGGGTAAAGTGATTTTTGAAAGTTTATAGTGTGAGTTTCGCTGTTCGTTATTTACTAGGATTTCGAGTTCTTGGTCATCTTTTTGAAGTTTGTTGAAAGTCTGGAGATTAAATGTAGCAGCGCATACTTCCGCACTTTCATCGTTGTACAAACGTGATAGTGCATCTGCTACTACATTGCTTTTTCCTGCTACATGTCGGATGTCTGTGGTAAACTGGGTGATGTAGTCAAGCTGGCGCGCTTGCCGTGGGCTACGATCTGTTTTTGCCATGACTGCTCTTGTCAATGGTTTGTGGTCTGAATAGACAACCAATTGCCTGCCTTCGACGAAATGTCTGAAATGCTTTACAGCTAGAAATATAGCTAGGAGTTCTCTGTCGAAGGCAGAATACTTCATCTCGGCAGGCGTTAGCTTTTTGGAAAAAAACCCTAGTGGCTCCCAAGAGTTGTTTGTTAATTGTTGTAAAGATGCACCGACATGTGTGTTTGATGCATCAGTGGTGATATTAAAAACGGTATTATCTAATGGATGTGATAGCAAAGTAGCTTCAGCTAATGCTAATTTGATTTTTTCGAATGCGTCTTTGCATTCCTTTGGCCAAGTGAACTGTTGTTTCGGCTTGGTGAGCCGTTGCAGTAATGTTTGATGTGCGTAGATCGGTGACAACAATTTTGCTAAGTTTGGGATAAATCTGTGGTAATAATTTACCATGCCCACGAACCGCTGGATCTGTTTAACACTAGTTGGATCTGGTAGTTCATTTATGGCCTGTACTCTCTCTTTTGAAGGTAGGATACCGTGCTCATCGATGGTGTGGCTAAGAAAATCTAATGTTGGTACACCAAATACACATTTTGATGGTTTAATATTGAGGCCGTACTCGAGAAGACGTTTAAAGAGTATACGTAGATGCTGTATATGTTGCTGTTCGTCTGAGCTTGCGACAAGTAAATCGTCTATGTATACGAAAACGAAGTCTAGATCCCTAGTTACTTCGTTCATTAGCCTTTGGAAAGTTTGTGCTGCATTTCTTAATCCAAACGGCATTCGCACAAACTCGAATAGACCGAATGGTGTTGTTATCGCGGTCTTGTGGACGTCATCGGGAGCGACAGGTATTTGATGATACGCTCTGAATAAGTCGACTTTGGAAAATACTTTGTTGCCTCGAAGGTGTATAGAAAAATTTTGAATGTGTGGTATCGGGTACCTATCGGGGGTAGTGATGGCATTTAAACGCCTATAATCGCCGCACGGACGCCAATCGTTATCTTTTTTACCCACCATATGAAGTGGGGAAGAGGCCGGAGACGATGACGGACGGCAGATTCCTAGCTCCGTCATGTGATTGAATTCTAGACGTGCAGCCTTGAGTTTAGTTGGGTCTAGCCTGCGTGGTCTAGCAAACGGGAGCTGCCCTTGCGTAATGATGTGATGCACAACATTGTGTTTTATTGTCTGTTTAAAGTCTGGCAGTCCTAAAATACCTGGAAATTCACGTAATAATGAGTCATAGGTGTTGTTGATAACAAAATGGCGAGGCGTTGGCGTTTCTGCTTTGGCGTTAATTGCATTTACATACAATTTGGTTTGTTTATCGATTAGACGTTTGTTATGCAAATCGACCAAAATGTTAAATTTTGTTAAAAAATCAGCACCTAATATAGGCCTGTTTACTGCGGCTAAAAGAAATTGGTGTGTAAAATTACGACGAAGACCGAGATTAACTTGCAACAACTTGGTTCCATATGTAATGATATTTGTTCCGTTTGCTGCGGACAGCGTAATGGATGCATCTCTGTTTTTGTGGGAAAATAGTGTATGAGGAATCACTGAAATGTCAGCGCCGGTGTCCACTAGAAAGGTAAGATTATTATTTGAATCTTTAACAAACAGGCGGCGTGATATGCCATTGTTCCCACTGGTAGCCGCATTTACAGTGGAAACTATTCGTTTTTTGAATTAACTTGTATCTGTTTATTGGAATTGTAAGTACAAGGATAGGCGCAGTTTTTTGCTAGCGCACCGAATTTACTGTGGTACCAACAATATTTTATGTTTCCTGACTGTTTTTCTCCACTTTTGGAGCGTGCCTTTGCGTTGTATTTTGGCCCGCGAGAGAACGACCTTGAACGGTTGTTTTGGGATATAGATCTAACAAGAGATTTAATTTGCCGTATTTCATTTTTTAGCTCGTAAATTTGCGAATTAACATTTTGGTTATTATTTACGGATTGGCTTGGATTAATGGCTGAAATTGTATTAGACGCGAGGGAGGCTTCCCAGATTTTATCGGCTAAAAGGGCCAACTCATCTTCGGCCTTATCCCCTTGTGATATAAGAGCGAGGTAAATTACTTGTGGTAATCTTCTTAGCCACAATTTTCTTACTAGGCTATCACCGATTGTACTAGATGTTCCGGCTAAGATCTTGAGACTTCGAAGAAAGTCAGAAGGTTTTCGATCGCCAATTTCTTCACTTGAAATTAATTTTTCTAAACGACGTTCTTCGCTTAGAGAATGCCTTTCAATTAATTTCTCTTTTATTGTTTTGTAAATATCTGCTTCTGGTGGATGTTCTATTATATCAAGAACTGACTCTAGAATGTCTTGCGGTAAGGACGAAAGCACGTAATTATAACGTTGCGTATCCTTCGTTACCCTGGATATGGCAAACTGTGCCTCTGCGTGAACGAACCAAGCACTTGGAGACTTAGGCCAAAACTGAGGCAATTTTAAAGATACAGCCGCTACGCTGGAAGTAGTATTTTGTGAAATGTCACAACTATTGTCACTATTATCTAATTTACCATCGTCTGTCATTTTTATTGCTAATGTTGTTATTAATTTTAATTATGGTATTAGCCCAAGAAAGAAAACCAACTATTTATTTAAAATGTTATAGTTTGGATCGCGTGTATGTAAAATTTTTCTTATATTTTTGACACAAATGAGCGACCCTGTGTGGTTTTTCTATATAGCAAAATGGTTTTTTTTTTTATATCGATATTCGTATTGATTTTAATTCACTGTGGGTTCACTTTGATCAATCTTCTCCTAAATTTAGGTTATTCTATATATTTTCTTTTAATGTGTATCCATATTTGGTTCTATGAACTTGTAAAAACTTATGTACTTCAAATTTCTACTTATGAATCTAGTTGTCACTAAATATTTTGATTTCTTTTGAATTAAATTTGTTTAAATATGTATATACGTTATAAAAATATAAATGAAAATAGAATTTATTAAATTTAAATTTGATAACAGAAAGAAAAATAAAGAAATAAATGATTTTTCATAAATTTTCTGAAAAGAAATTAATTTTATGTGATTTATATCTAAAATCTGACGTTTTTCTATCGTGAATGAAAGTTTGAGAGCTGCTGACACCCTGTTTGGTGTACTGTTGGATTGTATGTTCCTATGTGTGGCTGTTACCGTAGTTGGAATACAGGAATGTTCAGTCACTTGATTGATTCTCCGTCGCGATTAATGGCTTCTCTTTCTCTGCTTTTCACTTACTCGAATTTTTATTGAGTTGAAGTTCACTTATGTTCACTGCGTGTCATCAGAAGTGTAAGAATATAACAAAGCATACCTGAATGTTGATTTGTATGTGTTTCCCTATTGTATACTCCTGTAATCGATATGTGCGTTAAGATGCGTTGGCTGCATCTATGCGAGCTAGACTCGTTGTTGAGCGTAAAGCTGCTGTGAATATGAATACAGATGACGGAAACACAGACGGCTAATCTTGTTGATTTTGCGTTGGTGTGTCCTGTTCCAGGTTCTGCTTGTGTAATTGTTCTTCTTTGCATGCGACCTTACTGTTGAATTCTCCGGCTTACTTTTTTGTATGTATGTTTTATAGGTTTGCTGTTGTATGTTCTTTTGTTTTGGGTCCGTTGGAATGGTAACGGGACGAAAATCCACATGTATATGAAAATGGCTATCCTTCACTGACTACAGTTTTCTAAATTAATAAATTAAAGAAAACTGTGAAGATGGCACCTGGCAGACGTAAAATACGACGTCCGATGTAAAGTTTATTAGTATAATTTTCTGGATTCGTGTTCCGATGCGGGGTCACCAATTGTAGCAGCCCAGGGGACTCCTGTATATGGCCCACTACTTTCCTGCAGATTATCTTTTTAATTAACGGATTCGGTGAAGAATAAAACGCCCGGACTTTTTTGGAGTTTTACAGCTTTTTAATCCAACACAAAATTCCTAATACAAACACTTCTACTTTACACTAAACAAAATAATTAACTTAATGATTTTTGATAAGGCAAGTGAAACCACGGCTTGTTCTGAAACTAGTGCTGCAAGACTTAATCGTTCCCATGCGCGCTCGTGCGTTTTAGCACTCGTGTCGACGGTTGGTTTTTTTCTGTGTTAGTGTGCTAACAAAATGGAAATTGCTTTTAGTACTGGTTGCATTCAGAGTGCTACATTTTGGATGTGCTTAGATAATCGAGTCTCTATACCTTAATATAAAGGGCTTTCCAATAAGAGGTGTTATTTTAATTAGCCCGCTATTTCGGTAGATGTCACTGCTGGAGCTGTCATTTTTTGACATTTGACAAGTAGAAACTACGCCATTAATAAGAATGGAACGATACACGATTCAACAACGCATTGAAATTATTAAAATTCACTATAAAAATGGTGAAAATGTGGCAGAGACGGTTCGTAAAACTCGAACATTTTTGGGTCGTCGTGAAGCACCTTGTCGGACCGCAATACAGAAATTGGTAGAAAAATTCGAGCTGTCGGGACAAGTTAGTGATGTGAAGAATAAAACCCGTGCACGTCGCTCAAGAACAGCCGAGAATATTGCTGCTGTAGCCGAAAGTGTTGAAGAAAACCCAGGTTTGTCCATTCCTCGTCGTTCTTTGGAATTAGGCATTCCACAAACGTCATTACAGGGTATTTTGCATAAAGATTTGGGTCTTAAGGCTTATAAGGTTCAGTTAACACAAGAACTCAAGCCAGCCGATCATCAACAACGTCGAGTCCTTGAAATGTATGAAAATGATCCGGAATTCCATCGAAAACTCATCTTGAGTGATGAGGCCCATTTCTACCTCGATGGCTTCGTCAACAAGCAAAATTGTCGCATCTGGGGCTCGGAAAACCCAAGAGTTATTGTTAAAAAGCCTCTCTATCCTCAACGTGTGACTGTTTGGTGCGGTTTATGGTCTCGCGGGGTCATTGGACCTTACTTTTCGAAAATGATGCTGGAGCAACAGTTACGGTGAATGGATTGCGCTATCGACAGACGATTAATGATTTTTTATGGCCGGAATTGGATGGTATTGATCTGGGCAACGTTTACTTTCAACAAGACGGCGCTACGTGATCTTTTACGGGAAAAGTTTCCGGACCGTGTTATCTCTCGAAGAGGTGATCACAATTGGCCACCGAGATCTTGTGACTTAAGACCTTGTGGTTTCTTCCTTTGGGGCCACGTGAAAGAGAAGGTCTACCTCAAAGATGGAATTCGTGAGGCTATCGAGGACATAGGGCAGCCACTTTGCGATTTGGTTATGGAAAATTTCATGAAAAGGATATGGTCCTGTAGGCGTGGTCGTGGTGGTCATTTGGCTAATGTTATTTTCCATTATTAACGGCATACCTTCCTCTTTATAATAATGAAATAAAGATCCGATCATTTATCTCAAAAAATGGCATTTTTCTTTGAATATCAAAATAACACCTCTTATTGGAAAACCCTACATCAGCCATCATCCCGTCGTGTCGTTTAAAAATCGCGGCGCGCATATACATGTAATAAGATTTGTCTTTTGATTTATTTTCTATTTAATTACTTCCACTGATAAATTTTGCTGAAGCACAATTTGCCGTGGGAGTTTTTTGGACAAAACGACTGGGATGAAAACAGAAAGTTTTGTTTTTCCCAAGTCTTTTTGCGGGAATATATTTGCGTTATTTCTATGTAAAAAATGTGCAGAAATTGGTGATTCAATTTCTTCAACTGTTCGGAAAGATAAGCTAATCATGTTTTAAGCATGATTAGCTTATAGGAATTTACTAATTAAAATTTTAATTTTATTACCCGTTTTCAGGTGTGTTTTTAGGTATATGACTATGCATGGTATTTTTAGGTGTACAACACCATATTAAATAATAGTTAGTCACATTTCGTTACCTCCGTACAACCAGAATAAAACTGCCAAAAAAATTTGTAACCTACCAAGTAAAAATAAGAAATCACCAATGCAAAAAATTGAAATATTCCACGAAATCTGCGCACATATACCTAATGAAGAGAATGGACACTTTCTGAGTATGTAGGCCAACGAGGTAATAACTAAAGGAGATGCAATCATATGTACGATCGGTGTACATGAGCGTACCCAAAATTGCCCTGTTTTTGTGTATGTTTCACTCCGCCATTTTAGGTCTTCGTTTTCAAATCCATACTTAGGTTTGGTTGGTTTTGGGCTTGGTGCATTGCCGCAGGAAAACCTGTGAAATAACGAAGCCAATATTACTCACAAACTTTTTACCACTGAACTTTTCTGCTTAATTATTAAGTTTTTTACGTTCACGTTTGCAAATTCAGTAAATACTTTTGAGTATATAAAAATAAAACCGATTAAAATTGCGCATAGGTTGTACAATTGTGTACAGGTGTACAAATTTTACGGCGCTTATGTTCAAACAGTATCAGTGTTATTGTGTTAGAATTGAGTACGCGATATTTTCTCATTTGCATTTCCTTTAGTTCTTACCTCGTTGATGTAGGCTACAGCCCTCAAAGCTTTTAAAACAAGTGAAAGCTTTCCACAAGCACATTATTCCATCTGATGGTGACAAAATGAATTCAAAACTCCAAAATGTATGCAAAATATATCAAAGCAAGGAATTAGCCTGATTAATATTATTGATATTAAACAATTTCAGTTTTACAAAATAAACAGAAAAAGGAAAATAAACAGAAAAAGGTTCGATCTTTGTTACAAATTGAAGTTTCTTTTTTTGAAAAACAAAAATATATTAGTAAGCAGGACTTTTGCTACTTTTTTTTTATTTTCTTCATTTGCTCTTCCACCTCAAGATCTTCCATACTTAAGTACATATTTATCTACTTGATGTGTTACGTTCCCAAAATTCACACACCATTCTGAAAAATAACGAGAAAAATCAATTCTATAGGGTCCGCCAAATAACTTTTTTTTTTTTAAACAGGGCGCAAAACATCGAGTGTAGCTTCGGCTGTGTGGCACGTAGCGCCGTCCTGTTGAAACCAAATGTTGCCAATATCCTCCTCTTCAATTTTCGTTCAACATGGCCCGATAACGATTGCCATTGACTGTAACGGCCACTCCTTGCTCATTTTCGAAGAAAAATGGCCCAATTATGCCTCTGGACCAAAATCCGCACCAAACAGTGACTCGTTTTGGGTGTATCGGCTTTTCAATGTATGCGTGCGGGTTTTCTGTGCCCCAAATGCGACAATTTTGCTTGTTTACATACCCGCCAAGATCAAAATGAGCTTCATCCGAAAAGATGATTTTTTTGGCAAAATCGGCATCTTCTGTAAGTCGATCGCAGGCCCACTCAGCGAAGCGAAAACGCATTGGATGGTCAGTTGGCTTCAACCATATTCGTTCAGCGGAAGAATAAAACTAATTATCTATCAAATCAGACATGAGCTAAGTGTTACCATTCACGAAATAAGCACTAGTTGAAAAAAAAAACGTTAGATGGCGGACCCTATATTATACATTTTTTTTTTTTTTTAATTAAATTACCTACCTGTTGTGGCGTTGTTTTGCATTCCTGTACCCAACACAAGTTACTGCAAAATCTTTTATTTTAGGTCACGGATGAGGTTGATAACCGGAGCTCTTTCGCGGGTATACCAAAGAAAAAGGGAAAAAATAAACGGTTGGAGCACTGTCACGTTGGATCATCCAAGCCCATAGCACAGTCCAGGATATTTCCATAGGACTACCGGAAAATTCACTCGCAACGCTAAATAAAATAAAATAAGGAAATAACGCATATATCGTTTTATGTACGGTAAAGCGAGGAGGCTCACGAAAAGCCATTCAATAAAATTGTATCAGCGCAACTCGCAGAGGGATTACTTTCAACTGAGGCAGCAGCACTTATTGAGCTGGTAAATATCTTAAAAGATAAGGAGTGGTCCAGAAAAAATTGACCCATTTATTTTTGTTTGCAGTAAAAATTCTAATGGCAATTTTTTTATAAAATTTATATATTTTGTTTCTTACAACTTAAACTTTAAAATACAAAAGTTATTTCTAATACATTATTTGTTTTGGAAGAATGTTTTAACTTTGTTATTCAAGCCGCGCATTAGATTTAGAACAGGTATATTAGTAACATTTCTATATGTTCTTTTCCATTTATTTCTGAAATCAACATCATTTTTGGGAAATTTCTTTGTTGTTCTAAGCTCCTTTTTCATTAATGCCCAGTACCTCCCTACTGGACGAGGTGGAGGCAGTTTGCTGGATTGGTTTCCCTTGGCACGATATTGACCTCATTAGTTCTGTACCATTCCATCGTTGCTTTTGCGTAATGACTGGTGGTCAAATGTGGCCAGAAAATAACAGACCCTTGATGCTGTTGAATAAAAGGTAGAAGTCTTTTTTGAAGGCACTCTTTGATGTACACATCTGAGTTTATTGTTCCTTTGATGATAAATTCACTGCTTCGTAAACCGCAAGAACAGATCGCCTGCCAAATCATGTACTTCTTGGGAAATTTTGTCATTCCTTTTGTTGAAAATTTTCTGGATACTCCGCCCGACATTTTGCAGTAAAATATTCGTCACCTGCTATCTGCGAAAAGTCAGCTTTGCAATAGGTTTCATCACCCATAACGACACAATCGTATTTCGTCAGGTAGTTCTCATAAAGTTTTCTCGCTCTTCTTCTTGCTGTTTTCTCTTCTTCTTCCTTCCTCAGCGGCACTTTTTGAACCTTATTGCTCCTTAATCCACAGATTTTTTTATATCTGTGCAATATAGACTTTGTTTTTCCAGCCAATGTCGCCATATCTCTTTCCGAAGTTCCCGGTTTCCGAGAATAAGTACCCTTCATCTGATTTATGACGTCTGGACAGGATGGCCGTGGTTTTCTACCTGACCCACGTATCCTTTCTATTGACAAGCCTCGCATATACTTGGCTATTGCCCTTTTTACCGTGGAATAACTTGTATTCAGATCTTTTGAAATTTTTAACAATGAAATTGTGGGATTTTCTGAATATTTAATCTTAACTATTTCACTTCCAATACACGAATGATTCATATAAACTCAGAGTTCAGTATTTATGGAATATTTTAACAAAAAAAACCAGACCTGGATTATTGTAATTTTGCAGATATAAAAATAACTTAATGGGTCAATTTTTTCTGGACCACTCCTTAGTTCTAGTGAAGGAATTATCTAAGACTCCTTTCCTCAAGCTAAAAGTCACCTTCAATGCTTATAGATTAGGTTGCAAAGAAATTTTAAAATTGCGCCAAGAACTTTATATTTTGGTAAAATAGTTCCCTCGCTCCGAGGTCTGCGTTCTATAAAAGAAAGATGACAAAACCCTGAAAAATAACAAAAAAAGAAAAAAAGAAAATCCAATCTTGTAGGCAACTGTCAAGTGCTTCCGTCGATCAAATATCCATATATAAATTTCTAAGTGCCTAATAATTTTTCTTGGCTTACTTAGAATAATTTATAAATGGGAGAGGCCCTTTTAAAACACAAAAAAAAAAAAATAATTATTTTAAATTGAACTTATTGGAAAATGACATGGAATTATTGCCTCGATTGGAAATAAAATTGGAAGTGATTTCCAAATAGGGGGAAAAAGTCTATAAATCGCCACCCGAAGTGAGCCGAGGGGCCAGTCTTTTGTCAAAAATTTCAAGTTCAGCAAGTACCAGGAGAGTAATTAGTTTAAATAAAATAAATTAAAATCAAAAGGAAAAAAAATCTGAAGGAGACCAGACAAAGGAAAGGAGTTGGATAACTATCTACAAAAGATAAGTACTGCCTGCCTTTGGTTTTATTCCTTATTCCTTTTTTTTTTAAAAGAGACATATATATTCTCATTGCTTTTTGTGTGCGGCCTCGTTAATTCTTTGTTTTCTTTTTTATCTTAGTTTAATCTTTTTTTTTTGTTGTTTCGGAATAAATTTTATAATGTTTAATTAAATTTGTTTTCTATAATAATTCCCTTCATCTCCATTTATACTTAATACACGAGTTGGTGGACTCCAAAACCACCTGGCGCCCAGAACAAGTGTGTATAACACATCGAACCCCCCTTTTCCTGAACTAGCCTCGTTACTCCACGAGGGGAGTAACAGATGTACCATTATTACGTCATTATATAAATACCAAATTCTGCAATTTCATGAATTGTAGAGAGTTTTCTAAAGCTAATTGCATACATACAAAGCTCCGATATCTCTATTTTGACACGCCATTACCTCAGTTAATTCTTTTTTTTTCTAACTATGTGAAATTTAGATTATGATAATATGTACAGATTTAACGCGAAGTTATATACTATTCATGTTTTTTAAGATTTCAGTGGTAACCCTCCTTAAGGAATGTGGGGCACTTGAAGAAATTTCTGATGCATTTTTTTTCTTGAGTTTTAGAACGTTCTTTTAAGTTCTTATATTTTTCTTTTGTTTCTTTTATTGCTGGGGTTATATACAACATCATCGATTCTTAGAACTTTATGTTATTCTTATGTAAATGGGTGTAAAAGCAGTCATGAATTTTAGTAGAACTTATTTGTAAAAATACTTTAAGATTCTCAAAATCGATGGCTAAAAGTAAGATATTGGTAATTGTTACTTTGTAGGGGACTCTTATGCTTCACTCTTGTTACGAAATAAGGAAAGGTAGAGTGATGAGCTCCAACTTCTGCTAGGGTAGGTTAGGTTATTTATACTGATATTCTCATTATTTGCAGTGGAAAAATATCGCCTCTACAAAAAAAAAAAAAAACAAAAAAATAGCAATATCTTACTTTTAGTTATCGATTTTGACAGTTATAATTATACAGAATTTATACACTCATTTAGGTCCTTCGCTGACGGGTCAGTACGGTATCGGCACGACAATTATCCCTCACGGTCCTATATGCTATGGACTAAATCAGCAGACATTTTGTTGATTTCACTTCGCCTCTCGTTAAATGCCTCTTCTCTACTGACAAGGAACGTTGCAATGCTGCATACCGAAAATATGTTGCATTTCAACCGCGCAGTGCAGACCCGTGTGCGGGTACTGATTGACGGTGACGACAGTGGCTCGGAATGCTGCACGCTTATTGAGTCAATAGGCTGAACTACAATAGACGTAAATAATTTTACGAAATTGAACGAGTCTGAGGTTTACTTACGAAAAATTGATATATTTAGCCTAAATACATATATATCACGTTCCGTAAGAGTTATTATCTTGATATTTAATGTTTTTAATTTTAAAAAGTGGTAAAAATGACAAAATTAACAAATGGAAGTTGATTTAATTGAAGATTTTATTAATTCTCAGTACCATTTTTATTCCATTTTAATTTTTACATTGCACTTTTAATTATTTATTAATAATTTAATTGTTTGACACATCGCGTTCTTACGGAATGAGCAATTCTTATCGCACCTTTACTGACTGCAATTTGACTTTTAAACTTAACGAAAGTGGATCGTTTGTGCCGAGCCTGGCTTATTTTTTCAATGGACTTTGCGCATTCCCCGTAAAACGAGAAAGAGAGAGAAGTTAGACAATTTAAAGTGTGTTCAACTTGCTATAGCCAAATAGTTTTTTGCTCTGGAGGTGAAACCAAAGTAGCTTGACGTTTGTTTGCTTAATTTTTGCCGTCAAATTACCAAAAAAATGTCTGAACTTAATTACTGTGTGGATAGCAAAGGGCGACTTATTTATTAACGGACAATGATAGCTATAGCCAGCTATAGCCAAAAGTTGAACACACCCTTAGTATATATAGCTGCCGTCATTATTGCCAAATTATGCATATGACAAACATTAGAGGGTCTTTTTAATAAAAATCTACTCCTAATAAGAAGATAATTAATATACTCCATTCCCCTCTAGCTTAGTATACATACGGAAAAAAGGAAATTGTAGCCGTTAACAACGACGATGGTTCTCGCAAACACTTTTATGGTTAAATATCAACTAATCATCATTTTCTGTACTATACACATTTCTCATAGTATTTATCGGAATGTTCCATGAACACTGTAATAGTTCTGAATACAATATTTTCGGTAAATATTATCTTACGGTAATATGTTAATTTTACATGATCGTTGTATTTATTAAATTTATGAAGTAACTAATCGTAAACAAGCACATGTTACTGCTACATATTAGTTGTTTATAAAACATTTTGTTAATGTCTGTGTGTCTAATAGAAACATATAATACAAAAAAGTCTTTGGAAGTAGCAAGAACTAAATATTTAATTTTAAAAAAGTTAAATATCTTCAATGACTTAGAGAAAATATTTATTAACTGATTTGTAAAAAATTTTATACCGTTAAATTCAATCCAATTGTATACTGAGATTTCTTTGTCTAAAGATTTGAAGCATTCAAAATGAAAGTCGGTTGGTAGATTTAAGTCAGACAAATGTAAGGAATATTCTGGACCAGTACTAATATAATATTAACTTGCAATCTTTTTCTACATGCTATTCTAAATGAAAGCTTTAATTGACTTTTAATTGATATTGATTTGCATATATTCTTTCTTAAGGTAGTAACGTTAGTATACAATTTAGATTTTCTATGCTTCGCTTCCATTCTCATATTATCATAGTCCTTACCACTGATATCGGATTTCAAAAGTTTCAGTAGATTCTTGGAATTTTAATTTTTTATATGTTTTCCGAAATATTCATTTATTTTAGGAATAAACTCTTCCCAGTGGGAGAGGAGGAGGAGATATTTCCCAGGATAAATTCGAGCTATATCTGTAATGAAAAATATAATTATATATAGAATAAAAGTTTGTTAATAGAGCGTGTTTGAGTTTTACCAATGTGTATCCCTTTTTTAGAGATACTGATGACCAATCCTCTATATTTACTCCAGATCTCCTGAAACAAATCTGCCTGTATTCAAAAGATTCTGACCAGCCTTTCTCAATTTCTTCCCAGTTATCTCTATTGTGTTTTAGAGAACATTGAATTCGTTTCCCTTCTTCTTCTGATACTGAAATTTATTTTATATCAACTTGAAGCAAGATTACTACTTAAATAAATATAAACTAGAAGAAGAAAATTCATCTAAGCACAATATTTTTTCAACATGATAAATTTTTCCACACAATGTGTATTGTTTTTTTTCACCTGTAATAATTTCCATTTCGGCAGCACTTTATGTCTTACACGCTTCACTGTCCAAAAGTGAGTAACAAAAATAAACGAAATAATGTGCAGCTCTGTAGGTATATCATGCGGATTAACTTTTAAATTGTATATGCTACATTTTCGGTAGTAAATAGAACATATTTTTTGTTTAAGATCGCGTCCGGAACAACGAAATTGTAAATAGCACATTTTCAATTGTAACTTCAACATTTTCGGTGTAAGATATAAAAAAAAAGCAGTGGCGTATCTTGGTTGAAACATTTGAGCATCTTAAAAAAGGCGTCACTGCCAAAGTCAAAGGAATTTTTTTTCAGATGCTGAATAAAAATCTTCAGAAAATGGTCGGCCTTAACTAATTGATTATGGAGACAATTTTTATACCCTAGATGAAATCTATAGGGTATACTTAGTTAGACATTCCATTTGTAACACCTCGAAATAATGATGGTAGAGCAAAATGGATTGGACGTCCATGCATAATATTAAAAGTTATTTTGATTTTTGAATGTGCGTCCATCCGTCTGTCCGTCTGTGTGCACGATAACTCGAGAGCACATTCACTTAGAAAGCTGAAATTTTGTACGCGGACTTTAAAAAATAAAAGTAAAATTAAGTTCGAAAATGAGACAAATCGGGCAACTCCCTCGTTAGGTTACCGCATACAAAAATTTCGTTTTCCACTATATATTTGGACACTGCCTGAGAACGCGTCGACGTAGAGAGCTGAAATTTGGTACATGGTGTTTTTATCATACTAGCAAATAAAATTTAAAAAATGGACTAAATTGGGCAACTCTATCTTGGTGTTTCCATATAAAAATTTAGATTTTTTACGTATACTGTGAAAACTTCTTCAGAATACGAAATCCTATAAAACTGGTTATAATTATTTTTTCTGTCCAACAAACCGTTCTAGAAATATATGCGAAGAACCACTTCAAAAACTAAACGTGCACAGAAGGGTGACAATACCAAATTTCATAAGGGCATTCATCTAGGCTATCATAATAATTGGTCTTAGACCAATTCTAGCTTTTTTACTTGTTGTTAAATGGAGTGAAATTGCAGTGCGTCACACAAATTAGGTGAATCAAGGAACCTTCCGCAATAATTTCGATTTTAAATGAACACAATTTTACTTCATATTATGACGATTTCCATTGATTACTTACGTAGCTGGCTGACTTATTCAATAGAAATCGTAAATGTAATACTTTAATGTAATTAATAATTTCAAAAGCACTTAATAGGTATACGTTCTTGTTACAATTTTATAAAATAGTAGAATAAAATGTATACCTAACATTTGTATTGTAAAAAGACAAATAGCATGAAAAAGTTTTAAAAACAATTTTGTGTATAAGAAACAATTCTTCAGTACATTTTTTATACGTTAATTATACAATTCCGTTGTTGAAAAAACCGTCAAATGCACAACGTCGATACCTGTAAATACAGTTGTTATGTAAACTAAACATATGTTTCAAGACATTTGTATAATGTTATATTTACAATTCCTCTTTTTCCGAGCGATATGCAACCTAGAAATTAACCGTAAATACCTGGGTATATTAAAATTATATATGAAAGAAATATGCATTTAAAATGAAAAATGCTGCGAAGAAATATTCGTACAGCCACAAACATTAAGGAAATTGCTTTGGTAAAAATCCACAAAACTCAACCTAGACTGATTAAATTACGATCAACAATGCTCTCGTATTGCCGACTTCATACTTAAATTCGCATCAATGGGATACTTGAACGAAATCACATTTCCAATTGAAATTGTGCAGAATCCTTAACACGTGCACGTGTTACTCCCGAAGCTGTGGATATATTCACTTATCTCACGCAAAATTTAGTCGTTTCAAAGGAACTAATCACGGTCTAGTTGTGTAGAACGAAGGACACCTGCTTCTATGGGGAATTATTCGATTAGTCGCTATAGTAGAAGTGAAGTACTAACGTAGTACATACTAATACATTTATGAAGTAAACAAATGAGATGAAACTCATATTTGTGGCTAGCGTGAAATGTATGCAGATTTTCTACTTAAATTCCAATTTCCTTGAATTTGGCACATTAAAGCGCTTAGAAACAGGAAGGGATCGATATTGTAATTTATATGGACGATTGATGAAATCGGGAGCGTTGGATAAAATAATTTAGATATTGTAGCATTTGCAAGCCTTAAGGAGGTCATGGTGAAAGGTTCAAGGGAATCAAAATATGGATATTTATGGTGGTTGATTGGTTAGTTTAAGTATTTAGCTTAGGCTCACATCACTTCTTTGATTGTATATACATTATTCGTGTTACATGTGTATTGTTGAAAAGCTTTGGTATTACAAAATTCGAATCTCTACTATAGTAACGAACGGATAGAAAAGAGGACATCGTAACCTGTGAGGTTTAAAACACGAATTATATCTTTAGTTATTTTTCGAGATTTGTAAGTATATAGGCGTCAAAAAAGAAGTTATCTATAGGATAACATATGTATGACTAGCCAGCGCCGAGAGCTTTCTTAAGTGGATAGGTGTCTCGCATACTTATTTTGTTTGCACCTACCTGAAGAAGTATAAATTGAACCTTGCTGCAAACTTCCCAATTAGCCCGTGAGAGGCCTATACTTACCGCAAAGTCTCTAGAGGATATTATTGCTGTTGCAGTTTTGCTTTTTCTATAGGAAATTCATACCTTGTTAGATATAACTCAGATTTTTAGTTTATTATACCTAGAATTTGTTATAAAAAATCTTGAAAAATACCTTTCCTCCGTCGTTCAGTATGACACGGAAACTTATTCTAAATTATTATTTACATAAGGGGTATAAAGGTAGACCACTTTGTCTATCCAATTCATCATTGTTATACCCTAGATGAAGTCTATAGGGTATTCTAAATTTGTCATTCCGTTTGTTATGCACAGAAATAATGTTGGTACAGCAATGTGGATTGGACACCCACCATAATATTAAAAGTTATTTTGATTTTTGCATGTCTGTCGGTTTGTCCGTCTGTCCGTCTGTTTTTCTATTCTCACGATAACTCGCGAGCGCCATCACTTGGAGAGCTGAACTCTTGCCACAGCTTTTCCAGAAAAATTTTAAATTTAAGTTTGAAAATAGGACAAATCGGGTAACTCCTTCGTAAGATTTCCATACTAAAATTTCGTTTTTCACTATATATTTGAATATTGTCTGACTATCGTTAACAGGCAAAATCAGCCATCAAATCTAAGAAGTGTTATCGAGAAGGAGGTCCGATTTTTACCAGCATTTGAAGGAAAAGATGGGACACTACCAACATTTATTACATCTGTAGACAGGATTTTAGCAGAGTATGGTAATCAGGCTCCACAAGCATATAGCGTAATATACAACGAAAAAATCCTAGGACCAGCAAAAAACTATTTGGAAACTGCACCACCCACAACTTGGACCGAGTGCAAAGCAAAACTAAAACTACACTATAAATCAACAAAAGATCAAGGACACATCATGAAAGAAATTAGTAAGTACCATTATGGAATTATTAGATAAAATTAGAATTTCTGTAAACGATATTGCTGAGTGTGCTATATTTAGCGAATATCAAAATCAGATTGTGAATAACCTTAGTAGTGTGCTAGTGTTAAAAATAAAAGAGGTTACGGCAGGGGCTCTAGACGCCGAAATCTATAATAAATTCAGTTTGGAGAAAATTAGATCCATAATAAATAAAAAGTAAACAAGTAGAAATAGGTAACGAAACTGACATAATTATACACATGATCGACCCAAATGAACTAATGCAAATTCTAAATCAATTAGAACAAAACACAGAGTATCTAAGATTGGAAACACAGAAATTAATAATAAAAATAAAAATTAAATTGCGAACATTTCAGACCCCTAACAGATAAAAACGAGGTTCAGTAAATATAGTTGGAATAGCACAGAAATGGTTATTCGGGACAATGGACGATAACGATCGACAAGACATACCTGAACATCTACGAGTACTAGACGAAAACAATCACAACGCAATACAGATGCTAAATCAGCAAATAAAAATAAACAATCACTTCAACCAGACTTTGACTGACTTAAAATTATTAACCGCAAACGACAGAAACAAAATTCTAGAGTCCATCAATGGGACCAATGAGCAACTAAAAGAATTTAATTATAAAATTTTGTTTTTAGACCAAGAAACTAAGTTGAGATATTTGGAAAATAAAATAAACCAAATCCTAGATAATAAAGGGTTTTCTAATAAGAGGTGTTATTTTAATTAGCCCGCTATTTCGGTAGATGTCACTTTTGGAGCTTTCATTTTTTGACATTTGAGTAGAAACTACGCCATTAATAAAAATGGAACGATACACCATTCAACAACGCATTGAAATTATTAAAATTCACTACAAAAATGGTGAAAATGTGGTAGATACGGTTCGTAAAACTCGAACATTTTTGGGTCGTCGTGAAGCACCTTGTCGGACCGCAATACAGAAATTGGTAGAAAAATTCGAGCTGTCGGGACAAGTTAGTGATGTGAAGAATAAAACCCGTGCAAGTCGCTCAATAACAGCCGAGAATATTGCTGCTGTAGCCGAAAGTGTTGAAGAACCCAGGTTTGTCCATTCCTCGTCGTTCTTTGGAATTAGGCATTCCACAAACGTCATTACACCGTATTTTGCATAAAGATTTGGGTCTTAAGGCTTACAAAGTTCAGTTAACACAAGAACTCAAGCCGGCCAATCATCAACAACGTCGAGTCTTTGCTGATTGGGTCCTTGAAATGCATGAAAATGATCCGGAATTCCATCGAAAACTCATCTTGAGTGATGAGGCCCATTTCCACCTCGATGGCTTCGTCAACAAGCAAAATTGTCGCATCTGGGGCTCGGAAAACCCAAGAGTTATTGTTGAAAAGCCTCTCTATTCTCAACGTGTGACTGTTTAGTGCGGTTTATGGTCCCACGGGGTCATTGGACCTTACTTTTTCGAAAATGAGGCTGGAGCAACAGTTACGGTGAATGGATTGCGCTATCGACAGATGATTAATGATTTTTTATGGCCGGAATTGGATGGTATTGATCTGAACAACGTTTACTTTCAACAAGACGGCGCTACGTGCCATACAAGCAACAAAACCATTGATCTTTTACGGGAAAAGTTTCCGGACCGTGTTATCTCTCGAAGAGGTGATCACAATTGGCCACCGAGATCTTGTGACTTAACACCTTGCGACTTCTTCCTTTGGGGCCACGTAAAAAGAAGGTCTACGCCAACAGCCCAGCGTCGATTCAAGATGGAATTCGTGAGGCTATCGAGGACATAGGGAAGCCACTTTGCGTTTTGGTTATGGAAAATTTCATGAAAAGGATATGGCCCTGTAGGCATGGTCGTGTTGGTCATTAGGCTGATGTTATTTACCATTATTAACGGCATACCTTCCTCTTTATAATGAAATAAAGATCCGATCATTTATCTCAAAAAATGGCATTTTTCTTTGAATATCAAAATAACACCTCTTATTGGAGAACCCTTTATAATGGCAACCAAGAACAACACCCAAGTATGCTAACATTACAAGAATTAGACAAGTATAATGTAGATTTCCATAAGTTAAGACTCTTGAAAGCAGTATCTACGATGTACAAAGATCGCTTTCTTATTTTCGCAATTAAAATCCCAAAAATTTACACTGTCACATATTTACAAATAATAAAAGCTGTACCAAATTCAGAAGGTTTGGAAATCAGTGAAGAAGAGGAGTTCATTGTAGAATTAAAAGGAGAACCTTATCAATATAAGCAAAATGCCTTGATAAAAGATTTAAAATTGAGTAAGCATTGTATTTTTACAGGTAGGTTTACTTTAGCATATAATAATATGACAAGCATGAAAAGTATAGATGATGATATAATTCTAGTAAAAAAATATGTATAATGATTATGTGTGGCAGAATTGCGATAAGAGGAAATTAAACTTGACAGGTAATTATTTGATAAGCTTCAACAATTGTACAATTGGGATAAGAAATAAGAAATTTTATAACAGAAAAATAGTGGTATTAAACAAGTTTATTTATCCAACATATGATGTCAAACAAATTCATGTAAAATCATTAAATTTTGAGAAACTGACTTGGGACAACGTTGAAAATATTAAAGAAATCAAGGAATTAAAATATCACCGAAAGATTATGTATGGAAGCAATATAGGTGTAGTAATTTTGTTAATCCTAGGCCTTTCTGGAATAATAGTATTTCAACTGTGGAGAAATAAAACAGAAAAAGTAAATATAATAAACAATACGAAGCCGGAGGCTTCTGACTTAAACCGGGGAGGAGTTACATACATTAAATTCCCAGATACCTCCATGATATCCGATATACCGGATTCATACAAGGTCAAGCTAAAAGACAAACCAATAGCTTGGTAAACATCCACACATAAAATATATTTTGTTTCTGCAAAGCTTTGAACTAATTCAGGTCCCATCAGAAAGTGCATTTTCCGTTCCCACGAAAAATGCTTACCTGTTAATAATTTAAAGTCACTTTGTCATACCAAGTCAGGGAAGATGATATGAAATGTCAAAATAAGGTAGTCAGTCATTAGTGATCCGTGGTGAAATTCGAACGAAGTATTTGAATTCTGTCAAGTCTCTGATTGTGAATAATAAAATAATTAATAATTTTCCAGTGAGATTTTTTGATTTAAAAAAGCCTTTCCCTTTGGTTATCCCAAATAGAAGAAGTGATTTTAAAAGTAAAATATATATATATTTAACTCGCGTCAATGTACAGAGTTAGTATTTTATTAAAAATTGTAAATACAATTTCAAAAATTGACTAAATCGGACAACCCTTTCTTGGTGTTGCCTTATAAAACTTTAGTTTTTTACGTATACTGTGAAAATAATCAATCCTAGACGTTTTAATTGTCCTGAAGAGATCTTAAAAATATGAAAGACAATAAAATTGGACATATTCATTTTTGCTGTCCAACGAACTATTCTACAAATATATGCGAAATACTATTTCAATAATCAAACCTTTTCAAAGTTGCGACCATACGAAATTACATTTTCAAAAGGAAGTCGGTTTAGATCGTATCCAATTAGCTTCGAAAAAGTGAAGTAAAAGCTTTTAAGAAAATATACATATTATGATTATAAAGATAAATGATTCATATTCGTAATTCTCAGTTATTTTTCTATTTATTTCGCAATTGAAGAAAGACTGATTATTTCAAACCTTCTGCTTTGTGTATAGTTGGTGAGTTCAAATAAAATTGTGTGATTTTGTAATTTTGCTACTACTCCAAATCCAAAAGTTTTTCAGTAGCACTTTTATGGGAGTTTTCAATTAATGTATGGATCTCAGCTGTTTCTGTCTTTCAATTGCTGTTGCTCCAGTCAGGCGCGTATCTAGACCTGCAGCCTAGAGGGGTCACAACTAAAATGTTCGTGGGGAGGAAAAAGTCGGAAGAAGTCGCTTTTAAATTTTTTTTTAATCATATTAACGTTATATCACAAAATCCAATTTTCGGTTTGATTTGGAAAACCTATAGATAATATTATCCACATCAATGTCGATCTCAGGGTGGACATTAAGGTCTCATAACCAGATACGCCTTCTCGTGCATAGATTGTAGAAATATATGCTGATGCAAGCGATTCTGTCACGGGTGAAGTAATTCACTGAGAGTGAGCTTGAATCTTGAGTCACATTTAAACGAATGGGAGTAGGATTGCATAATATGTTACTGATTATTTCTTATGACGGGAACTTAACTGATCTTGCTTTCTTCTGAAAAAGGTTGTCAATGTTCTTACCGGTCTTCCGCTTTAAGGCACTTTCACAACAAAAACAAGAACGAAAGAAGAAAAATATAAACTGAAAAACTCAATTTATTCCACTTTAAAACAAGATTTTTGCTCCACTAATTACTAAAATCCAGGGAAATAGAATAAACTAATGTCGTTTTCGTTTGAACATCAGTTTCGCTCTGGAGGCAACCTAAGTGCTGTCAAAGCGTTCGTTTGAAGCAAAAGTGACGTCATGGGTTGGCTCTGGTGGCAACCCAAAAAGCATCAGTTTCACTCTGAAAATTTACTCGGGTACACTATGGGTTCACTCACACAAACAAAGTCTAGTTGTGATTTGATATTATTTAATTAATTTTAAAGTCAACAATTATTATTAAGACCTCTACTATTATTATATTATCCTCAAAATTTTTCTGCAAACAAATTACCAACGAGTTTTCGCAAAAAGCTCATAGCTACTTTGACGTTAGTTCGATTGAACGGGGTTGCCTCCAGAGCGAACCTGGATGTTCAAACGAAAACGACATAAGAATATTACTGAGAAAATAGTTATATTTATTTCAGATTTTTAAGAAAAACATATTTATGTTTTATCGGCGGAAAAATTCTGCTGGTAAAACATAAAAGTTTTGTTTTTCTAAAAAATCCGAGATAAACACATATTGCCAACAGTCTCAGAAATAGATTTTGTTTATTGCAATTAAAGAATCGTGAGAGTTTTTGCCACAGGTACATTTTTTTCCATCCATAAAAGATTTCTTGCAATTCGAATTAATTTTGCTGAAGTTATGAGAGGTATGTGGTAGGCAAGTTTGTACTGTAATTCTGGCAACACTTAATATAGACTAATCGTGTTTATCTTTTATAAAAGGTAATAAATTACCTTGTTCACATGAAGCGGAGTAGACTAGACTGGAATAGTCCTAATTCGCAAAGTACCAAGTGTTCACATGCGATGGACTGGGTTAAATCGACGACAAAGACATCTTCATTGACAGTTCAAATTCAAATTAAAGTCAACTGTCATTTGAAGTATGTTTGTTTTTAGATAAAAGGCGGATCATGGAAAAAATTATAATTTCACAATTTCTAACAAATTATATGAAAGCAAAAAGGAGTTCGAGGCGAAGAATGAGAGTATACCGAAAAATGTTGTCGCTAATTATGAGAAGCTACTATAATTCAGTTGTACAAAATTTGAAGCGTTTGGTGGAATTTCCACTCTTGGAATTATGCCTAACAGCTTCATAATATTGTTGCTTTAATAGCTTTAATTTCAGTTGAGCCTGCTCAGGTGTTTTTATAAACCCCCTTTCATTCAATTTTTCTGTAACTTCCTTCAATAAAGCTTTGTGCCGTACAGTTCTTTTGTCCATCATATTAATGACATTGAGCTCTTCGCAAAACTGAAAAAAAAAAATTGAACTTCCACTTGTTCCCACACACATCTCCCTTTTAAATTATACATTTGTTTAAAAATAAATTTATGCGCGAATTTAATATCACGTGACATAATCAGCTTCACCGCCGACTAAGTGCCAAAATTTAATCCGTTCCACTCCACTCGGTGTTCACATGAAGCCAAATCCACTCTACTACCGAATTAAAAACGATCTAGGCTATTCCATTCCAGTTGGTGTTCACATGGCGGATTAACTCACTCCGGAGTTCGATAATCCAGTCTACTCCGCTTCATGTGAACAAGGTATATAGGGATGTTTTTTATGAGAACCGGATCATCTGTTGGTATGGCTACTTTTCGAGATTTATGACTATGAAAACAGATAAATTTCTCACGAAAAATAATTTTTCGGCAACAAATCACCAATTTTTCATTACGTGCGAATATGAGAGTTGCTTAAATCAGTTTGTCACCGGGGACGGAGGCGAGTTAATGAGATCCAGTATCGTGGATACCTTATTGTTTTATTAACATTAATTTCGGTGTAAAATCCTGTGTTTTCTATAATTGGAAATTTTTTGTAAGAACTTCTTGATTTGTCATATAAAACTTGTTTGTTTTTTACTAAGGATATAAGTTTTTCCTCCATTTTCCCTACATGAAAAATTAACTTGAGAGCTTGGGATGACAGCAATCGCTGCCTATGAAGACAGCAACAGAAATTTTAGAATTTGGAATGACGGCAGCCCGACGTTTTTGCTGCTTTCTCTCAGCTGATCGCTCACAACCAATGAAAACAATTTGCTGTCGCTGTTGCTGCCGCTGTTGTGCCAATCTAATTCAGGCCTTAGGCTGAAACAGATTACACTTTAGTGCGCGGCGCGACAACGCGGCAATATGTTAGAGAACATGTGTTTTTTTCACGCATTGAACACGGCGCGATAGCGCGGCGAAAATTTTTGCAGCGTAGTCATTTCTAATCCTAAATTTGCTGCTCACTTTCAGTGGTACCAACAAAAAAATTATATTTGATCTAGACAACTTCATATCAAAATATGTAGTACCAATATAAGCACTAATTCTACCCGGTCGGTAAGTTTTGACAAATAATGGAAGAAAAAGTTATAGAATTAGTAAAAAAAACATCAAATTTTATATAATAAGGCGCACCAGCAATATAAAAGGTTGTAAATAAAAAATGTTTTATCCTTTTATACATAGTGGCAATGATTCTCAATTCGAGTTAAATAGATATAAATGAACTTCTTTTTTTTTTAGTGGATGAAGTTAAAAGGCGTTGGAAGTCATTCCGTGATAGTTTCTTCAGACATAGAAGGACTATGTGCACAGTATCAGGAAGCGCACCAAAGTCGCCAGGAAAGAAATGGAAGTATTTCGACCAAATGCTTTTCCTCGTCGATATTCCTGCTATCAATGGACCCTATTCTGTCGGTAAAATTTTATCATTTTATGTTATGCCTTAAAATGAAATAATTCCCTGAAATCGTACTCTGTACCAGAAATTTTATTTTATTATATGCATCGTAACATAAAATATTTCCTGTTATAGCGCATAACATAAAAGAACCTAAGCAGCACATTTTAAAGGTATTTTGACACATTTTATGAAAATGACATACGTCAATTAACATTTGTTGTGCGAAAATAGTTTTCTACGATCCATGTGAATTGCCCAGACTTAGGCTTCAAAAGTTTTTCCGACTGGATAATTAATAAAATTCTTATATTGTGATTTGTAAACTAATTAATTTTGCAAACTTATGAATAATTCTAATTTATACCCAAAATGTTTCGTTGTAACAAACACTTATAGAGTAACTAGAGCCTCATGCCGGAAAGACATCCATTCTGTTCACTTTGAGTTAGGAATCTCAAAGTGAACAGAATGGATGTCTTTCTGCTGCTTTGCATTTCTACGGACATGGTTCGTATCAAACTCCAGTTAGCACTTTTACAGTCAAGTATCTCATGAGCTATTAAGAAAGCAACTGCTTTCATAAATGATTATTTAGTGGGTGATTTGATAGAGTATCACGCAAATGCCAATTGACAATTGTTCAAAAAGTAATAGAAAATATAGCGGAATGTACTAAATATTTTATGTTACGTGTTCATAAAAGAATTCATAAAAGAATTTTATGGAATTACGACAGAATACGAATTTTTAAAATATTTTATTTTCATTTTATGAAGAAGGGATTTTATCGCCACAAAATAACATAAAATAATATGTTATGAACAATTACAGAATAGGGCCCAATACCTGGTAAAATATTTATTTTTAGTCTTGCTGGAAATAAGCTTGTTATTCGACGAGACGTTTGGAAATTCATCGAATGCATTTTGGCAGGAACCAGTGCCTTCACAAACACCGTCCCCAATCGAAACGGATGCCGATGCGCTATTTATTGCTCGTCAGCTGCCATCATCCGCATCGCGAGCATCAACTCCATCGGGAAACACCTCTTGGTACTAGAAGGAAAGTAAGGGTGCGAGATGATCATCTATTCGAAAGGACTCATAAAGAGATGAGCAGCTTGATAAAGACTGTAAAACAGTCATTTGAAACCATCAATCCTGTTTCGAGTTTCTTCAGCAGCATGTCCGTCCTTGTCAGGTATAATAATTTAAGTTTTGAATGCTTTAGCGCCTTATAAGTGAAAGTTATGAAAAGTGTTCATGAAGAAATAAAGAATCAAAAAGAAGAAAATAAAAAGAAAACAGTAATTATTTAATGTGTGCCTTTATTTAAAAAAAAATATATAATAAGTATGTTTTTGTGTTCTTAATTATTAGTAAGATAATCTCTCAAAACAACCCTAAGTTGAATGCGTTGAATCTTGTGAAAAGTCTAGTTTGTGGTAATTGCGCACATTCTTTCCACCAAAGACCTCCTTTGAAACTGTCAACATAATTGGTTGGACAATAATCACCGTCATGCATTTTTACAAAATTATGTAAAATGACAACGGATTTTACTATCAGTTCGGCATTTCGAGGAAAACAATTTATAGAGTTTAAGAGAACTCGCCATCTTGTCGTCATAACTCCAAACGTATTTTCTATTTTTATACGAGCGCTTCATAGCTTCTTATTAAAAGTATCCTTCTTTTTGGATAGCATTCGTCCAGGATATGGGCGCATTATATGTGTACCCAGTGGAAAAGCCGCATCTCCGACAAAGTAATATGGAAACTCTACAATCGAATTTGGTTGTTTCTCACTTTCCGGTAAACATATAGTTCCACTTGTGATTGCAATTCCAAATGCACTAGCCTCCAATATTCCTCTATCATTTTGGCTGCCATATGCACCAATATCCACTGCAGTGAAGCAGTAATTGATATCACAGGCTGCTAAGAGTGCTATACTGTGATAGTTTTTGTAGTTATAATACAAAGAACCAGCATTGGAAGGGCATTTGATCCGTATATGTTTCCCATCAATGGCTCCGATACAATTAGGCATGCCTTTCGTGGTATAAAAATCTACAGCTATCCTTTTCCATTCGTCGTTGCTTGGTTGGCTCAAATATATTGGATATAAAGTCTCACAAATTATGCTGCATGTTTCCAAGATGATTTCTCGGACTGTTAACACTCCCATTCGAAACGCCCACGACAAAGTTTGCCATGATGATCCTTGCGATAAATAACTGCATGATAATACAAAATTATATGAAACAAAAAATTTAGAAATTTTTATAGTCAATAACTTACACCAACGTTAAAAAAAGGAGACACTTTGCTTCAATTGGCTTTCTTGGAGCATCCTTAGTTAGCTTTTTTAAATTGCTGGCTGTCTCTTCCTTTCATAATTTTAAAAACGTGCTCATAAAATCCGTGCATTTCCCGTTCGTTTTCTTCGAACATTTCTTGTACCCATATTCGCCGCTTTTTCCTCATCATGCACATTTCTACATACTTGCAGTACACTGAGTATATACTAACTAAAATTAATAATTTTTCCATATATTGGTATTCAACTAACATGATTTTAATTAAATTTTCAAATTGTTTCTCGCAAATCTACACAGTTAAAATTACAACTGTCACCCCAATGTCAAAACTTTTGTGCTGCTTGTTCAAATTGGTAATCTGTGTCCAGCGCGGCAGAATAATTTCACTGTTCAATTTGCCGCGTTGTGGCGCCGCGCACTAAGTGTAATCTGATTCAGCCTTTTACCCTTGTGTATAGAAGTATCAAATGATTGCGACAATGCTTCCTTGTTATAATGTCAGATGGCTTCACTTGTACCATTTTGAACAGTTTTGCTCACGCTTCGCTAAAACCAAAGATTTGCAACTGAAGTATGGACAAGGAGTTCCAGAGATAAGCCATAAGAGCATAGCCAAACCTGAAATAACTTACAATTAGATAAGAAAATCTCCATATAAACCAGGATCACTTTTTGAAAGCTCTTTAAATTTTTATTCAACCAAAGAAAGCTATCATTGCGAAGAACTTATGTGGTATAATACAGCAAGAGTGAGAGAGAATGTGTAGAACTTTCTATTAGAGGGCCATTAGCTCGTTTTAGTTTGTCCGCGTTTTTGTGAGGCTTTGCACATCTAGATGTAAGTTGTCCCAGGCCATACTAAAAACTACAAAGGCTAAGAAGTAGACAACGCCTCGATAGAATATAAAATAATTTTAAAAGCTCACTTCAAAAGAGGTTTTGAATTGACTATGATGACATTGCCACTTTACTCTGCTCGGCTCGTATGCATGTCACACACAGTGCAGTGTACGTGTATACATCTCAGCGAAGCCGACTTTATGCAGTTCGATGTAGACCGGCCGATGGTATTATATTGTGTGTACGGACGGACTACCGATGGCTTAACGCCATCAAATAAGCTCTGGATGTGTTGCTTTCAGAGTAGACATATGCTATTAGAAGTAGATTAGGGGCATCTGAGCAAAAGCTCTGTGGTAAAATTCTCAGCATACAGTTTTCTACTCTGATACTGTTTTCTCTAAGATAAAATCCGCGATTGCTGGACCTGGGGCCAGATTCTGTAGCACGGAGAATTTGGGAGATGAGAATTGCGTTTTCTTAGAACTCTTAATTCCCTAATTCTCCATTCCCAATTCACTAACATGGTTGGAGAATTAGGGAAAACGCAAGAAATGTGAAAAAGTGCGAATCGCCTGGTACGATTAAGGGTATCAATTTTTGTTGTAGAGGGTTGGACGTTTTTTCATATGTGAGGTACATCTGCCTATTATCTTTCCACTGTCGAAATAAATTTAAATTTCTTTTTTTGGGGTAGTTTTTGAGGGATGTAGGAGGGTAGGTTTTCTCGAGTTTTTCCGGGATAACGAGAGAATGGAGAGTAGAAGGAGAATGTATGTGGTATAAAAAAAAATGGGAGCTTAGCGCGAACAGTAAAAGGGGCGGGGAGAGTGCGGGGGGCGGGGAGAGTGCGGGGTAGAAATGAGAGCTGATTAATGGAAATTAAAAAAAAAATTAATACAATATCAGGAGCTGCAATAATTCGCAGGGGTAAGCTCAGGATCTCTAAGCCCAATAAAAAAAAGTAAGAATTCACTTTGGTAATTAGGCATGCATGGGTATTATAGGCTATATTTTATTTCGATTAACGGTAATTTGCAGATTTGAGCGGCCTCGGCGGTAAATTTTTCTATCGCAATATTCACGGGCGCCTAACTCTATGTGGGAGGGCTGTAGAGTATTGGAATTTTTTTGATAGATTAAGGGTTTAGATTACAAAAATATAGGTGAATAATTTTTGCGGCAGGGTGTTTTGGGGGTTGGGGGTCGTACCACCCCTCATAGGGGGTTGCTCAAACTACGTCATGTCTGGTACCAAATTAAAGAGGGAGGAGAGGGTAATCGAGTGGTATAGTTTGTCTTTGATCGTTTTAACGTGATAGCTGACTTTTGACAGCCGAAAAACGATTTTTTTACACTACGGTCATATACACCCCAGTTTCCATATTTTGCATATATTTCTTCCGTACTTTGTTTCACATCCATTAGTACTCCGTTGTGAACATTTTTGTCATGGGAAGTAAATTTCCAGGACTTACCAGTTCTTCGCAATAATGAGATGAAAATATGTCAATTTTTGTACCAAAAACGGCCAATTTTTCACCTTAAAAAGGACTGCTACACTTCTTTTACAGTTATATCCACAACGGTTTATCGTATTCAAAAATTATTTACATATTTAATTAGGGGACAAAATGTAGATGCGATTTCATCCTACACACAAGCTTTACCATGTATATTTAAAAATTTTACAGCATCTCTTCTGTACTGGACGACGACCAAATTGATCAATTTCGCGTGATTTGTAATTTTTAGCGGGTACTTTGAGAGGCAAAATCCTTGTTCCTCTGTTAGTATTGCATGGATTTAAATAATTTGTTTTTTACAATATAGCCAGAATACGCAGTGAACCCATAACTCAATTTGAAATTCCTAGCTACCTAGATACCTTCACAAAACGCAACAAAAGTAGACAATACAATTTTTCCACTTACTTTTCCACTTGCAAAACACCGGAGAATTAACAAGTGGAATGGAGAATTTTAATCAAAATATCATAGATAATTTCTTTATTGCCTTAAGATCTAAAGGTGGTTTGTGACCACCCTACTACTACAGACTTTAAGTATATGTACATAGATTTAGATCATACTTATTAGGTATGTTCCATTTAAAAACGTATAAAAATCTTAGAAAAGTTTTAATTTACTTTTAACATTTTGTTATCGTAAACTATCTATATTTCTCCTACTTTAATATCCTATTTTCGTTGAGTTTAATTTTTTTTTTAAATTAGACTATACATATTTAGATATTTGGAATGAAAATATTCTATGTTCAGTGGGTATCCTTGAAGAGTTGATTCTGAAAATCCAACATTCGATTGGTTTTCACAAAGTGATGATTTTGTTTTAAGAGTAGGTAGTCATTAAAAGCTGTAGATTAGAACAGGTCAATACTTACAGGGATCGGATCTTGAAATTGGAGAAATAGATGATTACGTTAAGAAGGAAGGCTAAATTACTTTCGTATTAAGAATTTAAATAAAAAGGAACGTACAAGGAAAAGAAATAAAATAAAATAATCATTTGAACAGAAAATGGTATTTAGTTCATTTATTCTTATGTTCATTTGAAAAAGTGGCTCGTTATGACGCCACAGAAAGCTTTAAAGAGCTTTTATTTCATACTAGCATACCGTATATTCTTTATACTATGGTCCAGACATCGCTGATTTTATATTGGAGCGAGGCATTGCTGGCAGTTGCAGCGCCTCTATAACACAACAAGGTACTATACACAAGAGCATTACGTACCATTTTGTAAACAATAAAATACTAAAATAAATATGTATTCCAAAATTACTTACTATTCTGTGATAAGTATGATATATGACTTTACACTGTATATAAAAGCGCAAGAAAATCCTAAAAAAATTGTACCTGTTTAAAAGATGAAGAGCTACGAGCGACTGACTATTATACCCAATCCAGAGTCCACTATTACTACTTAAAAGAAGACTAACAAACGCCCAACCCAGCGCTAGCTGTCGCCGCCATTGACTTATAACAATGGACTGAACGATTTACTATGTCATGTGTCACAAAAAATATTGTGATTCTGTAAATCAGAGTATGAGCACCTTTAAAACGTTACTACATAAAGCATGTAAAACTCAACTAATCTGATGAAATTTTACAGCCGAAAATCGAATAAAATTAAAAAATATATTTCTTGTGTTCAAGTGATATTTTAATCGCTTATAAGAACTCTTATAAGAAATTGAACTCATTCCGACTTTAATTTTCAAAAGATTATTTTTACCTCAATCCTGCGTATTGGCATGGTAAACACCAAGGTAAATAGAAGACAAGTATTTCTATTAAAATTCTCACACATTGCTGCTGATAGCCTGTGACGTAATTCTTTGACTAATGTATATACATTTTTATAGGAAAGACAGAGAGAGGAGACAGAGTATTGTGTTCTCTGTGCCGTACTTTCCTATACATTTCACGATATTACGTCACTTTATGGTGGAACATGGTTCGTAATGGGAATATTGGGCTGAGATAACTTACAACTAGATACGAAAATCTCCATATAAACCTGGGCCACGTTTTCAAAGCTTTTTAACTTTTTATTCAACAAAAAAAAGCATTCATTGCGAAGAATTTATGTGGCTAATACAGAGAGAGAGAAAATGTATAGAGCTCTCCATTAGAGGGCCATATTAGCTCGTTTTAATTCGACCATTTTTTTGTGAGTTTTTCACATCTAGATGTAAGTTGTCTCAGCTTTGGGTAAACACTAGCTTTACTTTATTCTTCCTGCGGTGATTGCATCTGCAGCCAACATAAAAACATCAAATGCCATAAGAAAACGTTCAATAAGCGATATTTTGTGTTGATAGGTCCAACTCTGCCATAGCGCGAAAGAGAAAACTATAAAACTTGTTGTCAGTAGTCGCCGCAAATGGGAAAAGTGCGTTACAGAACTAGCATTAATCGCCGGCGACAGCTACATATTGTGTCCGTACCATATGTAAATCGTTCTGTGAAACTTTTATACTCTTCAATCCAACTCCACATTCAATTCACCGCACAGGTGAGCTGGTGCTGGGGGGGGGGGGCATGACCTGGTGACCCTGCCCCTGTATCTGGGGTAGTATATGATATTTTAATCGGGTATTGAATCCATTGATGCGGGATTCCAAACAATGTATTTTCGCCTTTATGCACATGTTTTGAACCAATGCCCTATATGATCGGTTTTTCGGTGATTTCTGAAAGTATAAAAGTCCCCATTCACTTACAGATTATCTGCAGATCCGATATTTAAATTTCGTCACACATTAACAGTTCAAATCGTACGATTTAATCTGCAGTCTAGGTTATTTGCGTGTATGTTGGAAATTTGTACGATTAGATTGTTAACCAGATCGGCAGTTCATGAACTGTAGATTTGTAGATAAATACAACACACTTTCAGTTCAAAGTGTACAATTCCATCGTTAAATATTATTTTCAGTTCAGTGTGATATTTTCGTTCGATGTACATAGTTCACATCATGGATAAAAGTGCAACATTGCTATGGAAAACATTCTGCCCCCTGGAAAAAGTTGAAAGATGACTCGTCGTTTGGTATTCCGACAGAAAGCTAAAAAAAAATCATTTACTTTTATCTACTATTACTAGATACCAAATATAAATATATTGGATTAAAAGCTAATGAATAAAATGAGAGAAAATCAAAATCAAGAATAACAATTAATAGAATATTGATTAGAAAAAAAAATTAACGAAATCAAGATCTCTGATAGTGAAAATTAAGTGTTTTGTGTGAGTGCAAAAATAAATAAATTTTGTGATCATAAATTGTCAATAGGTGAGTATTGGCATAAAAGGGTCCTGAAAGCACCCAACGCGCTGGATCCTTGAATGTTGCCAGGAAGTGAAAGGAAAGTAAAAGTTCTTCATCATGGTATATGCGCGTTGCGGAATTAAAGTGTTAAGGAGCGTTTACAATAGCAGAGTAGAGTGGAGTCACCAGATTGCATTGCCTCCCCTTGTCAGAAGCTTGCACTCTAATATAAGTTGTTCGTGCTTCCCACCAGAGTTCGTGCTTCACAGAATAGCGTCAGATTTGTAAAGTTCCCAATTTCACGTTGGTGAGATGATTAAAGAAAATGAAATCTGGTGACTCCACTCTACTCTGCCATTGTAAACACTCCTTTAAGATTTCGAGATGAACGTAGGAAAACTAACTCGTCATATAAGTAAGAAAGTACACGGCTTTGATATATGATTCTATGAAGAAAAATTAAATGCTTTTGAACAAGAAAAGGGGTTATAGAGCATCCAAGTATATATGCAATCGAAATGGAGAAATGTGATCAAATCGTTTCAGCCCAAAGACAAATCTTGTACAATCATTAAAAGCGACCTGCAATTTCCTAGCACAAGAAGAATCTAAACGAGGGAAAACTAGACAAGACCGAATAAAATATGGCAATAAAAGCGTTTTAACGAGTTTTAATCGTAAGGGCTTTGTTAGTATACTTCCTGATAACCACATTCTCCGTACGCCACCATAGACCTTTTGAATTATTCCGTTAACATGGTTACAGTAGCTCATTGAGGTATTTAGAGCAAAGCCAAGATTTTTAACTTTATTCTCAAAAGGCATCAAGAATGACTGGAGAAGCAACTCGCTTATATCAAGATATTCTCTATTAAAGACCATTGATTGGGATTTAGTGGGATTTAATAGAAGGTGATTTTCGGACGTCCATCTGTCCATCTTGCTACTCATTCCAAGTCAGAGTTGATGCGCTCCACGCAGTCTACCGTTAGATCAATCCGCCTGTAAATCATCTGCATACAAATGGATGTTACAGTCCTGGATGATATTAGGATGGTCGCTAATTTACAGACTAAACAATAATGGTCCAAGAATAGATCTTTGGCGTACTCCGCAATGTAAAGGTAGTACTTCCAAGAGACGCTCATCAGCAATCACTTATTGTGATCAGTTGGCTAATATACCAAAAGCATTTTCCACCACACGTCTTGCCCCTGATAATCGGTAGTTGAAGACGCATTCTTCATTTGAAAGTTTCCTTTGAGAGAACGGTGACTATATATGTTTATGAAAGCGAAATGCCTCATTTGCTATGAACACAAAATTCATGTTTCCACACATGTGTAAGTAGGAAGACGTAATTTGTTCTCCAAAAGCTTATCAGAAAAATGTTTTGTTTCAATTACTCCCCTATCTGACACTCTGCCGTTGCAGCGTACAATTCCATAAATAAATTTATATTCGGCATAAACGATTGCCAATAAAACGAACTGAAAAAATGAACCACTATCGTTTAACTATCGTTACATTTTTCCTTCGATGGCCCCCATAATTTGGAAAATTTCATATATTTTCAAAGTTTTCACTATATATTTCCATTCTTCAACTCTGCTCGGAAACTGTATTTAAAAAGTTTGTGTTTTATTGAAATATTTATAATTGAAATTTCGGTAAATAATTCACACGACCCAAGTGGATAATTTCTAAATATATATTTATTAGCATCGGACACGCAAACTTCTAAAATGCTTTACTGTCATTTGAAACAGGATATCGGTATTCTGAAATATGAAAATCATTCCCTACGAAATCTGCTAATAATAGCCGAAATAATAAAACTGTTAAAACGATTAGAAAAGATAAAGAAGCATTAGGTACTAGAAAAAGCTTGCTCTGTAATTACTATAAAGGAAGACGAATTTCATATCATTGGGACAAATCTTGCTCATATATTTTGTTGAAGATCAATGAATGGAAGCAAATCACTTCATAGGTGATATTATGTTTTACGGTTTGAAGAAAATAAACAATAAGTCAAAATTTTGAGTTAATTCGGCTATGCAACAGTCACAACAAGAAAAGAGTGGAAGATTTTTTTTTTCACAGTATATTCCATAGCCACAGAATACATTTTATAATTCTACCACCGCCTACATCGGGCCATCCCCTACGAGTATTCCTGACGCAGTATGCAAACAAGTTTTGCTTCTTCTCACCTCTACGTTAAAAAGCTGGTATGCATACTGCATAAAAAATACTAGTGTGGGATGGCCCATTAACAGCAATCGGGCCATCCCACACGAGTATTCCAGCAGGCTTTCTGTGGCGAGGTGAGAAGAAGAAAAGAGATATCTCTCCAAAGTGTAGAGATATCTCTCTGCTTCTTCTCACCTCTTCCCCAGAAAACCTGTTTGCATATTGCACCAGGAATACTGATGTGGGAAGGCCCATCCAGTATACTGAATACAACGCTGATACTCAAAGCAACTTAACAACGGAAAATATGTAGAAAGACCCCTATAACGCGACAGAAACATTCAGTGTTATATGAATTATTCGGGACCACGAATGAAAAAATTAAAAGTAAACAAAAAGAGTTTTATTAATATAACACAAAACTAATATTATTTTATCTCATTTTAAGGAAATAAAAACTTAAAAGTTGTCATTACGCACCCTCAAGGCAAGACCACCACGTCTCAAAAATTTTTCATATGAATAAATGTTGTAAACATTTCAAGTTGCTGTATAAATTAAAAATGTTCAGTACTGGTGTAGTTCTTTGTTTATAGTATATGCATATACTATATATAACTTCTCATTTATATATGTATATGTACAGAATAACTTAATGTACAAAGTCATGTAAAACAAAAATCTACTTACTGTCAGATTCACGTAAAATTAAGTTTCACCGGTTTGGGTGCTGGTCCAATTTCGTCGGCATTCGAATTTTCTTCATCTTTAGATTTTTCCGCTCTTTATTTGTTTATTTGAATTTTACAGTTATTTTCCAAATTTTCCTGAAGCCAGTTTCATCATCATTGAAACATGATCCCTCCATCACCCAAGGGCGGACACAGCGGAGGACGATCGGGGCGATCCCCCCCCCCCCCTAGAGCTCCAATAAACTAAAATTTATACTCTAATCAAATGAAATGGAAAATACAAAAACAAAAACATTTTTTAAAACCATCTAAATCCGCATTAAAAAAATAGAAAATAATTTCTCCGTTCATTTACACAAAAGCTCTCAAGAGTTTCCCTTCATTTTGCATTTAATTAAATATTAAAATTATATTACATTTGTGTAAAATTTTTAAAATTTTCAAGGTAAACAAAGAAGCAAGATCTGGGGCCGGATTCCGCAATTATTAGTTTACGCGCGTGCACACAAAATTTGGTGGACACCACTTTATTTCGATTCCGCAAAAATGGAAATGAGTTTTTCTGTCAAAATTTTGTACACTTTAACTGATATTTTCTCCCCGCTATTTTGGTCGCGAATTTTGAAGAGGTATCTCTGAGTTTTTGTCAAGAATTATTTTCAGATTAGTTTGATTATTTATATTACCCTTTTTATAAGCCGTAATCGCCTTAATACTAATGAATTTATGTAACTCATTTCTTATAACTGAACTTAACTTCTTCAAAAAGACTATTTTCTCACTCAAACAACATTCAGCAAAGAAATATTTTCATTCAACTTTTAAGTGTACACTTTCTCTCACGATGAGTTTTTTAAATCGTGTGTACTGGAAAATTGTTCACAGTTGCGGAATCTAGCCCCTGGGCAGTTTTAGTTTTAACACTACAGTGAATAACAATGAAATTTGGAACTTCTAATGTTTATCAAAATACTTAATTAAATTACTTTGCTTTGACTTTGCTTTCTTTGTATACCATGAAAATTTTAAAATTTATACACAAACGTAATATAATTTTAATACTTAATTGAATGAAAAAATCTAGATAGTTTTTTAAAAAGTTATTTGTTATATTTATTATTTTTTTTCTTTTTTAGTCATAAATTATTCTCAAAAAAGTTAAAATTATACCATTAAGGAATTTTCAATACAAGCAAAATTTTTGAACTTTTTTGTGGTCGAAAGCTCACAAAAGCCGGGTATTTTGATAAAAAATGTTGGGAAAATTATCATAGCCGGGGTAATTAATCTAAGATTCAGTTTTCCTGCAAATATTTAATTTAATTTTATACATATAGTACCCGTACCTAAATAACATTCCCCGAAAATTTCTTTAACCATTTAATTTGCAAGAAATTGCTGTCCAGCCCAAGAAATTATGGTGTTTGAACGAAATGCAAGCGATCTTTATACGAGAAACATCATCAGTAAGACAATGAAGAAGTGTTTAATGTCGGCCGCTACTGGTGTACTATCCTCACATTCAAGTCATACTTTATGGCTTGTACATATATTCCGGGGGTTACGACTGATAGATTTTTTATTTTATGCGGCACCAAATTTTACTATGCTTATGGGATCAGAAACTTATATTATATAAATAAAAAATGGCAATTGTGGTTATAGGGGGCGATGGGGGCGACCCCCCCCCCCACCCTATATCAAATGTCTGGATCCGCCCTTGCCATCACCGATAATTTTGCGAAATTCTTTCTTAAATCTCTTGGCACTTTCTATTCATTAACGATCTCCTTAAATTTTTATATTGTTATGTACTTTTTACATTTCATACATTGTCGCATTTTTCATGACATTAAATCTTTAAAATTAATTATTAATTTTCATGTTTTACGTAAAACGTATTTCAAAGTGCAAAGACGCACTTAAAGATCATTGTGAAATAATCTAAAAAACTTCCATAGAAAATCTACATAAGCAGCTTTAGATAAACATTTCTTCAGAATCAAAAATCAAAATCTAAATCTTTTAAAATTCATATAAATTAATAAACAAATAACTAATCATTCAAATGCTTACGTGACTCATAATGATACCATTAAGCCAAAATCCAAATGCGCAACAAATAATAAATATCAAATTTCAATTTAGCGCGAATATAAACATTTTTCCATTGCTACAATAATATTTGAAATTAATATTGGAATAATATTAAAAGCTTTTACATAAACGCTTGACTTAAAAGCATTAATATAAACAAAAGTCTTGGATTAAAAAGCATAAACATAAACAAAAATATTCGCAGAGTTTTGCTCTGCAAATTCATAGCGAATTAAGTCAATATGAAATTGACTCAGTTTGCTGTTAAGTCTGCAGCTCGAGAAATAAGTTGAAAAAACACTTTATGCAAACGAAAAATCTTTAAAAAAGAAATTTCATTGCAAAAAGAGGGCGTTTCATATAAGCAGGAACCGTATAATCGTCAGTACGGCTTGGTTCCTGCCTGCCGCATACGCCAAAGCAAACAGTAAAGATCCTTCTAATTACGTGTTAAATTTGTATCAAAATAGGAATTTCGCACGGGGACAATCAATCTAGTTGTGAGTCCAGTTACAATCTATTCTAGTCTAGTTGTGAGTCCCATTTTAATCTTTAATTGATAAAAAATTATAAGGGCATTTAGTTTGCACCTTTGCTATTGAGCTAAAGTTTTATTCTTAATAAAACGCGTTGGAATCCAAAGTGCATTTTGCTTGCACATATTGTGAAAGTTTTGAAAATTCAAATATTGTGAAAACATTGAACATTGTGAAAATTCAAATTTTGTAAAACCTTTACATATTGTGAAACTCACTTTCATTATTGTGTAACTTTTTAAACTTGTGGAAAATATTCTCAATTATTATTGTTATACGAAAAAGTTATAACAATATTATGTAAGGGGAATCGATTTTTCAACTGATTGAATCACCCTTTACCGCCCTTAAACTCGCACTTGTTCTTCGGAAGAATCTTTTTCAACGTTAATTGACTACTTATAAATATTTTGTGCTTTTGTCTGATCAAATAAGTATTCAAGGCAATATCACAAAAAACGTTCCAGCAGAAGCTATAGCTCTTATTTTACTCTTACTTTTCTTAATTGTGCGAATTGTTAATTAATTTCTTTTAAATTTCTTGGCAATAGATGTTAAGGCATCATCAGATTTCAACCGAACACTAATATATAATATTCCTTTTAATGATATAAATCTTCTACCCACCTTATTTTTTGTAGAGTTCTTTGAAGCCATGAATAAAAAATAGTATTTCTTATTTCTGATAGTAAAAATAATGACCAAAACTGGGATTTTCGAAACAATTAAAAAACTCAATTCATTTCACAAATACATATTATTCAAAAAATTGTTTACCTGCATTATACGAGGCACCAACGCAATATTTGATTCGCGTTTTGCGGGGTCCTACTGTACTGTAAATTTATTTCACAAATAAAGTACCTGCTATAAAAATGGTTTATTTATTTATATAAATATTGTACCTACTTACCTTCATATATTCCTTTTCTAGCACCTTATAAATATACTAGCGCATTTGTTGAATAATATTTCCCAATGCTTGAGGAGAAACACCCGTTGTAAAATTTAAATCTTCAAAAGATCTGCCAGTAGCTAAGTATCGTAGAGTAGCTAGCAATCTTCCTTCTACACTGATAATCTCGTGTTTCTTGTGTTTCGTTTGGTTATGTAAGGCTACAACAATTTGAGTAATTTTTGAAAACATTTATCACTAATTCGGATATAGTTTTCTTCAATTAGCGAGCTTCTTAGTAATTTAATAATATGTGATATACTTTGTTTATGAAGCATCCAATCTTTCACCCAGAAACGTTTTTACTCTTCACTGCTACTTCCGATAAAAGAATTATTATTACTAGAGCAGCAGTTCTCGTTTTTGACAAAATTATTTTAAAAATTCAACCGTATTGCATGATGTTAACAAACTTATTACGATATGGACTGAAGACCTAGAAGAAGTATGTATACGTCTTCTGCTCTATGTCTTCAGTCAAAACCCTCGAGAATACTTCCTTTCTCACTACCACATCAGAGCCGCAACGGGGTCCTAACATTCTAAAATATTTGCAGTATTCTTATGGAATGTTGACAAAAGTTTGATTTGAATAGCTTTTGCGAAAAATGGCTTTCTGATGATCTTAGGCTTACTTTCTTATCTTCCGAACCAAAGAAAATTGTTTATACCTTTCCTAGCAAAATTATTTAAAAAAATTTATCTTAACCAAATGACTACAATTTCTCAAACAAAAGTTCTGCATGGCATGCCGTGGTCTGACGAAATCGGATGTAGCTGCTTAGAGATTCGAACTGCGGCTGCACATACACACCTACGATTATTACTCAGGTGAGAATTATTGAGTCTAAAAAGATAAGGTTACTTGGTAATCAAAACTATTTTATTATTTTGTTAAGTGAGGCATATAGTAAATGTAGCCTTTGGGAAGGTAAGGAACCACGCATTAAATTACCTGACATTGGTATGGAGTACTCACTTGGAAGACATACTATACTGTCTTTTAGGCGGAAGTCTTCTAAGTTAGTGGGGGATTGCAGGTCGACTGTGGATAAATTGTGTATTCACAAGAAGGGTCCTTTCAGTGGGTCCCTGGTCACATGGAGATCATGGGGAGTGAAAGCGCTGACCTTTTAACTAGGGCTGGCTCTGACTCTCCGTTCCTTGGACTGAAACCAGCCGTAGGCGTTGCAACCTCGAGTATCGGGACTTATAAGAGTTCCATTTTTATTCCTTTTGTTGTACGGAACCCTAAAAAATGTAGTTGACATTTCAACTGATTCTGATTCAATAGCTTAATTTTACAATTCTATTTATTTAGTAAAATCTGTGCGAAATACAATAATTAAATTTGATCTAGACACTTCTGATGGTATTGCTTCGCAGCATGTGTCAAGATGATGCACACAAAATTACGAAAATGTGTTTAGAATTTACCAAAGAATACACAGAAGAGTAGAACCAAACAACTTTCAAAAATTGAAAATAAAACCCATCTGTGTTTAAATAAGTTGATAAACTTAATGAAAATATTACTTATAAAGCTGAATCGACTGCAAAGTTCAAAAGACAGTTTCAAAAAATTTCATAGTTTAACCGTTATTTTTTATGTTAAATATGTGTTCTTTCACAGCTCGTATAAAACACGACTATCACTTGATAATAGATTTGCAATAAAAATTTTAAGTGAAATTAAATTCTACCATAGAGCAAGGAAATTTATATGGAGAAAATTGCTTCGTTTGGGCAATAGAGGGGAGGATTTTCTGACTTTAAATACTTTCTCCATTAATCTCCTGTAACTTTCTTGTTGCGCATTCTGTGAAGATAACTGTCATCTCAGATGATAGTAAGCCGTCTAAAATTTCCAATAAATGTCCAATTACCTCTTCGAGTATCCATTCCCATTTTGTAGGCAGGACGTCAAAGCAAAAAAGTTCAAAAAAATGTTGCTAATTTATTAAAATTATAACTATTTTTCCGCAAAAATGCATGATCACCATAGCATTCTCTTGCAAGATTTGGAAACCTCAGAATAGCCGCATTCCATTTTCCTGATCCGGATCAAAGAAGATTATTGATTGACGTGAATGTCAAGATCAAATGTACATGATGCTCTAAATTAATAAGAAATCATAACATTGCAATGCTTTTGTAGAGTAAATAATTCAAAATTTGAACCAAATTTAATTTAGATTCAATTTCGACGTTTTGTGAAAACTGAAATCATGGCAATTTGATAATTTTCCTTAAATGTAAAATCTTAGCTACCTACAGATATGTTTTAGATCCAAATCAATTTCAAATTTTCAATGAACCAGATTAATATAAAACAAAAACGCAGCTAATGCTACCTTTCATTTGATCCTGCAAGTGTATCCACTTCCATGCAACCGTTTTTTAGAGCCTCCTAAGCAAACGTTTATCGCAGGATCAAATGAAAATATGCGACAAAACAAATTTGTTTATCATTCTTAGCAGATCAATTAAGTCTTAAACGCAATCATAAAAATTGCAATGAAAAATATGAAATCTACCATTCTCTATACTCAGAAGTAAAAAATCGCAACAACAGTTTTTAGTATTGATTCTATTGGAGTTCTCCGATTCAAGTCGTTACAGTAGCTCTATGGTCATCACAAAAAAACCAAGGCAAAAATATTTTCATTAGAAAGACAGATTTAAATATATTTGCATTCACACGATACTAAGCTTCCTTTGAAGTAAGTGTTATACATATATTACAACAAAGCTTCCTGTCAGAATACACGCAAGTTCATAGGGAACCAATATAGAGATAGGCAGCCAGATGGCGGCAATCATGATAAGCAAATACATTTTCTTTAGTATAGTTTCAAAAATGCAGCGCTGTTAGATTCGGCTCCTGTGAGCAATATCTACGAGAATTTCTCCAATACATTTTCGGTCTCTATAGATTTCTTTACTCTATGGTCGAGGATATTCTGAACTGCCTCTATTAACCTTTGGTAAAGGGTTACTCCTTGCTTTGGTCATACACGGCTGAAGTATACCCCCTTCTTGTGTAAAAACAGGATCTTTGAGGATTGTAGTTTTAAATTATGTCTCTGAAACGCTGATATGCTTCCCATAGCTTTCTATTATGCTCATCCACGTTATTTACGAACATTATCACGTATACAAAGCATTTTATACCTTGAAGCCGTGTTAATATTCCATTTATAAGAAACTGCCAAAATGGAAGTGCGGCTTTGAATCCAAATTATTATCGTTTGTTTTGAAAAGGGCTGACATTCGTGTTAAAAGCCGTCTTTTCCCTATCAGCTTGGTCGATTATCACCTGATGATGGCCCTTTGCCATGTCTAAAGTAGAGAAATATCTAGAGTGACCCAATTGATCCCAGATATCCTCAATCCGTGGCAGAGGATATGAAAATGGGACGAAAATTTTCCTCAACACACGAAGGTTTCTGGTCCCTGGTTAAAACCATCAGGAACAACTTCACCAATTCCTCTATACCTTCAATACTTAATAATGGTGAAGTGATTGTTGACTCACTGGATAAAGCTAATATTTTAGCTGCTAGATTCGCTTCAAATTCTTGTCTTCCACCCACTTCACAAACACCTGTTTTGCATCGCCCGTGTGAATCTGTACAAGACCCAATACACGTTCGTACGACGGATGTGTTCAGGGTCCTTAAGGGGATCAACGTCTCCAAAGCCGCAGGTCCTGATGGTTTTTCGCCCTGTTAATTAAAAGCTGTGCCTCATCCTTGGCTAAAGCTCTGCGCAAACTATTCTACTTGTCTTATTCGACAGGAAAATTCCCAAATGCTTGGAAACTAGCTCACGTTCAGCCTTTGCCCAAGAAAGGAGAAGGTAGCGATCCCTCAAATTATCGACCAATTGCGATCACTTCGATTCTTTCAAAGGTTTTTGAATCTATTATTAACTTAAAATTAATGAAGTATCTAGAAACTAATCATCTCATCAACGATCGCCAATATGGCTTCCAAGCTGGACGCTCATCTGGGGACTTGCTGACCTTTCTTACGGAACGATGGAACCGTAGTACTCACAATTTTGGTGAGTCTAAAATCGTTGCCTCGGATATTTCAAAGGCCTTTGATAGAGTCTGGCATCCAGCCCTTTTAGTCAAACTTAAAGCACTTGGTCTCCCTCCACCTCTTCTATTATGGATTGAAAGTTTCCTATCTAGTCGCCAAGTACGTGTTGTATTAGATGCCGTTACATCTGAACTGCATCCCATAAATGCCGGTGTGCCTCAAGGCTCTGTTATCTCTCCAACTTTCTTTTTAATTTTCATTAATGATCTACTTTCCCTTACTTTCAATCCCATCCATAGTTTCGCAGATAACAGTACTCTTGATTTCGCTTACTCCTTTGACACTCTTGCGGACTCCATAGGGAATGCCGCATGTGTTAAACGAGATTGCATGATTAGATCATTGAATAACGATCTTAACAATATCCTCGCTTGGGGCAAAGCAAATCGCGTCGAATTCAATGCATCTAAGACCCAAAGCTGTCTCATTTCATTAAAACAAGATCATAACTTAACCACACCCGTTTCTTTTGATGGAGCATTAATTTCTGATTCACCGTCACTAAAAATTCTTGGCATTAATATTTCCAGTAAGTTAAACTGGACAGACACATCTTCTCTGTTGCAAAGAAGTATCGAAATGTCTTGGATTTCTGAAAAGTTGTAAGAAATATTTCAGCCCGTCAAATCTAGCGCTCCTCTACAGTTCTACATTAGATCTAGAATGGAATACAACTCCCATATATAGGCCGGGGCTGGTCGCACAGCCTTAGCTTCATTGGATATTGTCCAAAAGAGAGCCTTCAAGCTCATTGGCAATTTGGCAATAACTTGTCATATCGACTCACTCGAGCACCGCCGCAATGTTGGATGCCTTTCGCTCCTTTAATGCTATATGCATGGTCAATGTTCTGATGAAATATCTACTCTAATCCATTGTAGAATGATTTCTGCATCACACACGCACATCATTTAACCCTTCAACTTACTTTCGGTCGTACAGTAATATTACGTGATGCTTTTTTATCCAGAACAGTGCGAATGTGGAACAGCTTACCATTTTCTGTTTTTCCTCCGGCATACAATCTGTGGAAGATTAAGGGCGACGTACATCGGCACCTCCGCCATTCTCCTCATATCCCCTAATCCGTTCCCTATCTCCTTCCTGCCATGCTGTGCTTTGCATCATAGGGTATCCCCTGAGCTTGGCTTAATAATATAAAAAAAAAAAAAAAAACGTAATACTTTCGATTCCGTGCTTGATATTTGCTCTTTTTTGGTATAAATAATATCGGAAAATGAAAGGTACTATCGCTATGCTCTATAATGTTATCTTCTATGAACTTCTCTAGTTGTCTCTGAAATTTTTCTCGATGGACCTCAGGCATACGATACTATTTCATGTGGATGGGGCCTGTATATGACAGTAATGGTCGTTTAAAGGTCTTACAGGTAAGTAATTTGTTTTTCAAGAAGATTCGGGTCTTCCAGTCATTACTAAACAACAACAAAATTGACTTTTGATATGTTTATAATTTTGGGAAAATATTCTCAAAGAGATATTCGGGTATTGGGCTTATTACCAAACAAAAATATTTCTCTGGAAGATTCTAAATATTCCAATTTTAGAAGAGCATTCATGCGTTGGGATATTACCAAAATAAAACTGTTTTTCTAATAATTTGGAGACGAAAATAAACTATATTGGGTAGTCATTCAGCATGCAAGGAATTGTAGTCCTGGGAGAGTAGGCTCAGAAAGATATTCAGGTATTGGGTTATTACCAATACAAAACTGTTTTTTCTGAAAGATCTTAGAACAGTATTTATGCGTTGTACAATTACCGAAGTAAAAATACTTCTCTAAGATGTTGGGAAACTAAGAATTTTCATGTCGTCAGCCGTAATTAAGGATTTGAATTAAGGATTGAATTAATTTAAACTTTAAAATGATCTAATTTAATTTGAATTGTTTTTAAAATGTAGTAACTGTGTACCTACTGAGTTCCCTTTGAACATTCGTAACTTTGAACTCAATTTGAAATACTACTTATTATTATTTTTTCTTCATTACAGATCGGAACAACCGTAATTTTAAGTATAGACTTTACCAAATTTAAAAATAATATTGGAACTAGTTTAAAATTATGTAAGACAAAATTTGAACTATGTTTGAAAAATAAATGAAATAATTTCAATAAAAGTACTTTAAGCCGACAAAATCTTGTTATTTACTAGCGAGTTGCATGAGGTAAAAAAAAAGACTGCAACGTGACTGTGCATTTGGATAAACTCTTCATCAGAATTTTTTTTGGGGTTTCATCTGAACTCGGAGTACGTGACCGTTAAAGCTGGAAAAAGGCGAAATGGTTTGCTATAGCTATTTTGAAGTTCTTTACTCGCATGAAATAGCAAAAATTATCTTAGGAATAAAATGCGTGGCGTGGTGTTAACTTATATAACTCCAATTAAAGCAAATACCTTAGTCAAGATCAATGCCTCGCACACGAAATACCCAATTTTGCTACAGAGACATTTACACGAGAAAGGCACAAGAACCCCAAGTTAATTCACTCTATTGTTGTCACATTATTGACCCAAGAAATATTGATTAATTGTTAAATAAATTTGAGCTGCTTTTGTTTAAAATAAGCTGTTTTTTCTGAGACGTTAAAATTAAAGGCGTTTAAATAAACCTGTCTATTATAAAAATAGTTTTCAGTTTACAAATCATAGTATTTGCGAACAGGTCCTTAAACCGTAAATTGTTTGAAATAATTGGTTCCTTTAATAGTATTCTGCAATTGACGTGCGGCTTGATAATCTTGTGTACTTGTGTGTATTTATGTGTATACATACTTTAAATTGAAATTTTCTATAAAGGGAAAATCACTCATAGCAACATTGATGGTTACTGAGCTCGGCACCGTTAAAGATGAAAGCTGAAAGCTATAAAATTGTTTCTTATTAATGAAATGCCTGGTTGAAGGGTTTATTTGAAAATATAGCTAAAGGTTCCTCTTAAATTTTACGATTATAGGCCAATAAACGAAAATGATATTGGAAACACACTTGGGTGTCAATATATCCATTTATACTTTTCATCGAAGCTTTTCCTTCATGAGTTTGAAGTACGTTAGAGTACCGGTATATACATCCTTAATGTGTTTTTTCTTGACGACACGATTGTAAGAGATCCTATAACGCTAAGGATGGGAAATGAAAAAGATAAATATATCAATCTTTGTAATCAATGTAAGTCGGGATAATAAAAATATACAAAAGTTCCTAATACGGTATTCATATTTTTTACCAAGCATATGCATTAAAATCGGGTTAAAGTGTTCCTAAACTGTAATAAGAAAACCAAATGTACAAATGAATAAAATTTTAGTCCACTGTTACATCGATGAAAGCTAAGATACTCGTAGGTTTTTTATAACCTAGATGAAATATATAGGGTATAATAAGTTTGTCATTCTGTTTGTGATACTTATGCATTGGACACCCAAATATAATATTAAAATTTATTTTGACTTTTGCATGTCCATCTGTCCGTCCGTCTGTCTGTTGTTTTGTGCAGAACGCGTTTACTTAAGGAGGTGAAATTTTGTACACAGCTTTTAAAAAAAAAAATTAATTTAAGTTCGAGTTGAGATAAATGGGGTAACTGTTTCGTGGGATTTTCGCACAAAAATGTTTAGATAACTTTTATTAACTCACTAACGATTGACCAAATAACTTTGTTTGTCCAGGGCACCGTTCGTGACGAAAGAGTTTTAAGGTAGTACATGTGGATGGCTTTACATGGGGTTTTTTGATTTATAATGAGGGAATACGGAGCTTTCCGATGGGACGTTTTTGAGGATTTTGGTGTAGGGGTGGTAACTGCACCTCCTCGGGTTGTCCAATTTCCGTGTGTGATATGGAGTTAACACGACTGTCCCATCGGACGGCGTGCATCACTGGTGGGTCGCACAGTATTAGGATTCATTTGGGTTGGACGAATTCCAGAATGATGAAATCCAGAATGACGAAATCCAAAAAGACAAAATCCAGAAGAGACAAAATTAACAAGCGATAAAATCAAGAAGAGCCGAAATCCAGAAGTGACAAAATCCAGGAATGACAAAATGCAGAAAGGAAAAAGATATGACAAAATTCAAAAACGACAAAATACATAAATGACAAAATCCCGAAATTGTAAAAATTGTTATAATAAAATTTTTTTTAAAAAATTTTAAAAATAGCATGAACTTTGCCTTCGTAAATCTCGTATTTACACTCGTCGTTGTTGATATATTAATCTGTGTTAATAATATAGATGGGTCACGATTTACGAATGGCGGTCAAGAAACATCATGTGAAATTTTAAAGTGTTGTGTAAAGCCATGACCACGGACAAGAATTATAAACAAAAATCAAATCGAAAAATAATTGAAAACAAACAAAGTTTGCTCGACCTCAAAAAGAATTTGCAACGAAAGCAATTTCCGCTATGCAAACATAATTCTTCATTGAGAAAATATACACACCTGGGGTCATTGATTTACAATATCAATACATTATGATTCATTCAGAAATTGTGTGATCAGAAATGCTGACACTACAATTTCTGATTATTAATTTTAAGTATTGCAATTCTGCAATAATCCCCCCTTCAGACTTATTGATTGCTTTGTAATCATTGCAATAAATAAGCAGTTAATGTTCAATAAAAATTAGAATTAATCTGACTATCGAAAGGCGTGTTTTTATTTCTCAAAACTCAACATCGGCATACTCTGCCATCCCTCTATAATAGCGGCATACTCTGCATTTGATTAAAGCGGCATACTCTGCCTCTAATATTAAAATATCGGCATACTCTGCCACATAATTTACTTTGGCATACTCTGCTTCTATATAATACCACACAGCGGCATACTCTGCCATAGCTTTAGCAAATTGGCAATACCCAGCCATAAAGGTGACCAGCATACACGGAGGAATAATAATAATATAACAGCGGATCTTTTAGCCATCCAATAATAAGTATGGTAGCGCTCTGTGCCGGTATAACATAATTCTGATATACATAAATAAATTCATCATGAATAAACAGGAACATCGTAGAACAAGCATATTACATGGCGACCCTGCCAGGAGAAATTGTGTGACAGTCAAAGTAATCTTATTACAGTTGTCAAGGTCCGAAATGCATGATAATTCGAATTAAAATAGAAAAGTCTAAATTGGGTTGGGTACGAGATCCAGAAAGACAAAATCCAGAGTGACGAAATCCAGAAAGAAAAAATCCAGAAGAGACAAAATCCAGAAGTGACAAAATCCAAAAGAGGCAAAATCCACAAGTGACAAAATCCAGAAGTGACAAAATCCAGAAGGTACAAAATTCAGAAGAAATCCAGAAAAAAATCCAGAAAAATTTCTTGATTTCCTCGTAGTTCGAATTCTTCATAAACTCGGAACATTTCCATTTACGCTAAAAATATACAAATTATACATATTTTTTACATTTATTCACTCCACACTACACTTCAACACACATATTCATTTACCCTAGATATGTACCATATAAGCACTAATTCATACATTTCAGAACAGGATAATACCTTAACGAAAACATTTTTCTATGTATAGCGATTTCAGAAATTTAAATTTTTTATTTTAATTTGAATTATCATGCACTTTGGACCTTGACCAATCTTAAAACTGTGATCAACACTTCAAAATTTCACATAATATTTCTTGACCGCCGTTCATAAATCGTGACCCATTTGCAGGCATTATTGGATTAGCCTGTATTTCACAATGATTATATAACATCAACGACGAGTGTAAATATGAAAATTGCGAAACAAAGTTCATGCCATTTTTAAAATTTTTTAAAAATAATTTTAAATAGAACAATTTTTAAAATTCCGGGTTTTGATATTTATGTATTTTGTCATTTCTGAATTTTGTCACTTCTGGATTTTTTCATGTTACGAATTATCATACATTTTGGAGCTTGACTATCTCAAAAACGCGATCAACCCCTCAAAATTTCATATAATGTTTCTTGACCGCCGTTCAGAAATCGTGACCCATGTGCAGGCATTGTTGGGTTAGCCTGTTTTTCAGATGCTAAGTTTACATCAGATGAATATGTCATCGCAAAACTTCCAACTCCACATATTAATAACACAGATTAATATAACAACAACGGCGAGTGTAAATATGAGAATTGGAAGCGAAGTTAATACCATTTTTAAAATTTTTTAAAAAAAATTTTAATTATAACAATTTTTACAATTTCGGGATTATGACATTTATGAATTTTGTCATTTCTGAATGTTGTCACTTCTGGCCATTGTCACTTCTGAATTCTTTCATTTTTGGAATTTGGTAATTTTTCTGGATTTTGTCATGTTTCCCATGCTTTTCATAAAAAAATATAGCAACACAAAACTAACAAAGTTTTGTTAATAAATAGTATGTTGTCATATTACGGTATACGGTAAATTTAAAAATTCATTTAAAAAAAGAACCGTGGAGCAATGCCGGTTTTTTAATTGTATTTGAGGTATTCGGGAGAAAAAGATAGATGAAAATTAAGTAAAAAAGCTAGAAATGGTGTAAGACCAATTCTTATGATACCCTAGATGAATGGTCGTATATAATTTCGTATGGTCACCCATCTGTGAAAGTTTGATTTTTGAAGTTGTTTTTTCGCATATATTTCTAGAACGGTTCGTCGTACAGTAAAATTATTTTAACCAATGTCATAGGATTTCATATTCTCAAGAACATTTCAGTAATATAAAATCGTCTGGGACTGATGACATTTACAGCATACGTAAAAACGTACAAATTTTGTATGGGAACATCAAGAATGAGCTGCCCGATTTAGTCTATTTTTGAAGCTTTACTTACTATTATTAAGAAAGTACAGTGTACAAAATTTAAGCTCTCGAGCTATCGTGCGCACAGGCAGACGGAAGAATGGATCGACATGCGAAAATCAAAATAACTTTTAATATTATGGGTAGGTATTCAACCCATTTTGCTCTAGCGGCATTATTTTTATGCGTTACAAACGGAATGACAAACTTAGTATACCCTCTAGATTCCATCTAGACTATTAAAATGAGCTAAATCAGAGGACCCCTTTTTGGTGTTGCATTATAAAAATTTAGGATTTTGACGTATAATGTGAAAACTATCAGTCGTAGACATTTTTATTGAACTGGACACTTCTTCAAAATATAAAATCCTATGAAATTGCTGAGAATCATTTTTTCTGAACGACGAACCCTTATAGAAATATATGCGAAAACCCAATTCAAAAATTAAACTTGCACAGAAGGGTGACCGTACGAAATTACATACGGGCATTCATTTGGTAGGGTATGGTAAGAATTGGTCTTAGACCAATTCTAGTTTTTTACTTGTTTGTTACAAATTTTATGGACATTATGGATAAAGTCAGAAAATGGAATGTGAGATTTGACCGTCAATATCCGTTAAATTTCCTCGAGAGAATTGAGAAAATGGCACAATGTTACAATATACCAACCGATCGATTGTTGAATACATTACCCGAGCTGCTAACAAAGACAGCACTAGCATGGTATCGTAACAACTGAGAACAATGGACAACATGGGATGAATTCATAAGTGACTTTAAACTATTATTCTTACAATATTCTTTCAATATTAAACTAGCCGATGCGATCAGAACTAGGTTGAAGAAGCCTAAGAGAAAGGGCCAAATATTATATCACGGCCATCCAGTCACTCATGCGCTGGCAAACAAACGTGTGAACCGAAGAGAAGCTTGAACGAATTTATGAAAATATGTTACCAGAGTACCGCCTATACATCCGAAGGAAAGATTTCCGGAAATCATCTGAACTCGAAGAAGAGTATGAATATATTCAAGTTCAACAAAAAACCCGCAACACCGAAACACCACCAATCAGTTAGATGAGTAGACCACCACAAAATACCCCAGCCTTGCTAATAAACATTTCACATATAAGGCGAGAGAGCTGTTGGAGATGTGGACAACTGGGACATCATAGACACGAATGTCAAAATCTGTTCAAAATATTTCTTTCACAGTGTGGAAAACTAGGGTTATAAACTAGGGATTGTCATGGTCAAAACATGACCAGACCGTTAAAAGACCAAGGGATACCGGAGAGACAAGGCAGCCGAGTATCCCAGAACTACAACCAGAAGCCTTAAAAACCTGTCTAACCGATACAACCATGATAGATGCACACTACGATTTGCTGGAATTACATACCGATATCATGTTCTTTGACAACTGGAATGGCGAACAGTTGTGAATTTAAAATCAACCAGTCATATATGGTGGACACACCGTGGAATAATCATAAAATAACACATGTATTCTACTACATGCCAAATCTAGCCGACACCATCATACTGGGTGCAGACTTTCTTCAGAAAACTGACATATAAGTAAAACTATGGAACCAGGCAATTTCACCAGGAATCATGAATATCGAAGAGGAAATATCTAAACCAGCAACATGTACAGTGGTAATACCCGACGAGATAGACAATATACAGGAAAACCAAATAACCGAATTCCTGTCCACTCAAATACAAAGATTTGACAAAATCTGCGGACCCACTCCGATAACACAGCACAATATCCAAATGAAGCATGACCGACCAATAAAACAACGCTACTTCCCCCGTAACCGTAACTACTTGCCGAAGACCAGATAGAACCGTCAAAAGCCCATACAGTTCGCCCATTGTAGTAATGCGTAAAAGACAGGCCGGATATAGGTTATGTATTGACTACCGACAAATTAATGAGAATTCTGTTAAAGGTGCCTATCCGTTACCTCAGATCAACCATATACTGGATAAATTAAGAGGCGCAAAATATATTTCCACCCTTGATTTAAAGCAAGGTTACATATACAGCATTTACCATTCCCGGCCGAGGTTTGTTCCCATGGAAAGTTATACCATTTGGACTTCATTCCGCACCCGCTACATTTCAGCGAGCTCTAGACCAAGTAATCGGTCCGGAAATGGAACCATATTCTTTTGCGTATCTGAACGACATTATTGTTATTGGTTGTACCCTGGAGGAACATTTGGGAAAATTAAAAGAAGTGCATGACCAACTCATGGCCGCAAATCTCAAAATTAATCCCGACAAATGTGATTTTATGAAAGAGAAGATCCCGTATCTAGGACACGTTGTCAGTTCATAAGGTATACATACCGACCCGTCAAAGGTTGAAGCCGTAAGTGCACTTTCCGCGTCGACAGCTGTCAAAGAAGTGAGACGATTTATAGAATTTTTATGCACCATTAGTGGCCGACAACGAGTGCTTCGCACGCGTTACAATCCTGATGTCGTATACCAAACCAAGAGTGAATAAAGATTCTGTCGACATTTTCTGTTAATTTCTAAAAAGAATGGATGCTTGTGGCTTATCAACGCGTCTAAGCTCATAAAAAGTGCTAGCACCAGCCGTCGACCTCCAATGGTGCGTAAAAATTCTAAAGAAATAATTTTCAGGTAAATTCATAACACAAGGCTCCCCTACATCAAGTGAAGCATTGCCGTCTTTATGTTCCAGGCCGTGACACAAAGCGATTTTACTACTTGCAAAAGTATTAGAGTGGTGCGATTTCGTACTTCTCTTAGCAAATTGATAGAAGTATTACGAGATAATATAAAAAATGTTAACATTGTCTTTTTGTTTTTATTATTCTTAAGTTACTGTGTGTTAAACATTGAAAGACTTATTTTTTTCGTATAACTCATTAGGCAAGCACAAAGCTCTGATTGTTTTCCAGTGTAATTTGTAGTATGAACGCAACAGAATTCAACGCATTTTCATGTGTAGTGTTATGTTTGAGTAATAAAATATAAAAAAATTTCTTAAAGAAAGTACTTAGATTTTTATACTGGTAAATGCACAAGGAATTAAATAACAAAACTCCTGAATCAAACTTTTAGAAAGTTGAAGTTGAAAGTAATGCATTTGTCCATAAGAACAAATGTTAAGAGAAGAACAAAATCGTACCACTCTAATGCATTCAAACAATTCGATGTCACGGCCTGGAGCATAAAGACGGCAATGGGTGAAGGCATCGTTGATTTTATACTGGAACGAGACAGCTATTCAATCAACCCATTTAATCTATACATTCAACCATTTCTATCCTTCCAACAATATCAGCAATTTACTCATCTGAAACAAAACAAAAAATGCTTTGTACCGACGTCAGTTTAAAAACGTAAATGAACAAATGTGAAACGATTGCAGTCACTGAAAAAGTTTTGTTGGTTCATTTCATTGTTCGGAACTTCGCTAAAGCTATCCAAGACTGGTCAGTTAATATAATCTTGTCTGCTAGTATGAACTGAGTGACATCAGATACTTGCTGTGGTGCGGGCTTGGTGTGCTCGGGTACCCATCGAACATAATCAAAAGTGCTTATTCCAGCTTTCTAGTCGGCTTTGTTTAAAGATAACAATGAAAAACAATAAAAAAGATTCATTGTAGTACATTCATGGGAAACGTCCTTTATCTTTGGAACTGATTTCTTGAAGCAAAATTGGTCAAAACCAAAACCAAGGACCATGTATCTTATGTTAGGTGCTTTTGCAAAAATCCTCGAAAATATATATTCCCATGCCATAAAACAGAAATCCAAAGATGTGCGTGCTAATGCGTTGTCTAAAATGTTTTATATTTATTCTTATGGAAAAGAGACTAGACATTGATTTTATATATACCGTAAAGCCTAAACTACTATCCACACAGGAAAACAGTCTTCCAGTAATTTTAAGCTAGGCTCCTTACCTTCCCAAAGGTTACACTAACTATTTACTTTACTTAACAAAATAATAAAATAGTTTTGATTAAAAATTAACATTACCATTTTACGCTCAATAACTCTCAGCTGAGTAATATCATAGATGGCACAAGGACTAGATGTCGCATGACATACTAGAGCAAAGTATACAGATTGGGAAATGAGTAGTGCATTCTGAAATGGACCATAACATGTTTTAGAGCGTGCCGAAAGCAAATGTTTTTATAATAGCAGTTTTGTATACATTTGATCGACTTCCTCAACATTTGAGATACGAAAATATATTAATCACTCGACGTATACATCACTTCAAATATTGTGGTCCATACCGAAATGGACCACCCAGCGATATAAATTTTGTATACTTTTTTGGTACTGAATGCGACATCTAGTTCTTCTACCGTCTATGGTAATGTAACGTCGGGTGAGTGAATGCAACGGGTAGTCAGATGAAGTTCAGGGTAAAGTTCCACGACATTGGGGGAAAATATTTAAAACACTTGATATTTTCATAATAATTTTATTTATTACTTATATCTATAGTAAAATATTTCGAGTGTTCCTCTCTACTAGATCGATGCTTGAAATTCCTTACTTGTAATTTATTGTATCACTACTATTACTACTACACGAGTCTTCTTGTCTGTTGAAATTCAATACTTGTACTTGATTTGTCACTGATATTACTATTACACTAGTATGGTTAACTCGTCGTGCGAAATGATTATAGCCCGGGATGGCGATGTATAGCCCACACGAAAGATGAGAATACAAGTGCGTCCGAACGTTATTACTAAGTATGTACATTACGAAGACCGTACGAAGGCCGTAAATATAGTCAGCACGGAAGAAGTGGGGTAGGAGATACGTGCGAAGTGTTATAATCAAAGTTAACTTAATGACAAGTTAAGACCCAGAAGAGTTTTCCCGATTGCTTTACATTTAAAATGCACATGGCAAGAAAGGGAAGAAAAAAAAATCAAATTCTCTTTAAAACTTTTATGAATAAAGATAAAAAATGTGAAAGCGCAAATTGCATGCAACGAAACAGAATGGCAAATAATTAATTTTCATAAATAAATTAGAATGGGCGGAGTTTTCACGTTTTACTCTCATAAAATGTTCCCGCGCTTTTGTGAAAACCGGTATTCATGACAATGTTTGGTCACATGTTGTTGCTATAAATGGACACATGTTGTTGCTATAATCGAATTCTCTGAAATTTTCGGGAAAAATGAGAATTTTATTTGAGAGGATCCAGAGCGAATTCTTTCTTTTCTTAAAAATGGGAGGTAGTGTGACCCAATGTATATTATTATGAATAGTTTGATAGGATTTTGAGGAATTTAATAAGATTTTGTCGTTCGGGTAATCCTACGTTCTCTCGATTTTTGTTTTTAACTCGTTGTCTCACTTGTACTACAATAGCGCATAGCCAAGTTCTTTTCCCCCATTAATGCAAAAGACGAAAGTATATGAAATTACTTGTTTCATTCTAAAAAACACCAATTTTGATCTACTGCTTCCTATCTTCTTATTAGGTAATCTTAGGTGTCGAGAAGCGCAATCATCTGACTGATATGTATTGTGCCATCCCAGCTAGACGAGTATTCTTGATGCAGTATGCAAACCGGTTTTTCAGGAAAGAGGTGAAAAGACGCAAAGAGATAATTCTTTGCGTCTTTTCACATCTTCCCTAAAAAACGGGTTCGCAACTGTATCAAGAATACTCGTCTGGGATGGCCCATTCTCTCTACTGGTATTTTGTGGAGAAAAGTTTATCAGCATTTGTTCACGTGAATACCATCTATGGTAAGGACGGGATGTGATTGGGGTAATGGACATCATGTGACTTCGTTACAAATAGTTATAATAGTGTATGTGCAGCCGGAGTCAGATTCTGTAGGCAGAGTAATTCGATTTCATCAGAACACGGCACAGCGGCATGTACAATTATTACTCAGCTGAGTTTTTGTTTGGGGAATCGTAGTCATTTGGTTAAGATAAATTTTTTTAAATAATGTTGTTAGATATAAAAATTTGACTACGGCTGGGAAGACAAGAAAGGAAAAGATTATCGGCAGACAATTTTTCTGTATGAATAGGGATATTGTTTCATGACTTGGGAAGTATTTCTCGAGGGTTTTGTTTGGGTACATTCTGTATGGATATCTGTGCATAATTTTGAATACCTAGTACCAGAATATATAACCATTTTGTATGTATTATATAGCGGTCGCAACTTCCCCGAATATCGAAGTCACAAAACTTTTTTATTATGCTTAGAATAAAACCTATACAAATTTTATAGAAAAAAAAGGATGGGTAGAGCCACAGGCTATATATGTATATGCATGGATAAAGAAGAAGTTTTAAGAACTATTATTTTTAACGATTCTAAATCAATTCCGTCGTTTCCCGTCCGGAACAAAATAAATGTAATATAATCAGATGGCAAAATCAAAGCCAGCCACATCCATCAATCAGGTCCAATAGATCTGCCCATGCGTCGCATAGTTTACGGCGAATAGGTGCATCATCGGTAGTAGACGACTTGGTCATCTTAGAGAGGAATAGGAGACGCAGTGCAATCATTTAAAATTTATTTTCATTTAGCGATAAGCATTGTTCTCTGAGACATTTTTCTTACAACCTGGATTATTTGGCTTGCTGTCTACTCCTTGGCAAAGGGGAAATAGATGTGATGCGGCAATTCTTTAATCACAGTCTAACTCTAACCCTTTGCTCTAAATTGAGGTATATTTGTACCGTGTATCGCGTGTGTATCATCGTGTGTCACCGGACTAAGCGTGGGAAAAAGATAAGCAATTGTGATTGTGTGGCGTGAGTGATATTTGTTTTGCATTTATTAAGAAACAAAAATATAGAAACAAAACAAGTAAAAAAGCTAGAATGCCAGCACGTGTGTGTGTGTATGTGTGTGTATGGCTGTCTCGCATGACTGGGCGCGACCTCCCATTACCCGCTCATCGTCCTCTCCAAGCATTCGGTTATATCGGTTGGTATTACACTATCGGCGTAAAAGCTCGTACCACTTCATGAAGTGGCTAAAAATTTCAGACACTTCGGGTAAAAACTCGTTAAGCGCAAACTGTTACACTGTCTGCCTACATTTCACGAAGTGGCTAGACTTTTCCTGAATTGCTGAGTTACATCAAGTGTCTACGACATATATACCATTGATTTCATAATTAAATATTATTGTGTTTTAATTGTCTCAAGTCTGGACATAGCAACAGCAAGTGCATAATTCAAGGTTGTACAAATTGCTGCAAAAAACACAATACGCTTGTACATCTAGAATCAGAGATGGCAAATCATCAAGAAGTTCAGCATCAATAGATGTACCATCAAAAAAGGCAGATACTGCTGGTTATCAACCAGCCACAGTAGCAAAACTGACAAACCAAGAGGTTATGTTCTCCTAGGTACAGCCTTTCTCAAGCTCATATCTGACTAGGGAGACAGAATAGATTATAAAGCTATTTAAGTTAATATAATAACAGAAAGGGTTACTAAGAAACTAAACCTGACACCAAGCTCAGAAAGAATCACCATACATAATGTCGGAAAGAAGAAAGGAAGAATTCAATATAAGATTAATCTGCCGCAGCAGCAAAGGATAATTTCACTCAAGAGTAAAGGCAATGTGATACTCACTTCACTCAAACAGTCCGTAGAGAGATGTTAACTTACCATTTCGTGAGGAGTCAACAAAATTGGGCGAATCAAGAAGCATGGCATTGAACAGATTCCTGGCTTTAGAAAGAAGACTGGCCAAGGATGCAACCTTTAGGTCTCAGTATGTGGACTTCATAACAGAGTATATTGATCTAGGATAACGCAAATAAATGGTGACAGCATCCTATTGCCACATTACTCTCTTCCGCACCACAGCGTCTTAAAACCAGATAGTAGCCTCACCAAAATAAGAGTGTTTTTCGATGCATCAAAGAAGACGTCATCTGAACTCTCCTTAAATGATATCTTGTACGGAGGACCAACAGTTCAAAGTGACTTATTTTCACTACTCTTGCGTTTTCGTTTAACACGATATGTATTCACTGCAGACATTCAAAAGGTGTACAGATGTGCCAGCTAATTTTCTGAATAAATAACCCAATCGTTAAAAATTCACCGACTATGCACAGTCATATATGGTACTCGACCGGTACCTTATCTGGCGACACAATGCCTTCAGCAGTTGGCCCAAGAGAATACCGTTAAATATCGATTTGGAGCCGAAATCCTGAAAAATGACTTCTATGTGGATGATTGCATTACAGGATCACACAGTTTGCCAACAGCCATAGTTATGAAGAAGGAACTTATAAAACTTCTACAAGGAGCAGGTTTTCGATTGAGGAAATGGTATGCCAATTACGCCCAATTGTTGCCAAGCGTTCCACCAGAGCACCAAGAAATAGACCTTGACTTTGAAAATAGTACGGAAGAAAAGATAAAGACATTAGGACTAACCTGGCTATCCAAGTCAGATCAATTCAGAGTTATGGCAGTCTTTAACCAAGGATCCAGGATCACTAAAAGAATAGTCACTTTTGACATCGCCAAACTTTTCGACCCTTTAGGTGTATTGACATCGGTAGTAGTTACCGCTACAACAACTTTGGCAACTAAAAATCGACTGGCATGCATCCTTACAAATGGAAATCCATACAAGATGGCTTAACTTCAGGACCACTCTGTCAACCTTAAATAACGTCCCATTTCCGAGGCACGTATTTGCAGAGGAAGTTCCAAGGCATTTGTTAGTCCATGTGTTCTCAGATAATTCAGAAAAGGCCTATGCAGCTGCACTTTACATCCGATCAACAGTAAAGCTGGCAGAATTATTGTAAGACTTATATGCGCTCAATCTCGTGTAACGTCACTACAAAAACAAACTCTTCTCCGTTTGGAACTATGTGCAGCTCTAGTATCGGGTGAACTTGTAAACCGAGTAAGGAAGGAACTGAAATGGTAAGAAGTACCAACCTATTTCTGGTCAGATTCGGAAATCGTGTTATCATGGATAACTTCATCATCCACATCAAATCAAACATTTGTTACTAGTCGGATTTCTGCAATTCAAGAATTAGGAATAGCGGCATAATGGGATCATGTGAGATCAAGGGAAAATCCAGCCTATATACTCTCCAGAGGACCTGACAAATTAGAAACTTGTCATCTTTGGTTATACGGGCCAACATTCCTGCACGGTAATGAAACCATATGGACTACCCTTATCAAACCAAGATAGAGTGTCAGTTAGAAAGGAAGCGCAGAGCCTTGCCTTCAATAACTACAACCGAAAATATGTCTAGTGTGATATACAAGACCAATCATGGAGGATGATTTCGGAAGCTTCGACGGATCGTTGCTTATATGATGCGATTTGTAAGGAATGTTAAAATTCCACTTCATCATTTGTCAAGAAATAAATGAAGCCTTATACATCGTAATAAAATCGATACACGAAGATAAGTTCAAGGTAGAAATAAAAGAACTAAAGAAGGATCATGAATTAAACAAGCGGAGTTGATAAAAGTTCTTACACAATTTTTCGATGACAAGGGCATCATTAGAGTAGGCGGGCATTTAAAGGAATCAGCACTAGAATATGAGACGAAACATCCTATGATTTTGCCCTATTCAGATTCAGCCGATACATAACAACGCTTCTGGCCAATAAAGGGAAAGTCAGTCGAAAGATCAATTGTTCAGCACTGTGTAACATGTGCAAGAGCTAAACAAAAAATGTTGACACAGATAATGGGAGATGTAGTAAAAGAGTAATTGATTTACATTTCATTCCTTTGAGAGAACCACACTTCGGTAGGCTATGGGAAGCTGCCGTACGGTTTTCACAACATTTACTTATAAAGACAACTTCAGCCGGATCTCTAACTTATGAAGAACTGGAAACACTAATGTTCGAGATAGAAGCAATTTTGAACTCTAGGCCGTTAATATAGGTGTCGAATGACCCTAATGACTTGACCCACTCTTGGTCACTTCTGGGTAGGTGAACCATTTACGACACCTATAGATGCAAGTGCAAAGCAATTGAAAACTAGTCTGTTAGGTAGATAGAGGCTAGTGTCTGATAGGAAAGATGAATTTTTGAGAAATGATGGTTTTGAGTTGCTGACATAAAAACAGCTAAGGGTATACTTCGCAGACCTATTCACAAGTTGTCACCATTGCCGTGTGATGAAGCAGACCGAGACTCCAATGAACAATAATGAGCATATTGCCGAAGAAATTACAGAAACAGAAGAGTCGTCTGAATAGACAAGCAATGTCGACAAGGATCAAGTGCCCCAGAAACGACGACGATTGTTTTATGGCTCAGTCTTATGGCTCTGAAATTGCAACACTATTGTTGGCTTGTTTGATTCTACCGCCTGGATTCGATATCGAGAGCTTCGATCTTAAACCAGGGATATATTTCGAAAATATCGGCAAAGTAAATTTCATATCAACCGAATGCAATTTAATAGTTTATTACGAGCCAGTTATGCTCTGGGGTATATTCCCCAATGCTGGAGAGACGTCAGGGTGGTATTTATACCCAAAGCAGGAAAAAGAGCTAGCTCTCTAGCCAAATCGTTCCGACCCATTAGTCTCTCGTCATTTTTACTTAAATCCATGGAAAAAATCCTAGACCTACATATTCGAAGTGAAGTTTTGATTAAATCACCACTTCATTCTAAGCAATTCGCTTATCAAGCAGGCAAGTCTACCGAGACTGCCATCCACACTTTGGTTAAAGACCTCGAAAAAGCTCTTGAAGCAAAAGAGGTGGCCTTATGTGCATTTGCAGACATAGAAGGTGCTTTTGATAACACCTCCTTCGAAGCAATTAAATCAGCTGCCGAGGACAAGGGCTTCGAGCCCCCCACGGTTAATTGGATAGACTCTATGCTTAGAAGCAGGAGGATAACTAATACTCTAGGAAACTGTTCAGTCACGATCACTGCAGCTAAAGGCTGCCCACAAGGAGGAGTTCTCTCTCCACTCCTATGGTCGATCGTGATTGATGATCTCTTAGAGAAGCTGACCAGTTCGGGTTTTACCGTACAAGGCTACGCGGATGACCTAGTAGTCACGATACGGGGCAAGCATGACCAAGTCATATCCGACCTCATGCAAAAAGCCCTTTATAAAGTCCGCACTTGGTGCTTAACCAAAGGCCTCAGTGTAAACCCAAACAAAACGGTTATCGTTCCGTTCACGAGAAGATCAAAGCTTTCACTAAAGGCTCCTCTTCTCGATAACACGGAATTGATATTTTCAGAAGAAGTCAAATATCTGGGGGTCACCTTAGATAAGAAACTTTCCTGGAATTCGCATCTGTCTAAAGTGACGGAAAGAGCGATAGGATCTCTCTACACGTGCCGTCGCTGCATTGGCAGAACATGGGGTCTGAAGCCAAAAATGATGTACTGGATGTACACCACGGTTGTTAGACCCATGGTCACCTATGCGGCCCTCGCATGGTGGCCAAAAACTAATGAAAAGAAGGCTGAGGCTCTGCTTCAAAAAACACAACGGCTTGCCTGTCTAGGAATAACTGGTGCCATGAGGACCTGTCCTACAGCAGCCATGGAAGCTTTACTAAACCTTCCACCGCTACATCTGCAGGTGAAAAAGGAAGCAATCTCCAGTGCTATTAGACTGCAAAAGGAGAAACAGTTAAAACCAGGGAATCTGGTTGGTCAGTTAAGTATCTTAAAACAGATACGCTTTGAGCAAATGACGACAATATCTGATATAATCACACCCAAGGTGGATTTTGTAAGACCATTCGATGTGGTTTTGGGAAACCGACAGCAATAGCGTTCCACTAAACCGTCCTTTCATCAAGGATCGATGGTGTGGTATACAGACGGTTCAAAAACGAACAGTGGAGTCGGACTGGGCGTATACGGCCCCAGATGCCATATATCAAAGGCCCTGGGCTCTACCCCTACCGTATTCCAGGCCGAGATATTGGCCATAGAAGAATGCGCCAATACCTGCATTAAAAGAGCCATAAATGGCTCAACTATTATTATTCTCTCGGACAGTCAAGCTTCCCTCAAGGCCTTAAAGTCCTACACCATCAAGTCATTGATAGTCTGGGAGTGTCTACAAACCCTAAAAGATTTATCAAGAGGAAACAAAGTTATCCTCATGTGGGTACCTGGACATGAGGGCCATAAAGGCAACGAAATTGCTGATGGCCTAGCCAAAAGAGGAGCGGAAACTCCCTTTGTCGGACCGGAGCCATTTTGTGGCACCTCAAAATGTTACCTCAAAGCTGCCCTAAATAACTGGGAGAACAAACAAAAATCCCTATACTGGGAAAGGCTACAAGGACTTCGTCAGGCAAAAAAGTTTATCGACACCTCAGGAGGAAAAACAAAAGAACTATTACTCCTCAAGAAAACAGAGCTCAAAATAATTACAGAACTCTTCTCAGGCCATTGCCCCTTGAGGTATCACCTTAACAAGATGGGCTTGGCTGAGACTTCATCCTGCCGCTTTTGCAAGGATGCTCATGAAGCCTCTGAGCATCTGCTCTGCAACTGCGAAGCATTGACCAGGCGGAGATTACTCCATCTCGAACATGCTTTTCCTACACCTAACTACGTACGGAACCTCAATCCCAGAAGGATCCTAGACTTTATTAACAGTCTGAACCTAGAAAGGGAATAAATTCAACGGGGACTCACAATAGATCTTTTAGGTCGCGGTGATTGCGAGGCTGACGCCTACACACCCCTCTACGAATCTAATTTAATCTAATAGTTTATTACGACTTGAAACCAAATTGTATGGAGCTTGCAGTGTTATCAAATAGGACTAGGGGGTCACATAATTTGTGCCGGCAAAGTATACAAAAGAGTACATGCATCCAGCTAGTAACACAACTTCAGCAGATTAAAGAAGAGCTACAGGCCAACAATATACTCCTGTCGCCAAGAACACAGAAACGAGGTGCTATTAACATTGTCAGAAACTTAACCAATTTGCTTTTTGGGATCCTTAAACTGAATATGCAAAAAAAAAAATATCAGAAACCACAGACACCATCAATGAAAATGAAGAACATCTTCTAACGATACTAAAAAATCAAACGTCTATAATTGATGCAACGGGTAACTTCTTGAAAAGGATCAACTAGTAGCAGAGAGGAAAATTAAGAAGTTAGACGTTCAAAACACCCACTTGATAAAGCACATAAACCATACCGGAGAAGAAACGTATGAGTTAAAAATCAGCCAATTACTTACAACGCTATCCATCCAAATGATGTTGATAATATCCCATCTTCAGAGAATGCAGTTTTCAATAATCAACGTGTTAACAGACATACACCATGATAGAATCAGTCCATTACTTGTAATGCCTCAACAATTAAGTAACGAACTTATCATAATCAAGAATCAGCTACCACCAAGATTGCAATTACCCACAGATTGGAATGATATTGTGGAACTATACAAAACTATGTCCGCAGCATCGGGAGTAACTAACAACCACGTAATAGTTAAAATTAGAATGCCGCTGGTCACTCTGGAAATGTTTGACTAGATCCAGATGATACCAATACCTGTGTTAATAATGAACTGCTTGTAGCTGTACGGCCTTGCGCCACATACATCGCTCTCAGTCCACACACAGATCAATATTACTCCAAGACAAATCAGGACCTGCCATCTTGCATGTCGACAGAGGAACTCAATCATGTATGCTCTCTGAACCACCCTATATATCACAAGGGGGCTGACTCTTGCTCCTGCAAATTGAATCTGTTTAACAATTCAGCATATAAAAAATGTGAAATGGAAAAAATAGAAAACAATCCTGTTGGGATTCAACCCAATAATCCAAACCAATGGATCTTCGCAGTCAAAGAACCCACCACTGCATATGCCTGCTGTAACGAGGAAACCTTTCTTCTGACTTTAACGGGTTCTGGCCTTATAAAGATGTTGCCAGATTGCGTCACCAAGCATAATCTACTGACAATTCGAGGAATCCCCATACATATCCTAGCAGTATTAGAACATCCTACAAGAGGTTAAGTAAGTTAAGCAAAATCACCACACCAGAACAACTACATTCAGTCATCCGTAACTTAACTCCCTACGAAGACCAAATGGAAGAATTGATGAGATTGATCTCATTACAGCTCCAAGAAGAAACAATCAAGAAGGCTGATTCCCACAATATCCATCAGTTTACCATTGGATACCTCTTGCTCGGACTAATTGTACTCATCATCGCCGTCGAATTCGAATCAATGCCAAAATTGAAACGGCCTAAGCCCGCACCCAGGCAATCTAAGGAAGTCGACTTCAGCATCAACGTCTAGTCATTTGAATCTTCGAACGAAGGTTCAACGCGGGGAGAATGTTAAATATTGCATGTTCCTAATTTAATCTTAGTTTATACATGAAGGAATTTAATTGAAATTGTGCAAAAAAACATATATATATTGCAACAAAACGATCACCTCACTGAATTTCTGTTCCGTAAATTTTCCGCAAGATCAGATTACACCGCTGCGGCAAAGGTGATGAGTCCTGTGATTATTCAGAATTTGCTCGGAACGAATATGTTTGCTTACTTTTTGATTTCCAATCGAAAAAGTCTTTGCTAAGACATGCGATATATGGGAGATTTGGCTCAGTGGGTTCCTTAAAGTATTCCATAGCTATTGTGGAGGAGAGATCAAACAGTTCGTCGATTACTTTGTAGGGGATTATAACTTTAGTACAGCTTGTATATAACTTCAGTGAGACGTCCAACATAACCATAACAACCACAATAATAACCATAACAATAACAATAACTCTTGACATTTCAGTCAGCTGATATGTCAGAGGTAGATACTGCACCATAGTAAATCACAAATCAATTCTACGATTCCGCTTGACACCTAGTTCGTTCCCAAATAAATCACGCAAACCGGCTTTAAAAAGGGCCAACCCACACAACGCAACATGATGCATGAGCATTTCTCGTAACTTGAAAACTGTGCAAACGGCCATTAAATGAACACTTTGACATATAGAAATTTGAAATTGAGTAGAAAACTTTGACAGATGTGGAAAGCTAAAATTAAATCAAAACTTTGACATATAGAAATTTGAAATTGAATTAAAATGTTGGCCGATATAGAAATTTAGAATTAAATAAAAACTTTGACAGATATAAAAATTTAATTCTGAATACAAACTTTGGTAAATATAGAAATATAAAAATTTAAAATGGAAAAGAAGCGAAAATTTTAACAGATATTTAAAAGTAGAGAAGCCTAGATCTGGGACATTGACCGCTGTTTATGACGCTATCCTAGAAGATCCGCCTTTTCCAACTGGGATTGTTGGCAGAGCAATTCGCATTGAACACGTCGGCTCAAAAATGACAAAGGTTCATTTGAGAACCACAAAAAATATTCAATCTAGCCTCATCAGCCTGGTGACCGCTCGGCCAAGTGGTCAGGTAAACAATTTTTATACACATAAAAATTTAAAGATTGTGCAACAATACATATATATACCATTAATTTAATAATTATATAGGTCAGCCAAGAATACAAGCTCATCATTGCAATATGAAACTTGAATTACATTCACCTCGCTTCATTCAAAATAAATTCTTAGTCATTATAAGTAAAGAAAGTTGACACTCAGCAATAACTGAAGATTTTATTTTGCATGTGACTCGCAATTTTGCTAGATAAGCAGTATTGGAAATTATTTTGAATATTTGTTGTTTTGTTTTTGTTTTTGAAGAAAAAATAGTAATGTCAGCTTAGCAAAGTTTGGGTATAAATTCACGGCGATTAATTAATAAAATTTTCAGTTGGTATTCAAAATTAGAGCGTTTTCATTTGTGTCGCGTGACAATTTTTAGTTTTCAGGCTTTCAGTATTCGGTTAAAGTACCGCTTATACCACCATCAACAATAGTCACATCCAACAACTGTATTAGCTTTGGCATATCGGTTCAAGTGACGTTTATACCATCTGCGCTTAAGGCGAAAAATATCCAGGCAAGGCAAAATAGTCTTGTCTTGCATTTTTAGCTAATTAATTTAATTTTGAAAAGAAATATAATTTTTAAAATTCACAGCTTTCATTAAATTTATAAGTTAGGTTAACAAAATGTATATACAATGTACATATATGCAGCCATTCCACAAGAAAACGATCAAAAGGGCTTGTTTTGGAACCAACTGTCTCTGGTTTATATGAAAGCTTAACCCAATTAGCTCATCCATATTTTTTTGTTTCCGTTACCACCGTAATTTTCAAAAAATCATATCTGTAGAACGGAGCAACTGATTTTCCTGATTCCAATGGCAAATGAAGCTTAATGCTTTATAAACTTCACAAAAACATATAGAATACGGAACAAAAAAAAAGTTTTAATAATAGTATTTTTATCAAATTTTTTTTTAGAAATGAGACAAATGATAAACTTCACGGTAATTTTCCCGACTATTACGCGTAGGTATTTCGATCACTTTACTTATATATTTCACACTTTGGATTGATCTTAGATTTTTTTTGCAGTTTGGACTAAGCGGGCGGAGTGGCCTTTGCACTACATCCATATTGCCCACCGCTTTCTTTACAATTCAACCAAAAATCTCACTCGACCCAGGAAGAGAAATATTTTTTCGGATGATGTGTCTTCAAAGTCGGCAGGCTTTAAGAAATATGAGCCAAAGGTCTGGAATCTACATTGTGGAATGGTTTCACATTCGCATAAGACGTGCTCCGACATTTACAACCTACATACATGAGTTTGTGATATGCCTATCCGATGTATGTGTTTGTTTAGTTTGCAGTGTCCGGTTAGGAGTCCTGTGATGATTCTGATTTGAGACCTAGACAGCCTTAAAAAAATCCTGACTCTTCTCTGATGAAGGTCATTTAATGCATCTTTTGGCTTGTCTTGAGCCTACCATTGAGTCCATCTTTGGTCCATTTGGTTCTGGATCCAGTTTTGGAAGGTTAGGTTCACGGTAAGTAAGTAAAAAAGTCTGCCTTATCATTCCCATCAATTCCCGAGTGTCCTGGCACCTATTGAAGTGTTAGCTGGTGCTTTGTGAAAATTTGTTAATGTTCGAATGTATTCCCATATTAACTTCATTTGGATCTTAGTTGATGCGATGGCCTTCAATGCCGCACATTTAGTGATGCTATATACTTCTATCTGGAATATTGAGCCGTATTTTCCTAGGCTTTGATAAATATAAGCTTTTTGCTTTACACCATATATTCTACTCCTTTCTCGGTTTTAGAACCGTTGGTGTACCAGTCTAGGGCTTCATTTTCTAGTTTGGATCGATCTTACTTTTTCTGGTAAAACATGTAAAGTAAACCATGAATTATTGCATTTCTAAATTACTCAATTCGAAAAGGTGCAGGCAAACCCAAAATCCCAGCTATCGGACTTATATCCTAAGTGCATTTAAATCTGCAGAATTTAAAGCTTGATTTGTCACTGACATCACAAAGTTCCATTTATTAATACTTGAACCTTCAAGGGAGAAATTTAGGGAAAATTATTCTCTTTTGATCCGTAAATCGAACCACAATGCAAACCAAATATGACATGTGTTATAACAATACACACAAATTAAATTCAAAAATTCATATCTCAAAAACAAAGCCTAACACCATCGAATTTTAATGTTAATAGATAGATAAAGCTTCTAGCTTTAAAATGAAAATACAAAAAAAGGTGCCCTATAGAAAAAAAGCAATACATTCACTGCCACCACAACAGTACGTTTTCGTCTATTCGAGTCACTTCCAAACACTATTTGGTATTCACTCCGACAAATTTTGACAGTTAAGGAATACGCTTGACCTTAGAATAAAAAGCGAACAGGAGGTGCTGATATCTATAAAAATTGTGTACCTGAGTGTGGCATTTCTTTGGGGTCTTTGAACAGAGGAAATTGGAGAATGCTACACTGAGACGTACTGCAGCATGTATGCTGGCCTGCGGTCAAACCAACAGCCCGAACGCACCCCACAATCGACGAGCTCTTACTTGGCGATTGAGAAGAAGAAGACAATCGACATCTGTCTTGTCAAATATTGCAAACGTAAAGACGTAAAAATTGGAGCCCGAACAAAATCAAAAATTTTCCATCGACATCGGCGAGTAGATCAACCCCTCACGTAAGTTCAAAAGAATATTTATCCCTGCTAATAGCATATTTTCAATTGGTAAAAATATTCTCCTCATTAGCACAAGAAAATCCGGAGAAAAGAAAAAGCATCGAAATTCCGGCAGGAGCAAAGTCGCCGCTTCTATGCTGCGAATCACTATATTGGCGATGATATAAAGATTGTACAAGATTTCAAGGTACAAATTATTTTGAAGCCAGTTCCTCGAGGTTATTTAAGTGGAAGTGAAACACAGCAAAACAATCATTTCCTTTTGCATATCAAATGCAAAATCTTAAAAATCACCATCACCACCACCACCATGATCTGCATAATAATCAGCTATCGAATCATCTACCTAAAAAATTCAATAAATTCTCAAACAACAATATTGAATAAAGGAACAATCTTCGAAGCAGCAACGGGTGGCGGTGGTGCATTAGTTGCACCAAAAATTTGATCCGAAAATAATAAGAAGAGTCAAAATAATCAAAACAGGAATTCCAGCTAATGTCCTTCAGGCTGTAAGATTTTTAATTTATCTCTACCTATATACATATGATAATTTTATCACCAACTCAAGCCTAATAAATTTTAATTATGTAATAATTTTTAAATAGGACATAGAAACTAGGCAATTCTTAGAGCATTTTCTCCAAAAAAAGGAAAATCAATTTTTTTTTTGTAATACATTTGGTTCCATTCTTACCAGTAAATTATCGCGTAATCATACACACAGTAGAATCGTTTAAGATTTTAATTTAACATTTTAAGTATAGAAAGGGAGAAACTAGTAAAGAAATCATAAAATAATAAATTAAATACCGATCTTAGCAAGTATTATTGAAATCAGTGAGCTATATTCATATTCGGAAAATGTATGGATCAATTATGTTAAAGGTTGAATTCATGTTGATTTTTAATAGTGGAGAGCATTAATTTTGACGAAAGTGTTTAATTAAGAGATAATTTTGTTTTAAAATGTTTGGAATTTTGATCAAGTTCATAGTTTTAAAGAGACAACATTTAAATTCTAGGTGTAATTATGCTGAGCATTCCTTTATTAATTGAAGTGGATAGTGGTATATTCATCGCTTAATAAAAAGTTACCCTACGAGAAAGCCAAAAAGAAAAATACCCAAACAATTCTTGTTGAACCATTAAAGTTATGACTGAGCGATATATCGATATATCAGTAGTTCTATATAATAGATAGACGGCTTAGTACGTTCCACTCGTGTTTTATCGAGCTTTTTATTAAAATAGCACTTACTTTAATTTACATCACTCTGTTATGTCAAACGTCGGGGGTTTAAAGAAATAACTCAGCGATTATAGGTAGGGTGTATGCAAATCACTTTCTCTTACCACATGATTTAGTTAGTATATCTCCGCCTTAGGGATTTTTTCTTTTTTGTTCACCATTCTTTCTTTTGTGAATTTCCTTATTTCAAATATACTTTTAAGATTTTCTTTCATTCTTAGAATATACATTCAATTCATAATAATTTCATTAGAATTAACTTTAATTTAACATTTATTTGTTTAGAATGAATCCATGATTATGTGCATATTTTTTTTTAAAAATGTCTTGAGCAAGAATTGTAGTCTAGGACTCTCAATTATAACGTAAAAATGAAGTGCTGAACGCTTTTATTTCTCTTTTCACTTTCCTGGAGCCTTCTCGCATGAAGGTCGTCTAGGTCCACTACGCTCTCTCTTTTCAGGTCTAAAAGGGATACTGTTCAATATCGTCTGCAGTATCGCAGGGTGGTTGGGGCAACGGCGATGGAAGGCAGAACATCTGTGCCTTCCCACTGGATGTAGGTAAGTGATATAAGGCTACCCTCGGGACCGAATTTGTGCGGGCGTTTTTTTGTATGTAGGCACGATTTTTTTTTGTATGTGGCACGCGGCAGCGGCAGGTTTTCGTGGAACCTCCCCACACTCTCCGCCAATAGCCGAGGCGAGCTAGCGTGCCGCCCTGCAGTCAACGCTGTCCGCCGAGTGATCTGTCAGCTCATGCTGGCAGTCGGGACTTCACGTCCAAGCCAAATCACTCAACATAGTTCCATAACAAAATATATGTTCAGCTGCCTACATTTGAAACAGTTGAGAAACTCCCTGGGTATCTTGACGCAGTGACAGCGACTAATAGCTCGACTAAGAGCATTTTCGGAGCGAGCAACCACAGTGCCTTCAACCATATATGTTGTTGTCCCGCGCTCTATGTTGATTCTACTACACCCTTGTACTGCGCTCTCACTATAGCGGCAGCAGGTTCAAATACAACCAGAATTTGACTACGCTAAATTTGGCTCATCAAACTTCCTGTACTCTCTATATTCTAAGCGATTGACTACTGACAATTGTTCACTCCGCACTTTGAAGGTAACAAATAGTTGACTACATTCAACTACTACATTTGATTTGATAGAACTAGACTACGGCAACGACTACGGTACGCAAAGTGGCGGTAAACCGCTCACTGATTTTACGTGTATGTATAAAATCGTATCAGAACCTTTGCAATAAAACTGACTATATTTGCAGTTTACGACATGTGCAAAATTTGTACTTATTTGCTGAGTCAAAAATATATTCTATTTCTTGGAAATATTATCTTCGTGCTTATTTTCGTTATACTTTTATTGAATTCTTCATAAATTCTTTCAGTGAAGTGCATGAATTCCATTAAAGGTACTTTTAAATAACCATATACCTTGTTACCTCTATTGTTTCGTCTTTGTTCGAAAGAAGCAGTAATGTTTACAAATAAGCGATTATATGAATTTATTATTTTATTTACTATATTTCCTGCAAAGTAAACTACTACATTACTAGTTAATGAAGGTATTTTGGTGATTTCTTCGGCCTTGCAAACCTTTCCTACCTCTTCATCACTAATATTAGATAAATCGTTTCCAGTTTAGATCAAGATCTCTAACCATAAAGAATAGAGCTGAAGACGCTACAAAAACTTACGAACCCATTTGCAAAATCTGTGAACCTCTCAATACTGTCTTGTCGGGAATTCTACTCCAACTCATTCTCAGTAGCTATTTAATCGAACAATAACATCGACTTCTTTCTAGCAATCTCCAGTTCTCGATAATAATAAATTATTTAATTTTTGGAGACCAAATTATTTTGCTTTACCAACGCATTTTCATTTCAATGTGTGGCATTGAAAATCCCATATTTTGCATCGCTTTGTAACAGGCTGAAGATTTATACCATATTTTAAGAAAACATCCTTTTCCAGGACCAACTTTGTGAAATAATTGTGTATGTAAAAATGCTTTTGTTCATAGTTACATTGAAGAACAACATGAAAGCATTAAAAGAAAACACAAATTAGTAAAACATAAACAATAAAAAGCATATTCTCAGATCATTTATGATCTGAGAATATACTTCAAACTACTTACATAAACACTAGACGTGATAGCTGTAGTCATCAGCATCAAAAAATCTGAAAGGAAAACGAAAAGCAACATTAAATAACAAAATTAAAAGCAATAATTGAAAAAAACACTTACTATGTAAATATGTATCACCATAACAAATATCATCATCATCAGTTATGATGATGCGCCTTCTCTCTTCACGCATTAACGCCAAGTACCTCAAGCGCTCATACACGCAACCATTTCCTAGTTTTTTCTAAGGATCCTTCTAACCTGTACATTTCGACAGTATAAATAGCGCGCTAGGAACACGAGAAAGAAAGGCTCACGTTTAAAAGACAGTGAGACCTCCTCCGATTGTCTGTCAAAACCTGAATGTTAAAACATACAATAGCGAGCTTGATAAGCTCGCAATAAGGCCAGAGTTTTTTATCAAAACTTAAAAGGGCACCAAGTGCATTATTAAGCCAATTAGCCAAGACGACCGTAAAGCACTGTTCAGCATCATTATGGATACCGGTGTATAGAGTTACACTTTAACGCCTAAGTGTGACAGGACGACGACACTTCTGATGAGAGGAGTTCAGCATACATACCAGGCCGAGGATGTGAAGGCAGCACTAGTAGAAAAATTGCGTGGATTCACAATTAACTCTGTGACGCATTTTAAAACGCCCAGGAGCAAGGAATCGAATTGCCTCGTAATTAATTTCGGAGATAATTACGATATTAAATTCATAATGGCCACAAATCGCCTTCTGAACCAGTTCGTTTACTGGGAAAAATACCGCGCTGCTGGAATCTCCCAGTGCAAGCATTGCCAGGCTTTCGGCCACGTCGCGAGGAATTGCGCGGTCGACTACAGGTGCGTGAGTGTAAAAATTTACACTTACCAGGACAATGCGAGCGGAAAAACGAGTAGGAAGGTGCCACATTCTGCGTCAATTGTAAAGTTGCAGGTCATCCAGCCAGCTATAGCGGTTGCCCCAAGTACAAGGAGGTACTACAACAATGTGCCAGGAAGACTAAGGAGCCTCGCCAACGTGAAGACTTCGTGAAGGAAGCCACAAGGAAATACGTGCAGCCAGGTAAATTTTTCGCCCAGGTAATCTCTAAAAACACGTTTAATAATAACAATTCTGTTAAACCTACAACTCCCAAGCCCCAAGCAGCACCTAGGTCTGCCCCCAAGACAGCTCCTAGAAAATCTAGAGTGTCAGAAATTGATGATTTCTGCACCAAAGAAGCCAAGTCTCTATTTGGCTGCGACCTTTTCGCCCTTAGGGGCAAAATCAATAATTTCCTTCCTAAATACAGGAAGCTCTTTTCCATCTCGGAAAAACAAGCATCTTACCTTCAATTTGTATTTGGACTATGTCTAGGCAATTAAATAAGCTGAAAATCATGTCACATAACTGAAATTCGCTGGTAAAGCACAGCAAAAGAGCAGCCCTAAACCTCTTCCTCATTGAGCATAAACCCACGTTTAAGTTCCTCTCTGAAACTCTCCTCACTGAGAGACATAAGTTAGCCTTTGAACACTACAACTTCGTCCGCCAGGACAAATCTGACACCACCCTAGGCCTGCCCTTCTCATTAAGGAAAACCTTAAATTCGAAGAGTGAAAATAAGTGACCTTTCCAATATGGAATGTACTGTTGTCAAGTTAGAACTTCGTGACAACGAGTGTCTTCTCTTAATCGTCCTATATAATAGATGCCACGCCTCGGAAGCTGATATCCAGAATAACATGAAAAGCATTGCTCGAATCTCGGACAATTTCACTTACACGGTGCTTGGAGGTGATTTCAACGCCAAGCACCCGTTGTGGAATGCCTCTGTCGTAAGTCCGTCATGCAAGGCAGTACATGACTGGCTACTCTTCAACACCACCCATGATTTCGTCGTCGTCTCGCAGGATACTCCGACTTTCCCGAGATCTGGATCAATCCTTGACTTCTATATCGCAACCTCTAATCTAATTAATCTACTACCCCAATTCTGAAATTACGTCTGCACAGCGCATATGGCTGAATCTGATTACTTGGCAGTTGAACTCTCAATCACCCCCAGCGCATTCTTAAATATTTTGACTTCTGACCCTCAAGCCTCAACTTCACTCACACGCCATTGAAAGAAGTATCGCCTTCTTTTCCAGTGTAGTGCCGAGCAAACACTATAAATACAAAAATCTCCCGCCTCAACTGCAAAAATTATATAAATTTTGGCAGAAACTTCGAAAAATACTTAACCGTATTTTTCACCGAACCCTTAATAGCCGCAACTCAGCCCACAAAACCGTGTTGTCGCAAATTAATTGCTTGTCAACAATTATTGAGGAACAAATGAAAATGTTTCTCGATCAAGAGTTTAGGAAGAAACTGGCCTCCATTCAACCTGGTCCACACTGCTTTCAGGACATAAACAGGGTTTGCAACAGGAAAGCAAGACTCCCCAAAACCATCTTATGTGACTCAAATGCTTACAAACTTCCCCAAGAAAAATGCAACGCTTTCGCGGAATATTTCCCATCCACCTTCAAAGACAACTCATCTCTAAGCGATGCAAATTTTAGGAACACCGTAGACTCGACTGTTGATGATTTCACTGCCCAGTCAGTGGGATCGTCCGCCACAATCTTGAATTCCACAAAAACGTTCTTAAAGCCGGATGATTTAAGCATCTTTTCAAATCCTGCTCACGTTTTCGCCCAGATAACATTTCCAACAAAGTTATCAAAAATTTCCCACCTGGTGCCATAGTTTTTCTGAAAATTATTTTCAATAATTGCCTTAATAATTCATTCTTTCTGATGTCTGGAAAACCACGCGCATAGTTCCAATCCCCAAAAAAGGAAACTCGAAAAACCTTAGCGAATTCCGGCCAATTCCTCGTTTGTCCAACCTGGACAAATTTTTCGAAAAAATAGTCCGCCAACACATAGAAATACCTGCTTCGACCTAAATGTCAGGCAGGACACCCAATTCGGCTTCAAGCCCCAGCACTCCACTTTTCACGCTTTGCTCAAATTCCTCTCTGATTCTACAAACGCCCTCAACAAAAGAGAGCAGACAATGGGCTGCTTCCTTGATGTAGAGAAAGCGTTTGACTCAGTCTGGACAAAGGGGCTAATATTCAAAATCATAAACCTCGAGTTCCCGCCTTATCTGACTCGGGTTATATATAGCTTTCTGTCATCCCGGAATTTCTACATAGAAATTGAGAATGTCAAATCTCAGGCAACATCAGTCAGTGCTGGTGTCCCCCAAGGTTCGGTCCACGGACCAACTCTCTTCAATCTTTTCACCTATGATCAGACTGCCAACGACCCAAATTTCACCACACTACTTTATGCTGATGACTTCCTTACATACGCCCACTCCATGTCATCCAATTTCGCTGCTACCAACGTGGAGCGGGATGTCCTCAAATTTGATGAGTTGTACAGAAAGTGGGGCATCAAAATAAACCTCAACAAATCTGAAATGATTTGCATCCGAAATCCCTCCACAAGGGGAAGACCCAACCTCGCCACGCGTGCCAACAAGATCGAAATCGAAGTCAATAACGAAAAGCTGCAGCCTTCAAAGAACACCAAATACCTTGGTGTCTCTTTCAATAAGCTGTTAAAATGCAACAATCACGCCAAGCTAACCATGAGGAAAGCCAACTGCACTTAATCCCTACTCAATTCTATTATCAGAAGGAGAAACGGTCTCCCGAAAGATACAAAGCTGCTTATATATAAACAGCTCATCCGCCCAATCATCTGCTATTGCTTCCCCATATGGCACACCATTTCGCCATCCCATATGAAGCAAATAAGCGCCTTCGAAAGAAAGATCCTAAGGGCCTGTACAGGAGTGTACAGGAAACCTGACGGGCAGTACTTTTCCAACACCTTTTTGTATGACAGTGCAAACATCACTCCAATCGAGGACTATCTCCTTTCTCTCGCGGTCAAACAACTTGAGAAGATCTCTCAACATCCTAACCCCCTCATTAGCCAGCTTTCAACGCAACTTCTAGTTGAAAACTTCCACTAGTTATTACCTCTTCACCTAATCAACTCAGAAACGAGTAACATTTACTACCTGGGCGAAAGATTTACTTTCTTCACTGGTACAGGAATCCACCATCGTGGATAGGACACCATCCTAGTATCTCGACCATCGTGGGATTTATCAACACTGGACCACTCTGGACTTTCGGGATACTTCTCATCATGTTGGAAGAAACGCCAGTCCTCAACCCTCAGGAAGATAGAGAAATCTCTAACATTCCACAACTTCCCACTCCCATCCAACTTCCCTATTCCTCTAAATCCCAAAATCGTTAAATAACAGACAAGAACACAGCTTGCCGTCGTGCAACAAGCTGTTAATAATTCTTCGACATCGTGAAATATAAAATTAATAGTTATTCGAACAATTAAAGTGTATAGTGCATTAAAGACATAAGTGTAACCTAGGCCAAAATAAAAGCCTGTATAAGTAAAAAACTATTAAATATCCCGGAATATCGGTTCGGTTTAAAATTTCGCCATAATTCGTTATAATTCGTAAATCGCGTGTGAAGAACTCTTGACTGGACTTGACGAGAAAATTATTACGTTCTGAGCCATCATTCGAGACAGATCCGCAGTTCTGAGGCCTACTGAAATCTTGAAATCATCAAATCAAGGAGAATTCTGAACCTAGTAAATTGTATTAAGGGCACTGACTTTAATACATAAAACCAAATACTAGAAGAATTGTGTTTAGTATTACTAGGAGCATTGTTCCTAGTCTACTTTCGTATATTGCTTAGCAAATATACATCAAACTTGCTAGTATATAAATATAGCATTTTTTACTCAATGAACTGTGCGTTCTGAGCCATCATTCGAGATCGACAATTCTGAGGCCTCCTGAAGTCTTGAAATCCTAAAACCAGAAGCATTGAATATGGTATATACTGACAGCATTGACTTCAATATATTACTCGGCACTGCTAAAATTTTTGATTTTAGCATTTTTCACGTATTAAGAATATGCTCGGAACACAATTACGTAAAATTTGCTAGGCATATTTACTCTAGTATATCCAACGTATTAGAAATATTACTCGTAATACGTCATTCAAAAAATCACTAGAAATACTGATTCGGGGATTACAACAAATAAAATCATACAGTTGTCAGCAAATATATAACTGTGCTCCTCGCACACAGAAACCAATCTGCTCGAATTAGCTTGCTGCCTGTGTGCACGGTGCTACCCAAGCTCCTTCGTGTATGAACATTAGTAACTATATCAAGTTAAACTGAGCTGTTACGTGTACGCACCCTAAATTACAAACGTAATTACTACGTGTACGTGTGCGCCAGATTAATTCGCTAGCGATTCACTGCCTGCACACAAGTCGTCATACGAAAATTAGTTCTACAACATTGATTAAATTTTTTTAAATAAAAATAAAATTTTTCTGGCTATGAATTTAACGTTATTTCTCGTCATTGCAGATTAAACAAACACAAAATTAGAATCGCATTGGATCATTTTGTTGGATTTAAATCGTCATTTCGTTGGATTTTTAAATTGGGATTTATTATTTCGTTTGTTTGCTTATTTTGTAATTTTTCATTTATTTTGGATTTTTTGGCATAGTATAAGGCATAGCAAGTATGTGAGAATTATAATTGAGAGTAAAATGAAAAATTTAATTTTTTGATTTCACCATCTTGTTATCATTTCTAAACCTTTCTGATCCGGTACCTCTTCTCATTTTAGACTAGACCTGTCATAGGCCTAGACATCATTCGTTTTAGTTTCGAGCAACTCTCTCACACATTGATTGTCGTATGTTGTATTTTTGCTCTTTCTCTGATTTTAAAAATAAAAATGGGGATGGAGACTTCCTTGGGTCTAAGAACTGAGATGGAATGGAATATTTTTCTCAAGTATTAATGGAATTTGATTGTTACGTATATACATATGTCCTACCGCACGTTATCATTTCGGTTAACTACTAAATCTGGTGAAGGATGGGAGTAAGGATGTGAGTAAGAACTAGATAGCGTATGGTATACCAGAGCAGAATATACAAATTGTGAAATGGTGCTGCATTCTGGAATGGACCACAACATGTTTCAGAGCATGCCGAAACAAATGTTGCTTTAACAGCAGTTTTATATTAATTTGATTGACCTCCTCAAAATGATAGCTACGAGAAAATATGAATTACTCGACGTATCCATAATTTCAAATATTGTGATTCATTCGAGAATGTTCCAAGAGCCATATCAAATCTATATACTCTGCTCTGCGACATTTAGTTATTGTGCCGTTAATGATAAATCCAGTCAAGTCAAAGTTCATTTATTTGAGAATAGTACAGTCAGGTTTTCTTAAGACTATGCATGGAAAAATATCAGATTAGCCGACTTACAGATTTATCTGGATATTTGACAGTACAGGTTGCTGTTAAGAACACTAACTAATCAATAGCGCCTTCACGCGTCTGTCTAAGACAACTAAAGGAAGAGTACACTTGCTCCCGGCGTACTAATAATTGTTGCCTCCTATGGCACTTAACCTACTTATAACTATATAACAAGAGCTCAATGGAGCCCAATACATACATAGAAATTGAATGTATATGAACATATTAAGTGTGTGTTACATCACAGTTCGAATAATACAAGGCAATAATATTTATGTTATCCAAGTCTAACTCAGACTACAGTGCTAAGTGTACCTTGAATGCTTATTTACATACATGTGTTACGCTAATTAGAGATGGCAGCACCCCACATGAAAATTATTAAAATGATTGCCAGCACTGATATCCAACTTCACTCGGTTCCGTCGTGACATACGTTCTTCCTACATACACTCAAGACGTCAGCCTATCGAGCGAACTACGTGTGTACAAGAAAATTATCCGAATAAATTTATATAATCACTAGTCACAGTATTTTATTTTATTTTCGTAACAAATCAGAAGTGGGATTAGCTCTAAGATGTCAGATAAAGATAAAGTCACCAGCGAAATCGAGCAGGATACAGGGGAAATTCAATCTGAACATGAGCTTTACGATCAACAGCCCACGAGTCATCAGCCCTTCGAGAATTTACACCCAACCGAGTATTCTAATCAGTTTAATCTAGAGTTTCCGAACAAGCCACATCAGGAGAAGGTAAATTCTGAGCCACTTGTGGATTTTCAGGAAGCTGCAAATTCTACTGCAAGTCAGTTTCACTCTGCTAGCAGAAATGCTGCGAAGCCGCTTCGTCAAATATCAGCGCCAGCATCAACAAACACTCAGTATTTAAATAGTACAACGACGGCTACACATACAGCAGAAAAGGAATTGGATCTCTTGCGCCGAGAACGGGAAGTTTTACAGTATGAAATCGAACTAATTAAACGTGAAACACTTCTTCTTAATTCACAGCAAAATATCAACAATTTCTCTACTATGCCAGCCCATAATTCATCCACGGCTTTTTATTGTAGTCCTACCGACTTAAGGAATATTGTGTCAGAGTTCGACCCTTCATTTAAAGCAGGCTTCAGTGCTACACAGTGGACAAATAAAATTGATTCGTTGCGTCAAATATATGATTGGAGTGAACAGTATACGTTATTCGCTGCCACTGCAAAACTAGTAGGAGCTGCCAGATCATGGTATGAAGGAAAACAATCCACAATATTCACGTGGACGCAGTTGAAGGAAGAACTTACGAATAGCTTCCCATCGCAAATTGACGAAAGTGAAATACACCAATTGCTACTAAATCGTTACAAGAAAAGTCACGAATCGTTCGAACAATATTTTTATGACATAGTTGCTATCGCAAAACGTGCTTCATTAAGTAACCAAGCAATCATAAAATATGTCATAAGGGGAATAAACGACGACAACCGAATCCGCAAGATTTATTGAAGGCGTACAGAAATTATGAAGAGACGTCACAACTTTCGCGAAGTACATCGATACAACATCGAAGTGACAACCGAAAACCATGGCATCCGATAGAGCAAACTTGTGAAACCACGATTCAGCGAAAATGTTTCAACTGCTCTGAGGTAGGGCATTTGTCCATCAACTGCCCCAAACCCCAACGAAGACAACGATGCGAGAAGTGCTTTAAAGTAGGCCATACAGTCGAACAGTGCAGGGTGATGAAAAATACCGACAAACGTGTCGCTCTTTTAGTAAGAGACGAGTACCATAAGGAGATAATTATTAATGGCTATGCACGCAGTATTGCATACATTGACACTGGAAGTGAAATAAGTTTAATGTCACTTAAAACTGCTGAGGATTGCAACTTACAAATCGAATCATTTAAAATACCTTTGCGAGGCTTTGGAAACGCACGGCATTTTTCTACAGGAAGATGTAAAGTGAAGATCGAAATAGATTCTATTTCAGCAGAAATTTTTATATTTGTGGTTAACAATGAACTTCTCAACATTCCGGTACTTCTAGGGCGTGACCTCATGGATCAACAACATATTTGCATTGTTAAAACGATTGGTAAATTAATGTTCATGAACGCGTACGAGTTTCAAGCGATAACAACTAATGTTCGAGAGAAAGGAGAAGCTGATCCACGAATGTGCAAAATAGAAGTTAGAGCCGACATCCACGATGTACCCATGCAAGAAAGCAGAGAACAAGGCACCCTACTACCAACGTGTAAGGAAGTTAATAATGGCAACTTATCCAACAAGCAACCTGTAGATAGAAGAATTGAAGTAATTAACCCGATTCCTGACAATGTAGGTCAATCAATTTCATTTTCGAATATCTTAGAAAATATAACGCGTAACACCGAAATTTATAAAGGGCGATATATGCCCAATAACGAAGTTAGATGCATTACCACAAACGACACGTCACGAGATAACATCAAACTCCACGAAAGTAATCTCGATGAAATAAGAAATGAATCGGATCGTGATTATATTCCGATCAATAATGCGAATGCTGAGACCGCCTCCGTAACTTTAATAAGCTATGATGATGATATTACAATGAACGAGATAAATTATGATAAAAACCTTAACGTTAACCAAATTAAGCAACTGTTAGGCCTTGTCAATGACTTCCGTCATTGTTTCGCGAAAAATATTAAGGAACTCGGATGTTCCAAGAATACGGAAATTAAAATTAAATTAAAGGATTCTAAAATTATCTGTCATCGTCCATATCGATTAGCATATTCTCAACGTGAAGTCATCAAGACCATTGACGTAGAAGAGCTACGACGCACAGCAACAGATAATATTCGACGTTCTCAAATTGGACAAAAACTACGATTTGATGCTAAACACAAGCCACCACGGACATATGCAATTGGAGACTTAGTGGTACTGACCCGTGCTGCACCCTCAACAGGTGACTCGCGAAAATTAGATACCAAGTACAAGGGACCATATCTAGTGACAGCTGTATTAGGAAAGGATAGATATGTAGTGGAGGATATACCAGATGCTCAGCGTAATCAACGAAAATTCTCGTCTGTTTATTCAAGCGATAACATGAAACCTTGGTGTTGTAACTTCGATGGTGGTTCTGGAAACGAGGACGAAGATGACCCTTACCTAAGTCTCAGGGACGAGACTAACTGTCAGGATAGCCGAGCTGTTACGCAAATTACAGATGGCAGCACCCCACATGAAAATTATTACAATGATTGTCAGCACTGATATCCAACTTCACTCGGTTCCGTCGTGACATACGTTCTTCCTACATACACTCAAGACGTCAGCCTATCGAGCGAACTACGTGTGTACAAGAAAATTATCCGAATAAATTTATATAATCACTAGTCACAGTATTTTATTTTATTTTCGTAACACATGTGTGTTTCTTTATTTATGTTATTTCTATTAGATTAAATTTAGATAAATTCAGTCTTGTTTATTCTATAAGGCAAGTAGGCCCAACTGGGAGCTGATTACTTTTTGTTATTAAAATCCTCTTTGGTATGTGTAGACATACACATACATACATATATAAATGAATGGGGTGACCTACCCTCTGTAATTTGTAATTTTCGTAAAAGGGAATTTTCAGGCTATTTTCCGGCCCACTTTGGAAGAAAGGTTGAGAGTTATTGTGAAGTATGTTAATTGGGGATAGGTAATAGTTATCCAGAATGGAATCGTTTCTGTTTTCTTCTATAATTTGCCTGATAAAGGGTTGGGATTATCCATGAGTCCTTCTAGCAATTTTTGGGAGTGGGTTAATGAATACTTTAAAAGAGGGTAGGATTTCAGCTTCCTTATATAAGAAGACATTGGGGTACCACTTATTGCTATTAAGTCTCCTGAACTTACCGATGCAGTATCCAATAATTTTCCTTTCGAAGGACTCGAGTTCCTCGGCCACAGAAGGTGTGATCGAGAATCAATTTCTGAATCCGTAGGTAAGTATAGGTCGTATTAGAGTCTTCTATATCATAAGTTTAGTTTAGTGAGACAGATGTCTAGAACTGAGTAGAGGTTTAAGGATTGCTGCCGCTGCTTTTTTAATGCCTTTCTTGCATGTTCGTTGAAACGGAGTTTGTTACTGAGGTGAATACCAAGATGTTTTATTTCCTCTTTTAGAGGTATTTGGTTTGTGTTCATATTCAAGGTGAGAGATTTGCTTTCTCTTACCGCGAGATGGTGGCCTTTCCCACCCGCATTTCGGAAGCAGATTAGCCCGCACTTCTGAGCCTCCATTTGCTGTAGTATTCGATGAGGTTAGGTATGATCAATTTGATGTTGTCTAGCGCTTGGTAAGGTTTTTCGTGTTCACATGTAATAATGGTGTCATCGGCGTATATTAGAGCCATCTGATCACTTCTTACTAATTCCGTTAGTGGGAAGTCATGTAGAAAGATATTGAAAAGCTTCGGGCCCAAACTTGATTCTTTAGGAACTCCGGATTTCACTGGGATTAATTCGGAGGATATGTCACCAATGGATATTGAGGTGTATATGTTGCTTAAGAAGCTGGACAATAACTTGATGAGGCTAGATGGGTAGTTGATGTCAATTAGCTTAAAAAGTAAACCATTATGCCAGACCTTGTCGAAAGCCTTTTCGATGTCGATGTCCAGGGCCACCGTACATATTTTGTTATGTAAATTTTGGGTAATTTTATTGACCAGTGTAAGCACAGAGTAGTCTCTGGAGTGGGATCTCCTGAACCCAAACTGGTTATTGGGAATGATGTTCCGCTCTTCGCAGAAGTCGTTTAGTTTGTCGGAAATAGCTCGTTCAAAAAGTTCCCCAATGGTCGACAATAACGAAATTGGCCTAAAATCTTGGATGCATTTTGAATTTTTTGTTTTAGAAATGGGAATTAGCTTCGCTTTTTTCCACTTAAGAGGGAAGTAACCATTGTTTGTACAGTGGTTTAACAGGATTGCTAATTTAAAGCCTATGGACTTTGGACACTTCCGTAGAATATAGTTGGAAATGCCGCCAGGGCCAAATGATTTCTTATTACTCAGAGAGGCCCTGAAGGAGGCAATTTGAGCTTCAGTGGTAAATAATAACAAATCGTTGGGGTTTGAAGTAGGGTTATCTACAAAAATGTGTGTTAGTGCTTGTTGGGGATTGTTGTTGTTGTGAAATTCGTTTAGCCTTCTTTCAACCAGACCCGGAGAGGGTAAAAACTTTGGAAGGCACTTAGTTTATCGATCTTCGAACAGCAGAGTTCACAATATCTGTTCCGAAGAGCTTTCTACCCATTATACGATCTATTTCTTTGATCGCTTGCGGAGATGGACTAATGTTTCTTAGTCTATCATGAAAAGCATTGTTAAGATCTAATCTGACCCTATATTTGACTATTTTGTTTAGACATTTAATTCTAGCGTTCAATTTTGTATATTCGTTGTTGATTCTATTGAGATGCCTGTGGAATATTCTTTTTAATCTTCCTAGCCACATTTTCCTTATTTTAATAAGTTCTAATGTGTTTCTAGAGACGTTTTGGTAGTCGTGCTGTTTTATATTTCTTTTAGTGGAGTGTCTTTCTGCGCAGACATTGATATCATATGCAATTGTCTCAACGGCGGAGTCGATTTCAGCATTGAGATGTTATTTCTTTCTAGGTATATTGACGTGTTTAGTTTGTAATGAAGCTCAAATCAGAAGGCCGACCAGTCAGTCTCAGAGTAACAGACATATACTCGGCCGAAGCCATCCAGTGTGACGTTGGTCACTAATCCAAAATGGTCAGATGGAGAAGGAAAGGAGTAGCAGGTGAAGCTGCTTCCAGTGGCACCTTGATCAAGGAAGGATCTCGACACTAGGAAAAGATCTAGTGTTGAGGCAGATCTAGGGAACGTTGGGCCACTAGGGGCAGCTACGTAAAGATTCAGGGAGTGTCCGCTAAGGAGCCAGTTATCTAAAAGATTACCATTTATCTTATTTATTGTATCACCCCAGTTCCTGTGTCTCGCATTAGAGTCTGATACCTTAGGGTGTATATTTGAATTACTTTTGCTTCCTCTTAGCACGTCTGCAAAAGTTGATTGGGGCTTGATATAGTTCGTTATTGCTTTATTTAGAAAGTTGCTTCTTTCAGCAGTATTTTCTGTGATTTTATTTTTTAGGCTCTCATTTTTTATTCTGAACTTTTGGAACTCAGGACAACCGCCGTAACTGGCCGGATGTTCATTAGATTTACAGATGGCACACCCTGGGGGGGATGGTCTCTTGTCTTTATCAGAGGAGATGCAGTGCGAAGAGTCATGATTTTCTCCACATAGGACACATCTGGGATCGTATGCACAATAATCACCCGTATGACCAAATCTCTGACAGCGGAAACATCTGAAAATTTTCTGAGATCGTTTCTTTTCCCAATATATAGTAGTGAGGAGAATGACCCTAATCTGAACAATTTCCTTCAAGGCCTCCTCCGAATCCGTTTGCACCGAGAATGTTTTCAAGGGGATATTAATTTTTCTGTAGTAAGGAGTTGAAAATCTGGAAATATTCGTGATTTTCAATAGGGGTATCCCCATCTAATCCCTCGATTAGAATGGTACGTTTACGAGCTTTCTTGGGAGTAAAGGAAAAGGCATCTATTGCAGAGTCTCTAAATAAGGCGACCATCTCTCTGTGTAGGCCCACGTTGTTTACAAAGATTTTTGTTCTTAGGTAATCAAGGTTAACAAACCTCATTTTTAAATCAACTATATTCAATATTATTGCTGTTCTATTAATAATTTCAGTTAATAATTTGGTGTTAACATCAAACACAAAAATAGGAGGGCAAAATTGTTTTTTCTTGTAAAGTATTAGAGTTAATTGTATTTTTTATATTTCTATTGTCATACTGTACTTGTTTATTACTTATCTCGGAAATTTGTTGAATTTCGTCCTCTACCTCCATGTCGTCTGGTTCCGCCAGTATTGCAAATTTATTCTGTTTTGAGGTTATGTTTTCCTCTGATGCTCCACTCTTAGACAAGTCCTCTGTTCTACGTCTTTTCCTTATTCCTTTAACCATGGTTAATCCATCTGCAGCTTGTTTGAGATGGTTTTTAGCAAAGCTATCAATATTAACTTCGTTGGAACTGTACGTACCTTTAGATTTGAAGTCACCACCTTTCGAGTCAGCATTGTTTGCTTGCTTCGTTTTGGTTATTTTTCGGTTACTCGTATTTATTTGCTGGAATATTGGCGTCTCCTTTAAGTGCTCGTTCAAATTATTAATATTAGTAGGCGATTTGGTGCCTGCTGCCGCTGAGATAGCTGTTCAATTGATTGCGCGTTAATGATAGTGGCGTCATCTGCCATTTTGGAATTATCAAAGTTTTTCACAAAGTCGCTGTTTAATTTTTCAATTTCTTCCTGTGAGAAGTATTGGAATGGTAATTTTAGTACCATACCTAGTCCACTGCTTCATTCGCTCATTATGAGTCTATTAAACACTTCAATTTCTGCTTAGTTAACCGCTTACTGATTGGAGTGACGCCACTCCTCACAGCCGGTTAGCCAGAGAATATGTATCACTAATTTTCAATCAGCGCTATATTTGACTTTTTAGCCCTTTATACTTAATAAATTATAATTTTCAATTGCACTTGTCTGTCTACAATCGAGAATCAGGCATTGTACATGAAATTAGAGGATATCTTCTTCTCTAAGTGGCATCCTAGATTTTCAAACAACATTTGGCCTACATAACGTAATATACAAATACTATATTGATCACATTTACAGAAAGATGAATCATGCGGTAAGGGTTTGGCATTTATTAGCCAGCTGAGCTTCGTTCCATTGCAGGTGTTATCTTCAGAACAAAAGTGCATTTCCTTTATATTCTCAACTTTGTTTACTACCAAAATGTAAGATCCAAATATCGCGCCTTTCATCACGAGGTTTAAAATAACATATTTGTGATCCAAAATGATCATAAGGGCTACATTTCATTAAAGCAATGTCGACCCATATTAAAGAACAATTTAATTATGTATTAAAAATGATAAAAAAGAGATCAAAATTATAATAAACACGTAAAAAAGTTATAATTGATATAAGAACAATTCTTACGAAATTTTATAGTGTCTTTTCGCATCTTATGATGATGATTATAACCAATTTCATAGGATTTCATATCCCGAAGAACTTTTCAACAAAATAGAAACGTCTAGCACTGATTCTTTTCACAGTTTACGCAGGGGTTGCCCGATTTAGTCCAGTTTTAAAATTTTATTGATTACTTTTATAAAAACACCGTGAACAAAATGTCAGCTCTGTACGTTGCCACGCTCTCAGGTAGCGTTCAAATATATAATGAAAAACGAAATTTTTGTATTGAAACCCTGAGAAGTAGTTACCAGATTGGTGAACTTAAATTTCCTTGTTTTTCTAAATGGCCCGCATGTAAAATTTTAGCTCTCTAAATAAACGGCTTCTCGAATTTTCGTGAGGACAGGCGGATAGATGGACAGACGGTCATATAAAAAGTGTTAGTATTATACGTGGTGTTGAGACAAGGCTCTTTTGTCTTGCCTATATTTTCTTAGCCTTAAAACGCAGATGGTATAAACGGCACTTTAACCGAATACCAAAAGCCTGAAAAAACTAGAAGGGTTACGCGATACTGAATAAAACGCTCTAAATTTTATTAACAACTGATCATTTATTCATTACTCGCCGTGAATTTATATTAAATTTTTGCTAACATTACCACTTATTCTACCCCAAAAACAAAAGAAAGCAATATTCAATTAAGAATTTCCGATACTGCTTATCTAGCGAAATTGCAAGTTTCATGCAAAATAAATTCCTCAGTTATTGCTGAGTGTCAACTTTCTTTAGATTATAATGACGAAGAATTTATTTTTGCATGAAGCGAGGTGAATGAAATTCGCGCCAGGTGAATGAAATTAGGTTTCCTATTACAATGATAACATGAACCTGTCATGAACCTGTAGCATTTATAAATAAGAACTACAATTTATTATATTATAATGTTACAATATTTATTATTAAATTTAGAAGATGTCGTAGTCACAAAATCGCAAAAGTCTCCTCTCATACATTTTGTTTTTTCCATCAAAAAATCAAATCCCTACGTGATCATAATAATTTTGATGTTATAAAAAACTAAGTAAAAATTAGAGATATTTGAACAAGTAAAAATTAGGGATTTCTAGCTGCCACATTACACCCCCCCCCCCTAATGTTAACGATAATCAACAAATTTAACTCTTCTTCCATATCTTGAAGTCTTGACGGGACGAGGACTTGGAATAGGAACTGAAAGTAAGTGTGGTTTCTTAAAAACATTGGTATCAGCGCCTATATCGGTATTTGACATATATGCAGGTTTCAAACGATCTACCGAAATATTTTTTTCTGCGTTTTTGATTCGAATTTTGAAAACTTTTTCAGATCTTCAAATCACCTCAAATGGTCCCTGGTATGGGTGTTGAAGTGGTCTTTTTACAGCATCGACACGAATAAAAACATGACTGCAAGTAAAGAGATCCTTATAAACAAAAACTTTATTTGAACTATGGTTTGTCGAAGGAACAGGTCGAATCTTGCTCATACTGTTGCGAAGATTTAATAAAAATTCTGATGCGCTCGAGCTTAGTTTAAAGATAGGTTCAATCATAAATTCAGCTGGTGTACGTAAAGTTGTTCCATAAACAAGTTGTGCTGTCGAACCTTTAATGTCTTCTCTATACACCGTTCTTACACCCAACAAAATTGTAGGCAAAACTTCCGTCCATCTCTCAGTAGATTGCTGCCTTCATTACACGATGGAAACGGTCAATCATACCATTCGCGCATGGATGATATGGCGTTGTTCTGATATGTTGGACTCCCATGAGTTTTGAAAGTTCAGTAAATAATGAGCTTTCGAACTGTCTACCTTGATCTGAAGATAGTTTCTCTGGAACACCAAAACGAGCAAACCAGTTAGAGTACAATGCAACGGCAACTTCCTCTGCAGAAATCCCCTTCAAAGGTACAACCTCAGTCCAGCGCGTAAAACGATCGATAATTATTAAGCAATAAACAAATCCATTCGATGGTGTTAATGGGCCAACTAAATCGATGTGTATATGCTTAAATCTTTCATCAGGGAGAGAAATCTGACTTATGGCACTGTGACAGTGTCTATTTACCTTTGATTGCTGGCAAGAAATGCATACTTTGACCCATCTTTTAATGTCTTTGTTCATGAATGACCACACATACCGATGTTGAATCATCTTAAGAGTTGTGTTTCCTCCAGGATGAGTTAAGCTGTGAAGTCTCTTGAAAATTTCAAAACGAAAAGTTTTGGGTACATATGGCCGAATGAATTCAGTCGAAATGTCACAATACATTTTTGAATTCGAGCCAGGTATATTATAAAGTTTTAACTGCAAGGAATTTTTGTTAGTTAGCAAGCCTTGGAGCTCCTGATCGGATTTCTGTTCAGCTGATAATCTTTCAACGTCGATGTTTCCAGAAATATCTATTGTTTCTATTCTTAAAAGGGTATCAGCAACTACGTTATCAAAACCAGAAATATGATGGATATCGGTGGAAAATTGTGCTATAAAATCCAATTGTCTTAATTGTCGAGGCGGTGCCTTCTCCGGATTTTGTTGAAACGCAAAAACAAGTGGTTTATGATCGCTAAAAATTTTGAAAATTCGACCTTCCAACATATATTTGAAATGTTTTATTGATTGATAAATCGCTAATAGCTCTCGGTCATATGTGCTATATTTCTGTTGCGCAGAAGTCAGCTTCTGTGAATAAAAATTTAATGGCTCCCAATTACCTTCTGTTTTCTGTTGTAACACAGCTCCAACGGCAAAATCAGATGCATCAACCATAATACAAAGTTCTTTTGATGATGAAGGATGCGCTAACATAGCAGCGTTTGCTAAAGCCTTCTTCGTGTTAACAAAGGCTACAATTGTATCGGTTGTCCATTCCAATTTTAAATTCTTCTTTGGATTTCCCCTCATGAAATCGTTAAGTGCACTTTGAATTTTTGCTGCATTTGGAACGAAACGACGGTAAAAGTTAAACATTCCAAGATATCGACGCAGTTGTTTCAAATCCGCAGGCTGTTTGAAATTAAGGATAGCTTCAACTTTTTGCTTCATTGGCTTGAGACCAGCTTTAGAGATTAAAAATCCGAGAAACTCAATAGATGCCTTACCAAATTCACATTTACTTGGATTAATTACCACGCAAAATTTTTTAGATGGAAGAAAATAGCTCGCAGATTGTTCTTGTGTTTCTCTTCAGTTGAAGATGCAATAAGGAAATCATCGATATATGGAAAGCAGAATTCTAATCCACGAACAACTTCGTGCACAAATCGTTGACAGGTTTGTGCTGCATTACGTAAACCAAAAGTCATTCTTGGAAATTCAAACAATCCAAACGGAGTGATGATAGCTGTTTTCTGAACGACTTTAGACTCCATAGGAATCTGGTGAAAAGCTCGAACTAAATCGATTCTAGAGAATATAGTTTTTCCCTCCAGATTGAAAGTGAAATCTTGAATGTTCGGAACAGGATAACGATCTGGAACAGTAATTGAATTCAACATCCGGTAATCCACACAAGGTCGCCAATCACCATTCGGTTTTCGGACCATATGCAGCGGACTAGCCCAACAGCTCTTCGACGGTCTGCAAATGTTTTGTTCTATCATAAACTCGAATTCCTTCTTCGCTGCTTCATATTTCTCCTTATCCAGTCTTCTCGCTTTTGCAAAAACAGGTTGACCATTGGTAATGATCTGATGAGAAATATTCACTTTCTCTTCGCTGTCAAAAGTCCTAGGTTTAATAATTTCTGGGAACTCGGCGAGTAATTCTGCGTATGACGAATTTTTAGAAATCGTTTTTAATATTCAAAAATTTTTTTGAGTTAAACACAGTACCATTAGAACTACATTTCGTAATGTAATCAATTATTTTTCGATTTTTTAAATCTACCAAAAGTCCAAAATGATTTAAGAAATCAGAGCCAATGATTGCTTTATCGACATCAGCAATTATAAATTTCCATTGAAAATTTCGACGTAATCCTAGACTGATATTTAAAAGCTTGTCGCCAAAAGTTTTTATTTTGGTTCCATTTACTGCAAAAATAAAAGATGTGTCATCAGGTTTCATATCTTTCATTCCTTTTGGAAAAACCGATATGTCAGCTCCAGTATCCACAAGAAAATTTTGTCGGGTCGTTGAATCAAAAACAAAAAGGCGACTTGTTGCACGTATTTGATCATTCGTCGCATCTAATGATCGGCTTGGAAATTTAAAGAACTTCCTTTGAAACTGCAAGGACTTCTGCATTTACTAGCCTTAGTGTTGAATTTTCTGTGATACCAACAGATTTCGGAATTGCTTGTATAGTGTGGACTTGGACGCCGGCCCGATGCTGATCTATGTCGGTTAGATGATGAACTTTTGGATGATGATCTTCCTCGATATTCTAGTTTAGCCAAACGATCTGAAATTTCAGCTAATGTTCCAGTAAGGTTATTCGTATCATTAGTCGTCATAACCGCATTTATTCTCTGATTATCAAAATAATTCACATCCATTATCTTGTCTGACCCTTCCCAGTTTCGTTAGGTCTTCCTCAGAAAGTGTTGACATAATTGCTTGACATTGGGTGGGAAGTCTTTGTTTCCAAAGTGACCTCATAATATCGTCAGAAATTCGTCCTTCTGCCAATTCTCTCATCTCGCGGAGAAATTGCGATGGTTTTTTGTCACCTAGTTCGACTTCACTAAGAATCTTCCGTAATTTCCGTTCTTCCGAATCTGCAAATTGTTCTACTAATCTCTTCTTTAATGCCTCATATCTTTTGGTGGCGGGTGGATCAGAAATAATGTCGTATACCTGACTTAGTATTCCAGTTTCAACTGCTCCCACAACATGATGATATTTTGTCTCATCAGTTGTTATTTTTGCGTTAAAAAATTGGCTCTCCAGTTGGATGAACCAAAGTTTTGGATTCTCCTTCCAAAACGGTGGAATTTTTACAGCAACTCATGCGATAATTGTGGCTGTTCCCCCTTTTCGTTGGGCTGTTCCGCCTCTTCGTCGGGCATCACGTCGGGGTCACCAATTTGTAGCATTTATAAATAAGAACTACAATTTATTATATTATAATGTTACAATATTTATTATTAAATTTAGAAGATGTCGTAGTCACAAAATCGCAAAAGTCTCCTCTCATACATTTTGTTTTTTCCATCAAAAATTCAAATCCCTACGTGATCATAATAATTTTGATGTAATAAAAAACTAAGTAAAAATTAGAAATATCTGAACAAGTAAAAATTAGGGATTTCGAGCTGCCACAAACCTTTATTCATGCCTGACCTACATATGAAATTATGAATTAATGGTATATACATATATATGTATATCTTGTTTTCTTACAATTTCAATTAAATTTCTTTATATAAGAATTAAGATAGAATTAGATTCATCTGTTATGAACATGCACGATTTAACATTCTCCCCACGTTGAACCTTCGTTCGAAGATTAAAATGACTAGACGTTGATACTGAAGTCAAATTCCGTAGATTGCCTGGGTGCGGGCTTAGGCCGTTTCGATTTTTGCCTACAATCATCTCGATTCTTGAATATCAGGATGGCGATGAAGAATAAAATTAGTCCGAGTGAAAGATATCCAATGGTAAATTGATGGACATTGTGGGAATGAGTATTCTTCATTGTTTCCTCTTGGAGCTGTGATGAGACCAATCTCATCAATTCTTCCAGTTGTTCTTCTTGGGCTTCGTAGGGAGTTAGGTTACCGATGACTGGATGTAGCTGTTCTGGTGTGTTGATTTTGCTTAACTCACTTAACCTCTTGTAGGATGTTCTAATGCTGCTAGGATATGTATGTATTCCTCGAATTGTCAGTAAGTCATGCTTGATGACGCAATCTGGCATCATCTTTAAAAGACCAGAACCTGCTAAAGTCAGCGGGATGGTTTCCTCGTTACACCAAGCATTTGCAGTGGTGGGTTCCTTGACTGCGTAGATCCATTGGTTTGGATTATTGAGCTGAATCCAAGCAGGACGGTTCTCTATTTTTTCCATTTCACATTTTCTATATGTTGAATTGTTAAACAGATTCACTTCGCAGGAGCAAGCGGCCGCCCCTTTGTGATATATAGGATGGTTCAGAGGGCATACATGATTGAGCTCCTCCGTCGACATACAGGATGACAGTTCCTGTTTTGTCATTGGGTAATATTGATCTCTGTGTAGACTGAGAGCGATGTATGTAGCGCAAGGCCGTACAGCTACAAGCACTTCATTAGTTGATATAGGTATCGGTATCATCTGGAATAAGTCAAACCTTTCCAGAGTGACCAGCGGCATTCTGATTTTAACTATTACGTGGTTGTTGGTTACTCCTGATTCTGCGGACATGGTTTTGTATAATCTCATTCTGATCTGCGGGTAATTGCAATCCTGGTGGTAGGTGATTCTTGACCATGATGAGTTCGTTACGTAATTGTTGGGGCGTCACAAGTAATGGACTGATTCTGCCGTGGTGTATGTCTGTTAACACGTCGATTATTGAAGACTGCATTCTCTGAAGATGGGATACTATGAACATCATTTGGATGGATAGGGTTGTAAATAATTGGCTGATTTTTAGCTCATACGTTTCTTCTCCGTTGTGGTTTATGTGGTTTATCAAGTGGGTGATTTGGACGTCTAATTCCTTAAATTTCTTTTCTGCAGCTAGTTGATCCTTTTTCAAGACGTTAACCGTTGCGTCAATTATTGACGTCTGATTTTTCAGTAGCGTTAGAAGATGTTCTTCATTTTCATTGATGGTATCTATGGTTTCAGACATTTTTTTGCATATTCAGAGTCAAGGACCCCAAAAAGTGAATTGGCCAGGTTTCCGACAATGTCAATAGCACCTCGTTTTTGTCTTCTGGTGGACAGGAGTATGTTGTCGGCATGTAACTCTTCTTCAATCTGCTGAAGTTGTGTCACTATCTGGATGCATGTGCTCCTTGTTTTACTTTTCTGGCACAAGTTATGTAACGCCCTCGTCCCATTTGATAATACCGAAAGCTCCATCCAATATGGTTTCAAATCGTAATAAACTATTAAATTCCATTCGGTTGATATGAAATTTATTTTGCCGATATTTTCGAAATATATCCCCGGTTTATGATCGAAGCTCTCGTTATCGATGCTTGCTCCAAGTCCGGGCGGTAGAACCAAACAAGCCAATAATAGTGTTGCAATTGCAGCGCCATAAGACTGTCGTCGTCGTTTCTTGGGCACTAGATCCTTGTCGACATTGCTTGTCCCTTGAGGCGACTCTTCTGTTCCTGTAATTTCTTCGGCCATATCATTATTGTTCATTGGAGTCTCGTTATGATCTACCTCCTCACACGGCAATGGTGACAGCTTGTGAATAGGTTTGCGAAGTATACCTTTAGCTGTTTTTACGTCAGCAACTCTAACATAACCATCGTTTCCCTTATGTGTTTGAAGAATTCTCCTTAGTAGCCATTTCATGACTGGAAGATTATCATCTTGTATAACCAGGATCTATGTTCTGGCAGCGCTCTTTCCACTTGAGTCGATATTGCAGTTCATTTAAATATTCTCGGGACCATCGTCTCCAAAATTCGTGCTTCATATCAGACACTAGCCTCCATCTAGCTAGCAGACTAGTTTTCAATTGCTTGGCACTTGCATCTATGGGTGCCGTTAATGGTTCACCTACCAGGAAATGACCAGGAGTGATAGCAGTCAGGTCATTAGGGTCATTTGATATCTGTGTTAGTGGCCTAGAGTTCAAAATTGCTTCTATTTCGATCATTAGTGTCTCCAGCTCCTCATAAGTTAGAGATCCGGCTGAAGTTGTCTTTATAAGTAAATGCTTTGCGGATTTTACAGCAGCTTCCCATAGCCCACCGAAGTGTGGTGCTCTCGGAGGAATGAAGTGGAAATCGATTCCTCTTTTACTGCAAGTTCCTGCTATGGTTTCCCTCGCTGCTTTAGAATGGATGGCCTCAGACAATTCGCGTAGTTGGTTTCTTACGCCAACGCCTTAATGCCCCAATAAAGGCTTCTGTTGACAAGTCGCTGACTATTTCTAAGTGGACGGCCTTTTTTGCAAAACAGCAGAAAACAGCGATGTATGCCTTCTGAGGTCTCTTTCCTCGAAAATGCACCCAGGTTGGCCCACAAAAGTCAACACCGGAGTTAACGAATGGTCGTGCTGGTTGAACTCTTGCGGGAGGAAAATTGCCCATGATATGTGTCAACATTTTTGGTTTGGCTCTTGCACATGTTACAAAATGCTGAACAATTGATGTCGCGATTGACTTTCCCTTTATTGGCCAGAAGCGTTGTCTTGTATCGGCCAGCAAGGCTTGCAGGCCAGAGTGCAGATTCTCTTTATGAATTGTTAACATCAATAGTTTTGTTAACGGATCTGAATAGGGCAAAATCATAGGATATTTTGCATCATATTCTAGTACTGATTCCTTTAAACGACCGCCCACTCTGATGATGCCTTTGTCATCAACAAATGGTGTAAGACCTTTTAGACAACTTCCCTTGTTTAATTCATGATCTTTCTTTAATTGTTTTATTTCTTCTTTGAACTCATCTTCTTGTACGGCTCTTATTATGATGTATAAGGCTTCATTTAATTCTCGACAAGTGATAAAGCGATGGTTTGGCCGTGATTTGACTGGAATTTGGGCATTCCTTACAAATCGAATCATATAAGCAATGATGCGTTGAAGCTTCCGAAATGATCCCTCATGATTGATTTTGTATATCACACTAGATATATCTTCTGCTGTAGTTATTGCGGGCAAGGCTATACGCTTTCTTTCTAACTGACACTCAATCTTGGTTTGATAAGCCATACGGTTTCACTTCCGTGCAGGAATGTTGGCCCGTAGAACCAAAGATGACATGTTTCTAATTTGTCTGGCTCCAGCCCTCTGGAGAGTACATCGGCTGGATTATCCTTTGATCTCACATGATGCCATTGTGCCGCTGTGGTTAATTCTTGAATTGCACCAATCCGATTAGCAACAAATGTTTGATATGATGTGGATGATGAAGTTATCCATGATAATACTATTTCCGAATCTGACCAGAAATAGGTTGGTACTTCTTCCCACTTCAGTTCCTTCCTTACACGGTTTGCAAGTTCGGCTGCTACTAGAGCTGCACATAGTTCCAAACGAGGAACAATTTATTTTTGTAGTGGTGCTACGCGAGATTTAGCGCATAGTAGTCTCACAGTAATTCTGCCATCTTTACTGATCGATCGGATATAAAGTGCAGCGCCATAGGCCTTTTCTGAGGCATCTGAGAACACATGGACTTGCATATGCCTTGGAACTTCCTTTGCAAATACGTGCCTGGGAAATGTGACGTGGTTTAAGGTTGACAGAGTAGTCCTGAAATTAAGCCATCTTGTATGAAGTTCCATTGGTAAGGCTGCATCCCAGTCAATTTTTAGTTGCCAAAGTTGTTGGGTGAAGATCTTAGCGGTGACTACTACTGGTGCCAATACACCTAAAGGGTCGAAAAGTTTGGCGATGTGAGAAGTGACTATTCTTTTAGTGATCCTGGATCCTTGGTTAGAGACTGCTTTAATTCTGAATTGATCTGACTTGGGCAGCCATGTTAGTCCTAACGTCTTTATCTTTTCTTCTGTGCTGTTTTCGAAGTCAAGGTCTGTTTCTTGATCCTCTGGTGGAACGCCTTGCAACAATTGGGCGTGATTGGCACACCATTTTCTCAATCGAAAACCTGCGCCTTGTAGAAGTTTTGTAAGTTCCATCTGCATTATTATGGCTGTCGGCAAATTGTCTGATCCTGTAATGCAATCATCCACATAGAAGTCATTTTTCAGGATCTCGGCACCATATGGATATCTAACGGTATTTTCTTGAGCCAATTTCTGAAGGCATTTTGTTGCCAGATAAGGTGCCGGTCGAGGACCATATGTGACTGTACATAGTCGGTAAATTTTTAGTGATTCTCTTGGGTCATTTTTCCAGAAAATTACCTGATATTTCTGGTCGGCTTCGTCCAGCAGTATCTGTCGGTACATCTTTTGAATGTCTGCAGTGAATACGAATCGTGGTAGCCGAAACCGCAGCAGTAGTGAAAATAAGTCACTTTGAACTGTTGGTCCTGCGCACAAGATATCATTTAAAGACAATTGAGATGACGTCTTCATCGATGCATCGAACACCACTCTTAATTTAGTGGTGCTACTATCGGGTTTTAGAACACAATGGTGCGGAAGGAAGTAATGGAGCGATTGGATGCTAACGCCATTTATTTCCTTCATGTGTCCGAGATCAATATACTCTGTTATGAATTCCACATACTGAGACCTTAAGGCTGCATCTTTGGCCAATTTTCTTTCTAAAGCGAGAAATCTGTTCAATGCCATGCTTCTGGACTCGCCCAATTTTGGTGATTCCTCACGAAATGGTAAATTAACAATAAATCGTCCGCTATCATCTCTACGGACTGTTTGCGTGAAGTGGGTTTCACATCGCCTTTCTTCTTGAGTGAATTTGTCCTTTGCTGCAGCAACTTCTTCAAGTTTCCAAAATCTTTGAACAAGTTGATCTGTTTGTTCGTCCTCTGAACATATACCACATGTAACGGCAGATGTTTCAATCTGATCGATCTTGCCTGTCAATACCCATCCAAGAACAGTATTTTCTAGCATTGGAAGATTATTTGCTAATTTGATTTGTTCAATGGACAGTAGGTTGTAATAAAACTCTGCTCCCAAAAGCAAATCAATTGAGTCGGTTATGTTGAATTTAGAATCGGTAAGTCTGATATTTTTACGTATGTCCCACTCAGAGATGTCAAATCACTGCGTTGGTTGTGGCGCGATTATTTTTGGCAGCACAAAGGCTTCTACTCTTGTTGCATATTTGTTCATTGTGGACTCTAACCGCAAATTAACCTTATGTTGGCTTCTTCCTTTCTTATTTCCGACACCATGTATGGTAATTCTTCCTGAATTTGGTGTCAAGTTTCTTAATAACCCTTTCTGTTATTATATTAACTTGAGAGCCTGAATCAAGAAAGGCTCTACATTCTATTGTGTCTCCCTTGTCAGATATGAGTTTGACAATGGCTGTGCCCAGGAGAACATAACCTCTTGGTTTTTGGTTTGTGAGTGTTGCTACTATGGCTGGTTGATAACCTGGTGTATCAGCCTTTTGTAACAGTACATCTACTGAAGATGAGCTTCTTGGTGATTTGACATCAGATTTTCTGCCTTCCCTGATGGTTCTAGATGTACAAGCGTGTTGTGTTTTTTGGTGCATTTTGTACATCCTCGAAGTATGTACTGGTTGCTGCTGTGACCAGGCTTGAGACAATTAAAACACAAGTTATGACTGCGTACAAAGCTCAGTCGACTGGCTGGTGTCAATTTCAAAAAGTGGGGGCATGCAAAAAGAGGATGGTTCCCTTTAGATGACATACATGATGCCCGATTTGAAGTGGATGATATTATCGAAGTTAGTGCCTTGGAGCTGCCACGTCTTCTTTGGTAATCGTCAATTTTATACTTAGTGCCGAGTTCTTCGAGTACTTGAAATCTGGTTTCCAGAAATGATAGAAATACCTTTATACTCTGTATATCTCTAGGCTTTGATAGTGATTGCTCATATAGATTGTACGTGCTTCTGTCAAGCTTATTTGTTAAGATATGAAGGAAGAGTGGATCCCAATCTGCCGTTGAAACGCTTAAATTCTGCAATCCTAACAGACACTCTTGTGTAGTATCATGTAGTGATTTTATTGTAGCAGCTGAAAGGTTATCGTTCACATGTGCTGACTGAGATAATAACTTGTTAATGAGTGCTGTTACCAACAGTCTGCGATTGTCATAATGATCCTTTAAGGTCTGCCAAGCAGCTGTACAATTTTCTTCTGAGGCCGTAAAGTGCCTTATTAATCTTTTTGCTTCTCCAGCTAAGTTGGACTTGAGATACCATAAGTTCTGACAATTTGGCATTGGTTGATTGTGCACCATATGAGTGAACAAGTCGTGAAACTGAGTCCACTTCAAGTAATCACCATCGAATCGTGGGAGTGTTAACTTGGGCAGTTTTAGTATTGCACTTGAGTCGACGTTTGAGAACTGGGATGACTGTATTGTTGTTGCATTAAGGCTGTCACGCTTGGTTGCTAATAATATTAAGCAGTTATCCACTTCCTCTTGCATCTGCATGAATTCTTCTGCATCATAGCCCTCCTTGATTGGGTCCTCAGTCAGTTCCCATATTTTATGATCACACTCTTCGATTTGTGACCAGTACTGATTAATTACCTCAGTTTTAGTTCGTAGTATTGTCTTGAATGATCTTCACCATCAGTCTCGATTACGTAAAGTACATTCCTTAGCACACCAATAATTCGTCTTTGTCTTCTTATGATTCCAGCTAATTGTCGTAGCTGAGTTTCAGAAGGAGGTAGATGACCAGTTTTCTCTTCGAATTTAGGAATTTTGGGTGCCCTTGGTACTGCTCCTGTAGCACTAGCTTGTTTCATTATGTCTGGTGATTTTGGACCAGGTCCTTCAGTGCCTTCGCTTTCAACAGTTGAAGCCTTGGAGGATGTCTCTGCCTCTTGATGAGTGAAGTGCTCTACCTTCTCAGCAAAATAAACCTGATATTGGCTATACAGTGCCATGATTGTATTGTAGTAATCTGTCGTAAAGTAAGAATGACTCCGTGGAAGATCAGGAATCACTCTCATCTTATTATCCGTTGTTTCAAATAGTGCCCATGCCTCCTCCAATAGGTGAAGGCGATCTGCATAATACTCTTTAGTGACCTTTCTGTCAATCGGGTCCTTTCTGTAGTTTGCGATGATTCTTTGGATCTCTTTTCCATTGCAGGTTTGTTCCGCTGCTAATTTTTCAAATACGTTTGCCATTTTTATTTGATTTAATTCCACTTGATTCAATACGTGATACAAATGTTTCACTTGTATCACGTCGGGGTCACCAAATGTTGAGACAAGGCTCTTTTGTCTTGCCTATATTTTCTTAGCCTTAAAACGCAGATGGTATAAACGGCACTTGAACCGATATACCAAGGCTAAATACAGTTGCCTGGCTTGCTAGTTGTTATGGATGATGGTATAAACGGCACCTTAACCGAATACCAAAAGCCTGAAAAAACTAGAAGGGTTACGCGATACTGAATAAAACGCTCTAAATTTTATTAACAACTGATCATTTATTCATTACTCGCCGTGAATTTATATTCAATTTTTGCTAACATTACCACTTATTCTACTCCAAAAACAAAAGAAAGCAATATTCAATTAAGAATTTCCGATACTGCTTATCTAGCGAAATTGCAAGTTTCATGCAAAATAAATTCCTCAGTTATTGCTGAGTGTCAACTTTCTTTAGATTATAATGACGAAGAATTTATTTTTGCATGAAGCGAGGTGAATGAAATTCGCGCCAGGTGAATGAAATTAGGTTTCCTATTACAATGATAACATGAACCTTTATTCATGCCTGACCTACATATGAAATTATGAATTAATGGTATATACATATATATATATCTTGTTTTCTTACAATTTCAATTAAATTTCTTTATATAAGTATTAAGATAGAATTAGATTCATCTGTTATGAATATGCACGATTTAACACGTGGGTTTGCAACCCATTTTGTTCAGTCAACATTATTTCTGTGCATTACAAAGGAAATGACAAACTTACCCTATAATTTCATCTGGGCATAAAAATTATTCTAAAGGTGACGTAATAATGAAATATTACAACGATTTTACAAAAATATTGGGTGTACACAATCAGTTTTCCTAATCTCTTTCCCACGCTTACGCGCTCGCAACCCATAAAAACCACATCGAATATGTAAAACTGTAATATGAATGCGAAAACCAAATACATTACGTCACATACAGCTTTAAGGGAACTCAACTAACCTAATTTGTCCAACGTATAAAAGTTGTATAACAAAGCTCAATATTCTCAAACAGGTACAGCTATGGCCATTTAGCGTGGAGTTAACTACTTAAACTATCAAAACCCTCGAGAATACTTCACAATAAAATATTTGCAGTGTTCTTATGTAAAACTGACAAAAGTTTGATTTGAATAGCTCCTCCGCTCTAAACTGCTATTCATACAGAAAAATGGTGTTCTGATAGTCTTAAGAGGAGTTAGTACCAATATTTGCAAGTTTCATACATTTTTCAATACGAGTTTCTTGCAAACTATTTGTAGCAGAATAATGATTTATATCTTAAATTAAAGGTAATGAAGAAGTCTAGTAAATAACGTCGGTAAATTAAAAGAAGTGTATTGGAATGAAGATATTAGCTCGGAAACTTGTAAGAAATGGTAAAAATTGAAGTCTTTTAAATCAAATTTCTGTGGGTAGGTATTTTCATTTCTTTAAATTGTGACTGCTTTAGAAAGATAAGGACTATAGATGTAGCAAATAACGTCGATTTTTTTTTTCATTTTTAGTGGCGCTTTTTATAATTATTTGACTCTAATAGTACTTGTTTTTTCTCCCGAGATATATTTATTTGAAAGTTGTTTAAATACAAAGCAAAATAGCATATTTAACAATTATGGGCAAACAAAAATTTAGAAGAGTTAGTTCTCGTTAAAAATTTTCAATTTATATAAACTTCAAATTTTCATTTTTCGTCTTAAATTATATGGTTTTTGTTCGATGTTAGGTTTCTGTCTTTTGCGGTAGATGTCTCTAATGTGCTCTGTGGTCTAGGTCTAGGCTAATTTTATATGAATTTTCTCACTTTTAGGACACAAACCTACGTATAGTAAATTTTATTACCTACAGGTTCGCTGGTATCTAAATTGAAACTTTTGCTGAGTACTGACTCCTCTTAAGCTTGCTTTCTTATCTTATCTGTAGGTGCCTAAAGATTTGGACTCTGTCTGCACATACGCACATACAATTATTACTTAGCTGAGAGTTACGAACGTAAAATGGTTGGGTTAATTTGTAATCAAAAGTAGTTTATTATTTTGTTAAGTAAGGTATATAGTATGTGTAGTCTTTGGGAAGGTAAGGAACCAAGCTGTAAATTACTAGATGACTGCGTTTTCTTGTATGGATAGTAGTTTAGAACATTTTAGAGAATGGACTCCCAACGCACACCTATAGATTTCTGTTTCATGGCTTGGGAAGTATTCTCGAGGGTTTTGATTGATTTTAATTTTGAATTTCGTCCAGCAAACAAATGGAAATAAATAAAGGAGGAAAAAAACGCCGAAAAAATCACGTTTCTTGTATTGGTGTTGTGAAAATAATATTTGTAGATCGAACGCAATGCAATGTGATGACACTCATCAGCTGCACAATTTCATGATGACCCATTAAGCGCCGCTATGAATTGTGTAGGTAGCTATGAGGTAATCGCAATGCATTTGCGGAACTAAAGTAAATATATGTAATCACAGTGACCACGAATTTAAGCGGCACTGTTTTGAAATTGTACACCTGTGGTCAGTGAGTAAAAAATATTACTCAATGGCCCGGTAGTACATTAATTCATTGTTTTAAGTAGAATAAAAACAAAAATAAAAATGAAGAAAAGAAGCGACGAGGCAGAGGTAGGCGAGTAGTAGAGGAGAGTTTTGTTCTGACCACCCGCGCGTACAGAAGTGTCGAATTACTTGTCTTTCGGTAAATCACTGATAACAACCTTATTACTCATCTGTGAACAGTAGTAATTGTATTAATAAATGCCATAAAAAATAAGTCAAGTGGTTTTGTTTTTTGGTTATCGAAGCGCAAGAGAACATTCTCCAGTGTTGTGGTAGTTACATTGAGCAGTCGCTCAAATTAGGCACAACATAAATTGGCGCAGCCGGTAGGATCAAGGAAGCTTGGTTAAATAAACAACCGTAAACGCTTTAAAAGCCTTGATCCTATACGAACAAAAAGGGGTACCTGTGACAAAGAGCCATATAAAACGGCCAAGTCACCCCCAACGCTCGGGGTAGATAGCATCTTTAGGCGCCTCTGCTCCAGGCGGGCAAGCGTTCACCCCTGTTAGATAAGAAGGCAACAAGGAATTCTGGCCAGCAACACATCATAGCCAGAAGAAGTCAACGTCACCTCCAATTCGATCTCATCAGCAGCAACAAAATCATCAGTAGCAGAAAAACTTCGTTCCTGTGTTGAAAGGGAAAACGAAGACGGCTTTAAGCCCCCCTTTCAGCAGATCCAGGGGAATTTAAGAAGGCCTAGGGCCCCCCCGGCAGCGATACAACAGCAGACGAAAGTATTACAGTAAATTGGACAATAAAGAAACAGGAAAGTCATCACTACGAGGAGATGGGCAACAATAAATGCTCTAAGTTAATTAAGGTAAAAATTCACTTCATTCTTTAGTTAAATCTATTTTGAAAAGATATACTTAGACTAAGCTTTATTACACGTATATAGAAGTATATACTATTAAATTATAAGTTTTTTTCTCCTCAAGAAAAGTATTAGAATATTATTATTTAAAAGAAAAAAATTTAAGAAAAACAATTGGTATAGATTTATGATTTTTATGAGTGAAAATTCTTTCAATTTGATCGGTTATAAGAGTGATATTTAATTAAGAACGGCAAGAATTGATATTAGGCGTGATAATTTAAAAAAAAATTTTTTTGTGTAATTCACCTTGATGACTATAGATCAAGTTAGTCACTTTAAATGTGACACTAGTCAGTTGTCAACTTCCCGTTGATTTTTTTTTTAAATTCAAATGCGAATACTAGATCGTGGCGGTCCGATATCTCACTTGTAAATGGTTGGCCGCACTTCCACTAATTGCAAAAAAAAAAAAATTTTGATATAATTCAGAATCCTGTCTAAAAGTCCATTTTCAAACGAAGTAACAGTGAATTACATACATACATACGGTTCACAAATAAATGTTTCATTGAAATTTCTTTAATCCGGAAAATGGTAGATATTTCACTTTAAGTGTGATATTTGTTTTATCCATTCGCAAAGTACGTGTTGAAATCATTTTGTTTGATTTCCGTTTCGGTTGTTGGTCTCGTTCTAGTATTTCCCCGGTTAATGTCAAAATTTAGTAGCGTTGCGTGTGATATTGTGTAAAATTGTGTTAGTGATAGAAAAAAAAGTGCAGTGTGAGACCAAAATCGATTCCAGGTAAGACATTTAATGTCGCAAGAAACATCAGATGACCCAAGATCACCCAACGCGACTTTTAGCAGTCCACCAAAAAGCCATTCCACGCCAGTGACGAGAGATCAGAGCGAGTATCCGTTCTATGTATTGAGTTCTGCTCAAAAGAAATTCTGGAAGAAAATCAACTCTTTTTCCTTCGAGAACACCAGCCCGTCTGTTAGTACAGAGGACACTAGTTCAAGAACTGATTGTGGAACTTCGGAAACAGCAGAGGATAAGTTAATTGTGTCAGAACTGGACGAGAATAAACCAGTTATCCCCAAACCAATAGAGGAGAAGTGTATCATTACGGAAACTACTGAGGATAGAAGGCCCATTATTGAGAAAGTGGATGTGGAAACTCAGACCAGGGATACAATAACGGAATTGATGTCCTTAAGATCCGGAGGGAGGTATCGACAATCCTTGGACGCACTACCATCAATCCAAGAAGAAGAAGAAGAACTACGGAGTCAATCTTTGGAACAGCCAGAAGACAATATCAGTGAAGAGCAACAACAACAGCAACACAGTCAATCTTCGAATAGTTCTGTGCAGCTAGACGAGTTAACCAGTGAAAAGAGCTCATCGGAAAACTCAATTTTAGAAATGGAGCCACCAGTGGATATAATTAAAATTAATCAATTAATATTTAATAGTGTACCAATTTTAATGGGCGAAATAGGTCCCAACTTAGTTCCAGAAATAAATATATTTATCAATTGTTGTAAGCATGTTATTAATTGTCTAACCGAAAGTGAAATTCCAGTATTCCTTAAATTGCTTCCAACGCGCTTCAGAGGCAGGGCGGCAAGTATTCTGGAAGGTACAGGTTTCAATAACTTCCAGCAATTGGAGACCCAGATCCAAAATAAATTAGTAAATACAAAGAGCTACGTGGCTCTTGTAAATGAACTTAGGGTGTTGTTTCAATTACCAGCAGAAACTTTGACAAGCTATGCTCAAAGGATAAAAACATTATTTAAAAGCTGCGTTTCTAAAATCCCTGATCGACACTCTGGCACAGCAGCAGAGGCAGTAAAAAGGGATTTAGAGGAAACAGCCATATATGTATTTAAGACAGGTATAATCAACCCAAACCACAGAATGTTTCTCTTACAGGACTCTGGTGAGAGTTTAGCATCAGTAGTCGAAAAAGCTGAAAAGCTAGAAGAAGCCGAAAGACAAACACTGTCGATTTTACAAAATCCTTTAGGTATACCATTGGCCCAACCAGTAATTGATAGTTATCCAGTCAATACTACTTGGATGCCTATCAGAGATCCACCAATGCAAAACCCACCTCAAAATAGGCATTATAATAATTTCGCCCCAAGTGCAAGGAATCAGTATGATAATACCAAAGGCTATCACCCCCGAATTAAATGTACTTATTGTAATAAAAACAATCATACGTTTTCGGAGTGCTACCAAAGGAAGAATGCGACTTCTGGTAATAGTTATCAGAATTCTGCGTACGCTTCTCGAAACAATAACAGGGATAGTAAGACTCAAAATCGGCAGATAAACCTAGTACAAAATAGCAGGTCTGCTGAAGGTGGTGCAATAAAATGTGATTTTTGTCAAAGAAGAGGTCACAATACAAACCAGTGCCGAGCAAAGCAAGACTGGGAAAGTAGGTCGACTCAAAATAACCACCAGTTTTCGGAAAACTAAATAAGGACTTGCGAGGACACCGCGGAAGTCCAAACGTTAGTAAAGAAAATCGGTGTCAGCCCTCCCAAGTTCCTAAATGTTCAGTTAAATTACCCTTGGATATAGCAGCTAAGTCCTCGGTAGAACTATTAGTCGACACGGGAGCTGACGTGAGCCTATTAAAAAAATCCATGTTACAAGGAGAGAAAATAATAAATACTCAGGAAAAAACGCAACTGAGCAGTATTTTTGGAAAGGGACAGACAATTGGAACATGTACAGGAAAATTTCAGCTAGAAACTCCTCAAACATGTAAATTTCACGTAATTAAAGATAGTGAAAATGTCCCATATGATGGAATACTTGGAAATAATTTTCTATTAAATAAATGTAATATAAAGGGTCCAGATGGAATATTAGAATTTCCAGCGACACCTACAAATTTAGCAACATTTTCAGTGCCACTTAATATGAACTGCAAATTTCGCGACTCTAAGGACTTAAAAACGACACTAAATTCACCTATTAGCAGGTCTACGGTCCAAGCCCAAAAGGAAAAGCCTGGAAAGCCGCAACCTATGGAAATGGAAAACACCACTCAGATCTCCGAGAGAAAGTGGTCCATTCCGCATAAAGGTGAACAATCTGAACGGAAGCAAGCAAAGGGACTTAAGGTTAGAACGAAGATTCTAGTTCCAGCACGCTCAGAAAAATTAGTGCCAATCCCTATTAGAGACAACGGCGAATTTGTTTGTTTATCAAAAGAAGTGAGTGAAGGTGTTTTTTCAGGAAATTGTTTAACAAGACCATGGAAAGGTAGAGTTGTGTTGCCTATTATTAACGTTAATAATACTGATCAGGTATTAGATAACATGGAAATTGATCTTCACCCAATAGAAAATTATCATATTCTAACATTAAACGAAACGAACTGGGAAAAACCCAAAATAAAAACCGAAGAGAGTAAGACCTTTGGAAGCAGAAAACATGCGTTTATTAACAATCGAGACAGGAAACGAATCGAAATTCTGAAAGAGCAAATCAATATGGATACAGATGCCAATCAAGAAAAAAAAATGCTGTCCTCGAAATATGTTATGAATATAACAATATCTTTCTTCTACCTGGAGATAAATTGAGTTATACGGGCTCAATAAAACACGAGATTCCAATTAAGCAAGATTGTCCCCCTCTCAATCAGAAAATGTATAGACTACCGGAGAAGCAAAGAAATATCATCCATGAACAAGTTGAAGAAATGCTTGAAAATGATATAGTAGTACCTAGCACTAGTCCATGGAATTCGCCACTCTTAGTTGTTCCGAAAAAGGCTGGAATAAATGGAGAAAAACAATGGCGTGTTGTGGTAGATTTCAGAAGGCTAAATGAAATCACGATTGGAGATGCCTTCCCTTTACCCAGAATTGAAGATATCTTCGATCAATTGGGGCATTCAAGGTACTTTACCACGCTTGACCTGGCCAGTGGTTATCATCAAGTGCTAGTGGAGGAGAAAGACCAACCTAAAACCGCTTTCAGTACTCCACACGGGCATTTTGAATTTAAAAGGATGCCTTTTGGGTTGAAAAGCGCACCTGCTACATTTCAACGATTAATGAACCATGTGCTAACTGGTTTGCAGGGTTTTAAGTGCTTCGTATATTTAGACGACATTGTAATTTACGGGAAAAACTTGTCGGATCATAACGCTAAACTTAGGGAGGTACTCAAAAGACTTCAGCTAAATAACTTAAAACTAAAAATAGAAAAATGTCAGTTCTTGAGAAAGGAAGTAATCTATCTGGGACATAAGTGTTCCAGAGAAGGAGCCTTGCCAGATCCCTCAAAGGTAAGCTGCGTTCAAAGCTTCCCCCAGCCCAAGACAGTAAGGCAGGTACAATCCTTCCTTGGGTTGGCTAATTATTATAGGAAATTTATTCCAGAGTTCTCTAAAATAGCAGAACCCCTCAATAAACTCCTACGAAAAAATGTAAAATTCAAATGGACGGATCAATGTGAAAATTCTTTTAAAAACCTTAAGAACAAGCTAATCTCACCCCCTATTTTAGTTTACCCCGATTTCGATAAACCATTCTCCTTAACTACGGATGCTAGCGGAGAAGCTTTGGGTGCAGTGTTATCCCAAGGAGATGTGGGGAACGATCGGCCCATTGCTTACGCAAGCAGGAGTTTGAATAAAGCCGAGAGAAATTATTCCGCCACAGAAAAAGAAATGCTGGCAATAGTCTGGGCTACAAGAAATTTTCGGTGTTATTTGTATGGTAGAAAATTTACTATTTACACTGATCACAAGCCACTTAAGGGAATCTACAGTACCAAAGATCCTGGCTCGCGATTACTAAGATTTCGCCATAAACTCTCTGATTATGATTATATCATAGAGTATAAACCAGGTAGGCTCAATCGTAACGCTGACGCATTAAGCAGAATCCAGAGTTCTAGTGAGATGGAGTGCAATAAGAACGAAGTTCCGCAGACAATGATAACTAAAGCACAAGTCCACCAGCAAAGAGTTACAGATGATAAGGAATATAAACCCAATCCCGCATGCATGGCCATTACCAGAGCGCAAAGCAGAGCTAAAGGAGACCACACAAGTTTTTCTGAAAGACAAGATGACTCGCCCAAAAATAAGTCTAGTTGTATTGGAGAGGACTCAGAAACTAATTCAGTTAGTTCCCAAGAGTCCAAGATTGACGAAAGTGTGCAAATACTTGGTAACCGGAATGAGATCGAGACCATTCTTCGGGATTACCATAACGCACCTTTAGGAGGTCATCTGGGAGTCTATAAAACTTATAAACGTATCAGAAGAAACTTTAAATGGAAAGGAATGCTCAAAGACATTCACAAGCATATCAAAACTTGCATTAAGTGTAGAAAAAATAAGCATAGTAGAATCACCAAGATGCCGATGGTAATAAGTTCCATTGCAGCGAGGCCATTCGATAAGGTTTATCTCGACATAGTGGGCCCGCTACCAGAAACCACTAAGGGAAATAAGTACATACTTACCCTGCTGGATGATGCAACTAGAGTTTTCGATTGCATACCGTTGACTAATGGAGAAGCCATCACGGTAGCCGAAGGATTTTATAAATTAATGATGAAGTATAAGATACCCAAAGCTGTCGTCACTGATCAGGGGGCAAATTTCACCAGTAATTTGTTTAAACGACTTTGCAAGCTATTCAAAGTGAGAAAGTTGCAGACCACAGCCTACCATCCACAGGCAAATGGCGCTCTTGAAAGAGCACACGGACCCCTGATTGAGTATTTGAGAAGTTTGGTGGACGAAAATGTAGCCGAATGGGACCAGTGGCTCGAGGAAGCAGTCCATGTTCGCAACCATTCAACTCATGTTGGTGGAAAACATACACCGATGGAGGCTCTATGGGGATTTTACGACCCGCCACCAAACAATCTAAAACGACAGCCTGAACCCATCTATAACTATGACGATTTTGTAAGCATTCGTAGAAGAAGAATGCAAATACTGCACAAGCGTGTTAGGGAGGAGCTTCTTAAAAGCAAGCTAAAGTCTAAGGAATATTACGATAAAAATACCCGTAGCATTGTACTGCATGTAGGAGACCAAGTCTTACTAAAAAATGCAGTTAAAAAGAATAAATTATCACCAGTTTGGACTGGGCCGTACATAGTAAAACAGGTTAATAATGATGTAAACTGCACGATCCAAATTGGTCGGAAGTTACGAAGGGTGCATAATAATAGGTTAAAATTATTTTAGTTAAAAATAAGTTATATTTACGATTTTGGGGATTAGCAGAATTTAATTGTTACTTCCTTATTACCCACAGGGAACATTAATATGGCTGTGGGCGGCCATACATCTAGCGAACTCACAAGCTGCTATAGAGACTCTCACCCCCACAGGCGTATTATTTGAACCACTCAATCCGGCGTACTTATACACGAAGACCTGGGTTGTTTATACCAAAATTCAAATCACTGAAGAAACGGAGGCGTTGGAATTTATTAACCGCTGCGAAGACACAGTGGAACGTCTCTGTCACGTACAAAGAAGCACCGAGGAAAGAGACTCGTGTTATACGTGGAAAATAGACTTAGATCGGCAGGTAGATAAGATTAAGAATAGGTTAAGAGATACAAATTTTTATTTATTAAATCGAAATAGGCGGTCATTAGCAAATATAGTAGGCAGGTTTTCAAATTTCTTATTTGGTACTATGGATGATAGGGATGCTCAAACCATTTACAAAAAACTAAAAGACCTTGACAGCCAAAATTCAGAGAACATACATTTAATGGAAAAACAAGTCAGCATAGTGAAGGCAAAATTTAATGCCATTGACCAAACATTCCAAAACATAAAGCATTACCAAAACAGCCTAGATGAACGTTTTAAGGACTTCATAGACCAAGTACAGAACTCCACGAATGAAATCAAGACAGAACTCAAATCAGTCCACATTAAAGCCGACACAAATGGACTTCTTATATATATTCTACACCAACTCCAGGAGATACATCAACGTCTAACAGACGAATATATGGTAATAAATGCTCTACACCAACACTCATTACATCCTTTAATTTTATCCGCAAACGATTTAGTCCAAATTTATAAAGAAATTAGTGAGCAGGGTATGGGAAATATTCTTCTAGATTTTAAACTGGTAAGTCATATAGTTCAAGTAGATAGCGTCCAGAAGGGAAAAGAATACTTTATCAGAATTACACTACCTCTACCAGAAGACACTATTTTTACAATAAACAAAGTCTACTTGCTACCCACACCGATCTCACTGGCGAAATCAGCTATCTTAGATATCAAAGCAAATTATTTTTTAAATAATACAAAAGCGCAGAGATATGTAGAACTGTCCAGTGCAGATTACTGGGAACACTAGCAAGATACACATTTGTTTCCAAACCGTACCTAAGGGAATAAGTTTCAGTAAGTCTAACTGTCTCATGGGTTTGTTCAATAATCCCTCTCCGGGACCCGCTCCTTGTACCCATAGAATTATGGAAAATAATATGAATTTACTTACAAAAATGGTTAGACCGAACTCTTGGCTATTTGTAGCCACGCAGGAAGAAACACTTTCTTGTAATTGTAGTAATCAGTTCAACCACATGACCCTAAAGGGTTCTGGAATACTCTCACTAACCCAACCATGCATATTTACACTAAATGAACACGAGATACCCTATGAGAGTAGTGTCAGCTATCACACACCCATACACCAACCTGAGCTGCAAAATTTCCCCAAAATCAACCTAGAAGAGATGTTTAGGGAAACTCCACAAGTAAAATTCGGAAATAAAACAGGTCTAAAAATAAATACCTCCGGAAATCACAATAAAGAGCTCTTGAAGACAAGTAAAGATCTTGAAGAACTACAACAAGAATTGCGGAAAACTGTAGAAAAAAGGGAACATGAAAAACTCAGTATACAAACATATACTAACACTGGAATTATGGTAACATTTTCTATTGCTCTAATTCTTTTTCTAATTATAAGATATATTAAAAACAAAGGTCAGAATAAAGCATCTGTCCAAGCCCCCAACATACAAATCCAACGCAGGCAAACCTTCACTATGAGTAGAGTTGACACACATAACCCGGACAAAAAATCACCCCCAGTCAAAAGTCAAAATGGGAAACAGCCACCCATACACGAAATTCACACCGTCTCTAATCAAATCCCAGAAACGGACGAGCCAAACCCAAACATTAATCAAATAATAACACTCCATCCTAGTATTGAAAATTCGCATTCATCAAACGACCCAAGCGAATCGTACCTTTACAAGGTTTGAAAAAATTATCACTGCCTATGAGGAATTTGTTTTATTACTTAATTTTTTTTTTACCAACTTTAAATTGTTTTTATTTTTTTTTACGACCATCAAATTGAAAGAATTAAAAGCCGATAAGATTAGTCAACAAAATTAAAAAAAAAATGTTTATATGTACTCGTATATACATATGTAATAATAACACTCAGTATGTACAATGTCAAGTTCACAAAAAAAAACAAAGACGGAAATTTTTGACGTAGGTAAGAAATTTGACCGCCAATGCAAAAGAAAAAAAAACAAGAAGTTTGTTAGTAATAATGATTCCATATATGTGTATAGCATTTTAAAAGTTCAATTTCATGTAATAATGATTTTTTTTTTTTTTTTTTTACAAATATATGTACATAATTAAGAACTAAATAATAGAGACTATGTCGAATTAGATATTAGGGTAAAAACATATAATAATATGTAATAAGTAATATGCATGTTAAGCAAAATAAAATTATAATGGTCCAGAGCTTCTCGAACGCCTCTGTCACGACGACGGCGTCTTCGCAAGGGGGAGGAATGTTGTGAAAATAATATTTGTAGATCGAACGCAATGCAATGTGATGACACTCATCAGCTGCACAATTTCATGATGACCCATTAAGCGCCGCTATGAATTGTGTAGGTAGCTATGAGGTAATCGCAATGCATTTGCGGAACTAAAGTAAATATATGTAATCACAGTGACCACGAATTTAAGCGGCACTGTTTTGAAATTGTACACCTGTGGTCAGTGAGTAAAAAATATTACTCAATGGCCCGGTAGTACATTAATTCATTGTTTTAAGTAGAATAAAAACAAAAATAAAAATGAAGAAAAGAAGCGACGAGGCAGAGGTAGGCGAGTAGTAGAGGAGAGTTTTGTTCTGACCACCCGCGCGTACAGAAGTGTCGAATTACTTGTCTTTCGGTAAATCACTGATAACAACCTTATTACTCATCTGTGAACAGTAGTAATTGTATTAATAAATGCCATAAAAAATAAGTCAAGTGGTTTTGTTTTTTGGTGATCGAAGCGCAAGAGAACATTCTCCAGTGTTGTGGTAGTTACATTGAGCAGTCGCTCAAATTAGGCACAACATATTGGGGCCACCCTTAATTTAAAATTTTATTTTATTATTATTTGTTGTTATAGTGGCAATAGAAATACACATTCTGTGAAAACTTCAACTGTCTATCTGTTACAGTTCATGAGATACAGCCCGGTGACAGACAGACGAACGGTCGGACATCGGCTCCCGTTCCCGTTTTTACCCTTTGGGTACGAAACCCTAAAAACCCGTAAACATCATGTTTGAAAACACAAAATAATTGGAGTACCCATGTATTCCCTTTTTTAAGAAATTCGCGGATACCTAGGTGAACAATTAGCAAAAAATAACTCACTTGACAGGTATTCACGGTATTTAGAAAAAAGGGAATTTTCTCGCCAACTACACATTAAAGTAGCAAAAAGTATACAAACCTGACCAATGATGATTAATTTCCACACCTAATTTCCTAATTCACACAAAATCACTGACTTTCACACAAATTTAACAATACGAAATTCGCGCGCGGCTGACATTTTAAAATTTTAACGTCAAAACGGAGTAATCTTGGACCCCGAATCGAATGGCCGCAATTGTTTCGTGAATATTTTGACGGATCACAGACAGCGATAAGTTTTGGTAAAATTTAGAAAACTTATCATAATTAAGTATTCGAAATTAATATGGATTTCTATGGGAAAGATGTAAAAAAATGCAGTTTGTAATTTGACATCAATTGATAATAACGAAATCGTACATTGTAGTCAAATATAGTCCAAAAATTAAGAAATTCATTTTTATGGATATGAAATCTGGACAAATTTTTCTATAAAAAGGGGGTTCATTTACTCAATTTGTCTTCTTATTTTCAAAGTAGCCAGAGTGCGAGCTCATGTATTAGCATTTCTTCCACTAATTTGAAATTTTTCTTCAGCGACATCGGCAATTGATAAAAGTTTTAGCAGCCAAGGAACTTAGCGTGAAAAGAAAACATTTATTTGTTTTGTGCTCTATTTATAATTCATCATAAGGATTTTTAAGGAAAATTCTCATTAACTGCATTCAGTGCCAAAAATAAAGCGTAAAATTTTCAATTCATTAATTTCCCAATTTGCGTTTAAGGCATTCTGATGAAGCCTGCCAGGTGATGGTCATACACATATGTAGGAATTTAATAAGAGCGATTGATGTACCGCTAACTATTTTTCTTTATTTCAGCAATTCAACAATTTTGCATTTAAATTACTCAATCAATTCGAACTTTCAAACAACTATTTAACATGTGAAAACTATGCCATTAGGTCATCTTCACACCACATAATAATTGGAAATTAGCCCTGCATTGAGTCCTAATTTTTAAATTTTCAGCCACTAGAGTAAATAACAAATATTCAAATATCTAATTAGTGTAAACATTCTGACACGTAATTCATTAAAAATAAAGGTAGCATAATTTTGTTGTAATTGAAAGAAAATTTGACTCAGGTAATTATTATTTCGTTAATTAATTTGTCTTCGCATAACTTTACACATAAATTGAATTATGTACATAAATAAAATTGAAATTCTAGAAACTAACTAGTGTAATTTAAGTTGAAGGCAAAGTCAAAAATTGAATGAAGTTAGTGAATTTTTAACGTAATTTTGGTTCTTTCGTAGTCTTAGCATTTTGTTCATGTAATTATAGTTTTTCTCTTTATTGCAAAAAATTAAGTGAACAATTGAGCGATAAATTTCATCTTTTTTTATTTTACCGCTAAAATCCACACAGATATTTTATTTTCGTTTTTATCTACAGTTCATTCGAATGTCAATTATTTAAATTGACAAATTTCATTGAACTATGCTTTACAAACGCAGTTTTTTCGTAAATGTCAATCAGTGGCGGATACAGCGGGGGGCGATCGGGGCGATCGCCCCCCCCTAGAGCTCTAATAATAATAAATAAAAATTTATATTCTAATCCAATGAAATAGAAAATACAAAAAAAAATTTTTTTTAAAAAAGACCGTTTCTAAACCGGCGTTAAAAAAATAGAAAATAATTTCTCCCTTCATTTCTCCAGAGTTTCCCTTCATTTTGCATTTAATTAAATTTTTAAATTATATTACATTTGTATATAAATTTTAAAATTTTCAAGGTATACAATCTGGACAGCTCAAATTACACTACAGTGAATAACAATTTCCCGAAATTTAAATTTGGAACTCCTAATGTTTATCAAAATACTTAATCAAATTACTTTCCTTTGAATATGCTTTCTTTGTGTACCATGAAAATTTAAAAATTTTTATACAAATGTAATTTGATTAAATGGAAAACTCTAGATAGTTATTTGATATATTTATTGTTTTTTCCTTTTTAGTCATAAATTATTCTCAAATAAATGTAAAATTATATCACTAATGAATTTTCAGTACAAGCATTGTTGCACTTTTTTGTGATCGAAAGCTCACAAAAGCCGGGTATTTTGATGAAGAGTAGTATATTGGGAAAATTATCATAGCCGAGGTAATTAATCTCAGATTCAGTTGTCCTGCAAATATTTAATTTAAGGCAAATAGGATAATATGTATATTAACCCTACCTAATTAGCATTCCTCGAAAATTTCTTCCACCATTTAAGTTGCAAGAAATTGCAGTCCAGCCCAAGAAATTATGGTGTTTGAGCAAAATGCAAGCGACCTATGTATGAAAAACACCAGTAGCGCAAGCAAGAAGTGTATAATGTCTATTTTATGTGGGATTACTATGCTTACGGGATCAAAAACTTATACAGATAAAAGAACTCTGGCGATATCTGAATGCTAATGAAATTTTAATGCCAAAACGAAATGAGAAAGCTATACAGAGCAGTCAACAGCTGATGGCAAGTGCGGTTATAGGGGGCGATGGGGGCGATCGGCCCCCCCCCCCCCCTAGAGCAAACGTCTGGATCCGCCCTTGATGTCAATTATATGAATTGACATCAGCTGTCAGTAAAACACAGATTAAATTCAACATATTTCATTTATGTTAAGCAGATTTCAGGACTTCAACATTATTTAAAAATAATTCACTATTTCATAATTTTTCACAAATTAATTAGCAAATTTTAAATAAATTTCAATGCGAACATTTCTTCCAGATAAATTACAACGAATTTTACAATATTAATTAATTACGATATACAAAATTTGAATTATTTTAAGAAAAAAAAAAAAACAATTGCTGAAATTAAATTTTAAATTTTTTGTTTTATATTTTATTTAGAAGAAATGTTGAATTAAATTTAAAAACTCTTGATTTAATTTTGAAAAACTCGTTCAATTTTATTTCAAATTTTCTGATTGATTTGTGAAAATAGTTGAAGTATTTTTAAATATTGTTGAATTCCTTTTGAAATCTGCTTGAAATAAATGAAATCTGTTAAATTTAATATGAAAAGATATATTATTATTGAAAAGTTATATACATAGGTAAATATTATGTATTTATTTAGAAGTTCATTAAAGATTTCATTTCTGACTTTACAAAAAGTAACAATAATAATGAGAAAGAAAAGTAACTTTAACTAAGCTGATCTCTTATTTGACTTTTGGAAAAATGAAAGTCAATGGAATCAAAGTAGTGGTTACAGACATTGATGAAATCGGCTCGTGCATGCCATAGTTTGTAGCTACTATGCTGAAAGTATTTAAGAGCTCAGGGGAATATTAAGCTTGTTAGTCAATTTTATGTTCTTTTTTTTAACTTTAATTTTTAATTTAACTTTCGTTCGAGCTCTGTGATTTGCATTGGTAGTATGAAAAATTTTGTGTACAATATATATCGTTACTAGAAGCGGGTAAATGGTTTCTGTTATTATATGTTATAGACTAGCATTTGGAATGATGGTACTGGTATAGTGAGGTTGGGAGTAGTAATGTGTTGTTGAACTTTGGCCTGTTGTCTTGTAACTACAATTACGGTAATTGTTGAATTTTGTTTATTTTCATTATTTTCAGGAACAGTTCGACTACGAGCGTCGGAACTTATATCCATTTTACCTCAAGGTATCACATTACCTGATGTTTTAGGTTCATAAGCCAAACTTATGATCTGTAATTATGGTAAATTTTCTAGATAAACATAGGTTCTGTTATTTTGTTCATATATTTGAGAAAGGACAGCGCCGAACAATTTGAACTAAATATATTTCCTTATTCTTACTAACCAAAATGGATGATTTGGAAGCTTTACACTTCCACCATTTACAAACCAAAACATAATAAATAATTAATCAATTCGTTTTACTTTCGCGAGTGGCAAAAGTTAAGCGTTGAGCAACTTTCTTCATTACCTATTCGACACGAATCTTTTATACAGAGTATCCCAAAAAATAGTGATAATCGGAAGCCTGGAGGTAGAGCGTCCCTCGGGAAATCCAAATCACCCCCATGTATGTTTTACGGTTTTTTGTAGTTTTCGAGTTATTACAAATTTTCGAGATTTTTCGCTAATTACATGTTGTAAGGTAATTTTGGTCATGGCGGTCGAAGAAAGTGAGATAGGCACTTATTTTTTTTTTTTCAAAATAGCTTGACAGTGCATCTGTTGTATTTAAATACATTTATTTCAGTACACTTCACCATTGTCTCAAAAAGTAATGTTGAATTTTTTCTTTTACCAAAACAAAAACTAACTTGAATGTTCTATGGCAATTTTAAGAAAAAAGTTCCATATCTTTCTTCTTCAGAAACTAGTTCAAAAACTTCCTTAGTTCATCGACTTTACATGGCATCATACTTAAATTTCGATTCAGATTGTACTAAGTGTAAAATTTAACAATTTTAATTGGGAAGTAAAAACAAGTAAAACTGAAAATTAAATAAAAATAATTATTTTATTGTGAAAAATTACAAAAAGTTTTCAAAATGTCTACCTTCCTTTTCGACACATAACCGACAACCGCGGAAAAAATTCTCTTTCAGTCGATTGAATGCTTGTCTGTTTCTTTTGATGTTTTCTTCCGCCTCTCTTAATCTACTCGACGAATTTGCCAAATTTCTGCATTCTTTACAATAAACCAATTTCTACGGTTTCATTTTTGCCCACCAAAAAATCACCATGTATATTTGGACATTGCCTGAAAAGGTACGATATAGAGAACTGAACAGTAGTACATGTTCGAATTTGGACTAAATCCCCTTCTTGGTGTTGCCATACAACGATTGAGGTTTTGTATGTATACTGTTAAAAGGATCAAACCTAGACGCTTTTATTGTACTGAAAACTTCTTCAAAATATAAAATCCTATGAAATTGGTTATAATCATTTTTACTGTTCGACGAACCGTTCTACAAATATATTCGATAAACCACTTCACCAATCATACCTACACAGAGAGCTGACCATACGAAATTTCATACAGGCCAGGCGTGGCCAACAATAAAGAAAAGCATTCTCGTAAATTTACCACATTCATATCATACTAGATAGGCTATGCCGATTCTGGCTCAAACCGTGAAAAATTATTCTAAGTCCAAAATGTAAACAAAGGCACGTGTACGTCTACGTACATATTTGACCTTGAGATTATACCGGAAGTGTTGGTGATAAGGTTTGACAGTTTACTTCCGGTCTGTGGGAAGTGACGTCATAGCGGAAGTGTGGTTTTGTTGATAAGGATCGTTGGAAAATGTAGCAGGATATCCTGGTGTTGACCGGAAGTGTGGTCTTGGTGATAAGGGTGTAGAAAGGGCGGACGTATGGTATTGTTGATAAGGAGCGTGGGAAAATGTAGCAGGATATCCTGCGGTCAGCCGGAAGTGATTTTTACTATAAATTGGAAGGTGACTGAAGATTGAGTACAGTTTTATTTAGTTTTTTGTGAATAAAGTGCTTAAGTATAGAACGGAAAAAATGTCTACAGGAAAGAGATCATTTGTTGAAGTTTCATCTAGGATGCTGAAAAATGCATCTTCACTTTAAGCAGAATCGGGGAAACAAGGAAATTCTTTGAAACCTTCTCCTCTTCAAATGGACTTAGAGAAGCAAGCACATTCTTTGAATGTTTTCAATTCATTTGTATACAAAGGTGTTATACCCTGCAGAGATATGGTATTAATAAACCATATAGAATATTGGAAGCTATGCGACTGAATACTGTTTATGGTGAAAAGATCCAATTGGAGGTTGATGAGGGATGTGTATACTTACCCCAGCGGTACTTGGCTGTACAAGATGAGATATTGAAGGATATATCATACTGATATATTTAAATTAGAAAATAATGTTCCAATATACAATGTGTTGATGTACCACGATGTATGATACATAGTGGTGTATGTGCATTACAAAATGTTTAAAAATTTACGGATAATGATAATATTTAATAAAATAAAATTTTTCTTAAAAACCAATCGTTTTATTATCATAATTTTTATAAAATGCCTTTAAATTTCTTTTTAAGAAAATTGAAAATCAATCGTCTATTACAAATTCATTCAACCCCCAGCACATCTGATCCAGTTGAAAGGTTTGGAATTGTAATAAACGTCGACATCTTTATCCATGCATTCCATGTCTAGGGAATCCTCTTCTATAATCATCTCATACTCCATCTCTAAAATAAGTGCCTTATGTCCATTTATGTAGTTGATGTCTAAGTAAAAATATGTAAAAATAAATAAAATAATCCGTAAATTATTGAAATGGTAGATAGGTACTTACTATTTTGTCATAATGCAAATTTTCGCCGCACGGAGTGACATACTCGTCCCACTCCCCAAATCTATACTGGGATTCCTGTACTAATATCTTCATTGGCCTCGCTGTATTAAGGATAAGCACCTGCACCTCATCCCTTATAAGGCTGAAGGTGCTACGCCTATCAGCATCTAGGATATAGTTCAATTCCAGGATGACTTCTTCAGTAGTTTTTAACGGCATCTTTCTTCTATGAAACTATTAATTATTCACACCCGAATTTACTTTTTGAATGAAATACTGACTCTAATGTTCCTGAATTTATCAGTATTTTTGGTAAAATTGAAATGTTCTCACAATCCAAAAGTCATACTTCCAGGATATCCCCCGAAAATCAGGCTATCGAATTATTCTCATAGTGCTAAAATGTTATCTAATTAATTCCCATAATGCAAAAATCTCACTTTCACTAAATTCCCACAGCATCGTAAAAACAGCAAATTTCATAGTTTCAAGATAGTCCTCCTAGCCCAAAAATATGCTAAATAAAAAATAGCGTATTTTTATTAAAGTTCTTCTAATTAAAAAGCTAAATTTTTTGCAGCAGCATGGTCTTATCATATTGGATAAAATTCTCACGACTGCTAAATATTTAGTGAGCAATGTATTCCTATATAAAAAATTGTGGATGATTTTCAAGAAAAAAAAAATACAATTTCTTAAGAAACCAATTGTTTTATTTTCATATTCGTATTATATACATATATATATATATATATTTTAAAATTATAAAGTAGGTTTCACTCGATTTTCTTGCTTCAGTGCTTAGTTTTCCCACCATTATAAAAAAAAAATTTGAATTTCAAAATAATTTCGTTCAAGTATGGGCGAGGTATGGTGCAAGACATCTTATCCTGTATCTCGGGGAGTACCTGAGCTAGGCTAAAAATGTTGTATTTATCTGAAAGGTAACAAATTAGGGATGTTTTCTGTGGACACGGAATAGTTTGCTAATATGGTTACTTTATGAGATTTGCGACCCTCAAAGAAGATAATTTTTCGAAGAGAAAAACATTTTTGAAGTTTTATCGTTAATTTTTTACTTATCTAGAAACTTTTTTGAAAGGTAGTTATAATAAATGAAAGCCAGTAGTAATACGAATAAAACAAGACCAAAATAGCTGTTCAGTAAGCAAAACGAGCTGAGTTACAGCCAAAAAAGCGTTGCAAGGACCTCATTTTCGAAAAAATCTAAAATCCGCTGTAATTTCGAAAATAACACGAATTCGAAAAAAATTAATATGTCATTTTCAATTGCAAATCACCTCATTTCTTAGGGGTTTCAGTATTGCATACTTTTCCTGGAACACCCTGTACATCGAACTCTCATCGATTTGTCCTCCTCAAAGTTTAATTTGAAATGCCTGTAAAACACACGATCACTCTCTATAATTCCACCTATGTCTTTTTCTTTGTTTATTAAGTCTTGCCTGAATCCTTCAATTGCCTCCACAACACTCACTACACTCTTTTCTGGTATTAATTCCACATCAGTTTCCTTAGGTGATTCAGTTCCATTTTCTGAAGAAATAACAGAAGAATCATCATTTAAGGGCATATTAGTTGTTGTTGTTGTAGGTAACGCATCATAAGTAGCATTACTCGGTGTAAGTAACCGAAATGATAAATAAATTTGAATAGAATCATTATTTGGTAGCTTTATATCAAAATCAATATTATCGCTTGATTTATGTCCTAAGTTTAAATTAATTGGAAGCGCTAAGCAATTTGCATATAGAGAGCATACTAATGCAAAAGCAATAAAAGTTTTGAATAACATAATATATCTTTGTTGGTTTAATTGTTGTTGTTGACTGTTCAAACCGTTGGCAAAGACTATTCATATTAATTCAATTTATTATATACAAGTGCAGTCCTTGTCACTCAATTTTTCAATTCTTTTATATCTTTTATTTTTTCTGCTTTGTTTGCTTCTTGTTGTTTTATCGGTTTACGATACCACTCCTCCTCAAATGCAAATGGACAATTATGGAGGAAGAAATTAGTACTTGGACGTTTGATCACCCCATCTTGTAGCCAACCTATTACAGTTAATTCTCCTCCCTTAACTTCGATCTTACCATGTTCAAACGGTTTCATGCGCATCTCCACAAAACTTGAGGGAATTGGTTGACTCTAGTTAAAGTCATTATCTTACATCTTTTACCATCTTCAGCAGTCACTTTGATTAAGTCACATCTTACAACAGAATGCACAATCTTCATATACATCCAACCATTAGACATATACAAAAATGTGTTTCATCCCATATAGAATCAATCCAAAACATTATTTTTTTTTTAGCCTTTGAACTATGTATGCAAACCTTTCCACTACTAGATTAGCAATGATTAGATTGTATAAATGAAATATCTTATATATATATATTTTAGATATCATCTTCTCTGTCACTATAAACGTGAATATTCATTTCTCAGTTAAAAGTAGGAAAAGCAAAAATCACCATATTAATCAATTTAATTTTTTTAATTTTTTAATAGAACAGGTACATATATAATAAATGTATCAAAACATTATATTAGTAATAATTAGCCCCTAAAGCCATGCTCTGCACTATCTCATTAAATTCATCGCTCGAATTGGGCCTTTCCTCTTCTAGCTCGACTAGTGATTTAAACTCCAGTACATATGATTTTCCTTGAGGTCCTCTGCTAATTATGTAGCAGTGTCCTCCTGATATATCCTTCAGCCAAGTACCGTTTGGGTAAGTATACACATCCCTCATCAACCTCCAATTGGATCTTTTCACCATAAACAGTATTCAATCGCCTAGCTTCCAATATTCTATAAGGTTTATTAATTACCATATCCCTGCAGGGTATAACACCTTTGTATACAAATGAATTGAAAACATTCAAAGAATGTGCTTGCTTCTCTAAGTCCATTTGAAGAGGAGAATGATTCAAAGAAATTCCTTGTTTCCCCGATTCTGCTTGAAGTGAAGATGCATTTTTCAGCTTCCTAGATGAAACTTCAACAAATGATCTCTTTCCTGTAGACATTTTTTTCCGTTCTTTACGTAAAAACTTTATTCACCAAAAACTAAACAAAACTGTACTCAATCTTCAGTCACCTTCCAATTTATAGTAAAAATCACTTCCGGCTGACCGCAGGATATCCTGCTACATTTTCCCACGCTCCTTATCAACAATACCATACGTCCGCCCTTTCTACACCCTTATCCCCCAAGACCACACTTCCGGCCAACACCAGGATATCCTGCTACATTTTCCCATGATCCTTATCAATAATACCACACTTCCGCTATGACGTCACTTCCGGTCTAAATGTATCTACACGTAGTCACTCACATACGTACACGCACAAACCCACATACGTACACGCACACACCCACAGACCGGAAGTAAACTGTCCAACCTTATCACCAACACTTCCGGTATAATCTCAAGGTCAAATCTCAAGGTCAAGTATGAACGTAGACGTACACGTGCCTTTGTTTACATTTTGGACGGTTTGAGCCAGAATCGGCATAGCCTATCTACTTATCATATTTTGAGAAATTAGAACTATCTTGGTGTGAAGCGTGCTAGTGATGTCAGCTCGGCACAATTTGCAGCTGAAGTTACTTACAAAAACGCTATCTGTAACATGTTGCGGTTCCTCCACAAAAAAAAAAAAAATAAAAGTTTCCTTTTTGCGGAGATCGCGTACCTACATATGATCGTAATAGCGCGACACTCTCTCTGGAGTGTTTCAACACCTCGACACCAGCGTTACCAGGACTTTTAAGTGCTATTGTAAATTACTTCTGATAGTCCCAAAAGCCTTGCTATTTTTGTAGAATGTTGAGAAAATATTCCACTTTCGTTCAGTGAAAGCCAGATTGTTTTGCATGCAGCCTTAACTATTAAGCTTTTTAGAAAATTGAACTAAAACAACGCGCATTTTTACTTTTTTAAATCTTACTAAATTTAGTATTTTCTATTCTTTATTTTAATCACGACAAATTCTCATACACAAGATGTGGATTGAGTGTAGTAATCTTTTCTTGTCAAAATATAGTGAGGTATAAATTTATAGATCTTTTGTCTTCACATTATCTTCCAGAAATTTATAACGCAATTAGTCAGTTGTTGTTAAGATAATTAAGTCAATTAAAAGCAATTCATTGAAGCATTGTCAAATTCAAGAGTATCTTAGCGATCTCATCTCTGAATTTTTTATACTAAAATTCGGTAGCTAAGTCATGGTAACTGCTTATTAAGATAAGAAAGTGGCAATATTATGTGAATCTTACGATGATCAACGCGGTTTCTAGTTTCATGTTTTCTTACAGATATAACAATGAATTTAAATGAATTAAATCAGTAGCTACAAGGTAAAACTAATCTAATTACAGAATGTTTTTGGACAAAACTTAAGCCTTATGAAAACCAATTACGGTAAAATAATTTGATTCATTTCTAATTATTAAATGACTTCAATAGTGACCGTAAAGATTTTTTAAAATATGCTAATTAAATTACAAAATTAATAAAATAATTCGATACCAGATAATGCATGAAGGAATATATCAAAATATTCTTAATTCCATTTAACGTGGAGGTGGAATCAACGCCTACAATTTACAAATGGAACTAATAGAATTGCAATCAAGTATAGAGTTAAAGTTCATGATCGAAGGGAATAAGCTTGATTTTCATCCGAAATGTAACCTTGAAGATAAATTTCCAAAATTAAAATGACTGGAAATGTGCATTACATCAGCATTTGGGAATACATATCGCTGAGAATCGTTCTTTTCAAAATGAAATGTAGTAAAAACGAAGTACCGCAGCAGATTGCTTGATCAAAATACACCACTCAACTGCGATGAGCGTCGGCTAAATTACCAGATGATATGAAAATTATATCAAATAATATACGAAAATAGGTGTCACAGTAGCTACAAGGTAATAAAATATTTTGAATAAGTTCTTCGTTTTATTTTTTTTTATATGGTGTGACCCACCAGCTCAGTAAACATTTTGGGTTGGGCACCTCTGATCTAGGGTATTATAAGAATTAGTCTTAGACCAATTCTAGCTTTTTTACTTGCTACTACTTTTGCCTCACTTGGTGAGTTAACTCTGTGACCCACTCACCATACGAGTGAGCATCAATAGCACAGACCCAGTTAAATAACAAATTTCGAAACCGGTGTTAATTGCCTTTTTAATATTTGATAAATAAGAGTAACTCTGGGATCTTTCGAGCAACAAAGTCTTTCAAGGACGCTTAAAAATTGATTTCTTGGCTTATACATCCCGAGTTGAATATTTGTACTTCTTTATATAAATCTGAATAAAAAATGAATAAGAATGAATAGGAAGAAGCTTGTGTCAAAACATAACTTCCGTACTGGTAGAGTTTTACCCAGACCTGTAAAGTAGGTTAAGGTGTTGTACCTCGGACCGCATGTACCTTGGACCAAATGCATTCTCTTTCGTAAGAAAAGTAATTTCAGAATCCACTCCCTTGCAAACCAAAGAGCCCTTAATATGTTATAATTTCAGTATGTTCTCAGTTATTGTAGAAGTCAGTTGTGCACTCTGTTGTGAATTTTGTTCTATGACTGATTTAGGTAAAGTCGTAGTAAATACTTAGATTGATTCTACAATATGATACAGTCCTCAAGGAAGTTTGCCTTCGTATGTGTTATGTGTCGTTAACTTCCGTTATGTCTTAACTTCATGTTGTCATTTGAAGTAATGATACAGGTGAACCTCTTTTTATACCCTAGATGAAATCATAGGGGTATACTAAGTTTGTCATTCCGTTTGTAACACCTCGAAATAATGATGGTAGAGCAAAATGGATTGGACACCCACGCATAATATTAAAAGTTATTTTGATTTTTGCATGTCCGTCCGTCCGTCCGTCTGTGCGTACGATAACTCGAGAACGCGTATACTTAGAGAGCTGAAATTTTGTACACGGACTTAAAAAAAAAACGTAAAATTAAGTTCGAAAATGAGACAAATCGGGCAACTCCTTCGTGGGGTTGCCATATAAAAGTTTCGTTTTCCGCTATATATTTGGACACTGCCTGAGAACACGTTGACGTAGAAAGCGGAAATTTCGTACGTGATGTTTTTACTACATTAGCAAATAAAATATCAAAAATGGACTAAATCGGGTGACTCCTTCTTGGTGTTGCCATATAAAAATTTCGGTTTTTTACGTATACTTTGAAAACGAACAGTCCAAGACATTTTTATTGTACGAAAAACTTCTGCAGAATACGAAATCCTATAAAATTGGTTATAATCACATTTTCTGTGCGACAAACTGTTCTAGAAATATATGCAAATAACAACTACAAAATCAATACTTGAATAGATCGGTGACCATACGAAATTTAATACGGGCATTTATCTATGGTATCATAAGAATTGGTCTTAGACCAATTCTAGCTTTTTTTCTTGTTTTTTTTTTTTTTTTAGTCAATATCTCTTTCGGAGGCCCGATACTGATGCTATATGCTGGAAGGCATACTCCTCGCCATCGTATTATTTTGACGAGCTACATCCCTTGAAGTTTTCCTTTGTTGTAAGGCGTACCTGAAATGAATAAGTACATTTACCTACCCGCCTAATGTATTATAATGCACCCCGGATATATATGGAGAAGAGTGGGGCTAATAACGTAAAGGAGCGGATTTAATTCAGCCATCCTCATGGAAAAAAATTAACATTCAGTCGTCCATACAAGGAGCCAAATGAAATTGCTTTTCGTATATTTGATGTACACATAACATTCATTCATAAGTATTAGTTTATAGTTTTAACAGCTTAGAAGTAAATTTAGCAGTAATGTACTAATTAAAATGTAAAACTGTTAATTTTGTTGATTTTGAAAAAAAAATATGACTTAATTTGAAGTAATAACACTAGTAGTATAAGTAGTAGCAGTAGTTTTGAAGTCCTAAAGTAAATTTAGTAGTAGTATATTGACCGAAATGTAAAATTGTTAACTTTGTCGATTTTCGCGAAGCCACTCAGCCATTCATTCTCTTCAATTTAGCATTAGATTTCAGCTCTTTCTTGCTCTATTTCCTGCCGGAGATAACTTTATGTTCATTATCGCATTGTATGTAGAAAGAAAGTCCAGAGTTCCAGGAAAATATAAACTAAAAACCAGAAAAATGAGATAACAAATCTAATAATTACAAAGTAACAAAAGACATACATATAACCAAAAATAGTTTTAACGAGAGAAAAATTAAAGAAAGTGACGAAGACAATTTAATTTTCAAAGATAATAAAATAACCGAACTGTACATAGCAAGTAAAGAAAAAGGACAATAAACAAAGCCACAATTATTAAAGAAATAATTATTAAAATAAAAGTCATTGGTTTTGACTAGTGCAAATGTGGACTACAAGTTAACACATATCGTAATAAGCGAACGCAATCAATTGCAAATTCCGACGGATGTACTAAAATCACTTGTTCTGTAAAGGAAAAAAATAAAAAAAAAGACTAGGGAACAAGCTCGAACCTTCTTCCGTTTTTGGTTTTTGCGACAGTGCAGACGAGTTAAGTGGGAATGTAAAAGAAAAAAAAGAAAAGAAAAGAAAACAAAAAAAGGAAACGTTAAAAATATTAAATAAAAGAAAATTAAAATTATAAAAAGAGGATTGTATTAAACAAAACAAAGGAAAAAAAATTCTGGGAGCTTTGGACTATATTAAGATGCTGTCTCTTAAGAAGCACGCGGTCTAGTAACCCAAAGCCAGGACCAAGAACAAGGATAGGTCGAAGCTAAGTATATATTTGAGTTATAATTTCCTTACATTTTGTGTATTTGGTAAGGTCGAGGGCGTGGCTGACTGGCATCGCAATATTTTATAGTTATATTACACTTGTATGTACCTCTATAGTTAGGAATTGGAATTAATATTAATAACCTAATATCTTTGAACTGCGTAGGAATAAATAAGTTGTGAAATCGACATGGTTGTTGTTCTGCTTTAAGATGGGTTTTGTGATTTATCCGCCTACACGGGAAAAATCACGTGGCGCCCAACACTTACACCTGTGCACAATCAATAATCTTTTCTAGCGAACCACCCCGTCTCTTGAGCACGCTTTTGCGTACCTCGGAGTACGTAATAAATAAAGGTATTGAACTTTTTTGTTTTAATTTTTGTGTGAGTCATTCATGAAATGGAAATTTTAAGGATTTTCATTGAAAAATTCACAGTTTTTAGTGCGTTGCAGGTATATTTTTATGTTTGTGTTAGAATAGCTCCAGTGTTGTACCATGGACCGGGTGCCCTGGTGTACCTTGGATTTTAGTAGCGATGACGACCCAGATGTATTTGATAATATAACAATTTGGAAAATCATATCCACCACAAAAAAAAAACTAATAGAACTATTTGCATTCTTGTTTTATTTTTTTGTAAGAAATACTTCGTATAAATTTCAATGAAATGTTTTGCTTTCTTTTACTGTTTTTATAAGAAGTTTTTTAAGTTTCTGTTATTGTTGAATTAATTCAAAATAAATGTTACATTCTTGGACCAAGGTACAACCCAATGTTATACCTTGGCCGAAAAAAAGTGTATGGACTAAAAAGCTAATTTATTAGATCCAACAAAATCCTCCATAAAAACTATACACATATAAAGAAGACAAATAAAGCTACTTATTTCTGTAAGTCTCTCTATGATAGAGGTAACCTAAAAAAAGCTACAACTGATTTTTTGAAAATTGGCCCAAGGTTAAACACCTTCCCCTACTTAAGTACATTAAAAATTTTTAAAGTACCAGTACCGGCACTTGTACTTAAAATTTTTTTAAATACGAGTACCGGGACTTGTACTTAAAATATTTCGGTACTGTCCTCTTACTGTAGTTGGAATTTTACAAGTACAGACCTGTAAAGTGCTTAAGCTCAGTGGTACTTAAGTTCTAGTAACAGTACCAGTACCTGGAATAGGAAAAATCTTGTGTCAAAACATAACTTCCGTACTGGTAGAGTTTTACCCAGCCCTATAAAGTACTTAAGTACATTGAACAATTTTATAGTACCAGGACCGGGATTTATACTTGTACTTAAAATATTTCAAGTCCAGGAACTGGTAACAGTAGAGCACTACAGACTGGTACTTGTACTTGGAATTTTACAGGTTTGGTTTGCGAAAAGATTTTCTTAGTAGGCACAGAAAAAACTTAGATATTTCAACTACTAACTATTATTATAAATTATTATTTTCTTCACAGTTCTCCTAAAGTTTCTAGTAACATATTATGTACTTTGGATATTCGATATTCTAATTGCGGTAAGTACTTTAATGAGTATATTTCGAAGGAACCTGCCGGTATCAGGTGTCCGATAGCAGTTTTATGTATTAAGCATTATTGCTGAGAATTTTTAATGTAGATTATCTACTATCTGGAAATTGTTTAAATTGACGGGTTGCGTGTTATAAGGTATATCTGCACCAATAAACTTGAAAACTGTTAGGATTCATTAATTATAAATAAAAAATACTTTCCTTTTGAAATATTTAAAAACACGGACGATAGTATCAGCAGTAGTTACATCAAAAACTTGTGTTATATAATTATTAAATCACGATTAGAAAATGCAGGCAACGCCATCTGATTATTACATAATACTCCCGTAATCGGGATTGGATATTATTGTACTTGTTGTATATGAACAACTATAGGCTGCACATGGATTGACTCAATGCTCAATAACCACCTAATATACGCAGAACTTGGCAGCAATAAAGTTAGAAAGAGTGTGTCCAGAGGTACTTCACAAGGAAGAGTTAGTTGTTATGTTTGCCTTTATGCAGCTTGCCAATGGATTGGCGTATTCGCCGATGTCCTACTCCAGTCCTACTCCTACTCCAGCTCCCGCAACGGGCCCAAGTCTGGTATACTGCCGGATCCCGGAAGGACGGGAAAACAGGCGCAGGGGTGATTGGTCCAGAAGTGGAACTATCCATTCCGCTTGGTGTCTCACCTTCCATTTTCCAGGCGGAAGTCTATGCTATAGAGGTTGGAGCTCAGGAAAGCCTAAATAAGGGCTGTAAGAACTCCAACATCTACATCTGTTCAGATAGCCAAGCTGCGCTCCTAGCTCTTTCCTCTCAAGCCTTTGAGTCGAAATTAGTTTGGAGCTGCTACTCGAAACTCCAACTACTGTCTAGGGACAGCCAAGTAACCTTGGTTTGGGTCCCTGGACACGAAGGAGTGGACGGTAATGAAAAAGCGGATGAACTGGCTAAAATCGGAGCTGATTGTCCGTATATTGGTCCCTATCCGACATTTGGCCTACCAAAAAGCCACTTTAGGGGGAAACTGCTTAAGTGGGAAAACAGGCAACTGGATCTCCTTTGGCGTAGCGCGCCCGGTATGAGGCAGGCGAAGAAATTCTTCAATCCTTCTCATTTCCTGTCGCGTCAACTTATTGGACTTAGCAGACAGTCGCTCAGACTATTTGCTAACGCAGTCACTGGTCATGGCCCCTTCCGTCACTTCCTGAAGAAAATAGGCAAATGCTACAGTGAACTGTGTCGACTGTGCGAAGAGGAAGATGAAACCTCGATGCACGTTATATGCGAGTGCCCAGCACTTGCAGGTCTAAGGATGCAAATCACTGGAAGAGAACTTATCTCTCCAGATAATGTCTGCAATCTAACTCCGAAAGCAATAATCGAGCTCGTTAAAAGACTCAATTTTGCCTAATCACTATAGGGGAGGGCACAATAGATCAACTATGGTCGCGGTGTCCGCAAGGTCCTGGAGGCCTAGTCGCCCCTACTCTTAACATTAACATTCTATTGCTATGCCGCATATATGACGTGTCGCCTCAATATTCATGAAAGGCAAAGAAATGAAAACTACATTGGATCTGTCTGAATACCTCAATCCTTACTTGATATTTGGCTGGGGTGCCTCAATATCTTTATGAAGAAAATATTTCACCCAACCTTAACTAACTGTAATCAATGTGCTACGCCAGTTTGGCAAGTAACTTTAAAAGTTGACGCATTTAATAAGGATTGTAAAATAATATAACACTTGCAACATCATTTCTTAGATTACGAAAAAAAAAAATTCTTCAAGAAACCCAGTTTCGAAAAATTTCTTTTTACCTACTAAAAATGATTCTAGTGTACCCAAAGCTTGCCGTAAGATCATAACTTTAAGATTCTAGTTTGAGTGAGATGGACAGTCATTACATGAAGTGTGAATAAGACAAATAGTGACGCGTTCAAGTTAGAAATCCTAACTTTTTGTTGAATTTAGGACAAATTTTCCTTAAGTTTAAAATTAAACACCAATTATTTGGATGCAGAGATTTATTATTTACAAAAGATATTCAAACTCCCTTCCTTCAGCTGCAATACAAGTTCGACATCTTCTTAAAAAGGATCGGGGTATCAGACGGGCAAATCTTCCATTGTTGATCGATTGAACTGCTTCCGTAATTCTGGAGCTCATTTTGTTGTAAAATTCGGTGAGCTATACTTTTAGGCACTCCTGTGCTTTCCTGGATTGCACGTAGCGAAGTTCTTGGGTCTTCTTCAACTGCTTGAAGTACTACGTCCTCTTCCTTTATCATGTACTCGGTTTGGAAGTCGCCCCTGTGTGGAGAGTGGGCGATGCACATTTGTAAAAACTCAATGATTTGACGAGCTAGCGTCACTATCTTGCTCACTCACATTTCATGCAATAACTCTCCGTCTTACTCAAACTAGTGTTCGATGATCCTAAAAAAGAAAAATAACAATTTACCTCGATCAAAATGAACTTAATGAAAACTTGTCACCATCACCTGGAGTGTGCGACAGGTGCAAAGGTCCCTCGATGACCTGAAAAGAAAAATGAAATTAATTGGAATATTTAACATTTAAATTAGAATGAATACTACATTGAATTAATAAAGAACAAATATAACAATAAAAAACTCAAGAAATTAACATCCAAGAGTTTTTCATTGCATATAAGCACAACCAAACAAATAAGTAAGAGGCAGTACAATTGCAGTCAATTTACCTGCCACAACGAGATAAACATATAAAAGAACAATCAACCATGCAAATAGAAGTACATACAGAAGATTGGTGGACATTTCAGGTGAGAAAACACCCAAAGCAAAACTCACCTGCACAGGTGTCCACCAATCTTAAAAACAAGAAAAAACCACCTAAACCCAATAAATTTTTATGAATACCTGTAGTATATGGTATCCCACGACGAAAATTCAACAATATTCCACACAAAACACTATTAAATTAACAAAAACATTAAAAAACACCTCGCGCGCGTTTGACATTACGATTAATTATTTACAGCTGAACTTCAATGTCACATGACATTTGACATATCATATTGGGGTAAAATCGTAGCGCGATTCGCGTAATTCGCGATTTTATAAATTCCATTTACACTAACGAGTGTGAAAGAGAAATACTGTGCGAACAAGACAACACAGCAAAAGTCATAAGAGGAATTTATTTGAATGAAACAAAAAATGGCGTGTCGATAAGGCAGATAAAATATACAGAAAGATCAATTAAAATTAATGAAATTAATAATAAATCTTTATGGGAAGGATGCCAAAAAATGTAAAATACATTTTGGCATATACAAATAATAATTACAAACTCTAGTAAATTCATAAAAGGGTTGTATTTCGAAAATTTCACTTTATGGATAGTGAAATCGGGACAAAATCTTCTATAAAAGGCGCGTCATTCCTTCAGTCGTTCTCTTATTTTTCATCGAATTGTCATATAGGAAACACATGCTAACCATTGTTTTCTATTCATGTAAAGTAATATTAAGATTTTAGAGTTTTTTGTGGTTTTTTGGACTTGCAATTTTTTTTCATTAAAATTTTTTTCTACGGCCTGGACTTAGAGTTTTACAAGGATTTTAAGTGCTCAAGTTTGGTCAACCTGTCAGTAAATTTTGTGTCAAGATTTTTATTGCGAAATAGTAGCAAGCTACAGCATCTACATCTTTTTTTTTTTTTGAAGTTACTTTACAAATATTCGCAAAAGGTATTATATTTTCAGTTTCAATCAATTTGAGGTTATGAGACATATGTAATAGAATGCCACAAGGGTACAATTACTGGTCACAACTAACCTAAGCAAATTGACTATTAATAATTAATACATTTCCTTCCTTTTCAGAATAAATTTTAATAAATAGATTAAATTATAAATTTTATTGTGTTTTGACATTTTGTGAACAACATGCCTATTTTGCAAATCATGCTCAAACAATAAAATTTAAACAGAGTAATTATTTAAGTGAAATAATTAATTTTAAATAATAATGAAATAGTTAAGTAGATAAACTTTGAATTAGAACAAAAAGGGAAAGCCTACAGTGAACGAAAAAAAAAAACGGACTGACTTGTTAGTAGAGTAGTAATATATTTGAGTAATTTTGTTGTTGCATTTATTAAAAAAAAATATAATTTTAATTGTGTTAGATTTAATTTTTAAGTTTAGAATTAGTTAAATTTGTTAGATTAATGAATTCAGTGATTAAAGCTGAATGATAACCGAGTGATATCTCTTCAATCGCTACACTGCCCACCACCATTTTGATTTTCAGAACGGCGTAAATTGTGGTTTATAAACGCAACTCAACTAATATCAATTATTGGAATTGACTGTTGACTTGGTTTGTAGACGCAGCTCACTATATGTCAATTACAGGAATTGACATTTAGTGTAAATAAAAGTTTGTTCGGTTCTTCACTAGCGTTCTAAAGTTACGGTCTTACGGCAAGCTTTGGGTACACTAGAATCATTTTTAGTAGGTGAAAAGATATTTTCGAAACTGGGTTTTTTGAAGAAGAAATTTGTTTTTTCCGTAATCTAAGAAATATTGTAGCAAGTGTTATACTATTTTAGAATCCTTATTAAATGCGTCATTTTTTAAAGTTACTTGCCAAACTGGCGTAGTACATGTTTTTTTTTAGTACAGTCAGTTAAAGCTAAGTGAAATATTAATTTTCTATTCTTGGTTCTGCAGCATCTGACTTTTTTTTCAAAGCTGGAACATTCTCGACGTCGATAATATCAAATAATTCATGCTTATTTGCTAGCGCTAATTTATCTATATTCACATTGCTTATTTTGAGTAGTAACTTCCTCAGAACCAATTTTAACTCTAGTAAAGGTTTATCATTACATTTTACAATTATTTTATTTTTAGAGATTTCTATTTCCATCTCTTTATATTCATGCAATTTTTTTGTTATTATTGTGTGTCTTAAGTTGCGCGCGTTTTTCATCTTTTAATGTTAACTCGAGTTTTTTTTAATATACCTTATGTCAGATATTGATGTACTGTTCCAAACGTGAAGGTGATCAGTCTTCTTGTTCGAATTTAAGGTACTTGCACAGTTCTCACTACTTTTGCCATCCTTATTATAATCCTGCATATTTTGCTTTTTCTGCATGTTTCTTGTAATTACATTGACAACATTTTTCGGCATCATTGCTATTAAGTACTTGGATTCTAGTTTAATTCTTGATAATGCTTCTGCATTGGTGTTCATTTTACCTTGTTTAAAGATAATTTCGAAATCATAATCCATGAGATCAACTCTTATTCTCGTCAATTTTGATGATGGGTTTTTGTGCGTGAAGAGGCTTACTAGTGGTCGGTGGTCCATATACACTATGAATTTTCTTCCAAATAAATATGGTCTAAAATGCTGTATTCGCCAGTGGATCGCTAAAAGTTTTTTTTCTATTATTGATTTGTTCAATTCGTGTTTATTAAGCAACTTGCTTGCATAGGCTATAGGTTTATCTCGTCCAATTTCGTCTTGCGAGAGTACTGCTACTAATGCATAGCTAGATGAATCAGTTGTTAAAATGAATACTTCGCGCTGAAATTAGGATAATTTGTACTTTAATAGTTCAAATGATTTCTTGCAATCCTCAGACCAATGAAATATTTTGTTCTATTTTAGAAGGTCATTTAGTGGTTTTGCGATCTCTGCAAAATTCTGAACGAATCGTCTTTATAAACGAATCTTCGCACCTCATCCGGGTTCTTGGGCTCAATATAGTTTTTAATGCTTTCGTATTTCTTTGGGTCAGTTCGTATACCCTCAGTTGTCATTTGGTAGCCAAGGTATTTAACTTCTGGTTTTAAAAACTTACATTTACTCGCATTTGGCTTTAAGTTGTATTTCTGCAATCTTTCTAATACTTTCATTAGATTGTTGTTGTGATCGTCTAAGTTAGAACCAAATATTATTATATCGTTTATATATAGGAATGCTGTGGCTTCTAGGCCACTTAGTGCTATTGATAGCATTCGTTGGAAGCTGTTAGTTGAGATTTTTAACCCAAAAGGTAATCTCGTAAACTGATAGTGTCCTGTGTTTGTTGAAAATGCTGTCAACGGTCTTGATTTTGGATGTAATGGAATTTGATGAAATGAGCTGGTCATGTCAAGAGTTGAGAAATATTTTGCTCGACCTAATTTATCCAATACATCATCAAGTCTTGTTAAGGGAAATTTATCGTTGACAACGTTTTTGTTGAGAGATCTAAAATCTACAACCAGTCGCCATTTCTTTTGTCCTCCAAGGTCTTTTTTAGGTACAATTAGTAATGGTGAGTTGTAAGGACTTATTGATGGTTCAATAATACCTTCCTCTTGAAGTTTCTGTACTTGCGTATTAATTTCATCAAGCTTGTGAATTTGGCATTCTATAGTTTTTTGTATAGATGGGTGTTTTATCTATAACCGAAATTCGTTGTTTGTAGAAATTATTGATGGTTAGTGGTTCTCCATCTATATGAAATACATGTTCGAGCTTCTCACAGATGTTTAGTTGTGATTGTTTCGCTTTCGGGCATAAGATATTTACATTTATCTGTTTCTCAACCTTTTCAAACCTTGAATTGCTTATTTTGGCTTTGTTGTGATAGGCAATATTGCAATCCTTAATAGATTCTATTCAAATAGGACAATTCTTCAGTGGTTGCGTGTATATGTGAGCCTTTGTTATAGTAACTTGTTCTTCAGTCGTTCTCAGAACTCTTATGTTTTTTATGCCCTTTGCCGGTATTACCGCATTTGCTAAAAAAAATCTCTTTTTTTATTTCTTTTCCACAGATCAGACTGTCTTTATTTATCTCAATATCAATCGCTGTTATTATCTTTGATCTAGGTGGTATCGTGATATTATTGACAGTTTTGATGTCCATATTTATTGGTAACGTTATATCCCTCATGTTTAATCGTATAGTTAATGCGCATGTTTCGTAATCTACTTTACAATGATACTTAATCAGAAAATCACGCCCTAACATCCCATTCGTAATTAAGTTTATTTGCTCATCAAGTATATGGAATTTATGTGTTATGATGATATCTTCTATTGATAATTCTAATTCTGTAACTCCGTGCGTAGCAATGGCGGATACAGCGGGGGCGATCGGGGCGATCGCCCACTAAAGCTCTAATAAAATTTAAATTTAGACTCTACTCAAATGCAATAGAAAATATAAAAATAATAATTTTAAAAATACTGCTTGTAAATGCTCACAAAAAATTTGAAATAATTTCTCCCTTAATGGGTACAATCACAAAAGTTCTTACCCTGCATTTAATTAAATATTGAAATTATTGTATATTTGTACAAATTAATTTTGAAATTTTCAAGGTACGCAAAGAAAGCAAGTCTGAGCAGTTGAAATTTTAACACTACCGTGGAAAATTTTATTTTGGAGCTCCTAATGTTTATCAAAATATTTTAAATTAATTTGTTTGTGTACCATGAAATTTTTATACACAAATGTAAATAATTTCAATACTTAAGTCATTGTCAAATGAAGGCAAAATCTAGAGAACTTTTAAGGTGTAGGTACTCACTAAGTGAAAGGAATAATTATTTATATTTTTAGTGCGGATTTTGAAGCAACGCTTTTTTTTTTTTAAACAATTTTTATATTTATTATTTTTTTCTTTTATAGTCTTAAATTATTCTCAAAATATATAAAATTATATCATTAAGAAATTTTCAGTGATCGAATGCTTACAAAAGGTATCTTGATTAAAAATGATCATCATAGCCTGGGTAATTAATATCAGATTCCGTTTTCTTGCAAATATTTAATTTGAAGCAGACAGGGCTATAATTCCAACCAAATTAGTACTTCTGGTAAATTTCGCGTGTAGATTTAAAAAAAAAACTGTTGGAAAAAAAAATTTAAAAACGTTGCCTTTAATTTGCAACAAATTGCAGGCAAGCCCAGGCAATTATGGTGTTCGTACAAAATACAAGCTACCTACCTTTATGTGAAAAACACCATCAGTAAAAGGAGACAAGAAGTGTATAATATCGGCCACTACCTGTCCACTATCCTTGCATTCAAGGCATACTTCTTTCTTATATATTTCGGGGGTTATGACTGACCGATTTTCTATTTGAGATGGCACCAAATTTATATTATATTAATAAGAAAAACCTCCGGCGATATCTGGATGCTAATGAATGTTTCACGCTGAAACAGAAAGAGAAAGCTGTTTACGGCAGGCCACAACTCATAGCTCCAACTTCAGGAGGAACCTTGAGATATGAAAGAGCAAAATGCGACGTTTAGGAGGAAGAGGGTGCTTATGACTTTTGTATATTTCCGCTTAATACCCTGTAGCCCTCTTACTATAAACCCATAAAGGAATGGAGCGAAATGATCACTAACTGCTCAGACTTTCTAAAAAACACTTCACATATAATTTTTTCAAACTTTACCCCTTTTCCGCCAGACTGCATTATCACCAGCTTTAAACACAATACGAGAGTCATGAAGGCTGACAAAATGTCAAAAATGTTTAAGGAGGAGAAAAACAAAATTGGAGCTTTTCTGCCAGATTGACCTGAGGGACCAAGATAGTTATTTATTTCACAATCATCTAAATATAAAAAATATGAAAACCAATGCTTTTTCCAGACGCCATTTTAAAAATTTCTCCTAATAAGTTTTATGTAATTTTCAGAAGGTCTCAAGATTTTATTAATAGTTGCTTGTAAATCTTTGGCAACTCCAAAAACTTTCGGAATTGTTATTTAATAATAATAATGCACATAGGTAATTGATACCTACAATCGAGATTACTTACAATCATTTCACGTGTGAAACAATATCACTAATTTCGCTATGAACAGTAACAATTGTTGGATTCGCGAAAACAAAATTTTTAAAAATTTGTCATCTGAATCAATGAACGGATTTTCACAATTAATTAATTAATTTCGCTATGAACAGTAACAATTTTTGGATTCGCGAAAACAATTTTTAAAAATTTGTCATCTGTATGTATTTTAATTTAAAGGCTATTTTTATCTTTATCATCCTTAATAAGTAGTAATAAAGGATGTCTCAGAATGGTTTTCGTTTTTGAAACTTAAAAATAAATCTCATTTTAATTACTGTGAAATCAACGAGTAGTTTTCGAAATTTTATTTATGAAAAAGGACCATTTGTAAATGGCCACCATCCACTTCTTCATACTCATTTAGCCTGGTTTTTATAAAACGCTCGCACACAAAATACGATGCACCGCTACTAAACTAAGTAGGCCAGCCATACGTTTGAGTTTGACATCTGTCATATCACCCCGGGAGCTGTGTTTGGCGCGTAACGGTAAAAACAAAGCCGAAAAACATTCTGAGACACCCCTTATATTGTCTTTCCAGATCATGGATATTGAATTAGTGACAAGAATTTTGCAGATGGAATACGTCCTTTCGGGTAATATTGTCCTTAGGCAGGCTAATACATAAAAAAAGTTTAAGGATGATTCAAAGAGTTTTTGGAAAGTAACTTCTTCTTCTCCTTCCGTACTACCATGATATCGTAAACAGCTATTTTCGGACCAAATTCTGCCAGTTTTCATACATTCAGATTTACCCTGAACACCTTTCTGTGTACCTTCAGATTTGTATATTTATTAGATACAAAAATAGGAAAATTTTCAAAATGTCTTTTATAATGCTTTGAAAATGACTTTTTTTTTCTGATGTTGCCAAAGCTAAGGGGATACCCTATGATGCACATTCAGAAATATAACACCTGTAATGCGAATTTGGCTTTAAATTGTGCACGTTTTTTAAATGTTTCCGCAACTTACTAATTGAAGTTTTGTCGATCACGTTCTACTTTGAATTGCAGGCAATTGGTAGCAAACTGATTGATGCAGAGAGTAACTGTACCTACTACATTGTTAGAGTTTGCAAATGTTTTTGTAAAATTTAAGAAAGTGCGTGTAATACTGTTGTGACTCAGGTACCCAATGCCCCGAATCACATCCATAAGGTCAATACATCAATATATTGTCCTATACAATATATTGATGTACCACAAGATGACCCTGAAAATATAAAATTATTTATTCAAAACTTAAATTACATTCAAATTCATTCTCCCTTATTATAACAAAATGCAATTTAGCATAAATTGCATTTTGTTATCAGACACACATTCCAATCACACGGTATGCATACGTACCTACATACAGTGTCTTCTTACTTTTTTTCCGTATGTACACTGTATATACGTACATTACTTACTTAATCCAATCTAATTGTATGTACATACATACATACAATTATCACAATTATTCGCGCCCTCTTAAAATTAATATTTCAAGACGGGCGCACAAGTGCATATCGGATAACAGTTTTCATTGATGCATATAGCTCGCATCAAAACTTTTTGCATTTTCTCACGTACGTTTTTTCAAACGTCGTGAGAAAGCAATAAAAGGAATAAAAAAGCTTTTTGAAGCGATCGTGGGTACCTGGGGGCATCAAGTCCAAACCTCGGGGAGTCCGTTTTTCAAGCCCGTCGAGAATAGTTTCGCTTTTCAAAAAAAAATAAAAAGGAAATCTCAGAGTTAAAAAAAAAAGTGAAATACAAAAATTAAAAAATCTCTTCGAAACCTATTAAAGTGTTCGAAACCAATTAAGGTGAATCTGAAAAAGTTTAGAGATATAATAAAGTGAAATACACTAAATCTAGAAATCGGTGCTTCAAACTAATTAAGGTGAATCAGACCAAGTTTATTTTAAGAAGAAGTGCAATACTAAAATTTTGGAATCTTGTTTGAATCAAATTAAAGTCACACTTATACCAATCAATGTGAAACAGATAATGTAAAAAAAAATGAAAATTAAAGTGGAACTGTTAAAATCGGCTACTATTTAATAAAGAAAATTACATTTTTTTTTAATAATTGCTTTAAATTTTCACCCTTGGATCTCCCTCTTAACCTTAAAAGTGATGTGCTCTTCACTTGGAGCACGGCACATCATAGTACACAACATTTTGGTGGCAGCGGTAACCGGTATCCAAAAAAAAATCAGTGCTAGTAGTATAGCTATGTCGGTTCTAGACCACTTTTGATCGAAATTTTTCTAAGTCCAGAAATGACATTTGGACTTAGAAAAATTTCGATAAAAAGTTAGCCTAGAATCGACATAGCTATCTGTTGATATTTAAGTAAATACTCCGACTTTACACACACACACACACCCACACACACACACACACACACACACACACACACACACAATCCATTTTATCCTGAGAGATGTATCAGATAGTACTTTATTATACAAAATTCAAAGCCTTACTAATGTCCAAACAATTATTATCGAAAGGTTTAATAGAGCAAATATAAAAAAGAAAAAAATCTATAAAATATTGTACAGGAAATTGTGGTTTTGGAATATTTTTAATTTTTAATACATAACCCGTGCTCAGGATGTTGCGGAATAAAATATTGTACAGGAAGTTGTGGTTTTGCAATATTTTAAATTTTTAAAAATATAACACGTGTTCAGGATGTTGCGGTTTCATATATGAGGTACATTTTTGATTTGTTAACCACAATAAATTTTTCTATAAAATATTGTACAGGAAGTTGTGGTTTTGCAATATTTTAAATTTTTAAATATATAACACGTGTTCAGGATGTTGTGGTTTCATATATTAGGTAAATTTTTGTGTGTGGAAAAAGTCCCCCCCCCCCCATTTTTTCTTTTTTATATTTGCTCTATAAAACCTTTCGATAATAATTGTTTGGACGTTAGTAAGGCTTTGAATTTTGTATAATAAAGTACTATCTGATATATCACTCAGGATAAAATGGATTGTGATAATTCAAAAAAGTTGCATATTAAAAGAACCCGGGGGATGAGAGATGATAATTCCGTAACTCGAACGTCAAAACCTGATACTAAATATCTAGCTATTTTAAATGGATTTAACTTCAAGCCGACACTCTCTGTTACAAAAATGGATGTAAACAAAACATATAAAATTCTCAACGTTACTAGGAAAAGTACTAGTTTTGGTGAAAAGCTATTGCTGGAATTGGATGATAACTACCTATATTTACCAGCCCGATTCAATAACCTCTCGGAAGATGTTATCAATGACATCAATAACAAGCAAACCTATAAAATTATTAATGAATTTCATCCTAATAAAACTTATAATTTAAAATTCATTATTAGTGACAATGATGATGGTGATGATGATGATGATGACAATGATGATGTAGAAGAAAATGAAATTAATTATCCTCATAAAATACCAAATATGTACAACTATTTAAAATAAACAAATAAATATTTATATATTTGAATAACATTTATTTAGTTTCATTTAATTTTATACAGTCAAAGGGTGGAAAAAGTAAGGTGGTGCAATTTTAGAGTTATTGGTATCAATGTATATGGAATCATTATTAGTACGTTCGTGAGTCCTGAAAAGGGTGAAAGAAAATGAATAAATACATTTTCATTTTTAACACCTGATCATTGGTAATCTGACAATAGAAAGGTTAACATAGTTTCAACGGGAGGGCATAAAAACAAAAAAAAAAAACAAAAAAAAAAAAAATGTTTTGGGTTGATTCTATATGGGATGAAACGCATTTTTGTACCTGTCTGAATGGTTGGTTGTATATGAAGATTGTGCATTCGGTTGTAAGATGTGACTTAATGAAAGTATATATGACTGCTGAAAATGGTAAAAGATGCAAGGTATTAACTTTGAGTAGAGGTCAACCAATTCCCTCAAATTTTGGGGAGATGCGCATCAATCCATTTGAACATGTTAAGATTGAAGTCAAGGGAGGAGAAATAACTGTAATAGGCTGGCTACAAGATGGGACAATCAGACGTCCAAGTACTAATTTCTTCCTACGTAACTGCCCGTTTGCAGGTGAGGAGGAGTGGTATCGAAAACCAATAAAGCAACAAGAAGCATACAAATCAGAAAAAATAAAAGATGTAAAAGAGTGTGAAAGCAGTAATACCCAAACAAATTCTGATATGAAAATTGAGTGATAAGGGTGGAATTGTATATAATCAATTAAATTACCGTAATAATGCATAGTCTTTGTCAACGTTTTGAGCAATCAACAGCTAAACAAATAAAGAGATATTATGTCATTCAAAATTTTTATTGCATTTGCATTAGTATGCTCTTTATATGCAAATTGCTTAGCACTCCCAATCAATTTAAACTTAGGGCATAAATCAAGTGATAATATCGATTTTAATATACAGTTGCCAAATAATGATTCCGTTCAAATTTCTTTATCATTTCGGTTACTTACACTAAGTAATGCTACTTATGATGCATTACCTACAACAACAACAACAACTAATACGCCCTTAAATGATGATTCTTCTGTTATCTCTTCAGAAAATGGAACTGAATCACCTAAGGAAACTGATGTGGAATTAATACCAGAAAATAGTGTAGTGAGTGTTGAGGAGGCAATTGAAGGATTTAGGCAAGACTTAATAAACAAAGAAAAAGATATAGGTGGAATTATAGAGAGTGATCGTGTGTTTTACAGACATTTTAAATTAAACTTTGAGGAGGACAAATCAATGAGAGTTCGATGTACATATGATAGCAACTATGAGCATAGAACTCTAAAAATATCTTGTTATGAATATCATGAACTTGAAGGAGAACGGATTTTGAGTAATGGTGAAATTGAATACTTCAGAGAGAATGACTCTACATATAAATCAGACATCACATCTGTTGATTTGAGGAAAATGAGGCAGACTTACAACATGGACATTTCATAAACTGTAGAGTTCCAGCTAAAGTGAATAGTTTGATACCTAACAAAGAAAAGTTTATATATTATAAAATTGTGTGAATAAAACAATTGATTTTTTTTTTTTTTAAAATGTATTTTATTAAAAATTATCCATAAATTTCTTATACAGACAAACATTTTGTAATGCACATACACCACTATGTATTACGCATCGTGGTACATCAACATAAGTTTTTCGTAATTCTTCTGATATAGGACACCCCTTTTCATCTAAATTGTAAATTGGTACATTATTTTCCAACTTTAATATATCGGTAATCCACTTGATTTTTTCATATCCTTTCACATATATGATTTTGTCTTGGAGAATGTCTTTAAAAAGGGTAGTGACACTATCCAGTGAAGTAAATCCTCCATTCCAAACAAATCCATGGTGATATTGATTTAACCATTTCGCTTGATTCTGTAGTTCCGGCGGTAGATTTTCAAAGTTGTATATTGGTCTCAAAATAAAGTGCTGTAGTTGATTATCCTGAGTTATAATGGCAATTTCCTTTAAGATGAACGTATTTCTAGGACCTTTGAACCCTTGAATATCAATGATGCAATTCATTTTACAGTTTATGAACTTCACTAGTTAGCGGATTGTACTGAACTATTCTATCATGTATAAGTAGACAGTATGCTGCAGTATTTTTCGGTATATTCACAGATGTTTGAAATTCTATGCTTACATCTACAGGACCAGTTTTGAGATATTCATTTTGACGTGAGCAATCAATAACAACTAAAGGAGCCAAGTTTTTGAACTGCTCTTTAGTGAGTAATGGTTCAGACCGACGGTTGTAGTATGACTGTTGGAATTTACAATACATCTCATATAATATAGCGTATTGATCTATATTATATTTTATATTCAAATCATTGTATGGATATTTTTCAGAATTTAGATAAACTTTTAGGTCTGTTAGGTTGCAGTGATCAAATTTGGATGCATCTTTTTCACTCGAATCTTTACGGTCAGTTTGTAAAGCAAAAATCACATATCTTGGTTTTTCTAGTTGATTAACTGTTTTAACAGCCCATGTATGGCGGGTGGACTGTGGTGGTGATGGATATTCATACAAATCCCAACTTCGAAATACCATTTCAATTGGTCGATTGCTTTCAGTAATTTTCAATAGAGACAACTTTTCCATATCAGCTACAGTAACATGTGGCAGATGCCATTGTAATTTAAGTATATTTACTGAGCCATCACAGTCTTTGGCATAAATTGCATTTAGGTCCGTTCTGGAACGAACCAAAACTAGTTCATGTTTGGCATTAATAACTATTTTCTTATAATCTTCAGCAAATCCAAGAAGATATTTTAGTGGTATACAAAAATTAAAGTTTCTTTCTGAGTTAAGAGTTATATTGGTGAGAGACCATCCTGAATTTAGAAGCATTTTACTTTCACTTTCGTTTAATGAAAGCTTATTCTTCATCGTTGAAGTAAGACCAACATTTTTATTGCGATCAATTTGTACTCCATTTATTTCATACCGGATCTCCTCAAATAAAAATGCCATCGCATTATTAGTTAACTTTACATCAGGAATTTTGTCAGTCGCCCTAGGAGTACATTCCAATTTCCCTTCAATGTAAATAAAACTTTCACTTGGAAGTACATAGATGTCTTGATGTTGAATAGCTATACGTATTTCATCATTGTTTTTGAAAGAGTTCGTAAAGGGTGAGTAACTATGATATTCAATTTTTGCGACACTATTATCATAGCTTGCAGCATCCTTGATACTCAAAACTTCACTCATTGCTCGTCTTTTATGATAAATCCTAAAGATCTCAAGTAATTCTTATTTTGTGTGGTAAGTTTGACCCTTTTTTCTCTTTGTGGTCTAATTTCGGTGAGAGTTGCAGGAGAACTGTTGTTGAGGGTAGCTAATGTACGTAATTTATCCTTATTATATATTATCATGTTGCGGTTTTAGATGTAACCGAGCTGTTATTGTCTCTCCCCTAAAATTTATTAAATCACCGTCCTGATCAATAAGCTTTAAGCTAATGGAAGTAATTCTTCGAGTGGTTAGCGGTAAATAAATGACGTTCTTTGGTACCTCAACTATCTTATAACCAGGCCCCACCTTTGGGGAGAATTCGTGTATTGTATGTACTCGGGTATCGTTCATGAATGATCCACTTATTATATTACATTCCACTCTTATTGTATTAACTTTAATTATATTAACTGGTAAATCTGATACATGCAATTTATTAGGTTCCAGTTGTCGCTTACTAAACCCTAAAAGTGATCCAACTGTACCCTCTTTGTTAAAGTAAATGGGCCCACTAGATTTGATTTCACTTTTCAAAGTGTTATTGTTCGCACGCAATTTTATATGGTAACTCTCTTCACTTAATTTACTTAATTGATTCTCCAGATATTCAGCTATGTCATCTATCTCATATGATCCTGTAGGTATTTCTATAACCGCACCCCCAATGTGAAGTAGATTATTTTTGTTATTCTCAATATTTGGTATTGAATTGTAAGTTTGGAAATCAATTAACCCACATACATAATCCCCCGACAAATCTATGGGTGGGAAATACTCGGTTGTTAATATAGATGAATTTCCGCTTAATGTAAGTGTTAATGACATTGTGGTGTAATTTAAAATGATGCAATTATCTGATTTCCTCCTCATTTATATAGATTTGTTAGGGTATGAGAATCATTTCAGTTTGAACCACTGGGGAATTCAGTAGTACAAGGAAGAAATAAAAAAAAAAAAAAAATGGAAAGATTAAATGATGAAGTGCAAATATTTCTTAAACATTTCGTTATCAGCAAATTCTTGCAAGAGTATGACAAGTTGTTACTAGAAGAACATAAGGAGGTAATAGAAAAATCCTACCGCTTTTTGGATGAATATAGAGAAATGAACATTATGACTTCAAAATATGGGGAGCATTATGAATCCTGCAGTTGGGCTTACAATACTTCAACATCGGGTCCAGATACTTGTAATTGCCAGCATGTTAAAAGAGAATTTTTGCGAATAACCAAACTATTGAAGTTATATAATAGAATTAAGGGGCCTTGTTGTTCCTATTGTATAAAGGAAATATTTTAAATAAATAAAAATACATACATATAATCATATTCTTTTATTTATCGTAACAATTATACAAAAATTTCAAACATAAATGGCCACATATTACTGAGTTATATGTTTGATATGGGGAATAATTATACCTTACATTACTAGTTAAATATTTTCTAATTTCTAATGGTGGCTGTAAATTTCCAAAGCTATCAAAGTACTGAACATCTTCATCATTTTTATAGTACGCTACCCAATGAGTTCCTGGACCTGATGATATATCCAAGTTGATAATACCGCATTCCTTCTTGTTAAGTTTCTTTGGAAGCTTATCACGCATGAAAACTCCTCGAAAATGTGGTAGATCCTTTGCATATTTAAGTAAGTCTACCTCAGTTAGCGGTCTTTTAGGCAGCGTTTTCAATAGTTTTTTGGTTCTGGGTTTAAGTACAACCCCAATCCTTTTTTATGAGGTTTTAAGTAAAGGCCTTTTCCTACTAGCTTGGATTCCATTTCTTCATTATGCCTCTTACTCTCTTTGAGCTGCTCTTTTGCATCTTTAACAGAATTAACAGCGTTTACAATAGCTGATGCACCTCCTCCTAGCGATCCTAAAGCAGAAAGACCTGCAAATAAAGGAACGAGGAATGGTAAAATACCGCCAGTTTTTGGTATAGGTATGACTCGTGGAACTTTCACATATTTCTTCCTATATTTAATTGTATCTCCTACTTCCTTTCGTGCCAACGCAATGGCTCTTTGCAAAGAATCAGGTTTTTGCCTTTGAATAGATTTTCGCACCTTTGAGATAACCGCTCTCAGGGTAATGTTTTTCTTAACTTTTTTATTTTTCTTTCGTGTGCTCATTTTCTTCTTATTCCTCATTTTCGCCATACCCATCCCGAATTTAGCCTTAGCATTCATGATATTGGTAACTAGCAATGCGTTTGCACGCTCACCTAGGTTTGCGTCAGTAGATTTAACTCGACTCCAAGCCTTTTCAGCCAAAATCCGATCTGCTATGTTGCGATCTGGTGTACTTTTAAATTTAGAGTAGGCAATATCGTGTTCTTTACATGCGCTATCTAAAGGATTAATACCAGGATCACCCCGAGCTAATCTTTTTGCTAGTTTCGTACCAGGCCCGCAATATTGGTAGCCTGGTAAGTGTAATTCAAACGGCAACCTATTAATGAGTGTGTTAATTACCCCCGCTCCTTTCTTATTATGCTCAAGCATAAGTAAAATGTCTTTAGCCTTCAACACTCAGATACAAACTAAAAAAGTATTTAAATTCAGTAAGCATTTATAGGTTGTAGTTAGTATTCAAAATGAAGTTCATTAAGCAAAATCTATCGCTGCCAATAAGAAATAATGATTTTCAGAGCAATGTTAAAGAAACTGGAAGACATAGTTCATTATTACCCAATAGTATACGTGCTCTAATAGTTGGTCCCTCCAATTGTGGAAAAACAAATGTTATGATTAGTTTGCTGGAACATCCTAATGGTTTGAGTTATGAAAACGTTTATGTATATTCAAAATCACTCTACCAATCAAAGTATTTATACTTAAGAAAACTTTTGTCACCCATACAAGGATTAGGCTATTATACATTTTCTAATAATGATGATGTTATACCATTTGATGAGGCAAAACAAAATTCAGTTTTTATTTTTGATGATGTAGCATGTGGGAAACAAGACAACATACGCTCTTTTTTTTGTATGGGCCGACATAATAACATTGATAGTTTCTATCTTTGCCAGACTTATACTCATATACCAAAACACTTGGTACGAGATAATGCCAACTTTCTCATTTTATTTAAACAAGATGATACAAATCTTAGGCACGCTTATGATGATCATGTGAATACGGATATGAATTTTGATACTTTCCGAGATATGTGTGCTAAGTGTTGGGGGGATAAATATGGGTTTCTGGTAGTAGATAAAGACAGCCCCTTAAGCAAGGGACGTTATCGTCAGGGATTCGATACATATATTTCTGTATAAATATAACAGACCCGTTAAAGCAGTCAACAGATCAGTTAAAGCTGTTAACAGGTCAGTTAAAGCGGTTACGACAGCAGTTAAAGCCGTTAACAGATCGTTTTAAAAATAATTATCATTACAAATGGGTAAAAAGATGGAAATCATTACGAATAAGAAGGAGTTAATCAAGGATATTATTAAAACTAGGAATGCTATCAAGAAAAAGTATCGAACTATAAAAACGGGGCGAATCGATGTTGAATCTCAACTTGAAGAAACATTTAAGCCCATAACAAGACCACTTAAAGAGCTTGTAAGTGATACAAAAGCAAAACAGAGGCTTCATGCTGATATCAAACCAGAACCAAAAAAGGAAAATGAAATAAATGATGAAGATGATGATGATGATTATGATGGCTTCGAGTTAAACCCAAAACAAATGTATATGAAAATGGAACCAACAAGCACACCACTAAAGTATAGAGACTCTTCTTTAATGTCATCACTAGACGAGTATGGAACACCTACTCATTCAAGAACCTTAGCTAATAAATCGGATTCCACCCTCAACTTATCAACTGGGTTAGTTAATAAATATTTAGAATTTTACCAAACCAAAAGTCCTAAAATTGACAACACTTATGGTGTTTATATGGATAATGGAGGGTGGAAAATTGGGAAATCTAGCATTGATATTGATTCACAACATTTTATTATTAATGGGAAGCAATATTACATAACAATGGGTTTATGCGAACTTCTTTTTATGAAAGAACCATCAAAGAGTTTATATGATGAAAAAGACTTGGCTAATTATCGAGAAATCTTGGAAAATTCTAATGCCCATAGACGTGATTATAGTGCAGATGGGCAAATAAGAGGTAGTAAAGGTCCTAAATATATGAGAATTATTAAGAAATTTAGCAGTCATGAAGGTAAGGGGCTCATGAAGCTTCCAAGAGACACTATTGACTATGTTTACTGGGACGATCCAAATGAATTGGTGGACAGATTACGACTTTTAATTGGCTCTCAAGTAGCTGGAAATAATAGTCATAACAATGAAATTGTTTCCATTATTGAGGAGTTAAGAGAGTCTGATTTAATTTTATAAAAAGCCTTCTTCCGCTTTTTATATATTTATTCATGAAATGAGTGTTGACAAGTTCGGACGATCGCTAAGAGATGGTAATATTGGACGTGCCCCCCCCGGACCTCGAGGAGAACGGGGTCCCTCTGGACCACCAGGCGAAAGAGGCCTAAGCGGACCTGCAGGAGTGGGTTTTCTGTTAACATCAGATAACAACTATGATATGCAATTCAAGAATATTAAGAATCTCAAAAATCCAGAAGAAGATAGTGATGCTGTAAACATGCTATATATAGATGAGACAATAGATAAATATTTAGATTTATGCAAATCCCATAGTAGTTTAGAAACAAAAACAGCTAAGAGTGAATTAGAGGAAAAGCTTGCGAATGTACATAATATTATTAAAATAACTAGAGAAAAACTGGAAACATTGACACAATCACACATAAATAAGTCATTTGAAAAGTTAAAAGTTTATATTGATACAAAGTGCGAGGACATTGAAAAGAACTTACGAGGGTTAATAAATGTATAATCTATTATAGTCAAAGCTAACAATGAGTAAAGAGGCCCTTGTGAGTGAGCTGCATAAAGCAGCTCGTCGAAATTTTCCCCGGCGTCGTGTCATTATGAAAGATTTGGATGATCTCTGGCAAGCAGATTTGGTTGAAATGGGTGCTTATGTACGCGAAAATAATGGATACTACTATTTGCTAACAGTTATTGATACATTTTCAAAATATGCTTGGGTAGAGCCCATTAAAAATAAAACTGGAAAAGAGGTAACGGCTACAATGGAAAAAGTTCTAAAAAGCGGTCGGATTCCTAAACATTTGCAGACAGATGATGGTAAAGAGTTTTATAATAAAATATTCCAGACACTAATGGTAAAATATGGAATCAAACACTATTCGACTTTTAGTATAATGAAAGCCTCAATAGTTGAAAGATTTAATAGAACATTAAAAGGTATGATGTGGAAAGAATTCAGTAAGAATGGTTCCTATCGTTGGATTGATTTTGTACACAATCTTGTTCATGAATACAATAATAAAAAGCATAGGACCATTAAAATGCGCCCCTCCGATGTTAATCACATTAATAAAAATATTCTACTACAAACAGTATACAATCACATAAAAATAGTGGGGGCAGCAAAATATAAGGTTGATGACTATGTTCGCATCAGCAAGCATAAACATATATTTGAAAAGGGGTACACACCGAACTGGACGACTGAGATCTTTAAAATTAAAACCATACAAAATACGAATCCGGTTACATATCTGCTAGAGGATTATGAGAGACACCCAATCAAAGGAGGATTTTATGAAAAAGAACTACTAAAGACTAAATATCCACATAATTACCTTGTTGAAAAAGTATTGAAGAAAAAACGGAATAAATTTTTTGTAAAATGGTTAGGGTTCTCTGCAAAACACAATTCATGGGTCAATAAAAATGAAATATTATAAATTTGCTGTATAAATAAATAAATGATTTATAAGACTAGTAATTAATCTTATGGGAATAATAAAAACAAAAATTCTTATAATATGAAGCCTTTTATTTTGCTAAAATTTCAAGTGTTCAATAAACTGTAATGACCCCAAGGTAAAGTATATGTGGAGCCATTTATAATAAAACGTTTATCATCAAAAGGGCTTAAGGCAATTTTATTTTGAGTTATACTAAAAACATTATGATTGACAGATCGTATACAATTTTGTTGTCTATATATTTCAGTAAATTGATCTAAACATTTTTTATAATCTATAAAGCTAATTGATTTTTTAGAAACATAACTTTTAACTCCTTTAGCTTTATTTAAATAATCTTTACCATCAACTCGTAAACTATACATCTTGGCTCTCAAACCAATAAACTCAGTCATGACACGACCATTCAATTCATCCTTCATCAAGCCTGGAACTTTCTTATTGCAACGTGGTAGATCATAAATGTTGTTTACAGAATAATCACTTGTATCAAACATATGTATATCTCTTTTCATTATTTCATATGGATCTATATCCTCCAGTTCATAGATTAATGAATCTGTATCTGTATAGATACATCTAGATAAATTTCCATAAGCACGCTTCATATATCCATAATGAAATTCATATAAACATGTTTTGGATATATCCAGTACAGCTTGGCCTATATAAATAGGTTTATTCATAAGCACTTGGGTTTTATTTAATTCAACTGCAATTAAATTCTCATCGAATATAGTTCTACTGTGAAAATTAGGTTTAGCTATCATTGCTTTAACTCCATATCGACCATGCCACTTAGTGAGAAGTTTGATATTCACACGGTTCCGAACATTTTCCATCGTCTTGCCAAATACAGCATTATTCATAAGTTTAAAAAAATTGTTTTCAAACTCATTCGTTGCTATTGTTCTAAAAGCTGTGTTTAAATCAATGTACTCTTTTAACCATGGTGACTGATTGAACTGCAAAATTCGATGTATTTTTTTTAATATCAAACCATTTTTTAAGCATTGCTTGAGACTGCGGTAATGAATAACGTATCGATCTTTATTATATTCGGTTAGCAATAGTTTTGAATTCATCGATTCAGGAGGTTTCATTTGCGTTGGAGCAAATGGTAAGTCTTTATGATGATCATGTATTTCATGTGGATACTCTAAGTCAACCTCCAACAAGTATCCAACATCTGAATCATCGGAAGTATTTTCAATATCAGCACTTTCAATCCACTTAAAATTTCCTATAGGTAAAAACTGTGACATTGCCCATCCACATAAATTATTCGCATCAAAGTACATCAAATATTTTATTTTATCCTGCGGGTTATAATCTGCCATATATCTATTATTTGCTTTGCTATATCGCCCACTACATTGGGTTACACCCCCTCTAATACTTCTTTCAATAAATAATAGCATGTCAATATCTGTAATGAGCTCTAATTTCACTTTGGTGTGCATCAGCATAGCGTCCCAACTTAGACCTGGAGTTGTAAAGTAATGAGCTGGATCTAGTCGATGGCTTTGAAGACAACTATTACGAAAATTTTCAAATATTTCAGCTAATAAAAGAATATCAGTTTTTAAATATAGATCAGAGTATTCACCCACTGTTTGAATATTGAATACTCGCCATATATTTTGCGCATGTGCATAATCATCATCACTGATATGGCTATCGTTAAGTTTATTGTAGAAATTTTCTTTTGATGGAAGATGAACCTCATTTAATTTTACCCAGCTGTCTACGTAATCGTAAGGAAATACCCCCTTTCTTGAAAGAAGGTGATGATTAATAGGAAATTCTCTCTTTATTAATCTGAAGTCATCACAGTAAGAAGCTAATTTTTCAAGAGATGATGGTAAAAATCGAAAGGAGTCTATAAATTTATATGTAGCTTGAAAACCTTCTACTTTTTTTGTGAAAGCAATGTATTTTTCTTTATTTAGTGGTAGTAAATTAACTTTACCATCAAAAGCTATAGCAATATCTTTAATAATAAAATGAGCATCGTATCCACTCAAATTGTGAAAGACCACTGGAATTACACGACTATCTTGAAAATTTATGTTGCAATTTTGATGAGCCATCCCCCGCACCTTCCCGGTCATATGGCTGTGATCTATTACACGTACATCTGAATTTAAAAATTCGGATTCACATATATGACAAACGGTCTGACTTCTTAATTTACTGGCAAGTTCCTCTGTGATTTCTTCCATAGAAATTTCGCAAAGAAATGTTGCCTCAATATCCTCAGCTAAATTTCTGAGTTCACAGGCAAACCATTTTCCACAATCTGATCCTCGATATGAATGATAGAAATTGAGAGTTGGATCATAAGAACACATAAAATAAAGTCCAATGCTATGTATCTCATGCTTTTGATAACGCCTAGTACTACTTCCAGCTGCAACATTAATAGGATGTAACAAACTCTCGGTATCAGCATATACTATATATGGACATCGTTGTTTATAATTAAAATTCTTAAATGACAGCCACTTCGCATCTTCTGTCGGTAAGATTATTTTACATGAGTTAATTTGCTCGCAGTCCATGGTGTGGTGCTTTAGCTTAACTTCAGTATGGAAATAATGAAGGCATCGGTCGCATATCCACTTTTTATGTCCTTGCCGTGGTAACTGTGATGATACTAATCGTGATAAATTCTTTATCCAACAAAAATGATAATTAACTTCAGCATCATCGTCATCATCATCACTATCATTGCTATCAAAGTCATCAGTATTATCTACGTATTTATCCTGAAGCATTAACAAGTTGATATGTTGCAGTAATTTTTGGTTGGTTAATCTTGTTGGTACAACAGTAAAATCACCTCTCTTTTTTTTCATTATATATATATTAACACTAATATTATTTTTTTTTTCAAACCTGGAGATGTCTTTCATTTGTATCGGGAAAGTGATGCCATCTAAATTAAGTATATTAGCGTAATATGGATATGAGCTTGGACGATCTGCATGTAAAGTAGTTGAATGTATAGCACTTACAACACTCCAAGCAAAACATGCGTTATCTGAATTTTTTACATTAACACAAGCTTTTTTCCGTTTTATTTGTGGAGGTAAATCTATATATGATGAGCCTGAAAGCGGTACATATTTGTTGATGTTCACCGCCAAGTTAATAATTTGACTTAAAGCCCATCCGCTATCACGCTCTTGAAACTCATCTAAATTAGTTAACAATACACCTTGCATGTTCTTAACAAGTTCTTTTAAATTACTTCCACCATCAATTGTATTATTTCCTGTTGTTAGATACTTATATTCCCGAACTTCTGTACCATCAGTAGTTAATTTTTTAAATTCACAGCAAAAAGAAGTATTCACTTTAATTGTATTAAACTTTCCCAATATTTTTTTCAATCGCGTCACTAACAGTGTTCCAACTCGTTTCAAAAACAGTTTAGGATCTTTAAACGTTTTATTAATAAAAACACCTGTTTGAATGCGATTTTTGAATGCTGAATTTATATCTTTCCACACTATAGACTCATTTCTTCTATCAAGTTTTACTCTACCACCACCACCACCACCACCACCACCACCAACATGAACTAGTGATGTAATATCGCATAAAAACTTTTTCATATGGCCTATATTTGTTTCTAAGTTTTTCTTTTCACCTATTGTCTTAGCTCGTTTTAGAGCTTGATACATTAAACGAATATTACTTTTACAATATTTTATCCACTTCTTTAACTCATAAATATTATATGCTTGAAGTAAAGGTATAACTTCTTTTAAATTATTTACTATTTCATTAGACATTTTTGTATAAGAAGCCATCTTTAGAAATAACTAAAATGCCTGATTCAATCAACGTGAGTAAACTGATCAACGAAAGCGAAAAGCTGTACTCCTTATATACCCCTCCAAGAAAAAAAAGGTATGAAAATAGTTGAATAAAAGGCTATATGTATATACACACATACATCTAGAAGAAAAAAGTAGAGAGAAACGAATGAATAAAAGAAGAAAAAAGACCTACGAGAAGTAATTTTCATATAATATTAATATCAAGTGCATTATTGCAATTAGTACATACTACAAAATGTTCAACCAAAAAATCATCCAAATCATCAAAATTAAAAAACGACCTATTTACTAATACTTCATCATCAATTATAACATTTCTATTGATTGCACAATAGATGCAGTAGGGTTCAGTATTTGAAATTATGTAGTGGAATGATATTTTTATTTCAAAGTTATCGTCATCTTCATTATCGGAATCTGTATCAATCACTGCATGGTCCAAGTGTATGTTCATATCCTCATCTTCATCATAATCAGACTCAGGAATTTCTTCATCATCATCGCAAAATAAATGTAATATATCAAGATATTCCCGCAAAGAAGCAATACGATTTATCCCTCTTCTTATATCATCTTCCAAAGTATTAGATGTAGCACTTCTTTCCGAATTTATTGAACGAAAGTAGATTGGGCTATTAGATTTTGGGGCCATTGAAATTCCTGAGCTAGAAAAGTAAAATTGTACATGAAAGGGGGTGTATTACGCTGATACTTAAAGATCAGTCAGTTTTCTCAAGAACACAAACTACAATTCCCTTATAACCAAACAGTTTAATTTTTATTTTTATTTTTATAATAGTAATTTTACTCTTCTTATTTCATTATTGACTATGCCGATGCAATATCGAAAAAAGTACTCATCATTTTCATCTATGTGGGTATATCCGTAGAATATCACTTCATGGAGATTTTCAATCTCCTCAATAACATCGGTATCCACATCAGCTGCGTTCATTTCATATAACATTTTACTTATATGGATGAGTAATCCTCCAGTGTCTTGCAGTAATGGTGTTTTTTCATCCATAAGCAGGAGGGATATTTCCATTAACTCCTCCTTTATACGCTGCAGACTCCTGATGTATCTCATCTGTTCCTCTTTTAGTGCCACATTGCACAGCATCATCAAATTTTCCGCAGCACTCATTTAAAACCTTAATTACTTGATAAAATGTCGACTTTTTTTTTTTTATAAACGTGGCAGTTATTAATTTGTATCTACCTACCTTCTATTAATTTTCAAATTTCCCTTAGGTATTCCAAAAGCTTAAGAAATAAATAACTGATAATTGTATCATTTTTACAACTGTATTTATACTTATTTCCATCATTTATTTTTGGTACGGTCACCATTTTCCTGTAAATTTATTCTAAAAAAAAAAAAAAAAAAACAAAGCGTTTTGCGGCTTTATTTTATGTATAGAATCTTTGTTCATATATGAGAAATTTAATTACAGTTAAATTGCTTAATTTCTATTTCTCATGAAATTTTTATCAAAAGTTGCGGCTTCTAATTTTTGGCATAACAGGATATAGTGGTTTGAAAACGAATTGACTTGAATTTCTCATGAAATTTTTATTCAAAAGTTGTGGTTGCGGGTCGCTTACTAAAAATAGATGATGGGAATTTTACGCTCTAAATTTGTTAACCACAATTGATTAGATTTCATTGCATTTATAAAAATTTGGCAATTTATGATTGACGTCTAATTCATTAGTTTAAATCGAGTTGTGAATTATAAAAAAGAAAAAAAGGTGGGGACTTTTTCCACACACAAAAATTTACCTAATATATGAAACTACAACATCCTGAACACGTGTTATATATTTAAAAATTTAAAATATTGCAAAACCACAACTTCCTGTACAATATTTTATAGAAAAATTTATTGTGGTTAACATATCAAAAATGTACCTCATATATGAAACCGCAACATCCTGAACACGTGTTATATTTTTAAAAATTTTAAATATTGCAAAACCACAACTTCCTGTACAATATTTTATTCCGCAACATCCTGAGCACGGGTTATGTATTAAAAATTAAAAATATTCCAAAACCACAACTTCCTGTACAATATTTTATAGATTTTTTTTTTTTTCTTTTTTATATTTGCTCTATTAAACCTTTCGATAATAATTGTTTGGACATTAGTAAGGCTTTGAATTTTGTATAATAAAGTACTATCTGATACATCTCTCAGGATAAAATGGATTGTGTGTGTGTGTGTGTGTGTGTGTGTGTGTGTGTGTGTGTGTGTGTGTGTGTGTAAAGTCGGAGTATTTACTTAAATATCAACAGATAGCTATGTCGATTCTAGGCTAACTTTTTATCGAAATTTTTCTAAGTCCAAATGTCATTTCTGGACTTAGAAAAATTTCGATCAAAAGTGGTCTAGAACCGACATAGCTATACTACTAGTGCTAAAATTTTCTATTTAAAAATAATTAATATTTGCCACATGGTATAACAAACTAATGACAGCGGTATTGGTTTCAAGAAATCAGTACCTAATAAAATGTCTATATAAAATAATAATAGAATAAATTGGTGACAGTTATAACAAACTGGTACGTCAGAAAATTAGTGCTTTAATTAATCAAAAGTGAATTTTAATTGATACAAGCATAATAAAATCTTCTACACAATAAAAAGAAACAACAAAAATAAGAAAAAACAAAATAATCAAAGAAATACATAAGGTGAAAAAAAAAATAAGCCCGTGTACCCAGGAGGTATTTAGAGGAAAGTAAGTTTAGAGCGCCATAGTGCTCCAACGAGGGAATTTAGCGAGGCTTCATCCCTGCCTCAACTAGACGATTCCCAGAAGGAAGACTTCGGATCATTGACCTGGACATCTGACGTATAAATTTCATCAAGCAATAAAGCATCCAACTCTAAATCTTCAAGAAATCGTCGCCCAGGACGCGCGACGTATCATATTCATCATTCTACAACAACATTCGACCGAGCAAATAATTATTAGGATAAAAGCTAAGGTAGATCCAAAATTTTTCCTATTTTTATTTGAAATTGTGCTCTAAAATTAGCATTTTAGTTTTACCTAATTAAAAAAAACAGTAAAACAAAATCCATCACTCGACGGATTTATCAAAAAAAAAATGTTTTTATCATATTCCTTAAAATTAACTTTTATCTCCCCAATTAATTTGTTATATTTGTTGTTGTTATCTAAAATTACTCCGTAAAAATACAGGATTTTATCAAATTATCAAATTTAAATATACGCTATTCCTAGAAGCGACCTCTGCGGTAAGACTTCGTGAGCTTGCTGGTCACAGGACTTCAACAAAAATCAACAATAGATCCCTGCGATAGGACTCTCGTGAGCCAACCTCTCAGGAGAACGATATTGATTGGAAGCAGCGATTTTTGATTCGAATATTATTGCAAAGGAAGATTAGAATAATCTTAATAATTCTTGGTGTTCAACCATTCACATTCCTAGATTTATCTTAAAACTTATGTAAATACAAAATTTAATTTAAATTTTCTATTTAACCAAAACTTTCTCTCCTCTCTGTTCCACACTGATTTACTACGTCCCCTATACTTTTCAAATTTAAACAAGTTCAGTCCCGATTTGAATACTACCCAACACAAACATGACTGACGAAAACAAATCTTTCGATGAGCTTTGCTTGTCACAAGTCCCAAAAACGGCAGAAATCAGACAAATTCTGGCCGATTATCATAGAGCCAATAAAAGCAAAAGGACTTCAGAATTTACTTCTGAAAAACTCCAAAATTTGGAAGACCTGTGGGCTTCATTCGAAAAAACCGAAACCATGATTCAAGATCATGAAGATTTTGATGAAACTCATGATTATTTTAAGCAGTCATGCTATGACAAAACAAAGGACTGGTACAATCTTACAAAGGCAACTCTGTCTGATAGGTTGAAGTCCATATCAATCCACACAGAGCGCAAAAATAACCCGTTTTACATTCCACTTCCAAAAACTTCGCAAAAAACAACTGCAATAGATAATCAGGACAATACAGACCAAGACCGAGAAAATACAGTACGATTTCGGTTGCAAGAAGATAGACGAAAAACATTATCCCATATTATTCAATCTATAGACAATAATTCACTTGCAACTGCAACCCAGGCATATCTAAACCAAAAATTAAACTCGTTGCACAAATATTGGGATGATTTTGAAGCAACACATAATGAAATAATCTTGAATGTTGGCCCAAACGACAAAGACAGCGAATACTTCGTGAATGATGTTTACATAAACATGGAAACATCATTCTCAGACACTGTAATTGCGCTACAAGAACAGTTGGACTCGAGACTCCAAAACATAACAAATACTACAAATAATTCCACAGAGCATCACCACAATGTCTCTTTCAGAGACCAGTCAAATTTTTTCCTATCTGACGCGAGGTCATTAATTCCCAATTTAAATGGAAATCCGAAAGATCTCCACAAATTCATTTCAAGCTGTGATGATTCATACGGAACAGCAACGACGGCAAGCGAAAAGCACTCCCTCCTTAGTTTAATAAGGAGTAAATTATCCGCAGAAGCCTACGATATCTTCAGGTACAATCAAATCGAAGATTGGCCTACTATAAAATCGATTTTAAAACAAACATTCGAAGAAAAAATTTCCAGATCCGCCCTACAATCGCAATTAAATAATTGCAAGCAGAAAATAGGGGAAAGCGTAATGGATTTTCTCCAAAGACTTAACACAAGTCTATCCAGATTAAATGAGGCAACCCACTCTTACACATCAGATAAGGTACTCCTAAAATCTTTATTAAAAGATAATGAGAGCCAGGCCGTAAGAGCAATAGAAGACGGATTATCCAATCAACAACTCCAAACTTTAGCCAAAGTGCAATCCGAAAAAACCTTTTCTGTATTAAAATCACACATCTTGGAGCATGCATCACGCTTAGAGCAGAAACAACTTGTTTCTCAAGCACAAAACAAGATACATCAAACTCCATTTGCACAAGCAATAAATTCAAGTCTTCGCTGCTTCAAATGCAATAGCCTGGGGCATGCTGCCTCAAAATGCCCAGTCATACAACGATCTATGGAAAATTTTAACACCATCCAAAGGACACATTCACAATTACAACGTCCTCCAGATTTTAAGAATGCTGCATTTCTGTCACAGGTCCCTAGTTGTCGATATTGCCATCGGATGGGCCATTCTATTGAAGAATGCAGGACAAGAGCTGCAAATAATTCCCGATTTAACGACAATCAAGGAAATCGGAATAATTACCAAAAGGTAAACACAGCTCCGCAAACAAGCACGGCTGATAGACAGCCACAAAACAGGAACTGGCAACAGCCAGTATTCCAAGAGAATCGAACTCCACCGAGATATAAAAACGCAAATATCTCAGCTAGATCACCGTCTCCAAATAGGAACGACAGCAAAAGTCCATCGGCATCCAGGCAGGGAAACTAGATGCAGCGGGGGGTCTCATTCGGCAACCCCTCGCACATACAAACAACAGCACAAGTCCACAGGAATCCCGAGACAATATCGACAGAAAAGTAGGCAGCAAAAAAATAATTCAAATCCCCGTTCAAGTAAATAAAAATTCTTTTACTCTTTCCTTGCGTGTTGACATCTGCTCTGCTCCAAAACTTACATTTTTAATTGATACTGGAACAGAGATCAGCCTAATAAAACTCCATCCACTGAAACCAGGCAGTATCTGCTACAGAGATGCTGTGTGCAATATTAGTACATTATTTACCGAGTCCACTTGTAGCGAAGGACTCATATTTGCAAAATTGAATTTAATATCTACCAAATTTAACTCCATCCTAGAGCACCCATTTCAAATTGTGGGAGATAACTCCATCCTCTCATACGATGGCCTGCTTGGTCATGATTTTTTATCTCGATACAATGCGAGTATCGACTATAAAAATAAATTCATTTCTCTGGAAGTTAATGAATCTGATTCATCTTATCCATATGAACAATACTATTCAAATTACCCTTGTGTTTATTTGAAAAGCGAAGACCCAGAAAAGAGGTCTCAAACAAAAAGTCTATTATATACGGAGATAACATTCTCCGATATAAATATTAATACAAACCTATCTCCATCAATTGCTTCGAAAAGTAATGCAAATCGATCGCCAGCAAATGCTTCTCAAGAAATGAAGCATAAAGGTAAAAATCTATCTCCATCTATGGCCGGAAGAAAGGCTGAATTAAATAAAAATCAGTCTCCATCCATAGCTTCACAAGAAATAAAGCAGAAACGTAAAAGTAAAACTCCATCTACAGCCGCACAAAAGGCTAAATATAATAAAATCTTATCCCCTTCATCAATAGATTCACAAAAACTGAAATCCAAAATTGAATCAAAGAAGTCAAAGAATTTCAATAAGGTTTTATCTCCTTCAAACTCTATCGAGTCGGAATCATCGAATAACTCCTTCAAAATTCCACAAAAGTTGGAATCATATCTCCTTCCTATTAAAAATCCGAAAGAATCGGATAAATAAAATTAAATTAAAATTCCGGCTCGATCAGAGTTCATTATGGAAATTCTAACTCCTTCTATTCAACACGAATCAGTCTGTTTTAAGAAGGAAATAAGGCCAGGTTTATTTCTCGGAAACTCGATCGTCGAACCAGTCAACGGTATGGCAAAAGTCCTAATCCTCAACACAAATGAGGAGGACGCTGATCTGGCAGCTTACGAGGTGAACCCAGTTTACCAAGACTTGGACGACTTTGTGGTTATCTCCACAGACTCTGAAAGAGATCCAATTAAAGGCAGAATAAATAAACTGCAAAACCTTATCAAATTGGATCACTGTAATTCAGAGGAATCTGAGAGTATTCGAAACATCTGTAGGGAATTCAACGATCTCTTCTTCATAGAAGGGGATTTCCTTTCATATACAGATGCGATTACCCACAAAATCGAGACACTCCAAGACAAACCGCGCATCTATACCAAGCCTTATAGACTTCCTGAAGCAAGCCGAACTGAAATAAATAGGCAAATACAAGAAATGCTTGAGTCAGACATCATCAGATCTTCACATAGTCCCTGGAATTCTCCACTTCTCCTGGTTCCTAAAAAAACAGATGAGAATGGAAACAAAAAGTGGCGAGTAGTGGTAGACTTTCGTCGTATTAACGACATTACTATTGGCGATGCGTACCCACTGCCTAATATCACTGATATATTAGACCAGTTGGGGAAGTCGAAATATTTTACCACACTCGACTTAGCCAGTGGATTTTACCAGATAAAAATGGACTCGAAGAACAGGGAGAAAACTGCCTTTAGCACACCCTATGGCCACTACGAATACAATCGTATGCCATTTGGTTTAAAAGGAGCCCCTGCTACTTTTCAACGAGCCATGAATAATGTCTTATCTGGCCTTTAAGGCATCTATTGCTTCGTATACATGGACGATATTGTAGTCCATGGATACAATCTCAAAGATCATAATACAAGACTCACAGCAGTATTTAGCCGTCTCCGCAATTTCAACCTCAAACTTCAACTCGATAAGTGCCATTTCCTAAGAAAGGAAATTATGTATTTAGGGCACAGTATTACAGAAAATGGAGTCAAACCAGACCCTGCAAAAATAAAATCAGTTCAGTCCTATCCCGAAAAAGGAAAAAGATATCAAAGCTTTCCTTGGTTTCGTCGGCTACTATCGCCGCTTTATACCAAATTTTTCCAAAATTGCAAAACCACTTACAAATCTTTTGAAAAAAGATATCCCTTTCAAGTTCGACGCAATCTGCGACGAGGCATTTTGCGAATTACGCAATAAACTTATTTCAGCACCAATTCTATCATATCCCGATTTTGACAAAGAATTTTTTGTCACCTCCGATGCCAGTGACTACGCCATCGGAGCAGTTCTTTCACAAGTTGATTGTTTTGTAATGTAGCGGTAATTGAACACTACAGCTATATTACTGCATTTTAGGTAGGTTAGTGTAGCGGTATGTTAAAATGACAAGATATGTGAGCTTGTGTTTACTGTTACTTTATTAACCAAAAATTACTTATTTTACGTTAGTCTGAATTCTATTTTTATTTTTTCACTTTAAATGTACTTCATTAATTTAATTAATTATCTGTAGGCATGTATTCTTGAGGTGTCGTAACGTGACACGTGCTCAATTTTATACCTCAGATTTTCACCAATTTCACTTTTATTATATTTAATTTCACTGTTTCTTAGTGCTAAATTGTTACTTACTATAATTCACGTGTAGCTTAATATTAACTAATCTACATTGTTTTTTCACATGAAGCATTAATTATGCGTGGCTTGCATGAAGTTAATGCTATGTGAAAAAAACTAAATTAAAATGTCCACCACCAAATGTTTTAGGAAGATATAAAACAAATACTTATCCTAAAAACGTTCACCACCAAATTCAAGTCACACCAAAAAAACTTATTAATTTGCTATTGCAATCCTTATAGCATGTGAATGCTGTACCTTGCTTGGCACGTTGATTTATGCTATAAGATTGTCTTGAAACTATTTTAATTTTTGCACTTTAGATTTTTGAAAGAACACTGGATCTATGCGAAGTTGCATTTACGATCGCTGTCAAACTAATGAGAGTTTAGTTAGGGAGCACCTCCTTTTTATAATGTCCGAGCCGCCATTTTCGGACAAGTTCCACATGAAAAAATGCAAATTTCATATATTTTTTGCACATTATAAGTCCATGCTGTAATGTCAAAATATTCCAAATTATGTGAATTAATTTATTTTTAATTATCCATAATTTTTCCTAATTCATTTATTGAAATATTTCAATTTTTCTAAAATTTATCAATATGGCCGCTCCCTATCATACTATGTTAATTTCCGGTGTGGAACATAAATTCTCTCACGAATTTTCTTCTGTCTCATTTCCACATCGTTCTCTTTCCCACTCATTATGGGAATTAAAATTACCTTTTTTTATAAATATTTCCTTACCTGGGCAATTTCGCGTTTTTTAATTATTGCCAACAGGTAGAGCGCGGCCAACTTCATAAAAGTGATTATTTACTTCGTCGCGGTGACAGTTGGTTTCGCGGATTTTAAGTAGTGAAGTGCCGTTTTGTTTGGATTGATTTCTCGTCACTAAATGGATTAATTGTTAAGGTAAGTTGATTAATATATTCTATAAGTATTAATTAGTGATTTTCCTGTGCATAATTTGCAAGAATCATGCAAATTATGCGCAAATTTTGTGTTGAAAAAATTGTTAGTGAAATGTCAACAATGGCAACAATTGTTGAATTTCACTAATAATAGTGTATATGGATTCTGCGAATTCATGTAATCTGCACATTTAAGCATAAATGCAAGTTTTGCAAATGTTTATTGTGCAGAAAACATGAATTTCGCTAAGAAATCCCAATGTTTATGTTTGCATGTAGTGTTGTTGTTGTACTGCCAAGAAATTTGTTTCTTGGCAGTCTACATGTAAACTATGTAGTTTTTTGTAGTTTTTTTTTGTTGTTGTATTTGATCAACTATATTGTATTGAATTAATTTTTCTAATTCCTTTTATTTCAGATGTGCAATGGACGTCTAGGAGACATTTGCTGACTGGAAGAGGAACTCAGGAAATAGGGAAGTATCAATTATTGTGTATATTATATTTTAATATATTTTTATTTATTTTCAGCTGTGTTCAACATTGATGATCAAGGAGATCACCCAATCGCCTATGTGCGTCGAGTTCTCAATGGTGCAGAGACTCGTTACTCAACAATAGAAAAGGAGATTTTAGCTATCGTTTTCGCAGTTGAGCAATTCAGACCATACGTTTATGGCAGACAGTTTACAATTATAACTGACCATAAACCATTAGTATGGCTCATGAATCTGAAAGATCACTCCTCAAGACTGATGAGATGGAGAATACGTCTCGAGGAATATGACTACAAAAGAGTCCATAAAAATGACCTAAAACTTTTCTCAGAGTAAAAACTTCATAGTCTTCAAATATTATTCAGAGATATTAACATAGTGTCATCTTCCAGGTTTTCAAAATGATGCAAATAGCATTCTTTCTAATTTTCATCCCCTTAACTTACGGCTCAGGAATAGAGGTGATGCAGCTAAATGCTACTGCAGGCATTTATTTTGAGGAAATTCGCAGAGCCAATTTCTACACCAACGAGTGGAAATTAGTCACATTCTACGACCTGGAAAATTTTAAAACAGAATTCAACAACATCCAGTTCAAAGCCCAACAAATTACAGCGACCTGCCAGAAACTGGACAAACACTCAGCCTTGAGCCACACTTGTAACGGTACGTTGTTACAAATAAATCTTATATTAGCAAACATAGAATATAAGAATATGTTACTTGTGCCCCAAAATAGAAAACAAAGAGCACTTTTCAATGCTATAGGCTCAATCTCCAAAGCCCTTTTCGGCACATTAGACGAAGATGATGCCAAGCTATATGATGAACAAATACGAAATCTCACCCTTAACCAAAACTCCCTCCTATCACTTATGAAAAGCCAAACTGCGATAGTCGAAGCAACCGCAAATGTTTTCAATAAAACTAAAGCCGCAATTGAAAAGGAATTCATGTTCATGCATAAGAAACTAATATCAGTGCAGATAGCCACATCATTGATGGAAAATAGGTCACTTGATAACAAAATATCAATTGAACTGGAATCACTCTTTTCACTAGTCTCACTAATGGCATTCAGATACCAAAATACCCAGTCAGAATTAATAGATCTTCTTACGGATTCAAGGCATGGAAAATTTCATCCTACACTAATAACTCCTAGAAAAATAGAAGAATTGTTATCAAATAGCAGGCAAGAATTGCCAAATTCACTGATGCTTACTATAAACGCCAGAGACAACATATTTTCACAAATCTACAACTTAAGTACAATTTCGGTAAATATTTTTAATAATAAAATAATCATCGAACTCCGAATTCCACTTCCTTTTAAGGAACCATACCAAATATTCCAAGTAATGCCATTACCAACACTCCTTAACGGATCGTTCATATATATTAAACCATCGAAGGAATACATGTTAATAGATTACAATCGCGAACATTATATAAAATTAACCGTCCAAGATATCCACAATTGCGCAACGTTGCATCATATGCATTTCTATTGCAAGATATCATCACCTATCCTTAACGCAAATACAAAAACAAACTAATGCGAAGTAAATCTTATAAAAAGGGAACCAATTACATCAAAATGTGAAATCCTACCATTGGAACAAGACTATTATTGGTCGCAATTAACGCAGCAGAACGCTTGGCTTTTCTCCCTAAAAAGTGCCCTCCATACAGATATTATTTGTGATAATTCCATTAACTCACGAATCCTTCAAGGAACAGGAATAATGTATATTTATCCCGGTTGCTATGTACGAAGCAAAGAATTCATCTTGCACGGACATAGTGTAAAAGTTTCTATATTTAATTCTTATTTTATCCCAACAATAAACATTTCCAGTATAATATCGAATATGACGCCCTCCCCAATAGGATCGCATATAAAAATACATACTTTAAATATTACGAACAATATGGATCTAAATGAACTTCTAGAATCCATTCGTTTCCAAAAACATCAAGAATTAATTCCTCTCAATCCCATAAATAGTCATCATATTCATCATTACGCGCTGTCATATTTAACAGTGTCTTTGATCGTATCTATTCTCTGCATATATCTATACATGAGATATAAGTCAAGGGCCCGCAAATCTAAACATATTCCACCGGAACCTAAATTAGAAGATGTGCCTAAACCCACACCTAGAAAGATAAATTTCGAGATAACCCCAGCACCTAAAAGAAAAACTACAGAAAACGTCTAACTTACGGACACTAACAAACTGACGACAGTAACCTTTTCCATCCTTTACCTTTTAGTACCTTCCCCTTACAAGAAAAAATAAAATAAAGAACAAAAACCTCTAAATGAGAATTTTAATACCAAAATGAAATAACGTAATTGTATGATATCTAGAATATTGCAGATTGATATGGAAAATGTATATATATATATAAAAAACAGTAAATTTAAAGGATAAAATGCCAAACTTTTTTTTTTTTTTTATGAAAAATACTCTTCTTTTTTAATAAAGATTACATTCTGACAGAAATTAATCAATTAATAAAAATTAAAATAGAATAATTATGTAGTATAAAAACAAAACAAATCTATAAAAATAAATCATTAAATGTAAAGAAAAGAGAATAAAATAATCATAGTATGTAGTACTCATTATATTTTAAAAAATGATAATGATAATTCAACAACTTTTTCACTTTTATCCGAAATGAAAGTCATTACATAGGTCAAATCATTTGTTTCGAAACGATAATAATTAATAATTAAATAAGTATTTACTTTAGAATTTCAAAAGAAAAAATGTACAAATAAAACTTTATCTCTACAACAACTACTTCGATATTATAAAAGGATATCTCTATATTTAATAACTACATGTTGTTAGTGATATACAAACACTATCTATTATAATATATTAATTATTTTTTTTCTTTTGTTTCTTGTATTATTATTGTGTAATCATTCACAGCTAACTTACTACATATCATTCTCTTTTGGTATACAAGTTTTAACTAAATTAATGAAAAAGAAAGTGTTCTTCTAAAAGAATAAAACTTTCTTTTCCCCAGGGGGGAGGGATGTTGTGACTCAGGTACCCAATGCCCCGAATCACAACCATAAGGTCAATACATCAATATATTGTCCTATACAATATATTGATGTACCACAAGATGACCCTGAAAATATAAAATAATTTATTCAAAACTTAAATTGCATTCAAATTCATTCTCCCTTATTATAACAAAATGCAATTTAGCATAAATTGCATTTTGTTATCAGACACACATTCCACTCACACGGTATGCATACGTACCTACATACAGTGTCTTCTTACTTTTTTTCCGTATGTACACTGTATATACGTACATTACTTACTTAATCCAATCTAATTGTATGTACATACATACATACAATTATCACAATTATTCGCGCCCTCTTAAAATTAATATTTCAAGACGGGCGCACAAGTGCATATCGGATTACAGTTTTCATTGATGCATATAGCTCGCATCAAAACTTTTTGCATTTTCTCACGTACGTTTTTTCAAACGTCGTGAGAAAGCAATAAAAGGAATAAAAAAGCTTTTTGAAGCGATCGTGGGTACCTGGGGGCATCAAGTCCAAACCTCGGGGAGTCCGTTTTTCACGCCCGTCGAGAATAGTTTCGCTTTTCAAAAAAAAATAAAAAGGAAATCTCAGAGTTAAAAAAAAAGTGAAATACAAAAATTAAAAAATCTCTTCGAAACCTATTAAAGTGTTCGAAACCAATTAAGGTGAATCTGAAAAAGTTTAGAGATATAATAAAGTGAAATACACTAAATCTAGAAATCGGTGCTTCAAACTAATTAAGGTGAATCAGACCAAGTTTATTTTAAGAAGAAGTGCAATACTAAAATTTTGGAATCTTGTTTGAATCAAATTAAAGTCACACTTATACCAATCAATGTGAAACAGATAATGTAAAAAAAAAATGAAAATTAAAGTGGAACTGTTAAAATCGGCTACTATTTAATAAAGAAAATTACATTTTTTTTTAAATAATTGCTTTAAATTTTCACCCTTGGATCTCCCTCTTAACCTTAAAAGTGATGTGCTCTTCGCTTGGAGCACGGCACATCATAGTACACAACAATACTACCCAATATTCTCCTGCAGAATATGTACGAAATGTTCGTAATTTTTATATTTTATATTATTAACAGAATTTCACATTTCGTAAAAAGTACGAAGAAAGCTACCATTATCACAAGCGTACGTGCGTTCCTTTTTTACGAAACGTTTTATAGATTTTTGCAATATGTTTGTTAAATTGCGTTACAAATTCTACAAAAGTCATATAGAGAGAGCAGAGAGAGCTGTACAAAAATAGATTTTAGGTAATTCTCTCCAATACTACGGAAATCATTCAGATCGAGATTTTACGACAGTTTTCGTAAATGCTTTACAAAAATTTTTCTGAGAGTAGAAATTAGATTTCTCCAATTTATTTCTATATAACTAAGCGTGACTTAGCGTCTCTCCAATCGTATTTTATGTGCAATACATAATTATGTTCCATATTGTTTAAAAATATGTAGGTAGAGGTATATCAAATTTTGTCTTGTCTCAAATGCCTTTAGTCCTATATTTCACCACTCTATGTATAATATAACATTATTAACAATGTGCTCATAATTCTATAAATATAACCTGCTGCTAAGTAATATAATATACTTATGTTATAAATAATATTATATATAACATTTTAAAATTAGAACTAAATTTTTTTTAATCGCCCCCCCTAGAGCAAATGTCTGGATCCGCCCTTGGTGCGTAGTTATTGTCCTATTAGTAATTCCTTTTATTTGACACGATTCAACTATATCTATTTTTTATTGTCTACTAAGTTACTTTTCAGTATTTATATATCTGTTCCTCTGTCAATTAAAAATTAAAAATGTTATCGGGTACTTGCTTTCTTTTGTATATATATTTATGTAGTTTGTGTAATTGGCTGCTTGTTTTAGATGTATTATCTTCTTAGTGTGTTTCCCCCGGTTCTTTGCTTTCCGTGGACATCTAAGTTTTCCGATTCTCTGTCCCATTTATTATTGTAACCTTTATTATTATGATTATTGCTATACGTTCTGTTATTATAGCTGTTGTTATTGTTTCTGCTATTATTTCCATATCTATTCTTGTAAATTTTATTCTTGTGTCTATAATGACGGCTATTGTAGTTCTTGTTATAGTTCGCATTCTTGTTCACGTAATTGTGTAATTGTTTTTTTTTGTTGTTGTATCTGTTAGCACCGTTGAAGTTTTGATGTAGTGATACATGTTTGTCTGTTTTAGACTATCAGTGATTTCTGTAGTGATGGTTATGGCTTCTGATAGTTTGTTTGTCCTTGCTGATATGAGAATGGATCTGGATGGTTCATTAATGTCATTCTTAAATGAACTTAAGCCTAATTGATCATTCATATTCACGATCAGTGCTCGATTACTTTCTCCTTGTTCTGTTATTTGAATGTCGTTTAATGACGCTATTAGTGCTTCTATTCTTGAAACGAAGGCATTTACACTCTGATTGCGTTGTTGTATCGTTGCCAAATCACTGTGCATTTTCAGTGGATTTTTATTTATTTTCTATGTTTTTTGTAGATTTGCTTTTAATTCTGTTGTTTACTCTATCAGATAGGTTTACTGTTGTTATAAATCTCAGAAGTATACTCTCTTGGTCGATTTTTAGCGATTGTTTATAGAATTCAATTAAACCAAGAAAATTTGATAGCGTCTTGAAGTCACCATCAAATTCTGGTATTATTTTTATTGCAGATGCAATATCAAATGCAGCCATTGTCTCTTGTGTAATTTCGTTAGAAATTTCCAATGATTCTTTGGGAATCAGATAGACACTTATTTTATTTTTTAATTCCTCAAATTTTTTTTTTTGCTTCTTCTAATTTTACTTGATCAGTAATATTTTTTTTATCTCCAGCCAGACTTCGTTGATTTCCTTATTTTTTACTTCAATGTAATTTACAGTATATTTCCTACCTGGATTCTTTTTTAAATTTCCTAAGAGTTCTATTAGCGGATCAAATTCCATAAGTGAAACCCTTATTAGTATACATTACCGCTGACCAATGCTGATACCACAACCAAGAATGTTTTATATAATGAAAGAGAGAGTCTGTACTATACATTTATTGTCCTAACTAATTTTTTTTTACATATTTCTTATAATGACTATTCAATTTAAAAATCAATATACTAATTATTATGCCTAATATTACATAAACTACTATCTGATTTTCCATCACTTCTTCTGTGTTGCATTAACAACACCCTGTTGGGATTTTGTATTTGCCATTTCTATTTTTCTTTTTCTTTGCAACCTTTTAAATTTCTTTCAATTCTTCTAATTCTCTTACTGCTTTTGTTCTAAATTGCCCTATAGTTGTATTTATCAACCACTTTAGGTCAGCTACCCGTTGTCGCTGCTTTACCAATTTTCGTCCTCGTAGCTTCCTTGACGGTTTTCCTCTTCTGGCTGCTTCAATGTACAGTCTGGCTTTTTGTTTTGCACTTCCGTCTATAATTTTCCATAGAAATCGACTTAGGTCCAGCTCGTGGGTTCTTTTTATACCCTAGATGAAATCATAGGGGTATACTAAGTTTGTCATTCCGTTTGTAACACCTCGAAATAATGATCGTAGAGCAAAATGGATTGGACACCCATTCATAATATTAAAAGTTATTTCGATTTTTGCATGTCCGTCCGTCCGTCCGTCCGTCCGTCCGTCCGTCCGTCCGTCCGTGCGCACGATTGTTACGTCCCCTTCGTCAACTGATTTGCTGAACTAATGAAAGGAAGGCGCAACAAGTCTGCAGCTTGCTCGTGGAGTCGGACGTGGGTTATTCAAAGGCTCCTCCTGGCTACAAAGTTTAGAGAAGAGGATTTAGGTGTCAAAACTTTGGGCGCCACGTAATTTTTCCAGAGGGATCTAAATTACGAAACCGTGAGTAGAAGAAAAAGGGGAAAACTCTATTCAAGATACGACTCGGTAGCCCCCTTTTTAATAAAATATGTATGTATTACCTGAGGAAATATAAAGGCTCTCAAATAAAAAAAAGATAATAAAAAAAAAATGTTCATAGTTTTAATTTACGGATGGAAAAACATTAGTTGATTCCGAAACGTTCATAATTCTGAGTTATATTTGGTACTTATCTTTCTAAATTTTGATTAAACATTGGTAATCAATTAATTGAAAATAAATGATTTGAAATTCAACAAGGTAATATAATTATTATTAAGAAGAAGCTGACCGGGTAAACAACTCATCAATGCACACACACGCGAAGTAAAGACCCTTACTCTGGGTACGGGACGACGATAAACAACACCAATGATAAATGATCAAGGTCCCAAATAGAAGCGCGGCAGCCAATCGTCAATTAAAACACCTATGTACAGCAAAATAATTACTACGTGTTAAAGGAAGCACCCTTGTTGATATAAGCACTTGCTATGTAAACCTACAACTGAATCAAACCAGAGTTACTACGTTAGGTTTGTATCTTTCCCCAAAACTTAGTTAGAAATAGTATATGTTTGTACCTTAAGTGTTTTCCGCAAACTTGAAATTAATCGTAATAATAGCCTGTCAATAATAACAACGTGTGGTATCTCTCGCAAAACTTGGGCTAGTTGCAATAATATATATATATGTATGAATAATGACAATATGTTCTTAGGCACGTATCTTCTGCAAACTTAGTGTAGCCGCGATAATATCTTAATATTGACGATACGTACCTATACGCATCATTCGCAAAACTTGAAAATATCTATAACAAAACAATTGTATAATAATATAAATATTGACAGCCGTATGTACCTATACATATCTTTCGCAAAACCAGCAAATATTCATAAGAATTTGTTTAATAATTTAAATATTGACAGCAATATGTACCTATACGCATCGCCAGTTGGACGTTAGCAACACTTGAGAATATTTGCCATCATGTGTAAACCTCGACAACTTCTTTCGCCAAACTTAAGTTGTTATAACAACTACAATATTATGTTCCTATACGTAACATTCGCAAAACTCGAAATAGATGTGATAATGCCTCAATACGTATCACAATATGTACCTTTTGCAATCTTGAAAATATTTTAATAACTCGTAGATAATGACAACCCGTACTTATACATGTCATCGGGAAACTCGGCTAAACACGAATGCCAACTCAACGTACAACGATATATATATAAGTGTATATATATATTTATATATATATATATACTAAAACTATTAGTAAACCATTACGAGCGGTACGTATAGGAAAGTACAAAAAAAGAAAAATTATTAAACACAATATATATAACTGCAGTTTCCACTGCACTCAAACGAAAACTTAACTTTCTTGCAAATGCAACCTGCCTCGGGAGAACTCCAACGAAGTACTGCTCTACTGTTGTCTCATACTCCAGCGCCAGGTGCTCGAGGACTGGTGAGCCACTTTATTGTTTTGCTTTTGTGTACAGTTTTTCTACCTTGTAACCCATGATTAGATCTGGTACTCCCCGAGCCGGGTAATTGTAGTTCCCGTCAGCTCAGCAGGAGATCCTTCTTGGTGTAATTTTAAAGGTGAAATCTGACTTGTTTCTCCGCGTATTTTGTCTTGATAAAACTTTAAAAAGAAAATACACGCAAAGTGTCACCGTGAGCTAAACCCTGTCGCTTGGGTTACTTTGACAGATTTTCGTGAAAAATTTGCGCAGAGCTTCGCCGTTCTGAAGTCAAGGAAATAACTCTCGCTTGCTATAATTTTCCGTGGTTTATATACAATTCCAGTTGATTATAACAAACTGGTTTTCATTAAATATAATTCTAAATTTTACTCGCGAGCGCCAAGTGTTTATTTGAGCAGGTGGAAACTGCAATTATTCATCTTTTTGTATTATTTCCGGATAATTTTTGACGGCTTTTCTCGTTTCTATATTAAATATCTTTTTTGTGTGTAATGGCGACTGGCTCCCCGTATTTGTGGTACTATAAATTGTTGATTGGCCAATATTTAAAATTCCAATAAAATGTTTAGTTTTGTTTTTCCGAGTTTATCTTTGGTGTTAACCTCATATTTATTGCACTGGAATTAATTTTGTGCGCTCCAAGTTTTGCGAAAATTGTTAGTTTCCGTGTTTTTATTGTTTGAATTTTGACGTTTGACAGCCCACTTCTTTTGCGATTTTCTTGTGTTTTTCCGAGATTTTCCCGGAGGATTCTGAACATTTTATTCGGAATTTGTTTATATCTAACCATTTTAAGTGATACCATAATCATTTTCGCGTCTGTGGAAAAATTACGTACAAAGGTATCCGTTCAGCTTTCTTTTTGTTCTCTTGACATTACGCGCCTCGGCCTCCTTTAGGGCTTCTTTGCCTTATTAAATCGCGGCGAATTTGTCATTTTGCGCATTAGTGACGGTTTCCCCCAGAAATATATGGAATTCACGTGATAATTTATTATTCGAAAATGTGGGGTTAGATTTACGAGCCAAGTTCAAGCTGGCATACTTTTCTAATTAGCAAAGAAATATTCTCTACCTGCAACATGTGTGTATCGACGATCTTGTTGTAGATAATATGTCCGGTTTTTCCTACCTTTCTACTTTGTTTACTTATATACTATGTTATAATTCAGATTATATATACTAATATACTATAACTATATTTTAAACGTTGCATTGCTTCCTTTCCTAGGCTTCAGCTCTCCACAATTCTGCTGATAATAATCCTTTTCTTTTCTATTCTCAGGCTCCAGGCTACTTCACAGGGCATCCGGGGATCCAACAGCTGACCTTAGCGCAGGCTTCGTGGGAGCTACAAATAAACAAGACGGAAACAACAGCAAAATTCTTGATACATCAAGGGACGGGACACTTAAAGGTAATTTGATACGTAAGTTTTGCGAATTATACTAATTTTGTCATTATTTCAGGTTTGTTTACGTTCTAGAATCTCAGTTTAGAATTAAAATATAGCTATAAGTTTCATTATTATTATTATTTAAGCTCTATTGATCCTCTTCATTTATTTCAAATACATTTCCTTCTATTTAGCACTTCTTATTTCTTATTTAGCCGCACCCGCTCTCTTTTCCATTATTCTTTTACAGGTGGGAGAACTTACGGAACTTATGTTTTTACCAATACTCGTAGGCTTTTAAGTTTCTTTTCGGTTTTGCTTGCGGGACCTAACACGATAACTCGAGAACGCGTATACTTAGAGAGCTGAAATTTTGTACACAGACTTTTAAAAAAAAAAGTAAAATTAAGTTCGAAAATGAGACAAATCGGGCAACTCCTTCGTGGGGTTGCCATATAAAAATTTCGTTTTCCGCTATATATTTGGACGCTGACTGAGAACGCGTTGACGTAGAGAGCTGAAATTTCGTACATGATGTTTTTACTATATTATCAAATAAAATTTCAAAAATGGACTAAATCGGGCAACTCTTTCTTGGTGTTGCCATATAAGAATTTCTGTTTTTTACGTATACTTTGAAAACGATCAGTCCAAGACATTTTTATTGTACTAAAAACTTCTGCAGAATACGAAATCCTATAAAATTGGTTAGCTATTTTCGTGTTTCTGATCGGGAGGATGATACATGAAGAATGTGGTGATTTATTGGGGATCTCCGATCATCAGTGAAAAACATAGGCTACTTTTTTATGTTTTCATTTTATTTTTTATTTTTGTTATGGCCCGACGTTTCGACTCTTGCTGTGAGTCCTTTTCTGAGGGCTGTAAAAATTACAATATTTACATTGATTAATTATAACTTGATTACAGAAACATACGGAAAAATAGAGAATATAAGCAGACAAACATATTTATACCTTATTGAGTCAGATATGCGATGGTTAATTTAATAAACTATTGTGGAGAACAAATACACGAGTAAAAACACAACGATAAATAAATTAAACATAGAAAAACGCGGAAGTTACACTGAATTAAATATATTAATAAATATTAACACAGAAAAACGATACGGAAAAGAAATTAAAATTAAACAATAATAAAAGATTAGACGAGTGAGGTGATGATAATATCACAGAACTACTTGTGACAGCTATGTTGGATGCGGTGTAGTGTTTGCTAGTATTTGTGGTTGTCGGACTGTGTGTATAGTGTTGTTGTGGATTAATTGGTTTGTTGCTCTTTCGTTGTCTGCATGTGTGTGTTTATTTATTCTATTCAGTATTGTGTAATAAACTTGGACACAGAAATTATACACAAAGTTTATTACACAATACTGAATAGAATAAATAAACACACACATGCAGACAACGAAAGAGCAACAAACCAATTATTCCACAACAACACTATACACACAGTCCGACAACCACAAATACTAGCAAACACTACACCGCATCCAACATAGCTGTCACAAGTAGTTCTGTGATATTATCATCACCTCACTCGTCTAATCTTTTATTATTGTTTAATTTTAATTTCTTTTCCGTATCGTTTTTCTGTGTTAATATTTATTAATATATTTAATTCAGTGTAACTTCCGCGTTTTTCTATGTTTAATTTATTTATCGTTGTGTTTTTACTCGTGTATTTGTTCTCCACAATAGTTTATTAAATTAACCATCGCATATCTGACTCAATAAGGTATAAATATGTTTGTCTGCTTATATTCTCTATTTTTCCGTATGTTTCTGTAATCAAGTTATAATTAATCAATGTAAATATTGTAATTTTTACAGCCCTCAGAAAAGGACTCACAGCAAGAGTCGAAACGTCGGGCCATAACAAAAATAAAAAATAAAATGAAAACATAAAAAAGTAGCCTATGTTTTTCACTGATGATCGGAGATCCCCAATAAATCACCACATTCTTCATGTATAAAATTGGTTATAATCATTTTTTCTGTGCGACAAACAGTTCTAGAAATATATGCGAAAAACAACTTCAAAATCAATACTTGAATGGATCGGTGACCATACGAAATTTAATACGGGCATTCATCTAGGGTATCATCAGAATTGGTCTTAGACCAATTCTAGCTTTTTTACTTCTTAAATTCTTCTTTCAATCCCTCGTGGAGTGTCTCGTACAATTTGTTGAATTTGTTGTCGATTTCAGCTATCCATTGCTCTATTTCTGATGATCTTGCTGATTCCATATCGTTTATGGGCAGGGTCGCCATGTTATGTTTGCCTTTATGCTGATTGCCAATGGATTGGCGTATTCGCCGATGTCAAATATTCTTCTCACGATTAAATTAATCAATTACTATGCCGAATATATGGCGTGTCGCCTCAATATTCTTAAAAGGCAAAGAAATGAAATCTACCTTGGATCTGGCTGAATGCCTCAATCTTTACTTGATATTTGGCTGGGGTGCCTCAATATCTTTATGAAGAAGATATCTGGCTAAGAAGTCTCTATATCTTTAGAAAGGAGAACGCCTGGCTAATTGCCGCTGCGTTCTGAAGAATAAGACTTGTAGTTTACTTAATGCTACCTTATTTACCTTATTTATAATCGGTTATTATTGCTAAGTAAGCAATGTACATTAATTTCTTAAAGCTACCTACAATCGATAATTTTCCCACCTTATCATTATGAAAGAACGGTGACCTCACGTGAGTAACGTTCTTTGTCGCTATTTAAAAATTTGGTGCACTATACATACATAATTTATTTTCTGCTCGCGCTGTAATCTGATGCACTTTTATTTTACATCATTCGTAACGAGGTATGAATGATTCACATAAAAGTGATTACATACAAATCTGTATGTATGTAAATTGTGTTTTCATTTTTGTTTATTCGAGGATTTAATTGAACTCCGAGTTTTAGCTTTTCAAATGATTTACAAACTTTAGTTACAATCTTGGTTTCTTATTTCTTTTAGGGATATGTGCATATGATTTATATGCAATTACATGCTTTAATGATGCATGATTACAGATACATTACAGAGTTCTTTCACCTAGACTGTGGTTAATGCTGGTTAATGGAATTCTTGTTTCTCAATTTTGCTAATTTGCATTGAATTGCATAAAATTAGGCGCGATTTCTATTGTTATTAGATTTATTTCATGAAAGAATTTTTTGGGATTCTCCGGTATATAGCAAAAGCTAAAAAATGTTCTAATTTGTTATTTCATCACACAACCCATTAATTTTTGGTGACAAGTTTCAAGTCTTGGTTTGACTCATCAACAGGTCCCAAATAGCGAAATTGGGTGATTTGAAAAACAAATGAAAAAATGAAAAAAGAACAAAGAAATGAAAAGTTTGAGAAAAATAGAAAAAAAAAACAATTCTTTATTTATTAAAAAAATTTATTTTTCCTCCTGGTCTTGTATAGGAGTGTATTTTCCTCATATAATTCACACCCAGAATTTATTCTGAGTTTATATGAGAAGAGATCAGTTTGATCTGTTTTCAAGCGTCTGCAGCAGGTAAAAAACCAAGCTGCACCGATCAGTGTAAGGTTTTCTGCTGACACGAAACGCTTCTTCTTCTTCCTTTTCTTCTTTATTTTTCAGCCCACTGCGTGGCATATACAGGTTCGATTCGCTTCGAATGAATCCGTTTCTTTACAAAAATTTTAAATTTTTTTAATAGATAAAAAAAATGTTTTTTTCTATTTTTCTCAAACTTTTCATTTCTTTCATCTTTTAGTCATTTTTTCCATTTGTTTTTCAAATCACCCAATTCCGCTATTTGTGACCTGTTGATGAGTCAAACCAAGACTTGAAACTTGTCACCAAACATTAATGGGTTGTGTGATGAAATAACTAATTAGAACATTTTTTATGTTTTGCTATATACCGGAGAATCCCAAAAAATTCTTTCATGAACAAAATTAAGTTTAACCCGGTAAAAAGTCCAAACGTAATCTTTTTATTGTTATTAGAAAAATTAATGAAACTATGCATCATAAAAACGGGAATTTCTCAAAACCGGTAGCATTTAGGTAGGTCCATGTGCATAGTCGAATTAAAGGTAACATTCCAGGGTTTCTAAATTTTGCAATAAAACTGTATAGTTATTATGCATTTTGGCGGGAAAATCGTTAAAATTTGAAAGAGTTATGAATGTTTTTTCCAATTTTCTGGTTTTGACGTCCTACAACTTCCGACGGAAGGTGACAGGAAAGCTGATTGGACATTCATGTGCTATCATCTGAGATGAGTCCCACCTTGATAGAGTATAAATCAAGAAATTTAAAGGGTGTAACGTGGAAGAAGTATTAAAAATCTTAAGCCCCCTTATCGCCGAAACGACGCGTCTTACCCCTCCTTCACCTTATAATTTTTTTCTTGTCTCCACCTCAGCTATCAAACCCTTGAGCTAGGTGCACCAATTATGAAACTCCCTGTATTTACCACATAAACAATCGTTCCAAAAATCTGTCTTCAAATATGTCAATCGATTTTCTGACTGATAATAGGAACTGCAATTATGAAAATTTCTACATTCGAATCAAAATGTTAATTAAACATAGTTCACCAGTGAAATATTATTAATTAATAATTATCTACTGCCGTATTTAGTTGAACATACATAATTGTGATTTCGCATTGAATATGGAAGCACATTCCACTAATTTTACTGAAATATTGAAAATCGATTACCTAGACGTAGTATTGAATGAGTGCACCCTCTACTCAGAAAATGAAAATAATTGTCTGTAAACAGAGAAGTTATTGATGTTTATACATTATAAAATATGTAATCATGAGTAAAAAGGCATCACATCAAGACTTAAAATTTCTGCTTACAACGATTTTCAAAGATTTTCGTTTCAGAGCACAAGCACCTTTGGTATATGCTTGCGGTTATGTAAAAAAGCACACAAATCTCAGACAAATTTCTAGAAATCCCGAAGTGAGCTCCGAAAATATTTAGGGATCTTTTGCATGCACAGCAGCAAAGTTTCATAACCTCGTCATCTAGGGTCGATGACAAAGGTTACTTCAAATTTATAAAAATACAGAATCAATTCAAGAATGCAAACTTTCCTCTGTGTACATAATTGGGTAATTGAAATTCACAGTTATTTTTCTTACTTTGTTTCTTTTCTAAATTTAAAAGATTTTTATAAAAGATTTTAACAAATGTTTAAATAACCACGGATTCTAAAGATTTTCCCTCTAGTGTCAATGAACTTGATAAATCTTAAAAGTAAAATTGAATTGAACAAACTCATGCCATAATGCCGCCAATGAGAGGAAGAAAGCATGTGTATTGAACTTAAGAAAACAGCTACTTGAAATGAAATTCAAAGAGTATGATTCCGTGTTAACCCAGCGGGATAAAATGAATTATTTGAAGGAAATCGCAAATGTTCTTCAGCTTTGAATGCAATTCTTGGAATTCTTTTCGGTTTTGATCCATCAAATGCTCACGTGTCACACAATAAAGTTGGCTGAATGTAATACTTTCCATTGTGTGTAAAACAAAATACTTTTGCAATTTACTTCGAGTAAGGATGCCCGGAAAAAGTTTGAATGAATCAACGAACCGAAAACGTCCTTTTGCCAAAATTTTGAAGGATGGATTGAGAAGTTCAAGCACTTCGAATAATTTTCACCTTAAGGAAATATTTTTCATTTCACTCCACAAAAAAAATTAATTTTAGAAATCGGAAATTCGTTGGAAACAATACTCCAGCGTTAGCTATTCCCGTATGCTATGCTGGTGATGATGAGTACGTATCTACTCAATTTCAATTTACTGCGCATTCCTTTTATTTTGCCTGCGAGAGGAAAATAAGTATAAATCGGTGGGATGGTAAGCATGCCGACGCTATAAAAGTCCTTTTTCTGTCAGCATCTCTTGCATTTGGTGCTGTATTCTGATCTGAAAGGAACTCTCTAAGTGAACTCCAAACCATTGAATATATATATATATATCTTGTTCGCGGTAAAACGTTTGTTGAACTTGTTGACGAACAATTCCAGCTTATTTAAGTTGTGGTACTGACAAGTGATTGAGTGCTCTTGTGTAGTGCTTACAGATCTAAGATTAGAGGAAAGTGAGTATTGTTGTTTGCTGTTCAAAGTGCTTTTGTTGCTTTAAGTGAGAGTTAGATATGTTAGCGTTCGGGCTTTTTACGCCAACAAAAAAAAATATTGCTTATTTCATAGTAAATTAATGATAAGATGCCCTCCAGCATGAGGGCTATAAGTGGTTTGGCATGTTTCTTTGAATTGACCTGGGGTGTTTTATTATAGCTTACACGAGTTGCGTAGTTTTTTTTTAAAAAAACAAGGTCTCTGTCGAAAATGACTTCAGCGAAGGTTATGAATACAAGAGCCTAAAGTATAAAAAACATAAGTTGCCTGCAAATTGAATAGTTTTATTAAAAAGATTATTTAAAATTAGTTGTTTTTTTTTTACTACTGAAATTTTCTAAGGTTCAAGTAAAAAATTTTGTTTTAAGTTTAATTAGTAAATTTACTACAGTCTAGTTAAAAAATTTAAACAGAAATTCAATTTGTGCTCTTGAAGCTTTTAATTTTTTGCATTGATTTAAGTATGTATATTGCTAGAAATTTTTAGAACTCGTATTTTTAACCTTTGGTGAATATATTGGGCTGATTTTCTTTTGCTGTTACCTTCTTAATTTTGGAAAATATCTCAGAGAATCTCTTATTATGTATAATTATTTTAACAAAGAGAATTAAAGTCAAAGATAATTTTCTACCAACAGACCATTTGTGAATAGCTTAGTCATTTATAAAAATGCAAATTCCTCCTGATTTAAATTTTAATATTCTTTCTTTCCTAACGGCTCGCGCCTCAAATATTCAGTGATTTATGAAAAACTGTTTTCAAATCACAGGATTATATTAAATATAATGGTTGAATTATCACTTTAAATATAGATTATAAGCATATCTAACTTAATTTGGCTATAAGTGCATAGTTTTTATAAATTATATAAAAATCATTAGAACAAATTCCCCTTTAATGAAGTTTAACAGATATCCACATAAAAAAATTACAAAAAAAAACAAAACAAAAAACAAAAATTTTAAATTATTTAAATTAGGGATATTTTCCGTACTTTCAAATAAGAAGAAAAGTTATAATTGGTCTACCCTAGCGTAGATGAAAATAAAAGTGGTATAAATTGAAAACCCAAAGTTTTGTATGGCAGGAACAACAAGAAGGGGTTGTCCGATTTACTATATTCTTATTATTTCTATTAAAATTCTGTACACAAAATTTCAGCCCTCTACATCGACGTGGGTAGTGTAGTGTAGTTGCAGATTCAGTAAATTTAGTATATTAATTTATTAAGCATATAATTTGTGATTTGTAATTGGATTACGGTAATTCTCAATTAGTATTCCGTGGTCTGCAGTATAAAACTTCCGAAATTTAAAAAGTTATGTTTGTTGTTTAACCCTATTCTTATTGCACGTTATTTACATTTCAAGAAAAAATATGAGGGTCCATTTTTTATAAAATAATATGCATAAATAAATGCAGAATTAAATTTTTATTTTCATAGCATACATAAAAAACTTAAATTTGTATAGGGCAATACCAAGAAGGGGTTACCCGATTTAGTCCATTTTTAAATTTTATGAAAACGCTGTGTACCAAATTTCAGCTCTTTACGTTAACGCATTCCTAGGCTGTCTCCAAATATATAGAGAAAAGACAGCCCTACGAAGGAGCTGTCCGATTTGTCTCACTTTTGAACTTAATTTTACTTTTTGCTTTTAAAGCCCGTGTGCAGAATTTCTAATTTCTCTCTAAGTGCATGTGTTTTCGAGTTATTGTGCGCACAGACGGACCGACGGACGGACGGTCGTGGGGCCGGTGGTGTCCGGACTAATCACGACCATAACACGTATTTACCATATGTAACTCTGGTCATCGCTGCGGTTACGGTGAAAGCTCTGAGTTAAAACTACTCAGAAATGTCCCAAATTACAGGGCGTGAAGGCAAGATAGCTGGTGGATGATACCAACATAGTATTCACTTTTTTAACGCATTTGGGATTATTTTTAGCATCATATGCACGAGTATCATTTTTATTTAGAAAAACGCATGGAAAAATATGTTTTTAAGGTTCCGCACAACAAAGGAAGGAACGGATCGCACAGACGTTTTTCTCGAAAACGGCACGACGTATGAATCTGAAATTGGCAAAATGTTAGATCGACAGGCGAAGATTGGGGTGGACCATCTAAAAAAGTTTTTTTTTCATCTTGTGGGATATCATTTGAAAGAGCTACTTCTAAGGATTAAAAAAAAAATCACAGTATTTAATGAATTGCTTATAAAGATATAACCCAAAATGTGCGAAGAAATACCGCCCCCCCGCCCCCCACCCATATTTTCTGGGCTGCTAAAGCTAAAATGTTGGTATTATTAGAGTTAGTAGGCATTTACTTATACAGGGTGTCCCATATGTGGTCTGGGACCCGACGACTATAGATAGGTTATGCTAAGACGAAAATGGCTTAATAAGCGCAATCCCAAACGATAATTACCTATTTTTTGGCACTTATTCAGTTTTCTTTGTGGATATGCTTACGAAAAATTCCCCCCCCCCCCCCTCCACACACATATACAATGTTTTACTTGGCTAAGCATGATCTAGTTTTTGGGTCTAAGACTACATATGGGGCACCTTGAGTATAATAGGAAAACTGTCGCTTTTTTCGCCTGCCTCATAATTGCTGTAAAAAATATTTTTTTTGTTTTATAAGACAACTCTTACTAATAAGACCAACACTTATACAATTATTTTTGCGTCCATCTGTTTGAATATTATTCAGATATCATAGGCAAATTTGGATTAGATTTGGATATACTTAAATTCGGTTCATCGAATGTTCGTTGCGAAATTCTGCTACGGAACCGAAATTGCGCAAGCCCGACTTGCTCTCAATGGAATTATTATTTTTTATCAATAGGGTTTAACCAGGTTTCAAAGCGTTCCAATACCTATGTGTACTTTCTATGCTTGTAGTAATTCCTTATTATGCTAAATAATATATTTGATGTTTTGATGATATTTATGGACATATGCACTATTCTATATTTTGCGTTAACGTGTTTTCTTTTACAACAATTTGGTTTTATTTTTGAATAAATCTTGAAGTAGAATACTACACATGGTCAATGAGAAAAATTATTAATTAGCCCTTAATTTCGCCAAATTTCCCATGTTACTAATACAAAACGAGGCCACAAAAGTACAATTCTGATTGGCAGAAATCAAAATACTTTTAATTTTTTCATTAAAATCTGCATTGGCACCGCCGTCCGTCAGTATGTTAACAATAAATTGATGTAAGTTACTGCTAGGATGAAGGCTTAGCATAATTGAAGAAAATACCTAAATATTAAGAAGTCTGAATTTTTCTATATTTGGTGAAGCAGTATCATTGTTTTTGTTCTATATTGGGCCATATGAATAAATGAAAGATAAATAAAAATTTCTAATATGTTACAAAAAATTTGCAAAAACAAGGAGTGGTGGACAAAGAGTTCCCATAGTTTCTTAGTTTCTTCCAACACGAGTAAAATGTTTTGTAACTCGGATACTGTTTTCACAGAGAAACCTTGTGTTAGTTGTAATGTTTTTGTGCATAAATCTTGAAAATTGTAGAAAAAAAGCCAATTTTATATAATTATTAGTGGTACAGTATTAAGCATGGAACCCAGCATTACTTGTTTGAAATTTACCATTATTCGTTTGTCAGGCGACTTATCTTCGATTGGCAAAGATTTTCTTTGTTTTGGTCGGTTGACTGAGGAAAATTTAATTTGAGCTACACGTATGTACATATGTACTATTTTGAGTGCAAAAACGATTCGCAAACAGAAAACTCTTTCTTGCTCTACTTGCGGCTCTCAGTTCAGTGGGACATTAATTTAATTATTTGGGTTGTTTGCATTAGCAAAAAATCATTTTTGAAGGACCAAGAGGGCTGGTTTGAAGCCATTTACCCGGGCCGGTTCGAAGATCCAGTCCGCCCCTGCATGTTATAATAGTTACAACAAAATTTGTTGTTTTAATGATGAAAAAAAAATTAGACCAAAGGAGGACTTTCATTATGATGGCATGTATTTTTTTCAGATAATGTGAGGAAGGTAGCTTATAGAAATGCTACCAAAGCGATCACTGCAATACCGAACACATGGGGCGTGTTGTTAAACTAAGAATCTTTAAGATCTTCAAGGCAAAAGTTTTGTAAAATTAAGAAATTCTTAAACTCCACGTGTTTCTAAAATCATCCTGTTCAGATGAAAGCCAAAATTTTTCCCCATAATGTTGCCTTTGTTTTTCCGAAAGTTGTGTTAATTAGTCTTTCAATGAAAGTATCCATTTCCAATAGATGTCTTCTTTTCTATTGCACTTTGGCACGTAACCATATTATTTAAATGTTATATAAATGTTGGAATACATACTCGTTTTTAGTAAATTAAACACCTTACAATTGTATTTTTATTTTGCAGTACGATGACCATGACCCCCCCCCCCCTCACCCTAATTTTAACGTTATATCCGCGCCTGTTTAATAGCCTATTCAATTTGTCGTTGTATCACTTCTACAGACATTTGATGAGAATGCACTGACTTAAGAAACTATAATTTTGGTTTAAGTATTTTTAGAAAAAATGCATTTCTTTGATCGAAAGTAGACCTCGTGAGGACGCCACGCAGTTTCGTTGATATATGCAGATATTCCCACTCAACAATGCCTTGAGCTATTTAAAATAAGAATTTTCAGTCATACATGAGCATTAAGATTATAATGAGCATAGGGCTCTAACCACTACTTCTCCCTCTTTTTCGTACTGTTTTGAGCTTATCTCTTCCAATCGTCCCTAAAATCTACTTCTGTCACATGCAGTGCTACTTCCATCACAAATATCCCCTAAGGCAATATCATAGCCGGTTCACTCCATTAATATATCTGACCCAGTTCAGTCTACGACACTTCATGTAATTCGCTAATTCAAATTAATCCCATGATATACAGTCACATTATATATATATATATATGTATGTAGATGGACAATGCTTTCACATACCTTCATAAAACTCTCGCAGATGAACACTCCAATCAAAAGAATGAAGTGTAATGAAAATATTTTACGTTTTTCATAGGAAACTGTCAAATTGTTCAACATTTTTAGTCTTTGGATCGTAATCCGTGTTTCGTTGTAATGCTACTACCCAAATACTTTATCTGTTGAACCGACCAACTGGAAATTTTCCCAGAAAATGTAGACAAGTGACCTTCAAATTTTTCTCAAATTCGACATGACATTGTACATACATACATGTGTATGTATGAACGCACAGGTCCAGAGTTGAAATTCGATTTTACGCTTAAATACGTTATTCACACGTGCATGAGAGGAAGTAAACATGTTAAAAATTTACCAAGTTGAAAATTTACATAAATTTTGCTTTTAAGCTGTTGTATTGTTTGACCTTCAATTAATTTCCTATATCATGTCAACTTTTATAATTTACACAAAAGTTCTACCTAAGTGGGAAAAATATTTATACAATTTCCATGGGATTTCCACCAAATAGAAATATATGGGGAAGGTAGGAATTACCGTCATTAATTTGGTTTATATGCAAATAATTTAACAGTTGCATCAAATGGATTTTGAAAAATAAATCTATTTACAACTTAATCGAATATTGTAAAATACATACATACATACATACATATCTGTAAATAATAATTTCTTATAAGGTGTAAAGAGAAAAGCACTAACTAATCTAAAAAATCATAAACATAACAGAGTCAATAGGGACTACAAAAACAAACTAGATACTAACAGTTAAAAGACCAAAAAGAAGTAACACTATGTTCTCAAAAGAGACTATATACAACGGATACAAAAATTTTGAAAAATGCCTAAAGATAACAAACACAAAATTTCCTAATTGTCCCAATTTTTACAATAGGGTAAGTGTTAGTTCGATGAAGTTCGAATTTTCCAAAATTTACTAATAAAAAATAATTCTCTAACGAACGAATTTTTTACATAAAATCTTGCAATTTAGCACCGATACCGAATCCGTATTAAAAACAAGAAATTGAACGAACGGAAAAAATTATCCGATATCCAGCTGACAATCTCTAACGGAGTGCTTGTCCTTCCCAAAGTACTTGCAACGGTTCCAAAGCGAGGAGAGGCCCCATGGACTAGTGTTGCAAGTGCTGTACCAATGATAGTGGTTGCCATGTGAAGCTGAATGTGTCTGCGTTCGTTGCCAGATATTCAAGACGTAAACGTCTTTTCAATCAGTCAACAAAGTTCCTTTTAATGCCTGTGCGAGGTGTTGTGGGTCAGTGTTCTGATTCCCATCTTCGACTCTCATGTAGTACAAATGAATTGTACATAGATTTGGCCAATGTCAACACAAAGCTAATCAAATAATTTAACCGACTACAAACCTTTGGTCCCCATAGAAAAGAAATTCGGGTGGATCCATTGACACATATCGCGCATGAATTCCATTAGATTTCGCAAAGCTGAGCAAGTGAAGAACCTGTGAAACAAGATGCCTTCACCAGCACAAACTGTGCAGATCCTCTGAACTCGCTGGTCAGTATGGGACAGCTATTTAGGATGCATAAGACTGTGATCCTGCAATTTGAATGCCACGTCAGCATCTTTGTAATAATCTCTTGTATCCTGTATACTCCGGAGGTCTTATTGACATAAGCACGTCACGGAGTACACACGTTGTAAGAGTACTGTAGCTTCAAAACGTCAGGCTTGCACCTGATTGGAATTGACGTGAATTGAGTGTAGCGTAGAGTATCCCACTAAAGATGGAATGCTTTTCCGTGTCTGTCCCATGTCTGAATCTTGGAGATTAGATCATGTAGACAGTCACCAGCATAAGGTGGTCGGACAGAGAGGTAATAACGCTCCCCTCTGCCGATTCCTCCCAGTGCATATACCCACAGTTAAAAAATCAAGGTGGCAAAACACTCTTTGAATGCACGCACTTGAAGATACCTTGATTTCTCAACTAAGTTAATGATACCTAATCTACCTATCTTGACTGGCAGATAGAGCGTGCTTCCAGTAACCCATCGTCTTCCGTACCAAAAGGCGTCTGCCTGAAGAAATCCTACAAAGCCTTCATCACACGTCTCAGACTTTAGCATATGAACGATGGCCGAGGTAATCAAATAATTTATCACGACTGACGTTCTCATTCAGGATAATGGAAATAGACGACTACGCCCATGAGATTACAGTTCTAGAGAGTTTCTACAGAGCAAAATGAAAGTCTACATGGCTTGCCCGCATCGGCACCCAGAAAAACATGACCCTTGCGGGCTTTTACTTAAATGGAAATGGAACAAGGTGTAAACCATCCACCTCGTTGCCCTCAAGCATAAGCTTGGTAACACTCTCGAGGGTTATGGTCCACAGCTCAAACATTGCCCCAGCTATTATTCGCATGGAAAATAACTGCTCTGTGGAGATGACCTGGATATTGCTTTCAGGTATGCGTTCTGAGGACCTCTGTTGATGTGCTCGAGCTGCATACCGTAGATCTCATCCTGATATCTCTAGTCGAAGATGCCCTGAGGGCGGCACTGGTCTTAGGTCGAGGCTTACCTATGTCTACTGCAGCTGGACGAGGAGTAATGCTCTTACCCAAAATTGTTGAGCCGAACTCTTATTGAAACCGCCTCTAACTTAGGCATATGAGATCCCTGACTCTACTGCTGGGATCGTTATGGCTATTAGGGATCGTGGTGCTGCTGCTGGTGGTACTGTTGCTGGTGATTGCTTCTTCTGGCCAATTGCCTTTCGCGAAGAACCGTTGGCTTCAAAATTACCGTGTTGGGCTTAGGCGCTGAATATGAAGCCGTTTTGTCTTTTCTTTTGGGATGTCTCCATTTCTACAGTAGCTGCTGCTGTGGTGAAGCTGTTGGTCTAGGAACTACTCGGACATTAACGGCGGTTATAGTTGCAGTCTTTCCCGATGCAACTGGCTGCAGATTTTTGGCCTCTTGCTTGAGTAGGGTCCTTATTGACTTTTCTGTGGGCCATTGGGTGGTTTTTCAGGAAGAAAACGAGTTATTTCGCTTCTTCCTCCTTCCATTTAATTTGAGGTGATCATCTGTGGCTCCGGAATCACTACTGCTCGTATTCATTTTGAGTGCGGCGGTGGTCATTTATCTTTGTTTTTGAGGCCAGCCATTCCCTTTAACTCGTACACGAATTTGTCTATTTATATATTTCTTTACTATTTTCGACACTCTCGTAGACCCACTGTTCGTCATCACAGCGAGCTGAAATTTGGTACACAGGTTCATGTCGCGTGACAATTGAATCTGTCATTTGAACCGGAAATTTCCATGGAAAACCCGGAAAATCGGGAAAAATCATTTGAAAATTTGGTACAAATTTGATTAGTGATAAATCCGTTTCAGGAAAAATGCAGAGTTTTCCGATTTTTCCGAAAAATTTTCCGGAATTTTCCGACTTTTCCGGAAGATTCTCCGGTAAGAAAGTTTTCTAAATTATGCAGGATCAAGTTTGCTATCAACTGGCATTATTACTTTCTCTCCGACAATGGTGAAAACTTGCAGAAAAAATCGAGGAAAATTCATGTAAAACGCTTTTCCGGAGTTTTTCCGACCAAGGAAGCGTTTGAGCGTTTTGCAACCTAAGACAAAGTTGTAGAGTGAAATGAGTTGCATAAAGTTGCTTTTGTGGAAAACTCCATGGAAAACCCGGAAAAGCGGGAAAATCATCGGAAAAATTTTCATCTATATGATTAGTGATAAATCTGTTTCAGGAAAAATGCAGAATTTTCCAATTTAGTTAACGTGAAAAAGGCAGAAAATAAAATAAGTAAAAAACGAGTTTTCAAACAAAACTGAGGCCAAGTCGCATGAAAAAGTAGAAAATAAACTTTTCTTCACACACAGAGGTGGACTCAGATTTTATTCGCTGACAATCACCGATATATTTCAGTATGATCAATCAGAGGTAATAAGTGATTTGATTCATGAAGAGAAAGAATATTCAAGAGAAATTTCAGAGGTGGACTCAGATTTTTTGATTGGGACATTTCTCTTGAATATTCTTTCTCTTCATGAATCAAATCACTTATTACCTCTGATTGATCATACTGAAATATATCGGTGATTGTCAGCGAATAAAATCTGAGTCCACCTCTGTGTGTAAAGAAAAGTTTATTTTCTACTTTTTCATGCGACTTGGCCTCAGTTTTGTTTGAAAACTCGTTTTTTACTTATTTTATTAGTTGTTTTTTTTACTTTTTTTTCAAAATTAATAATTATTTATTTCTTTTCACAAATGCTTTGAAATTTAATTAAAACACATAAAACAATGCGAGAGCTATTTGGTTCTTGCGAACCAAACACTTGTTGAGATAACCTTCTTACAATTATGCTTTCGGTTGCGGAATCAAATGGTTATAGCGACTTCTTAGTTTTAGACCCAAACCAATATTATATCTATTCAATGAGGAAAAGATTTTTCCGAACTCCTTAAATGTAACAAGCATCAGGTTCATGGAGATCTCAAATATACAAGAATATTTTTACAACCAAGAGGGACTATATCATTTGGAGTTGTGGGTACTATCTACGATCCTTCATATCACTTCATTTATTTATATCCCCCAAGTAACAACTTTAGTTTTAAAATAGTCCACATAACATTTTCTAAACTATTTCATAAAACTTTTAATAAGTAATTTAAGAAAACCAACAATAATAGGATAATAAAGAAGCTATCATAAAACTCCAAGGGACACGCTACAATAAACTTTGAGGGCTTATTTTTAAGACGATATGAAACTTTTTTGGTTTTTTTTTCTGGATTACTATTTGCGATGATTTGCAGTCCTCTATAAAACCTTTCATAAAACTGTTAATGAAACCTTTTCCAAACTATAACAAAGCTATGCTTGAAAACCTTTTTAAGATATAAAGGCATTGAAAATACAATTTCAGCAACCCTTTTGTACTTGAAACTTCCATAATTACTTTTATAGAACCAAATAGATTCGTAGGTTCCACTTTATAATAATTTAATAAAAGTTTGAAATGTAAATCAATTTTATTTTATGAGTGTAAATATAACATATTTAAGGGCAAATTTTACGGCGATTGAAAGTTTATTGATTATATCACATAGGATAGATAGCTTGAAAAATAATAACGCGCCTCAAAAATAATTAAAATTAGGAAAACTTAAGAAATATTTGTAAAATAAAATTACTGTATGTAATTAATGTTTGAAAATGTTATCTCCTAGTACTGAACCGTCCTAAATTCCTTGACAGAATTTATTTAAAAAGGAAGTATGACTTACATAATGCCATTTGGTATTAAATAATACCATTTGGCTGAATATAAATAAAATAAAACAATTTGATTTTATATAAATGCATTATAAAACTTATGACATTTGTATATACAGGGTGATTCAGATCAAGATACCTTCCGGTATACCACGCGATTCCTTGAGGTAAGTGGATCAAAAAGTTGTTCCACGTACCCCCCCCCCCCCCCCTAGATAGCTTCCTTGAGGAGTTGTGGCCAGTTGAAGATATTCGTGAACCCTGATGGGAGTAAATGAGTATAACTTTTTTAATCAACTTACCTCATGGAATCGAGTGGTATACGAAGGCATCTTGATCTGAATCACACTGTATATTATTTACAATCGAGCATTAAATATGTTTCTGACTTTTACCGTGCTTTTGTACTATTAACATTGTTCGTACGAAGGTAACGTATATGTTTTACTAATTTAAATCCATACATCTCTGAGAATATTTAAATAAAAAAAAAAGTCTTTAACATCAATATCTCGACTTTACATTATAGCTAATTTGCTGCTTAAAAGCAAAGCAAATTTGTTTGACTTTAATTTAATTGCTAATAAAACCTTCGCTCTTTTTCTCAGGGTATTTAGACTCAAATAATGATATTTGCTCTTATGTAAATCTATTTAGTATTATATATGTGACATATATCCCCGATAAAATTTGTTTCTACTTTTTGACGTATTCTTGACGTCGAATCATTTATAATCTGATCCATAATTTATAATCTCTCATTTTACTACTCCAATTTTTTTTTATGGAGCAATAATTTCCGATACTCTGTCACTAAGCTTTCTTGGCATTAATATTTCCAGTAAGTTACGATGGACATAGCACATCTTCTCTGTTAGAAAAGAAGCATGGAAATTCTGAAAAGGAGTAAGAAATATTTCATTGCGTCAAATGTAGCAATCCTCTAGCAGTCTTATTGCAACTTCGTATGGAATATAATTCTCATATCTAGGTCGGAGTTAGTAGCACAGTCTTAGCTTCATTAGACACTGTTCAAAAAAGAGCCTTCAAGCTCATTGAAAATGTGACAATTTCTTGTCATATGGCTTCGCTCCAACACCGCCGCAATGTTAGATGCCTTTCGCTCTTTTATCGCTACATGTACGGTCAGTGATCTGATGAAATATCTATTCCGATCACTAGTAGATTAATTTCTGTACGTAATTTTTGTGCTGCAAGCCACGCACATTGTATTACTCTTTAAAATTTTGATGCCAAAGATTTTATGTTAGAAAAAGGTTTTACTGGAGAATGCCAAAAATTAGCTTACTTAAAAAAAATATAAATTTATCTGATGATAAATTATATTCATTTTGTTTTTCCTCCGTAGGTGTATAATATAGGGAGTTTGCTTCATATAATCCATGCTCAGAATCTATCTATTATTTATTTTCGATTTGTTTGTAAGCGTCTATGGCAGACAGAAACCAAGGCTTACTGAGGAGTATAAGGTTTCTCCTATACAAAACGCTTTTATTTTTTTTCTTTCATAGCCCCCTTCGGACTTACACAGTTATAATTGATTCGAATTAATCTGATTTTTTTGCAACTCTTTCCAACATTTTTTTTTCTATTTTTCAGAAAATATGTATTAATGAATCTAATAATTGCTCAAATATATTACCATTACTTTCAATATATTTTTTGCTCTCCTTAATATTTTTTTATTCCAGCGCATTGAATTTCCTGTATTAGTTGGTTAGCTCCTCTTCAAATTCGATTAATGAGATTTTCACAGCACGAAATTTCTGTTTCATCTTCAGAAACAATACCTTTAAAACTCAAAAATAGAAATCCAGCAGTGTCTGGAGATCGTGAAGATCAAGGAATCTTACCGCCATTTATATGGGAAGCGCTGATTTCACCATTTATATGAAAAGCACTGATTCGAGTATTGCCTCCATCTTTTATATATAATGTGATTATATATAATGTGATGCCGTACGTCATGTTCGGTACCACATCCCAATGGACCTAATGGACCTTAGTCGGCAAAAATGCTAATTACTAGGTACTCTTTATTTCATACATGACAAAAAATTTCCAAATTCATTACCTGGCCAGCAGCGTCCTAATTAAAGTCGTCGTATATAGGTTCAATATGTTATTAAAAAGGATGATTTTTTTTTTCAAAATATTTAAACAACAGGTTACATGATTTGTTTTGGGAAAAAAGTATCCCTTAATTAAATTTTTGCAACATTAAAAAACGAAATATTAAGTTTCTAGGAAAATGGTATCTGAGATAAAAAGGGGTACTTACCATAATTAAGGCTGATTATTAGTTGAAAACTTACAATATAAATAACCGAAAAAAAAAACCATCATGCGTAGCTGGGTTGCTTAAGGCCTAAGCAGAGCCGGATCTGTGGGGGGTACGCGGGGCACTTGCCCCGGGCGCTAGTTTTAAGGGGGCGGTAATACAACGGACTTCTGAACCCATAACTAAACGAGAAAAAATCTAATTACAACAATTGGAAAATTTATTTAGACCATACTTAACACTTCAGTCTTCTATCCGGAATCTAAAAGCTCCCTTGCTGATATCATATTTTCAATTGTGCTTATACTTATACAGTCAATCAGTTTACTGTCTATTAAATTTAAGTCTGTAAGCCACTGTAAGCTAATTAAACTAAAAATTCCGCGGAATTCTCAAATTGTACCTACCTTTATATCATTTGAAATGAATTCAAAAATTGTACCAATGTGGCTGGCAAACCTATGTTCCCCATGATCCATCAATCCTACCTCGAATGTAGACAGAATATAAGACAGTAGGCACAAGCACAGAGTTACCAGAAAATTATTATTATGCCTGCTAAATTTAGCCATTTTAGTCGGAGTTAAGGCCTTTGAATCTGAGTAAAAAATCGGATAAATCCTTTCAACCTGAACGGCAGTTTGCCAGAATTCCTACCCAGAGTTTTTTTGAAACCGTCTCAAATTTTAGTAGTTTTAACTGAGAAGATTCATATTGAAAAGCAGCAAAAATAAAACCTAATTTCTAACATAATTTATGTAAATTGTTAATTTGTTATCCTTGTGCTAATAATACCGGAGTCAGACTTGCAATTTCAATATTTCATTTTTCGATCAACCGAAAGTCTGTCTCCATATATTGAGAAACAGCTCGGTATATGCTCAGTGTACACTCAGTATGTCGTACATTGGAGCTTAATATTTAAATTGCGAAAAACGTACGCGGTATACGAGTTTATTGCAATTTGACCATAGTTATAAACCATAATCATACACGAACCTTTTAGAACCGAATTTAATACTGCAATGTTAGCTATATTTAATATTTGACATTTGTCAAATTGAAGTGTCTATTTCGTTTTTATTTTTCATATAGACAAGTAATTTCACAATATTTGCTCGTTGCTCGCGTTTTGTTCGTGCGCGGAGCTTTCTTAAGTCAAATGACAAATCAAGTGTATCTGAAATTTTATATTGCAATTGACATAATTGCATTATAAATATATCAATATTGAAATTGCAAGTCTGTCTCTAGTATAAAATAAACTGTATTTGTAATGATACGATTTTTTACTTTCCTTTCATTTTACAAAAGTTTGAGATTCAAACGACATTTAAGATCTAAAATGGATCTTAATTTTTGTTTGAATTTCAAATTCTCTTTTTATTTAACAATAATTTGTTTAAAATTCAAATTGTTTTTAACAATCCTGGTTCTAGTTAAAAGGTATGCAGTATAAATAGGTCATCTATCATATACATATAATGCCCAGTATATCCTGCAACTGTAATAAAATTTGCCCCAAATAAAGATCGTTGTTAGAGGGGACTGTAACTAACGTCTTTGCCCCCGTCAAAACTTTCTTAGATCCGGTACTGGGCCTAAGCACAATTGCGACGGCGATGGCGAACTATTCTAGTAATAGGAACAATTTTCTCCAGGAACATTTTATGGAGAGTGTATTGCATAGTCTGGTCACACACGATGCAACGCTCTAAAAACTGGTTTTTTTAGCACTATTTTAGAACATTATCGTATATAGCCAAATTTAGAAAAGCGGGTTAGACTAGGATGATACACGAGTGTTTTATTACATATGGAAGGAAATGATGAATTTTCTTTGCTGCTTCAAAAACGTGTATTAACCGTGTATAAACTACGTGTACCATGGGTTGATACACACTCGATACAACAACTGGATTTTACGTCGTGTATAGTCTCGAGTGTGTATCATCGTGTGTCAAGGGACTTAGGAATATGCAGTTGTCGTCGCTGGTTGGTCCTTCTCACCTTCGTAATTGAATTAATTGAATAGAATTACAATGACGAGAATGGCCGACAAGCGACGGCAAGTGTAGATTCCTATGTCCGCTGACACACGATGATACACACTTGATACACCGTACTAAAACCTGTTCTTTTTTTTGCGCTCGTTTAGAACATTTTCGTTTATAGCCCGGTTTAGAGCAGAGGGTTAGACTCGGAAAATACATGAGTGTTATATCACATATGTATGCGTGTACTCAGTTTGTGTGCGTAAAGATCATATGGAAATAATGAATTACGTGTAGTATACAAAAACCGGTTTTTATGTCGTGGCTAGTCTCGAGTGTGTATCATCGAGTGTCACCGGACTAAGTAATACACGCTCCATAAAACGTTCCTGGACAAAAATATTCCTATTGTGCTTCAGCCTTTAAGTGTAAAATATAGATTGGTGATGTGTATGATGCGCGTATTCTCCGGTTTTTGTCATTGGCTGCCAAGATGTTTGGCTCAAGATTTTTGTCTGCCTTTTGTATATAAAATTTTGTTGACTCTCTGTAAATATATATTCTTGTTTAAACCCTTATAGTATAACGTAAGCTATACAAATTTTCCTGCGTCATTATTACCGTCTGCCGCCACTTTTGTGTCAATCAAAATGTCTGCCATTTTTACCATTGAACATGAAAGATCATTTCATGTTACCACACAAAATTAAAACATTATGGTTTTTTTAAACCTTCATGTGATTTAGTCTTTATCGGTACCAATAACTGATTCACATTACTATATTTGCAATAGTGTTCCAACAGACTGACACAAAAAAGTGAGCTTAGAACATACACAATTCTTTCTTCAGCACCTAGGAGACTGACAAAAAAGGGGAAGTTTTCCTGTTATCTATGACTTAATACCTATACTAGTCAAAATTTTAGCTTAAGAAGATCAGACGGAATCGTGTTTTTCGTTATAACAAATTCACTTAAAATTGTAAAAAAAAACAATGGAATCCTTGAAAGTAGCTCCTTCAAACGATACCCGACTTGATATAAAAACAGGTAAAAAATCTCAAATTAGTCTAAGAGCAATTCTTATGATCAGCGTTTTTTAATCGTTTTGAAAAATGAAACCCTTTTTAATATCCATTTTATTTGTGGAACCCCTGCTTTGTTTCAATGGTATGGTTTTCTTTAAATAGATAATTTCCAACAAAAATAACAGTTATTTTAATGTTATTTATTTGCTTCAAAAAAATCAAAATTAAACCAAAAGTTCCTATAATATATAACTTAAAATGACCTATTCGAACAAGACTTTTGAATTTGATGAGTGATACTGCTTTTTATTATCACAGATAATTAATATTAGGCATTATGGATGAAAGCTCAATTCTTATTTCAGGTTCAGCATAAAGACTGTTGCTATATTTAATTTATTTATTGTCGACATATAAGCTGAAAACTCCGTTTCGCGCATACGCAAATGTAGTTGCAAGTCTCAAATGTAGCAAAACGACTTTTTGCGACAGTTGAGCATATTCATCTCTTAAAGTGCACCAGAATTCCACTAACTGTATTAATTAAAAAATTTCTTGAAACGTTGAATCAGATGTCATTTCAATAAAATTTTCGTATTCTTCTGTTGACATGGTGGAAGGTTGTTCATTTACAATAAATTAGTTTTTAATCCTGTACTGCCCGTAGTCAGAGCGTACATACAAAAATGTAAGATGTGATAAAATTGATGCCACTGGTATAAAGTTAGTGGTTGTATTCGTTTATCTACAAATTCTACACTTCACTGTTAAACTAGAGCTTTAATGCTCAATAAATCTTAGATACAAATAGTTTAATTTATCAATATTCAATAAATGAGAAATATAAAATATATAATAAATGTAGTAATTTTGTTGCAAATAACTTGTACTCACCTGATCTATGTTTGGCAGTTGATTAACTTGATTTTAATAATTTTTACTGAGGTTGGGATTGGGATATTCTTTATTCTGGTCGATACCCAGAATAAAGTGAGGTGAGTAATTCTTACTGCAGTCGAAACCCACAGAGAATCTTTATTGCAGTCGTTCCCCACAATAAAGTGTTGGTTAGTAATTTTCTTGTTACAGTCGTTACCCGTAACAAGAATCTTTATTGTAGTCGTTACCCACAATAAAGTGTTTTATTAGTAATTTTCTTGATACAGTCGTTACCCGTAACAAGAATCTTTATTGTAGTCGTTACCCACAATAAAGTGTTTTATTAGTAAAATTTCTTAGTACAGTCGTTACCCGTAATAAGAATCTTTGCTTTAGTCGCTATTCAAATAAATCTCCTAATCTAGTCGCAACCCAGAATAAGAAAAATTTATTTCAATCGTCAACCAAACAAAGTGTTAAACTGTTAATAAAAATTCACAACACTAGGAAATACCACTAAAAAATTATCAAGTTACTCACTGCACTGCCAAACTGAAAAAGAGATCGAGTCAAGTTAAATTGCTGTTTATATAGCCCTTGCTTGCACACGACACCAATGATGGAGATAAAATATGCCTAGCAACGAACAAAAATGCATAGTAACAAGAAATTTAAAGCAACCCATGCTGCTGTGTTAAATTGAATTCTGTATATTTGCAAAAAATATTAGAGAAGAAATTCCCGTTCGATAGTACATATAATGATGATAGTGTTGAAAATTGATCTGCTTGATCTGATTGTATTTGTGCCATGATTGTATTTATGCCATGTATGCTACATGACAACACATGCTTTGGTTAGATATTTTTGGGAAAATTTGTAATTAGATTGAATTTTTTTTGCTTTAAGAACTCAATTTTAGCATGGCATTTTTGCATATGTTCTTTTTTCAGCAATTGTTTTTAGCACGAATCTAATTGCTTCAATCATATGATAAGAATTTTAATTTGATCTGCTTAATGAGGCTATATTGTTGTATTGTATTTGTGCAAAGTGTTATGTAGATGACAAATACATGGCTTTGTTAGGTTGTGTACCTGTTTTTTGATTAAGAGTAATCAAATTAGATTTAATTTTCCTCAAATTTGATGCTTTGTTTCATGATGTTTTCCTTTTAAAGGTAATCGATAAAAACAAAAATATATTCGAACCGATTTGGTTCGAACAATCCACAATTCCTTTTGATATATGACTGCTGTTCATTTGCACAATTCTGATTAACCCAAACATTTCAGATACTGAATGATTTCTTCAATCATTGTCTCTCCTATTTCACACTTTTCTTCTTCTTACAAGCCTTTCATTGCTGGGAATTTAGCAAATTCGTTGGAATATATAAAAATTGTCCAAAATTCTATCTTTTTCTTAAAAACAAAATTTTTTTCGAAAGCAGTAAATATATTAAATTAAGATCATTGATCTTTGTAAACCTGTTATTTAAATAAGCAATTTTAAGCAGTCAATCTCGATCAAATAATCGGTCTTTTAAATCGAAATTGTATTCTAAAAAAGAGAAGGTAGGTATGCACATCGTCCATTAGATCCAAAATACGGGATAGTATATTTCCTCGAGATAACCATCTGACCTCAGTATCAAAAAGAACAGATGTACCACTTCCCATGTCCCCACATAGTATTTTGGATAAACGATTATTTAGTGACTGAGATTTCATAATTTTGACAACCTCATCAAGAGCATTATTATAACTGAGTGCTAATGTTTTTTGCAACAAATGCCTGTCTATGGATCATGCAATGGCTACTAGCACAGGTTTTGTCAATTTTTCTAATAAGCAGTATAGCCCCAGATTATTGGCTATTCTATTTTTTTTTTAATTTCGTAGAGGCGCCAATTCGTATCGTTCTTGTTAAGTTACTTTCTTGAATATTACGAGAAAAAAAGCACATAAGTTTCTCGCAACCCTTCAGTGATCTGCACGAAAACCCAGAGTTCTGCGGAAGATAGCTTAAGGAACGCTGCCCTAGATGAATTCCCGTATGTAATTTCGTATAATCATCTATTATCTGTGCAATTTCAAAGGATTTCATATTCTGAAGAGCTTTCAGTTCAATAAAAATGTCTAGGACTGATCGCTTTCACAGTATACGTAAAAAAACCTAAATTTTTATATAGCAGTACCTGATTTTCCGATTTAGCCCATTTTTGAAATTATATTTGCTATTTTTATGAAAACGGCGTGTACAAAATTTCAGCTCCTTACGTTGACGCATTCTCAGGCAGTGCCTAAATATATAGTGCAAAACGAAATGTTTGTATGCCATACCCACGAAACAGTTCCCCGATTTGTACCATTTTCAAACTTAAACTTACTTTTTATTTTAAACCAGTGTGCTAAATTTCAGTAAGACAGTAAGACTTCTTGAGTGAAAACACTCGAGCTAATTTAAAATATATCGATATTTTATTCCATAATACTTTCCACCTAATTTAACAAGTTATCAAATATTCCGAACCGAACAGAAACTTGAGACCACTCCAAAAAGATAAGACGCGACTACTAACACTGGGCTGCATTCGTCAGACAATCTAAACAAGTGATTTATATTTTATGCCCTATATTCGGCAGTAAGCTTTACTTTCCTCGTGATACTTATGATGCCATTTTTACCAATATTTGCAACATTTATCAAAATGCTGCAAGCAATGCCATATTTTTGATTCTAAGAGACTTTAATCTTCCCAACATATCTTGGTCAGCTAGTGATGTGGGCAACTCAATGCAAATTGATGATGTAAATAATCAAACCACGTTCTCTTTGTAAAATTTTATGTCTTTCTGCCAACTCGAATAACTAAATTGCATTCTAAATTGCAATCAGAGATACCTGGACCTAATTTTGTCTAATGCCGATCTGGGTAGCTCTGATGTTACACAGCCATTCTGTCCTCTTTCCCGTGTCGATATTCACCACCCTCCCCTTCTACTACATTTGAAAACGAAGAAAGTGCCCCACCTTGCTGAAAACATTAATAAGCGCTTATTGAAGCGCGCTGGCTATGATTCTATTAATAATTTTCTTTCTGAAATTGACTTCACTTGCCTACAGCACCTTGAGGTGAACCAAGCCTTTCAAGTATTTTATAATTATCTCAACATGGCAACTGAAAATTATATTCCCCGAATATCGAAGAGACGGAGCACTTATCCTGTCTGGTTCTTTCAGAACCTAATCATGCTGTCAGACTCAAGGAAAAATATAGATTAAAGTATATAAAATCCAAGCATCCTGAGGACTACACTACCTTTAGCTTCCTCCGCAGCAAAGTAAAAGACATGCAAGAGTATGCTATATAAAATATGTTCATAACATCGAAAATTCCATATCCTCCAACCCAAAGACTTTTTGGTCTTATGCAAAAAGCATGAAGCTCTCTGGCTCCTACCCTAGGGAAATGCTTTATGATGGAATATCTGCCAATAAACCGGAAATGCTTTACGATGGAATATCTGCCAACAAACCAGAAAGTATATGCAACTTGTTTGCTAAACGCTTTCAGACCACATTTGATGACAACCTGATGAAATTATTTATAGCTGCCTAAATATCCTTCTCATACACCATACTGAGGTTCAAGTATTACTTATATCGTTGGATGAAAACAAAAATGCGGGTCCAGATGGTGTTCTTAACATATTTTACAAGAACTCTTCCTCAGTTCTATCGCACCCTATTACCGTATTGACTAATTCTTCTATCTCCAAATGTACTTACCCAGACATTCTTAAGGACTTGTATGTTTACCCTGCGTTCAAAGCCGGGGATAAAAAACTAGTAAAGAACTACCGCCATATTTCAATTTCTAATGCCTTAGCTTTGATTATTGAAAAACTAATCTACAATAATCGACTGCCCCAAGTAAAACCCTACATCAGTCCACAACAACATGGCTTCCTGCCAGGTCGATCTACTGTAACTAATCTTTCGTTATTCACAGACTCTATTGCCCTAGCTCTTGATGAAGCTAAACAGGTAGATGTTTTTTATGTGGACATATCTAAGGCATTCGATAGAATCAATCACAATATAGTTACGGCTAAGATGAAGAAAATGGGCTTTGACTCTAGCAGTACCCTCTGGTTTCAATTATATCTCTCGAATCGATAGCTCTCCGTTGTAATAAATGGTTTCTCATTTTATCTATATACCCAAACTTCGGGCGTACCCCAAGGCTCGATTCTTGGACCGCTTCTCTTCTTACTATACATTAATGACCTTCCCAAGGAACTCTCCTCCTTATTTTTAATCTTTGCTGATGACACTAAAATTTATAGAGTTATAAATGATCCATCTGACAAAAACCATTTGTCCCTAAACGTGGACAAATGAAAATGCATTTCTTTTACAAGAAAACGAACTACGCTGTACTGTGAATATAAGTTGGGTTTTCTTCCAATTACCCGTGCAATTACCCGTGTTTCAGAAATAAATGACCTGGGAGTACAATTTGATAATAAGCTATTGTTTGACCCTCACATTAATAATACCACCAATAAAGCTTTTAAAACTCTGGGATTTGTCTTAAGGTGCGCTAGGCCTTTTAAACAGCCCTCTACCCATAGAACTATGTACAATATCCTAATTAGATCTATATTAGAATACGTTTCCCCAATCTGAAGTCCCTTTTACACAAAATACAAAACTAAAATCGAGAGTGTCCAACGCACATTTACTAGGTACTTGCACTTCAAACTCAGGAGCTCATATGAACACTATGACGACAGATTGACTAGATACTCCATGGTATCCTTTGGAGTACGTCGTTCCTATCTCGTTGTAATCTCGTTATTTAAAATATTACACGGCTTTATTGATTCCTCTGAGCTTTTGTCCAAATTAAAAATTAGCTTTCCTAGCCGTTTAACTCGACAGCTATCTACGTTTCACATAGATCCACTCCGTACCAACTTGCGTCTCAAGTCATCTTTGGTTAGAATTCAAAGGGCCCACAATATCTTATACAATAATTTGGATATACTCAGTGATAGCTTCGGGTATTTTAAGCGCAGCCTCTTACCTGAAATTAATGTTCTGGATAATTTCTCCATTCTGAATTGATCAACTTAAGAGGAGACAGTACCAAGATTTGCAAGTTTCATACATTTTTCAATGCGAATTTCTCGCATTTCTCGTATTTGTACCAGAATAACGATTTATATCTTAAATTAAAGGTAACGAAGAGGTCTAGTAAATAACGTCGAGAAAAATAAAAAAATATGTATTGGACTGGAGATATTAGCTCGGAAACTTGTAAAAAATTGTAAAAATTGATTTTTTTCAAATCAAATTCCTGTTAGTAGGTATTCTCATTTCTTCAGATTGTGACTATCTTAGAAAGATAAAGCCTAAGTTTTTTCATTTTTAGTGGAGCTTTTTTTAATTGTTTAACTCTAATAGTAATTGTTTTTTCTCTCGATATTTCACCGACGAGAAATTGCAATATTTCGTTGAAATTTGTAGAAAAGTTAAGCAAAATAATACATTTAACAATTAAGTGCAAAATAAAATTTAGGAGAGTTAATTCTCATTAAAAATTTTCAATTTCCTTTGTACTGCAAATTTTCATTTTCCTCTTAAAATGTCGCATGTTGGGTTTCTGTCTCTTACGTTAGATGTCTCTGATGTGACTTGTGGTCTAGGTCTAGGCCAATTTTAAATGAATTTTTATACTTTCAGGACACAAATCTACGTATAGTAAGTTTTATTACCTACAGGCTCGCTGGTATCTAAATTGAAATTTTTGCTGAGTACTGACTCCTCTTAACTTTAATTTTTATTTGCTTCCTTCCTTCACTTTCTCTTTTCTGTATACTAACCTCGCTGTATGCTCTATTGCCCTCTCTTCTCTACTTTGCTCTACCCCACTTTATACTGTTTTAAAATTAATTTAATTTCTAGCCTTTTAAATCTGTATATCTATTATCCTTAGTTTTACTTAAGATTTTTGATTTATATAAATGAATTTAGATAGTATGTCTATGACTTTGAAATTTATCTGTAATTACATTAATTAGTTTTATACTATTCCTTTTCCAATGAAATTATTGTTTATCATCCTCTGTATCTAGGTTTGAGTTCCTTATGTATATCTGAGAGTTGGTACTTTTTCTTTTTTATTTTTTCCTTTGAAATCAGTTAGCGCTAACCAAACGGTAGTAAGTAATTGGATTTATGTATCTGTTTACTATCGTATTAATTTTTTTAAATAAATAAACGACAATAACCTTTTGTTTGTCCTACCGGTTGAAGCACCTGAGTTACTTAATAGTAAGCAATCGCAATAAAGGGTTTTCCAATAAGAGGTGTTATTTTAATTAGCCCGCTATTTCGGTAGATGTCACTTTTGGAGCTGTCATTTTTTGACATTTGACAAGTAGAAACTACGCCATTAATAAAATTGGAACGATACACGATTCAACAATGCATTGAAATTATTAAAATTCACTATAAAAATGGTGAAAATGTGGCAGAGACGGTTCGTAAAACTCGAACATTTTTGGGTCGTCGTGAAGCACCTTGTCGGACCGCAATACAGAAATTGGTAGAAAAATTCGAGCTGTCGGGACAAGTTAGTGATGTGAAGAATAAAACCCGTGCAAGTCGCTCTAGAACAGCCGAGAATATTGCTGCTGTAGCCGAAGGTGTTGAAGAAAACCCAGGTTTGTCCATTCCTCGTCGTTCTTTGGAATTAGGCATTCCACAAACGTCATTACACCGTATTTTGCATAAAGATTTGGGTCTTAAGGCTTATAAAGTTCAGTTAACATAAGAACTCAAGCGGGCCGATCATCAACAACGTCGAGTCTTTGCTGATTGGGTCCTTGAAATGCATGAAAATGATCCGGAATTCCATCGAAAACTCATCTTGAGTGATGAGGCCCATTTCCACCTCGATGGCTTCATCAACAAGCAAAATTGTCGCATCTGGGGCTCGGAAAACCCAAGAGTTATTGTTGAAAATCCTCTCTATCCTCAACGTGTGACTGTTTGGTGCGGTTTATGGTCCCGCGGGGTCATTGGACCTTACTTTTTCGAAAATGAGGCTGGAGCAACAGTTACGGTGAATGGGTTGAGCTATCGACAGATGACTAATGATTTTTTTTTACCGGAATTAGATGGTATTGATCTAGACAACGTTTACTTTCAACGATATGGCACTACGTGCCATACAAGCAACGAAACCATTGATCTTTTACGGGAAAAGTTTCAGGACCACGTTATCTCTCGAAGAGGTGATCACAATTGGCCACCGAGATCTTGTGACTTAACACTTTGCGACTTCTTCCTTTGGGGCCACGTGAAAGAGAAGGTCTACGCCAACAGCCCAACGTCGATTCAAGACCTCAAAGATGGAATTCGTGAGGCTATCGAGGACATAGGGCAGCCACTTTGCGATTTGGTTATGGAAAATTTCATGAAAAGGATATGGTCCTGTAGGCGTGATCGTGGTGGTCATTTGGCTGATGTTATTTTCCATTATTAACGGCATACCTTCCTCTTTATAATGAAATAAAGATCCGATCATTTATCTCAAAAAATGGCATTTTTCTTTGAATATCAAAATAAGACCTCTTATTGGAAAGCCCTTTACATAACAATTACCGTGCGAGGTAATTATTAACGTTATTATTGATTGCACTATTAAAGCCCTTATAGCACCTAGCTGCTGGGTTAATCAGCAAAATAACCGACAACTGCAAGACAACTCCATGCGTGGCAATTTTTTATCAATCGCTGATTATTTTTCCAAAATGCGACTTTGGCTGTTTACGAATCTTCTGTATCTGTTGTGCCAATATAAACAGATAGACAGACCGACGTGGAAAAATCAAAATATCTTGAATAGTTCGTTTTACGAATGTTTAGAAATTTGTGTTCTAGCTGGGTAGTAAAGTAATTGTCAGCGAAATAGATGTTTGATGCAATTATACTTCACCACTTAGAGTTTTTTGGTTAAGGCCATGGTACAAAGGCTAACAAATATGGCCTTCTCGAACTGTCAATTGGGTGCTACGTCGTATTGTGTTCATTTTCTTCATATTGAATGTCAATAGTCCTCAACAAAGTTCAAATATAATATTCTAATTGTAAATTTCTTTGCTTTTTAACAACCATTTTTAAACTGTTCTCACGCAATTATTGCGATTTTTTCTTTGGAAAACCGAAGAAAGAAAAGCTTTTAATCTACTTAAATACTTAAATACTGTCACGATGTCGGTGATAGTTTAAGAAAGGCCATACCTTGTTAATCTTTGTACATAAGGTTAGGGACGCAACGTGTGACTGTCAACAGCTGCTAATAGCATGGCGTTTATGAATTATTTTACGCTTACATATTCATAGTAGGTAAACATTTATTTTAAAATATTTAGGTTGTTATCTAATTGGATGATAATAAATTGTTCTTACTTATTTAATATCAAATCGTAAGTTTATTTTGAAATGGGAATGTTCTCCGATTATATTTTGATTATTTCGATATCATTTGAGTACGATTATCATAGTTCATGGAGAGTTGAGATCGTAAAGTTTTTTTATAAGAAGAGAAAAAGTTATAGTTGGTCTACGACCAATATTATTGTTAGTTTGTTATTTAAAACAAAATATTTCAAGAGTCATTCAAAATTTCTTTGTTTGTTTTACTTTTACATTTATAATATTCACTAACAATTATCAAATCAACCCTTTAGTTATCGCTAATACTATAATTCTAATTATCACAATCTAAATAGTTTACTTCGTTCACTTCACTGTCTGAAATACGACTCCGCCTCCTGGATGTGATTAGCGCCGTATTTATACTGTACAAATTATACTAGAAAATTATACTGGCGACACACATCTGGTATTGATATTATGCCATTGATACCAGGTCAAAGCTATATCACGTAGTATAGCCGACCCCCGACAAACTTTTATTTGTAGTATAGTTTGACATTCGCTCTCAATGAAAAGCCAAAGTAGAAGTTTTTTGTAAAAATGTCACAAAATAAATTAATTTCTTATACGAATAATTTATTATTAATAAATTTGCTGGAGAGGTCAAACGCGCAGCTAAAGTTATCAGTAATTAGGAGCAAAAGATGAGCAGCGCTATATAGAAAATTGAATATTTTAAACTATTCATGGAGGGTCAATCGGAGGGTGTGGACACAGGTAATCCCTAGCTTTGAACTATAATATACTTATAATATTTATGGTATATTTTTTTATCCTTAGGTTAAAAATTCAAAATATTGCTAAAACGATGTGATTTGCTTTGCCAAGCTTTGATTACTGCTGCTGCTCGACAAAATTTTTCTCCTTTTACTAAAACCTGCACTCTACATTTTTAACAGAAATTTTTGATAGAATTGTCAAAAAAGTGCAAAATTTTGTTGTAACTTTTTCCCGCTATGTAAAATGGCCGTGGTATCAACAGGAAACTGTCTTTACTAGGTTTGAATATTAGGATACCAGCAAAAATTGTTGTGTTTAAGTACTAGAGGTTCACGGTATACCAGGTACTTCAGCTAGTATCCAACTAGTATGTGAAGACACACATCTAATATATACGTAGTTTTCGAATACCATAGCATCAATACCACATGTGTTTCTATGGTATTACTGAATATTCCGTTCTCCGAATACCATAGCATCAATACCACATGTGTGTCTATGGTATTACTGAATATTCCGTTCTCCGAACCCAAAGTTTACTAAGATGTCACTGACATATAGTTGTTGCCATTTCCAACAGATTTCGCTTGTGTCACTTTGTTGCGCGTAACAATATTATACCCTAGATGAACATAAAAGTTAAATAAAAATGAAAATCCAAAGTTTTGAATTTCAACATCAAGAAAGGGTTGCCAGATGTCGTTTTTTTTAATTTTATTTACCATACTACGAAAACACCATGTACCAACTTTCAGCTCTCTACGTATGCCTGTTCTCAGGCAGTATCCAAATATTTAGTGAAAAGCGAAATTTTTGTATGGCAACCATGCGAATGAGTTGCCTGATTTGTCCCATTTCCGAACTTAAGTTTAACTTTTTTTTTATTTTTAAGAGCTAGTGTGCAAAATCTCATTAGTCTAAGTGAACGTGTCCTCACGCTATCGTGAGGACGGACAGACAAAACTGAAAATAACTTTTAATATTATGCCTGGGTGTTCAATCCATGTTGCTTTACTAGCTTTATTTCTATGCGATACAAACGGAATGACGAACTTAGTTTTCCCTATGATTTCATCATCTAGGGTATAAAAGCATATAACCAAATTCCTACTCATAGAGGACCTTTAATTAAGCAAGGGTACCAAAGGCAAAAATAACTAACAATGCAGAGATATTGCGTGTTCATATATTTAACATCTCCCATCAAAATCCTCAGATAATTTATTTTTGAACAAGTTCTAAAAGGTTGCAAGAGTCTGTACTGATGAGTTATACAAAATATCTGTGTGTAGACCAAACAAAGTGACACATTCATATTTCTCATGAACGTGTAATTTGTAGGGATGAATTTCTTTCAAAGGCCACATTCCGACAAGAAGCAGCTTCTTTAGCTTTATGAAACATTATTGTGCTCTTAAGGATTATAGTAAAATTCAACTAAGAAGAGGCACCGATAAAATTGCACTAAAAGTATCAAGAACTCATGCCGAAAAATGAAATTAAATCCGGTTTTGTCAAACTATATCATACAAAGAGTATGGTAAAAGTACGATAGCAAGATAGAAATGTTTATTCGACAATGTCATCTTATTAAAATGTCAAAGTCAAGTAAGCATCTCTGGAATCTACACGGTTGATTATCTTCATCACCCGTGATTTTCAACTTTAATGCTATTTTAAAATAATGTGACGTATTTTAAATTTTGTGTTGATTTATATTTTCTAATGCATAGAAAAAGGAGTCAAGGGCACGGTAATTTCCTTATTTCACAACGACAAAATCATTCCGTTAGCGAATATTATGAATGGTAAAATTTTCCAGTTAAAGAAAAATAGATATTTTATGCGATGTGCCAATATAAGTATAAAATATTCAGTTCGTATGTACGCTATGTAAGTACATGAATTATTTATGAGTTTCTCGGAAAACCTTAGGTGAAGTACGTAATTTTATGGTTCAGGGAATCAACATCGCAATGCGAAAAGAAGTTTTGTAATAAAAAAAAGAAATTTGGTTAATGCATGCCAATTGGATTCAAAATGAACTTCCAGTCATAAAATAATAATCTTCTGATTTAGAAATTATATCAGGACTATTTCAAACTCGTGTCAGGAGGTGGAAGTATGGAAGTATATGTGGAATTTACATCGATCCGGTTATACATAGTATGACGTAGCGAAAACTGATACTTCAAGGTCAAGTAAATGAATTATTAATTTACAAATGAAAACTTTTAAAATAATATACGTGTGCTGTGTGTCTAGGGCATTACTCAAGATCAAAAATAATTTAATTACCAAACATTTCCTCGTATTTTTGCACTTCATGAAAAGTCTAGCTCCTTCATAAAGTGTCGGCACGGCAGATAGTGCAACAGTTTGCGCTTAACGACTTTTTACACTCATGGCCGGTTTACAGTCCAGGCTTAAGCCTGAGCTTAGCTAAGCCATGGGTGTGGCTTAAACCCAAAACTTAAGCCTGCTCGGTTTCACAGTACTCACTAAGCTGAGGCTTAGTTAAGTCGCGGATAAAGAATTTTAAGTTGTCAGCACTGCGGTAATTGTGAATTTTTTTAAAAGGAAAATTGCAATTGTGGATTAAAAACTAAGCGAAAAGAAGAAGAACTTTTTATTTACCAGTTTATTGTGGACATCAAATCCAAAATCATTTTTGCAGAATGTTTCGACAACGTAAACCATCAAAGCCGAATGTTTCTACAGTCGGAATCGAGAATGAAAATCAACGTCATCCCATTTCTCGAAATGTTGCGAGTGCATTCTTATAATTTTTAACGGGTCACACCTTGCGATATTATATTATACATTTTTTGGTCGCTTATATCCTCTGCATCAGACAAATAACTTATTTTTGTCCTAAACTGTTTGGTTTCTTTTTAAAACGTTAAAGGGAAAGCTGACACTAGCTGCCAGACAGTACTCAAAACTGCTAATTAGATAACTATTTTTCGCTTGGAAAATTTCAATTTAGTTTTAAAGTATAACTTTTAAAAAATATAATATTTAGGCAAAATATATATTTAGCAATAATTTTTTATGTGTTTCACAGCAAAATCTGAGGCTTAAGCCTTCGAGATAACACGCTTAAGTTAAGCTTGCCTTAAGCCAGTGATTTCACTTAAACCTTGACTGTGCAACCGAAATATTTATTAAGCCTTGGCTTAAGCCATCGCTGTGGCTTAAGCCTTGACTGTGAAACCGGCCATAAGTGTCTGAAATTTTTATTCACTTCATGAAGTGGTACGAGCCTTTACGCTGATAGTATAATACCAACCGATTATTACATCCTCGGTCCAATCAAGTTAGACGCTTCGTGAATTCCGTGAAGGCGAACTAATCGCTTCAAGTACGGGGTGTTATAAGGTAAAATAGTAAAATATCTTCTATTTAAACTACTTTAATGAATGTATTAATATTATATGTCAACATTATGAGTGAACACACCCATATGCGACTCGCATCCCCCCCACACCTACACACACACGCACACGCACAAACCCCCACATACAAGAACACTCGTACCCAAAGTTATAATTTCAGTTTCTAAATTTACAAAGGCCGCAAATTCCCAAAACCCTCGACATTCTTCACAACCCATGAAACAGACTTCCTCACTACCACATCAGAGCACCCAACGAAGTCCTAACATTCTAAAATATTTGCAGTATTCTTATGTAAAACTGATAAAAGCTTGATTTGAATAGCTCCTCCGCTGTAAACTACTATTCATACAGAATAATGGTGTTCTGATAATCTTAAGCTTGCTTTCTTATCTTATCTGTAGATGACTACAGATTTGGACTCTGGCTGCACATACGCACATGCAATTATTACTCAGCTGAGAGTTACGAGCGTGAAATGATTGGGTTAATTTGTAATCAAAACTATTTTATTATTTTGTTAAGTAAGCGTAGCCTTAGGGAAGGTAAAGAACCAAGCTGTAAATTACTAGAAGACTATTTTCCTGTATATATAGTAGTTTAGGCACTATAGCATTCATAAAGTCAATGTTTGGTACTTTTACATAAATATCAATATAGAAGATTTTAGAGAACGGACTCCCAACCCACACATATAAATTTCTGTTTCATGGCTTGGGAAGTATTCTCGAGGGTTTTAAAACTCCCCATCCACCATCCTTGAGGTATCCGTCATATTTTCTTTAGAATGAGCCACATAGATTATCGCATTCTTCTTGTAAAATCCTTTCATTTGACTTCATTAACGACGTATTACGTCAACTACAAGTGCATGCAAAATTTCAACCCAATCGGTTAAGTACAAGTAGTTGAAAAATCCATCGCAATATTTGAGAATCAAATAAATATACGAGAGTGAAGCTAAATAAACCTATAAAAAAAAGTGAGTATGTGCCTAAAACCGCACGACCAAAGTGAAAATTTTATTTCAAGCCGCGGTATACAGGTATAAGTTATGACTAGTATGAACAACGGTCGGTCTTTTTGGGTGTCACGGTATGAGACGATTGTACTAAAGATATTTTATATTAATTTCATCAATCATAAACAAAACGTTAACCCTTTAAAGCGCGGATTAGAGTTTCTGTAATTTCTTATCTGATTGGTCGCAAGAAGTATTAAGATTTTTAAATTTATCTGCCAAATAATTATGAATTTCCTAAATAATTGAAATTTCTATTTTATTTTATTAACATGGATTTTGGTGCGTGCCTTAAGGTACTCGCTAAAAGTTTGAAATCATGTGAAAATGGTCACTTTTCAATGCAGCAGAGCTGCTGTTAAATTTAAAATAAAATTAGAGCCCTTTAAAGCCTTTTCCAATACTGAAACATTTTCGTTGACAAAAAAAAATGTATAACGCCCAGAAGTTTACTGCTCTTATAAATAGCATTACACAAGTGTAAATGACTGGAGATATCGCAATTTCCAAAAAGTTATGCAACTAAAAAAACAACAAGGACCAATTTATGAAAAATATTTAAAACTTCGACTCCAATTTGATTACACCATGCTGGAAATCGTTAAAACCAACAATTTTACGCGTAATTTATGTCAATTCTACGAGGTTTAATGCAGCTAATCCTTGTTGTGGAAATTACGTCCTAGGGATTGCGGCTAGCACATGGGTGGTTTTTTTAGGTCAATGGAGTTGATTGGGACCCAAAGCCCTTATAAGTTAAGATAAATAATGAATTAGGATGACAATTCATCATATTTGCGTCAACTGTGATGGACCAACTTTGGTTCCTAATACCGCGATAAATTACCTTCATTTTGATATGTAATTCAATTAAATAACAGATGAGAGTAAATTAATAATGCAAATTCACTTGTTTATACTAACCTAGATCAAATCTAAAGAGTATACTAAGTTTTTTATTCCATTTGTAACACCTTGAAATAATGATGGTAGAGCAAAATGGATTATACACCCATTTTTGAATGTCTGTTCGTCAGTCCGTCCATTCGTCCGCCCGTCTGTCCGTCGGTGCTCACGATAACTTGAGAGCCCGTATACCTAGAGAGCTGAAATTTTGCATATGGCGTTTTAAAAAAAGTAAAATTAAGTACGAAAATGGGACAAATCACGTAACTCCTTCGTAGGGTTGCCATTCAAAAATGTCGTTTTTCACTACATATTGGGACACTACCGCGTCAAGGTCGAGAGCTGAACTTTCGTCCAGAATATTTTAATAAATATAGTAAATATAATTTCAAAATTGGAATAAATCGGGCAACCCTTTCTTAGTGTTGCCATATAAAAATTTAGGATTTTTATGTAAACTGTGAAAATGATAAGTTCTATACGATTTTAATGTACTGACAACTTCTTGAAAATATGAAATGCTATAAAATTGTTTATAATCATTTTTTCTGTGCGACTAACCGTTCTAGAAATATATGCGAAAAACTACTTCAAATATCATAAGATTTGCTCTTATGGTGAGCAGAAGAATTTTTAACAACTTTTATTTTTGAGGCCAGCCATTCCCTTTAACTCGTACACGAATTTGTCAATTTATATATTTCTTTACTATTTTCGACACTCTCGTAGACCCACTTTTCTTCATCACAGCGAGCTGAAATTTGGTACACAGGTTCATGTCGCGTGACAATTGAATCTGTCAAAATTTGAACCGGAAATCATTTGAAAATTTGGTACAAATTTGATTAGTGATAAATCCGTTTCAGGAAAAATGCAGTTTTCCGATTTTTCCGAAAAATTTTCCGGAATTTTCCAACTTTTTCGGTAAAAAAGTTTTCTAAATTATGCAGGATCAAGTTCCCTATCAACTGGCATCATTACTTTCTCTCCGACAATGGTGAAAACTTGCAGACAAAATCGAGGAAAATTCATGTAAAACGCTTTTCCGGAGTTTTTCCGACCAAGGAAGCGTTTGAGCGTTTTGCAACCTAAGACAAAGTTTTAGTGCGAAATGAGTTGCATAAAGTTGCTTTTGTGGAAAACTCCATGGAAAACCCGGAAAAACATCGGAAAAATTTTCATCGATATGATTAGTGATAGGAAAAATGCAGAAGATAAACTTTTCTTCACACACAGAGGTGGACTCAGATTTTAATCGCTGACAATCACCGATATATTTCAGTAAGATCAATCAGAGGTAATAAGTGATTTGATTCATGAAGAGAAAGAATATTCAAGAGAAATGTCCCAATCAAAAAATCTGAGTCCACCTCTGTGTGTGAAGAAAAGTTTATTTTCTACTTTTTCATGCGACTTGGCCTCAGTTTTGTTTGAAAACTCGTTTTTTACTTATTTTATTAACGATTCTAAATCAAATCATTAATACAAGAAAATAAATTAGAATCGTTAAAAATAATGCTTCTTAAAAATTCTTGTGTTCTTCATCATTGACCGATCCTAAGGGCAGCGATATACGATTAGGTTTTTCCCGTCCGGCTATTCTCGATTATTTTGTCGATACAAGTCAGTGAAGTCAGCTCAGTAATTTTTAGGGGTGTTATAAAATATGGAAAGCATTAGTGATATTGAACTTGTAATTATTTTACTTTTAATTGAGGATAAAGAAAAAAAGAAAAAACCATTGCAACGCAGATCTTCAGTGTATCCGCTAAATCAAATTAGATCATCGCGAGACATGCAAATTTAAGGAATGATGAGGAAAAGTTTTTTTTAGCTTTTATGGATAACGTCTTCTTGCTCTTTTGATACATATTACTTCACATAGTTAAGGAAAAAATTTCAAAATCAAATACTTTCAAGCCGATCTGCGCCAGGCATTATACTACACTAGAAAAAAAAAACCCTAAAACTATTTTAAATATCGCACGCGCACTCCAAAAACAATCTTAAATTATTTTATTAAATGTACCGACATATCGTTTCGTTCGCTGCTTCTGTACTGCTGCACTGCATTAAATTTCAACAAACCGTCCGGGAAAAACCGAAACGTATGTCGCGTCACATTGCACTCATTTAGAATTTCATTCGGCAGCAAACCGTATGTATCATCCGTCATCAAACCGTGGCCAGCCACGGTTGCTTTCAGGTTTTGAAACCGGTCCGGTTTTAACCTGATCGTATGTCGCTGCCAAGCTAATCACTTGGGATTCATTTGGAACGGAAAAATCGTACGGAAAAAAAACCTAATCATATGTCGCTACCCTAACAAGTGTAGGTTCAATTCCCGGCCGGGAAAAATAAAAAAAAATTGATTTTAGACCAATTCTAGGTTTTTACTTATTTCTTTTTACTTTTGTCTTATAATACCCGATTGCTACGAAATTTTTTAGAATATCCAAATGAGCGAAGAGATTAAAGAAATTAATTATTTTTAATTAAGCGTAGTGTCTGTGATTTTGTGGACAGGGCGCAGTAATTAATTACTTCTTATAATAAAAATAACACGCATCAAATGTAGTCGTCCAGTCTAAAGGGACTAAAAAAGTGGAGTAATTGTGATTTATATATATGTGACCGAAAAATGCAAGTTTTTACCTTTGTCGAGGGAGGGGTGTCTGCGGGGTCCGCCATCTTGCATTAAAGGTACGACGATGGCTGATACAAATTTGAAGAAGACTAGATTCCCTACTTTTTTATGTAAAGCACCTTTTTGTAAAACAAGAGTTCGAAGTCAATAAAAAGGTAAGACCATCCGAAATTCTTAGTTTAGACCTCCATAACTCCTGATGGGAGCGGAGTACGGGGCTGGTCGTTGGAAAGTCCATACAATGAACTTTGTGACTATTATCACCTCATGTCTTATGGACCACCCTGGACAAAACACTCTATATAAGGGGTACTATAAATATAAATATTGCGACTGTGTGACACTTATTTACATGGGTGCAAGAAGCGTAAAGTTACTTACATAAGTAGAAGGTTTGTATGGATACGTCAAAATTAAATACATACGTAAACTAAAATCACTGTGTAAATGCAGCTTCAGGCTTTCTCCATGAGAAGAGGCCATCAATGTAAGGAACATAAATGACAACAACCAAAAGCTTTTCCGAACACGATGCTCATTCCTGAATAAGCGAAAAAGTACAGTACATTACTGGTATAGTTAATGAGGCTAATAACATAGTAAAAATGTTTCAGACTAATAACAGAGCCTGGTGGAGAGGCTGTAAAGTATTGATTACCATACATCGGAGCCCACTGAAAATCTCACTGCCCTCACCGTCGTTTTGCTTATCAGACTATTCTTATTCATTCTTGTTATCTTAAGATAATGCTAAACTAATTTTAAATCAAAATTGAATCTATTCCTGCAGCACGGAGGACACGTTCTGTTTGAATAACAGATTATTCTACTTTCCATTTTAAATTTATCAGTATACTACATATTTAAGTGTACCTTATTCACATTTCTGACCGCCAGAATGCCATGCATAGTTGGTCGTCTCTTAAACTTAACATTAAGTAAATTTTAAACTTAACTTTTTGGAGTCTGAGAAAGAAAGAAATCATTAAATATGAATAGATGGGTCTTCTTGTCACTGACATAACGAGTACATTCAATCTGAGGTCTAACCGGATGGCCATAATTATAAATAAATTAAAATATAAAACTTTTTCGCATTTTTAATATGAATTATATATGTAAGCGTTTCTTTCAGTTCTATACAATTATTATTATGGAAATGAAAGTCTCTAGTTCTACAGTCATTTAATTCCTTATTACCATTTTGTAAATATTGACTAAAAAACTCATAATGTGAGAAAAGCATACTATATGAGACATTTATTAAAGAAAAACGAGGGTAACAAAGCTCTCAGACTTTTCAATTTTGTGCAAACCTAATGGGTACTTGCAAAGTTTAGTAACGGCTCAGCAATTCTGCTACAAGCCGAAAAAAAAATTCACTTTACATCTCATGAATATGAACAATAGGTATTTTAGGGTAGTGAAAAAGAGAAGAATTTTTTAATTTATGTGTATATTATAAAACACTTTCAATTTAAGAATGAGAATTTCGATCAAGTGATTTTCAACAAGAAATTGATTTTTTTTACTGTGATTAAAATTTTATCAACTTTATGAACTTGAATTTTTCGGTTAGTGGAATTGATCCAATTCTTTATTCATTATTAGGGGGCCTTAAGTTGATTTCACATTATTTTCTAAATTACTACTATTAAGGTGGTTTACAAAATATGTATTACAGTATTACACGAGTCATTTAACTGAAATGCTGAAAACTTTTCCTGAATCACAACATACTGTGCCATGGAGAGGAGAGTTATTATTAATATTATTCTTTTTCCTATACAAATACTTTTTAGTTTAACATCTATTTGGAGATCAAGGAATTTTCTACAAGCGGTTTCGTAAAGTTTATCTCAAAGTCTCAAGACTGACGAGCCTATTTCTTCTTTACATTAACTCTTGTCTATACAATGCTTTCGTGTTGCTCATCTGTCATTTCATTCTCTCTGTGTGCCGTCACGAATAGTGGGAACTGAAGCATGGTAATTTTAGATACAAGTTATTTCCGTTGGAATGGGGGAGGCGATTTACAAACACCCCAGAGAGTAACAAGAAAGGGTTAATTTTTATTATCTTATATTTGTATAAAAATCTCTGCTTCTTCTAGACAAAGTTCACACAACTACAGTAAAAAATTCTTATCTAACAAGGAAAAAGCTAGAATTGGTCTAATTGTAAGTCCATTTCTGACGATGTCCAAGATGAATTTCCCTGTATATGTAAAAAAAACCTCAATTCTGGTATGGTAACACTAAGATGAGGTTGCCCAATTTTATACATTTTTTGACATTATATTTACTATTTTTTAAGAAAACGCCGTGTTAAAAATTTCAGCTCTTAGGTAATATACTAATATAGAGGGTGATTTGCAATATTGTTGGTTATAAAGGAAACAGGTGATAGGAAGGTGTGGGAAGAAGGGGCAATCTTAATGGTTTTATAAGTACAGGTGATTCATAACTGAAGGGTTTTCAGGTGTCTGACATAACGCTGCTTTTATTTGTATTCTTTATTATTAATGCACATCACTGCCCATGTTCCTTTTTAAAAACTTGACTTTGAAGACAATGAGTGTCACTAGAGAATCCAATGGACAGATGCGTCTATGTTTACTAGGGATAGAATAAAGAACTTGGGCTCCAGAATATTTACAAAGAAGTAAAAAATTTAAAGGAAATTCAGTGTGAATGTCTGGACTAAGATCATCGAGAGTACATTAATTTGATATTTTACTTTACCTGGAACCCGAAACAGTGACATCTATTACCGGTTTTTTGCAAGAAGATTTGCCAATGTTGCTACGGGATATACCCCATCATACGCGGAAGCAATGTACTACTATTAGCATGTCGGAGCATCTGCACATTCAGGAATCAGGATTTTTTTAAAAGGCCATGTACAAAATTTCATCTCTCTAAATAAACACGTTATCGAGAGGACATATGGACAGGCGCACAGATAGACAGACATGCGTGAGTATCCAATCCATTTTGCTCCACCAGCGCTGTGCATTACAAACGTAATGAAAAATTTAGTATGTCCTGTCAGATTTAACACTAATATTGACTTGAAAACTCGTTTTCTGGATTACTTAGAAAATTTCGTTTTGAATTCTGTATCCAGTATCGGTTTCTAGGCTAATACAATACCTTGCTTTGGCTGCTATACTGATGTAAATTTGCCTAAACTCATAGAGAATGTGTGGCGACTCGTATTAAATATGTTTTCTACGCTCCTCCGATTACTCTGACACTACCCCGCAATCAAAATTATTTTCGTTAAAAATTATTTAGTTAAGCACTGCGTTACGTGTTCGAAGTTTTGTGAGAGTAGGCTAGATTTTTTTAAATTGGTTTTAAATCTTTCTCGATTGTAATTCTCGTTGTGATTTGAATAAGTATGGATAGTAAATTTTTTTAAAAATATATAGAAATAAAGAGTCTAGTTATTTTGTTAAAATAGAATCGAGAATTAGTTTTGTTACGTGAATTTTGTGATTAACAAAAATAAATCAAAAATATTAACCGTACATATATAAAAGTGTTGTTATTTGGGGATAACATTAAACCCATAAATGTATACATAGAAGTTTCTATGCGGCTAGGATCAGGACTTTTTGCAAAACCAATAAATTACTGTGATATTTTTAACATTAAGCCAATCCTTTCCGCTATTTATTGTATGGACAGAATAGTTTCGGAGGTTTAGAGGTAATTCATAAAGTTTTTTTGGAATTCTTAAAATAAACACTGATCAAAATAATTTTGGGAAGCTGGATAGTTTTATATCTAGCTCCGATTGCGGATTAATTGTCCATAAGCTCATGTAGTATCTACGGATGTATAATCCAGATTTCCAAAAAAAGTAATCGCCGGAGTAAGAAGTTCAAAATTTATTTCGATAATGGAGTGGGCGAGGGTGCGATTCCGGATTATTTTGATGCACTTTAATTAAACTAGTTCAGTATTTTGTTTATAATTTGTGTCTTAGTTAAAACAACTTTCTGAAAATCAAGCAGCAAATAAAAGTTTTCATAAAATAACTAAAACAGCTGCTTTTAAAATCCATTTTAATTAGATATAGATGCAGAGCCGTCGACCAAAATACTTACGTCATTTCATAAACAAAATTTTTCATCTATCATACGCTCTTAACATCTGTTATATTTTTCAATGGGAAACCTATTAGCACTGTCACTCCTCACCTCGGTATACCAGCTGCAGTGATTATAGCACAGCACTTCTTTCACCGTTATTATTCCTTGCCGGACTTGACGGTACACAAAACAACATCAAAGAACACTTTATTATATAATTTTATTTCTTTTTTAAACCCGCTTAATAGGTATTAACATCTTACTTAAATATGTTTGAATCAGTTTTCCTTATTTATTCTCTACTTAATCACCAACAACAACAATTTTCTTTTAATGAACCAGAACCCTTTTTACACTTTCTATCAAATTTGGTTACTTCTTTCTCAAAAACAGCACACTTCTTTTTTAAATCAAACTCCACGTTAGCGCTCAAAAACCGACTGATCTCGAGACTTGATTTTTTAAATCTCAAGTCTAATTGTTCAGGATAGGAAAATGCTTAATTAGCGTTCCTATCCTGAGAAAATTATTTACCGCGGGGCATGTTTAAAACATGCCCAGACTTATCGCGACGAACGATGGTTGGAATTGAAATTTGATATTTTCATAAATATCCAACCATCGTCGTGCTATCGTGCATACATTGTTGCGATCACAATGTATGCAGCTCGCGACAATTCGCTGATAAGAGCTTTTTTCGGTGAAGACTTGATCATTTCAGTCTTCACCGACGTAAAATTTCATGCGCCCGATATGTATGTATGTATATATGTACATACATATCGTATTTACGACAAATCTTACTGAAGGTAAGATTTATCGTGGGGCTATTTTTCTATTGAAACGACTTGGGTTGAAATTTAAAACTTTTATTTTTCCCAAGTCGTTTTGTGGGAATATTTTTATTATATGCGAAGGAATTTGAAGAAATTGCTGATGGCAATTTCTTCGCCTTGTTTGGAGATAAGCTAACCATGTTTTAAGCATGATTAGCTTATTTCCATTTACGAAAATTAGATATTTTTTAATGATTTTTTTTCAATGATAATTATTACTTATAATTATCATTGTTAACCCTTTTTAGGTATACAACACATCGTTAATAAATTATTCGGACGTCTGCCTGGTTTCTAGTGGTGGAGGGCGCTGAGAGACGGCCACGAAGGCTTAAAGCAAATCGGTTAATTTACGTAATATCATAAAGGCTGATTATTGGTGTGTCCGTCTGCCACTACTTGCCCCCCAACCAAATTGTCTGTCATTTTTGCCATTGGTCATGAAATATAATTCTCTGCTACCACACCAAAAATCAGCCTTTATGAAATTACGTAAATGAACCGATTCTTTTAAGCCTTCGTGGCCGTTTACAGCGCCCTCCACCACTAGAAAGCAAGCAGACTTTCGAATAAGTTATCGAAGATGTTAAGAAATTCTGATAAAAAATGAAGTAAGTATTTTGGTCGCCAGCTCCTAGTTTAATACGCTTTTTAAGTCGAAAGTATATTCGATAATAAAAGTAATACACAAATATCCCGTTTTATCGAAAAATCGCAAACATGTAGTGCCAGCCTAGCACTTACTTACTGAAATACAATTGTTCTATCAAAATATTCGGGTCCTTAGACCACAAACGTTTCTAGCAAGTCAAGATATATTAGTTAATAAATTCGACTAAGAAAAATTGAAAAAAAAACAATAATTTTTATTTTAAAATTGACAGTTTATTTTGACCAGTGTTGTTCCTCTACGCGTAGACTTTCATTGTCTACTTCTTTAGTGTTGACATTAGCGTATACAAAAATTTATTGTAGACAATGTCAACTAATGTTTAGACAATGTCAACTATTGTGTCGACAATGTAGACTTTGTACTCTGTTAAAAACAAAGCTTTTAGTTAGTACGTGAAGTGGTATCTTATTCTTATGAAAATTAAGAATAAGTTTAAAACAAGTTATAATTATAAAATATGCCAAGTAGACCGAAAAATGAAGCTTTCGATGAAGTTGGATTCGATCTCGAAAAATCAACAATTTTTTATTTAAAGAACTCAAATACACGGGAAAAGATGATTGGGACAGTTATCAAAAGAAACTCTAAATTATATACATGAAAGGTATAATAAAAACCATTAGCTTTTTCGAATATTTATGTATTTATTTACCTAGAGTTTACAGAGTTCGTCTCCTACAGACTATTAATACTTAAAAAAATTAATTAGTTAATTTAATTCTAAGTCTACTGAGAAACAGAAATTCGTACAAAAATGATAAGATATTTAATTTGAAATTTGCATGGAAAAAATTCTATGTAATTATTACGTAATTGAAATTTCAAGCATTAATAAAGATTACTTATATCTCTTCGAGCGGAGAAATCTAAATATTTATCAAAACAGTTGAATTTATTAATAGAATTATTTACACATTCTTGATAAGCATAGTTGGTTCTACATATGAGAAGAAGCATAAAGCAAGTTTCTTGCTCTTAAAGTCCTTTCTGGAGAATATAAAATTTGACATATTAAGAAGCTCTGGACATAAAATATTGGAACACAGAATATCCCTTATAAATAAAGCGCATTGCATGTCACGGCTGAAACTCAGATTTGATAATCATATTAGTAAACGTCTGGACTCGTACCTCGACCTAATGATTGCAGCGTATTCTAATATAAGACGAACAATAGTAGTAAACAAAGTCCTGAAGGTAACAACGTTTTTGAATACCATAGAGTTCCTTTTTATGAAACCAACAAGTTTATAGCATTTTAAACATATATATTCTATGTATCTTCCAAATGATAGTTTATTATAAAAACTACACCCAAATTGGTGATTTCCAAACACGATTTAAAGAAACATCATTAATAACATAATTAAAGCATATCGGGCTTATAGAACGATTATAAGTGAAAAGATGACATTTTGAAGTATTTAAATTGAGGCTATTTCTACGACACCAGTTAGACAAACTATCAAGATCATTTTGTAACTGAAAGCAAGAATTTGAGCAGATAATTTTTAGAAACAACTATAAATCATCAGCATAAATTAAACAGCGTGAGTACTTGAATATTGAGCTCATATCATTAATGAAAAAATTGAATAATACAGGACCGCAGTGACTATCCTGAGGAACTCCAGAATTTGCTTTAAAGCTGCGTGAATAGTTTGCATAAATTTTGACAATTGGTTTGCGGTTTGTAAGATAAGATGTGACGAACCTAAAAAAGTTGAATGACAATTTTGACAATTGGTTTGCGGTTTGTAAGATAAGATGTGACGAACCTAAAAAAGTTGAATGAAAGCTAAGAGTGCGAACCTTATTTATTAAAATATGGATGCATACTCTATCGAATGCTTTATAGAAATCTGTTTATACACAGTCAACTTGAGCTCCTTCCTCAATGGAATTGATGCAATAATTTGTGAATAAGGCAAGATTTGTGACTCTTGATCTTCCCTTTTGAAATCCATGTTGCTCAGAGAGAATAGTTTATTTACATAAAAATGATATTTTAGTTGCGGTAATGCTATCAAGCAACCTTGGTAAAACATTCATAAGAGCAACAGCTCTATAATTGTAGTTTTCCACGCATCTAGGAATATCCCAGATTTAAGTGATAAATTAAAAATATATTTTAAAGCTGGAATAAAGGAATATTATAATCAAAGCAAAAACCTTTAACATTTAAATTTCCTTAATTACTAAAAACCTTGACTAAACGATGATTCCATGTTAATGAATTGCAACGTGCCGCCGGCGTATTCCATCGTGAGGATGTAATATGTGTTCCATATTTTTTATACCCTAGATGAAATGTATAGGGTATACTAAGTTTGTCATTCCGTTTGTAACACCTAGAAATAATGATGGTAGAGCAAAATGGATTGGACACCCATTCATAATATTAAAAGTTATTTTGATTTTTGCATGTCCGTCCGTCCGTCCGTCCGTGCGCACGATAACTCGAGAACGCGTATACTTAGAGAGCTGAAATTTTATACACGGACTTTACAAAAAAAAAAGTAAAATTAAGTTCGAAAATAAGACAAACCGGGCAACTCATTCATGGAGTTGCCATACAAAACTTTCGTTTTCCACTATATATTTGGACATTGCCTGAAACGCATCGATATAGAGAGCTGAAATTTGGTATATGGTGTTTTCATTATACTAGCAAAAAAAATCAAAAATGGAATCAATCTGGCAACTCTTTCTTGGTGTTGCCATATAAAAATTTAGGTCTTTTACGTATACTGTGAAAACGCTCAGTCCAAGACATTTTTATTGTACTAAAAACTTCTGCAGAATACGAAATCCTATAAAATTGGTTATAACCATTTTTTCTGTCCGACAAGCCGTTCTAAAAATATATGCGAAAAACTACTTCAAAAATCAAACTGGCACAGAAGGGTGACAATACGAAATTTCATACGAGCATTCATCTAGGGTATCATAAGAATTGGTCTTAGACCAATTCTAGCTTTTTTACTTGTTTTCTTTGTTGTTGATTCTGATGTTAGGTTTTCAATCTGGATACTCCCATGATGTGATGGTTTCGAGATAGTTTCCTCCTCTAAATGTTGTATGGTTGATCGTTGATGCATTGCTCTTGCCTGCATCATTTCTGTTAATTATGGCAGTATACCCCTTGTTTCAGGCGCGTATCCAGACCTGTAGCCTGGTGGGGGGGGGGGGGGGTCACAACTAAAATGTTCGAGTGGGTTGGGAAGGGGGGGGGGTTGAAAAAGTAGGAAGAAGTCTCTTTTAAATTTTTTTATCATATATATACGAGTATATACGAGTAATCGGCGCAAAAAAAATATAAAAGCATTTCATTCTTTTTTTCAAACAATAAAATAAATATGTATTCCAAAATTACTTACCATCCTGTGATAGGTACGATAGATGAATTTTCGTTCGACACTATATAAAATCACAAAAAAATTCAAAAATATTCGTACGTGTTTCAAATATGAAGAGCTACGAGCGAATGGCTATTATTGCCACTATTAGTACTCATAAGAAACTCAAAGAAACACCCCCACCGCAGGCAAACATTGAATAACTAAATATAGGACATAGAAGATATTTTCGATTGTATTCCATTTAAATGTACACGGCTAGAAAAGGACAGAAAGAAGAAGAAAAAATAACAAAAAGAAATCGAACTCTCTTTAAAATTTTTATGAATATGGACATAAAATGTGAAAACGCTGATTACATGCAAATAAACGGAAATGGCAAGTGATTCATTGTCATAAATAAATGAGAAGGGCGGACTTTTCAGGTTTTACTCTCATAAAATGCTCCCGCGTTTTTGTGAAAACCGATTTTTGCTGAAATATTGTGAGAAATATCCAATGTTTTTTATAATATAACCAATGTTTGTTAGTATAATTCCTATCATATTTGAACAGCACGTGCTTCTGTTTACATTCGTTTTGCTCTGATGAAGTGATTAAATGGGAGAAACTAATGCTGGATTCTCTGATATTTTCGGGAAAAATGAAAATTTTATTTGACAGAAATTTAACATCTCCTTTCAGCATCTGGGCCAAAGCGCAGTCTATTTTTTTATTAAAAAAGTAAAGTACTGTGACCGGGAGTACATTATTATGAATAATTTGATAGGATTTTGAGGGATTTAATAAGGTTTTGTCGTTCGGATAATCCTAGGTTCTCTTTTTATACTCTACATGAAATCTAAGGGTATACTAAGTTTGTCATTCAATTTGTAACACCTCGAAATTATGATGGTAGAACAAAATGGATTGAACACCCACGCATAATATTAAAAGTTATTTTGATTTTTGAATGTACGTCCGTCCGCCTGTCTGTGCGCACGATAACTCAAGAACGCGTATACTTAGAGAGCTGAAATTTTGTACACGAACTTAAAAAAAAAGTAAAATTAAGTTCGAAAATAAGACAAACCGGGCAAGTCCTTCGTGGGGTTTCCATACAAAAATTTCGTTTTCCACTATATATTTGGATTGGACACGGTGTTTTCATTGTACTAGCAAATAAAACTTCAAAAATGGACTAAATCGGGCAACCCCTTTTAGGTGTTGCCATAAAAAAATTTAGAGTTTTTTCGTATACTGTGAAAACGATTAGTCCAAGACAATTTTATTGTACTAAAAACATCAGAATACGAAATTCTATAAAATTGGTTATAATCATTTTTTCGAAAAACCACTTCATAAATCAAACTTGCCCAGAAGGGGCATCATCTAGGGTATCAATTCTAACTGTTTTACTTGTTTGTTTTTAACTCATTGTCTCAGCTCAGTCGGACTACAATAATGCATAGAGAAGCTCTTTCCCCTATTCATGCAAAGACATAAGTACATAAGTATATGATATTACTTGTTTCCTTCTAGAAAACACGAAAAATTTCCAATCTTCTTCGCCTCTGTCTTAACTTATCATTAACTAAGCTTTGCCGCAGATTATCTCTGTAACACAGCAGCGCTAAAGTTACAAATTTAGAGATGTGCGCTATATCACCAGCATTAAACGCTGGCGTCAGCTAAACATTGTGTCCGTACCATACAAAAATCGCCCTGTGAAACTTTTACAACGTGCTCTACAGTCCAGCGCGATTTGCTTCAATTCACCGCGTAAGTGAGGTGGAACTCTTTGGGGGTGGGGGGGGGGGGGGGGGTCATGACCCCCCGTGACCCCCCCCCCTGTATTCGCGCCTGCCTTGTTTCTACGTACGATTAGCTCGAGAGCTATAATAATATAAATTTGTCGTATAACAGGGCTTTGATAATTATACGATTCAACTCCGATTAGAATCTAATTCATTTATTTAATATTACACTTATGATGGTTAACTATAGTATTTCAGGTTCGATAACTTTATTACAATGGCTGAGTATTGTAGTTGATCCGGCATCTAGTAGGTAACTGAATAGGTTTGGTCTTCTTGTAGTCTAGTATAGAAGTGTAGTTGTGGTGGTACTGACTGGGGAATTGTCTCTATTCGTTATTGAAGCGATGGGCGAGTAAAGCCGGTCCCACACAATTTGTGCATTTGTACAAATATTTGATTCTCTCAATTTACTAAATATTTTCTCCGCCTTGTCTGTGCTACCACACTTTTGTTAAAGTTAACTTAATGACAAGTTAAGAAGCAGGCGAGATTTCCGAGTGTTTTACATTTAAAATGAACACGGCAAGAAAAGGAAGAAAGATAGAAAAAAAAATAAAAAAAAAATAAAACTCTCTTCAAACTTTTATGAATAAAGATAAAAAATGTGAAAGCGCAAGTTGCATGCAACGAAACAGAATGGCGGATGTCTCATTTTTCCCGGTTTTCATGAAATATTGATAATGTATGGTCACATGTTGTTGCTGTAAATGGAAACATGTTGTTGATGTAATCCTATGATATTTGAACAGCACGTGTTTCTGTTTTCATTCATTTTGCTATGAAGAGATTAAGTGGAAGAACTCATGTTGGATTCTCTCGTTGTCTCAGTCGCACTGCAATAATGCATAGCCAAGTTCCTTCCCCCCATTCATGCAAAAGACGAAAGTATATGAGATTACCTGTTTCGGTCTAAAAAACACGAAAAATTTTCAATTTTGTTCGGCTGTTTCTATCTTCATAATAGTAGGTTATCTTTGTTACTACTACTACTGGTTTATTCGTCAAATTTCTACCCACAGTTATGCGTCTACGTTTTGCTTAGAATTCAGTCTCACATTTGTAGTTCACCTTCCACAATGGAGAGTACAAGTGAGATAATATCCAATCCAGGTGCAGTTGGTATGATGTGTGGGTGGATTCTTACAATTAAGACAAAGTAAGAAGGCGAAAGATAAGTTGACTTTTGAATCTTATTTTTTTTATAGTTCTCTTATAGCATAATTCTTTGTTCATAGAACTTGAAATTCTCCTCAACGCATTAGCTACAGAATTTCTATTTTTGTGTTGGGGATTTTTTGGATTCCATAAAATAGGCCCCAGCTGAGAACCCTATAAATTCCATAGTGAATTAATTTGATCCCAACATGATCTTGGATGCAATTTAAGTACTTCTGCCTTATAAACCACAGAGTTTGTACAAGACTAATCGTCTGTTTCCAATTTTCATTGAGAAGCATACTCATAACAAGTATTCCCTGCATTTAGCTCCCACATACCTCGCCAAATAGGGAGACACAGAAAACATTTATGTAATAAACGCATACACAAATGACGCATAAGAAGAAAACATTACAAATTTTGGCTAAAGCGTACGAATGAAAAATACTCATCTTTGTAGCTCACACACACCTCGTCAAATATTTGATAAATGCACATATTGTGTGGGTCCGGCTTAAGACACAAAACCCAGCAAGCAAGATGATACCCGGAAGATACACACATCATATTTCGGCGAAGATAAATTTTATCGCGGAAGATTATCTTTTATATTGCGGAAGTTACCTCCTTCGGGAACGAATGTGTCCCGAATGCAATACTTTTTGATGAATTGCTTTCTTATCATCTAGGGAACACGAAAGCAATACCTGCAGAAGATAAAAGGAAGTTATGGGTGAGGAATCACGTTGTTGAAGTATAACGTGAGCATTGCCTGGAAGAGAGGAAAGTGATATCGTCAAAATGTCTCGATAATATCGCCATGTATAGTATAGTATATAGTATAATTTAGTATAATTTACTCCGAATGCTTGTTAAAACCGAATGAGACGACCTATGTTTTCAGGTAACGTATCATACTCATTAAACATAAACCGGTCTTTCACCGGGCGAAACTAAGACAAGAAGTTCGCCCTTGGTTCTCGTCCTCTTTTCGCCTCGAGGAAAAATAAATAATACCTTTTGCTATTTTATTGCCATTTTGTCATACAGGTAAAACTGAAATTGTCTGGAGGAAAAAAAAGGTAACACTAAAATTGTAAGCAACCGAATTCATATCATTTAATTATTGCTTAAGCAATTTAAGAACACTTTTCATACATTTGTATTGCTGAAATATTTCGAAAATGATAACTAGGGAAAATATCCTCCAATTATCGTGCTGATGATTTTTATACCTTAGATGAAATCTAAAGGTATACTAAGTCTGTCCGTCCGTATGTCTATGCGAACGATAACTCTAGAACGCGTATACTTAGAGAACTGAAATTTTGTATACGGCCTTAAAAAAACAGTAAAATTAAGTTCGAAAATGAGAGAAATCAGGCAACTGCTTCGTGGAAATTCCATACAAAAATTTTGTTTTCCACTATATATTGGGACACTGCCTGAGAACACGTCGACATAGAGAATTGAAATTCGGTACATGGTACATGCTGTTGCCATATAAAAATTTAGGTTATTTACGTATACTATGAAAACCATCAGTTCTATACATTTTTATTGTACAAGAACTTGTTTAGAATATGACATCCTATAAAATTGGTTATAATCATTTTTTCTGTCCAAACAGGTTCTAGAAATATATGCGAAAAACCACTTCAAAAATCACACTTGCATAGATCGGTGACGTGACCATACGAAATTTCGTACGGGCATTCATCTAGGGTATAATAAAAGTTGATCTTAGACCAATTCTAGCTATTTTACGTGTTCATCTCAATGTTTGCTGGGAACAGTTAGGCTGATGCCGTAGCTGGTGAGTTGGTAAGCATTTTTCTCGTTTTGTAGGTAGAAGTTCTATTTGGGGTATTATTGATTAGAATGTTCTTCACTGCTTTAAATGAATCAACTACCATTGATTGATAAACTTGTGTGTGGAATTTAACTAAGTATGTACCAGTGAGGTTGTGATTTTCGTCTTTTATGAAGATACTGAAAAGCACTCCAGAATACTTCCCTACCCATGAAACAGAAATCTATGTGTGCTTTGGGAGTCCGTTCTCTAAAATGTTCTATATTGATACTTATGGAAAAGTGCCAAACATTGACTTAATATTTGCTATAGAGTCTAAACTACTATCCATACAGGAAAATAGTCTTCTATTTATTTACAGTTTGGTTCCCAGCCTTTCCAAAGGCTAGACTTATTATATACCTTACTTTACAAAATAATTAAATAGTTTTGATTACAAACTAACCTTAATATTTTACGCTCACTAACTCTCAGCTGAGTAATAATTGCATGTTTGCATGTGCAGCCTGAGTCCGAATCTGTAGGCAGCAACATTCGATATCATCAGTCCACGGCATGCCACGACGATACAGCGGCATATACAATTATTACTCAGCTGAGAGTTTTTGTTTGAGGAATCGTAGTAATTTGGTTCAGATAAATTTTTTTAAATAACTTTGTTTAGAAAGGTATAACAATTATATTTCGGTTCGGAAGATAAGAAACCAAACTTAAGATTATCAGAACACCATTTTTCTGTATGAATAGTAGCTTAGGACGCAGGAGCTATCCAAATCAAACTTTTGTCAGTTTTACTTAAGAACACTGCAAATATTTTAAAATGTTTGGACTCCGTTGGGGCTCTCATGTGGTAGTGAGGGAGTCTGTATCATGGCTTGTGAATTATTCTCGAGGATTTTGGATACTGGCATTGAATTTGTTTAGTAGTATGAGACCATCTCCTGTCTCCTCGATCGTTGAAATATATTAGTTATTTGATTGGTTACAAGTTGAAGGACGGCTTTTAAGCATATTTGGTAGGCACGTCGAAAAACTGATATCTACAGTATTGTCTTATTTACAAGTTAATAGGGAATTAAATATTTTACACGTATATTTTATTCCATAAATCTTATCTAGATTTTTTTATATTTCCTTAAATTCAATCTCGTTTAATATATTATTTCTTTTGCCTGGTTTTATTTATTTTTCATAAGTTTCTAGATTTGTCATCGGAATATAAAGTACGTAAAGTAAGCAAGAATTATTAGTTATTATTTTGATATTTACGAGGTCTAATGATTCTTCTGAAGTACCTCAGGGTTCAATATTGGGCCCTTTATTGTTCAGTATGTACATAAATGATCTGTCCATTGTAATAGAAGACTCAAAAATACACTTGTATGCGGTTGACGCTCAGATATATTTGGATAGGCTAGTTGGCCTTATTGATGATTGTGTGAGAGAATCAACTCAGACTTGAAGAGAATCTTCGAGTGGTCCAAGAGCCATGACTTACTTTTAAATTCCAATAAATCAACTTACATGGTTTTAAATCGCGAGAGGTTTAATGTCTCACTATTTCCCACTGTAACTTTGAAATCCACCACTTTACCTTACGTTACCTTTGCTCGACATTTAGGAATTATCCTCAACTATTCTATGACTTGCTGTGACCACATTAAAAATACATTAGGTAAAATTAATGGAATACTTCGAAGGTTGTGGTGGTCTGTGGGGACTATCTCTTCTGGTCTTCGTTCCAAGCTAGTGCCTTATTTCACAAGTGGAAGCATTTTCCTCCCACACTTGGATTCGATCTGTAGGCGGAAGCTGAATGTCGCTTTCGATGACTGCATCCGTTTTACTCATGGATTGAGAAGATACGATCACGTTTCTCTCTTCCGTAATTCTCTGCTGGGTATGTCTCTAGATGCTTATCTGATACTGATAATTTTGCTTTTTCTTCATAAGATCCTCTTCACCAGGCGCCCCAGCTATCTATTCTCCGACATCAGATTTTTAAACACTGACAGGCACCTAATGCTGCGAGTTCCCCGTTATCAACATCGAATCTTGGAACGCTCTCACCTTGTTCATGTTGCTCGTCTTTGGAACAGTCTTTCGGCGGCTTTCCACCGCATGAGCTCGGCCAGTTCATTCAGAGTACTGCTGACTCGTCATCTGTCCTCGGATGATGGTCAGGCGGACTGTCATTGTGTTTACACTCTATTCTGCGCTTTTATTTTCGTTTTTATTTTTATTATCACTTTTCTCTTTCATCGCTTATGTCTTCCGGTTTTGTATGCTCTCTCCGTCCCTGCACTGCTACTAGTTGTCGCTATTGCTTATTTTAATCTTCAATTTTTTGCTGGTTTTTAATTTCTATTTTGTTCCTTACTATAATTTTCTATTTTTGCTTTGCTTATTTTCTTATGATTGTATTTTTTTTTCCTTTATTTTGTTTTAGCTTTAGTTTTTTTTTTTTTTTGTTAGTTTAATCTTAATATGAATTTAGTATTTGCTTTTGAAATTTACCGACTAAGTTTTGTATTATCAAAAGATTGTAATATCTTAGATACTTTTAACCATTAAATGATTTGAATTTGAATTTGAATTCTGGCTTTGCAAAAGACAAACTTTCTTCTTCTGATTTATTAATTGCTAATTTTATTTCCATATTTGATAAAATGATTGAATTTATAATTCCTAATTAAGCCCAATATATTCCGTATTTAATATTAACGATTTCTTCTTTAACTATTCTTATTTTGTATTGGATACTTAGCTGATCATTAATCGGATTTTCCTATCAGTATCATATTTCTAATTTCGTTAGCTATTTTCGTAATATTATTTAATCTTCATTGAAAAGTTGATTTATTATTACCTGTTTGTTATTATTTTCTAAAACATAAGTTATTTTATTCTTTATTATTTCAAAGCCTTCATGGTCACGATTACACCCGCAATTCATTTCCATGCGCTACCAATTAAATTTAATGATAGTTTTGTTTTATGGATTTTTATACAGTCAAGCAGCTACTGTAATTGGGTTAATTCGTGGCTAAAGTAAGGATGTAAGGGATTCCTGTCCGTAATTTGTTTGTATGTTGTCAATGAACTTTTGACAGCTATCAAATTATATCACATGAATTTTAGCTGTACCTGTGCTAATGCAGATCACTTTAAGAATTCGTGTAGTCTAATATTTGAATTTCAGCGAGAATAGTGCTTAAAGCACCCTTGTAAAAAATAGGGTCTGTTTTTAGTTCGTAATATTGCTTTTATGAATGACTTTTCCTGATTCGGTTAAAACAGTTCTATTTCTATTTGCCTTGACTATTTCTGGTTTATATCCGGACAGTAAGCTTGGAACCGAATCTTTTGTTATGTTTCACGTAGCTAATAACCTGGTTTGTAAGTTATTATTGGTTTTTGGTTTTTGTTGTGATACTTAATGTCTTTAGCCTGTTTACTCTTTAATGTCTATATGTTACTAAGCCTGATACTTTCAAATTTTGCGGGATCTACGTTTTGGGTTCTACCATAATAAAGTTCTACCGGTTTTTTTCCCTATACCAGAATGTATTGAATGATTATATTCGTTGACTGATCTCTCTAGTAATTCTTCAATTGTCCTTTCTACGTCATCTGATTTGAGACATCTCATTATTTCAGAAAGGGTAGACTGGAATCTTTTGTTTTGACTGTTCACCTCGTTTTTGTATGGTGTAGTCTTAAAAATTAGTTTTTCAAGGAGTCTTCTGTCATTGAAACTATAGTATTTGAATTTAGAAATTTTTCGTCATCAATAACGACTACTTCTGGGATACTAAAGAAGTAAATAAAATTACAGATTACTCTTTAGGATTTTTTACCGGGGTAAACTTGTATTTATTCAAGAAGGAATTAATATGGATTCTCCGGTATATAGCAAAAGCTGTTTTCAATTTGATATTTCATCACACAACCCATATATTTTTGGTGACAAGTTTCAAGTCTGGGTTTTGACTAAAATAGCGAAATTCAGTGACTTGAAAAACAAATGGAAAAGAAATGAAAAAATGAAAAAGAAGCAAAGGATGTCTCTCAAAGATTGTTTTATATCCTATTTATGCTCTATACCTTTTCAACTTCAAATTGAGACTAAACAATAAAGATGTGCGGGTAGTAATCATTCGGTACAAAAGTATTCGGTACTTCTCTAAAAACTGGGTACCGAATACATACCCAAATAATTATTTGTTACTTGTACTCATATTCGGTTAATTCAAAGTTTTCATTTCATGGTAAATTCGTTATTCTATTACCTATACGAATACAGTGTAACGATGGAAATCAAATAACTACAAGTCATTCTACGTAGGTACCCGGTTAAAGTTTTCGATAAAATTTCATGCCATTGTATACGATTGGCAAACAGGATTAATCACACTTTTTTTTCCAGTTGTTCACGTAAGTAGGAACCGAATCTTCTTCATCACTTGTATAACACTGGCGGTGAGAAGTAAACAATAAACTGCGGTGATGGTGCTAAAGTTAACTTAATAAGAAATCAACCCTAGTATCGAGTTTGGACAAAGTAAAATTTATCGCAATTTCCAAATATTTCAAATTAAAACCGCTAGTAAAATTTTTATGTATGTTAATTTTCAGAAACCAGAGTAATTCATTTTTGGATTTTGACAAAACTATTTTAACTCTTCATTCAAAAAAAAAAAAAACTGCGAATTGCCATAGAAATTGTAAATGGGAACAATTTATCAGTCACTTAATGCCTTGAGCCTAGTATCGAATTCGAGTAAAATATGACATTTCCATACAAATTCTAGAGCTGGTAAAATCGGAGGCAGAAATTTTACTGAAGATTTTACTAGCGCAATACGGAGTTTACCGGTAAAATTTGAAGGTTTCCTTTTTATACCCTAGATGAAATCATAGGGGTATACTAAGTTTGTCATTCCGTTTGTAACACCTCGAAATAATGATGGTAGAGCAAAATGGATTGGACACCCATTCATAATATTAAAAGTTATTTCGATTTTTGCATGTCCGTCCGTCCGTCCGTCCGTCCGTCTGTCTATCCGTCTGTGCGCACGATAACTCGAGAATGCGTATACTTAAAGAGCTGAAATTTTCTACACGGACTTTAAAAAAAAAGTAAAATTAAGTTCGAAAATGAGACAAATCGGGCAACTCCTTCGTGGGGTTGCCATATAAAAATTTCGGTTTCCGCTATATATTTGGACACTGCCTGAGAACGCATCGACGTAGAGAGCTGAAATTTCGTACATGATGTTTTTACTACATTAGCAAATAAAATGTCAAAAATGAACTAAATCGGGCAACTCCTTCTTGGTGTTGCCATACAAAAATTTCGGCTTTTTACGTATACTTTGAAAACGATCAGTCCAAGACATTTTTATTGTACTAAGAACTTCTGCAGAATACGAAATCCTATAAAATTGGTTATTACCATTTTTTCTGTGCGACAAACTGTTCTAGAAATATATGCGAAAAACAACTTCAAAATCAATACTTGAATAGATCGGTGACCATACGAAATTTAATACGGGCATTCATCTAGGGTATCATAAGAATGGGTCTTAGACCAATTCTAGCTTTTTTACTTGTTATAAAATATATGGCATTATATATACTCCACACAATGTAAAAATGAATTATTTCGTTTACATTTACTAGCGATTTTAGTGTGAAATATTTGAAGAACACATTAAATTTTATTTTGCCTGAACTCGATAAGGTGTTGTGCATTAAAATGCTTAGTAAAAAGTGTGGAGAATTTATAGTGCCATCTATTCGATACCTAGAGGGAACCTTTAGTTTTTACCTAAAAACTTTGTACTGCACTAGTAAAATCATCTGTAAAACTTTCTCTTGTGATTTTACTGGTGCTAAAATTTGTTTGGAAATATTAGATTTTACTAGCACTGTATACTAGACTTTAGGAAACAACCACACAAAACTGGAAAAATTCCTCGTTTGGAACAAAAAAAAGTAAAAATTTGCAGACGAATTTCGCATGAATGAAAGAACTTAACTATTTATTACCCTAGTGCTACTGAGAAAACGAGTTAAAACAAAAATTGAGAGAACAAATCATTACCCGAATGGTAAATTTCAAATTATTCATAATAATGAATTTTTCGTACAACGGGTCACCGTACCTTAATTTTTTAAGAAAAACAAATATTTCATATTGGCAAACCAACGTGCCTGTAAGGAATACCTGTATAATTTCTATAAAATAAAATTCTCACTTTTCCCAAAAGTATTAGAGAATCTAGCATTAGTTACACATACTGAATTTCTTTAGAGCAAAGTAATCATATCGTCGATATATTTGCGCGAATTATATTTTCTAGCCGTAGTAGACGGAACTCGGTCTGCCTCAAATTTGATCTGCCTTCACCAGCTAGGATTTGCGGCATTTGAATAGTCAAATCGCTTTTGACTCTAGATTGTAGGTTTGACCAAGCATATTCAATTGCATTTAACATAGGGCTTTATGGTGCGAGTTATAGTAGATGATTATTAAGAAATTCATCTTCTTGGAATACTTCTTCAATCGCAGCATGACAAGGAGCATTATCAATTATCATTACGATTGATGTTCGGTACATATTTTCAGCATTTCGAAGACCACGACTCATAAATTCTTTTGCTTCTGGTTTCTTAAATACTCCTCTTCTAATTTCATGATGTAAAGGGTTTTCCAATAAGAGGTGTTATTTTGATATTCAAAGAAAAATGCTATTTTTTGAGATAAATGATTGGACCTTTATTTTATTATAAAGAGGAAGGTATGCCGTTAACAATGGAAAATAACATCAGCCAAATAACCACCACGACCACACCTACAGGACCATATCCTTTTCATGAAATTTTCCATAACCAAATCGCAAAGTGGCTGCCCTATGTCCTCGATAGCCTCACGAATTCCATCTTTAAGGTCTTGAATCGACGCTGGGCTGTTGGCGTAGACCTTCTCTTTTACGTGGCCCGAAAGGAAGAAGTCGCAAGGTGTTAAGTCACAAGATCTCGGTGGCCAATTGTGATCACCTCTTCGAGAGACAACACGGTCCGGAAACTTTTCCCGTAAAAGATCAATGGTTTCGTTGCTCGTATGGCACGTAGCGCCGTCTTGTTGAAAGTAAACATTGTCCAGATCAATACCATCCAATTCCGGCCATAAAAAATCATTAATCATCTGTCGATAGCGCAATCCATTCACCGTAGCTGTTGCTCCAGCCTCATTTTCGAAAAAGTAAGGTCCAATGACCTCGCGGGACCATAAACCGCACCAAACAGTCACACGTTGAGGATAGAGAGGCTTTTCAACAATAACTCTTGGGTTTTCCGAGCCCCAGATGCGACAATTTTGCTTGTTGACGATGCCATCGAGGTGGAAATGGGCCTCATCACTCAAGATGAGTTTTCGATGGAACTCCGGATCATTTTCATGCATTTCAAGGACCCAATCAGTTGTTGATGATCGGCCGGCTTGAGTTCTTGTGTTAACTGAACTTTATAAGCCTTAAGACCCAAATCTTTATACAAAATACGGTGTAATGACGTTTGTGGAATACCTAATTCCAAAGAACGATGAGGAATGGACAAACCTGGGTTTTCTTCAACACTTTCGGCTAGAGCAGCAATATTCTCGGCTGTTCTTGAGCGACGTGTACGGGTTTTATTCTTCGCATCACTAACTTGTCCCGACAGCTCGAATTTTTCTACCAATTTCTGTATTGCGGTCCGACAAGGTGCTTCACGACGACCCAAAAATGTTCGAGTTTTACGAACCGTCTCTGCCACATTTTCACCATTTTTATAGTGAATTTTAATAATTTCACTGCGTTGTTGAATCGTGTATCGTTCCATTTTTATTAATGGCGTAGTTTCTACTTGACAAATGTCAAAAAATGACAGCTCCAAAAGTGACATCTACCGAAATAGCGGGCTAATTAAAATAACACCTCTTATTGGAAAACCCTTTATTAAGCCCATATTTCCTATACACCCAATTACATGTATACGTATTAGATCCTCGACTGCCTGCTGCAATGTGAGTGCAACGAGTTCCTTTTTTGGAACGACCTTTGGTTCTCGATATATATAAGTTAAAATTAGTTTCGTCCATGTAAAGTATCGGTGCATTGTTAGATTGATGTTCTAAAAGTTTTTGAGCATAATCATATCGTTTTCTTTTATTACTTTCAATGTTTGCTCTTTCAGGCTCTCTTCGAATGTCTTTCAACGTGTATCCATCTAAATCCATCTAAATGTTTTTTCAGACATTCCGCAGAAACAACAATTTGATAATTATTTTGAAATTTATCTCTCAGTTGTTTTAAAGTTATTCTAGGATTTTCTTCAATACATCTGTCTATAAACAGTCGATGTTCATTAGTAATTTTTATTTTTCGCTTCCCACCATGTTGTTGTTCAGGTATTTGTTGGTTTTTCACCCATCGATAGCCAGTTGATTTCACGCCTAAAATTTTCGCAAGTACCCTCCAATCTTCGTTATTATTATATAAACCAGAGATTTGCTTCCTTATATTATCTGCTTGAACTTTCTTGATGTAAGACATTTTTAAGAATGAATGAATTAGGGATAAATTAATTAATAATAACACTATATTAATAAAAGACTCTTTCTTTTATTTTTCAAAAGCCTACTCATATTTAAAATTGTTATATGTGTTGGAATACATTATATATTTTTTATTCTCAATTTGAAATTGTTTAGTCTCAATTTGAAATTTTTTAGTCTCAATTTGAAGTTGAAAAGGTAAAGATTTTACAGGTTTGCAAAAAACTAATTTAGTGAATTTGTAGATCGCTGTTATTTGTTGTCAGTTGAATAGATATCGATATGAAAGGTAAGGACTGGATATCGTGGCATCGGTGTGGGATTTATTATTTGATTGTTGGGATGCCGAACATATTTATATTCTTTACACGTGGCATAGCGTTTTACCTTTCTTCCTGGTCGTTTTCGTCAGTGATGTCTTATACCATCATTTGCGTGTAACGTATCTTATAATTTCGGAAATGCGCTGGATACATTTCTTGTATTTTTTCCATAATTAGTTCTTCTGTTTTAAGTCCATAATTACCGTTGGGTTAAGGTACCTTTTGAATATGTTTATTATGTCGGTCTCCAAATAATCAGCCTGAATCGATGTAATTTGGTAAAGGATTCATGATTTGATAGCTACTGCTGTCTCCTCGTTTCAGTATCATTTCATTTCCAAAGAAGTTAATAGCTGATTCGACTGACGGAATTAAATCGGGTGAGGAGATATCGTCGCTGTATTGACTGACAGACAAATTGTTTGCTTGGGAATTTTTTGGAATTCTGGCTAGGACATCTGCGATGACATTGGTTTCACCCAGTTTATATTTGAACTCGTAATTATATTCTTCCAGAATGGTCTTCCATCGTTTCATTTTGGAGTTATAATAATTTTCATTACTTCAAACGTATGTCAGGGATTAGTGGTCTGTAAATATTTTTACTTTTCTGGATTCGTAAGGGAAGTTTCGAAGGGAATTAAGAGACCATATTATTGCAAGCATTTCTTTTACGTTTGCTGCGTAGTTTTACTCTGTTTTGTTAAGAGTTCTTGACAAGAATAATTGGTTTTCCGTTCTGAGCGAGGACTGCTCCTAATGCGGAATTCGATGCATCTGTCATAAGGTCGAATTCCTTATCAAAGTTCGGGAAAGAAAGTAATACGTCTTCTGAAAGGAGGAAATTCTTAACTTTATTGAAGGCCTCGATAGCTTTGTCGTTGGATTGCTTTTGATTTTGAAAGTTGTTTGTACACATCTTCATCTTCACCTCTTAAAAACGCAGTCAATGGCTTTGCTAGTTTAGCACAATCCTTGACGAAATGTCGGTAGTAACCTGCCAGTCCAAGGAAGGATCGGCGGTCCTTGCCTATATTTTTTTGGAATTAGTTTTTATTCCATTTTTATAAATTACGAAGTCTAGAAATTCCACTCGGTCCTGAAAGACCTAGGATTTGTCTAGCTGTATTTTCATATCTGCTGTCTCTAATGTTTTAAAAACTAGTTCTATAGGTTTTTAAAGTACTCTTTTGAAGAAAATTAGGTTGTGTCTTTTTACATATTAACTTGAAGAAATATATGGGGATAGTGACCCTTGGTTCGTAGAAATTATAATAAAAACTACAGCGTGACTTGTGAAGTTCTATAATTTATTTGCAAATATTTCGGTCTCTTATTTAGACAAATCTTAAATGCCTTGAAAATTTAGGATTTTTGTTCACCTTTTGCCAGTATTTTAACTTAATTTTAAAAGCACATAATCTATTTTACAATTCAACGATAAGTAAAACATACCACATTTACGATGAGACTAAATAAATAAATAAATAAAAACACATAAACAATAATTTAGTTTAACTAGATTTAATTTGACTTTTGAGATCATCGCCAGGGACATCTTAATGCTGCACGTAATGCTGCTAATTAACAGTTAATTAGTTGTTTAAGGCTGTCATTACCTATTACTCCATCGAAAGATTTTAAACAGGGAAGAATGAAGAATTTCAGTTTGCGATACGGTCCGAAAAGATCTATTAATGCGTGATGAGTGATTTTGATTCTACCAGCTATGGAGTTAGCTAAAAATGGTTTTTAATTGGGGTAGGATTTCTTACTTCACAGGATTGCGCGTAATTTTTATTGGAGTCTGTATTAGAAATATGAATGTTTTTCCACTCTTCATCACATGTTCTAAGTAAGGAAGAAGAGCTTCTTAGTATAAAAAATGGATACCGTCGAGATGTTCGGTTGGTTCCCGAAAATTTGGATCATCTTCAGAATTCGCAGTCTCTGTGACTGCGTTAGATTCTGCAAATCGGTGTAATCTACAAGTGTTTGATCATATTGTGAATCATAAGCGGACAATTTCTCATGGTAATATGGCAATTTGGGATCTTTGACCACTTGTTCGGAATGATAAATTCTTTCAACCTTATATGGTTGCAGAATTTTTTGGGAGACGGTCTTTTGTTTCCGTAGCTTTGCATTTGTGGTCTAATCTGGTAATTAGCTTACTTGGAATGGATAGAATGGTCAATATCCCTTGGTTCGATCCTCTGATAGTGAGGATGGAAGGGCGGTTTTGGGAAACCTTGGATTGCCTGTAGATTATGAAAATCCTCGGGTCCTTCAATACGAGGTAGATCTCCTTTCAAACCTCTGACAAAGTTATTTAATGCTTTATCCCGATAGGCTTGTGTCATAACATTAAGAGAGTCTTGGCTCATTTCCATGGAGGATAGCTTATTCAGTATCAAGGATAGGTGGTAATAGACCTGCTGATAAAGCCCTAGGATGATGTTGTTTTTCTGGACAAGCATGGTCATTTGGTACTCAAGTGTGCCAAGATCTCTTTTGTCGGCGTAGTGAAGTGCTAAATGCTTCGGAATTTTTTTTCAGTTCAGGGGAGTATTGATGACTCTAAGCTTACCGCGTTTCCCGTAATTTTATTTAGTATGACGCTGAAAATTCCATAATATTTTGGTGTTCCCCTCAAACTATCGTACATTTTTAGAATTCTGTCAACATTTTTTTTTCAGCAAGCGTAGTCTCCCGGTTTACCTGAAAATTCTCACAGACTTTTAACCTTCCGGAAGTGGCGCGTAGTTTATGAGTCCGCACCAATATTATTTCCCTTTTATTTTTGTTGTAAACGAATCTGTTTTGAGCTGCTGTGTATTCCTGGGAAAGCAGTAAATGTACACGTCAGTCGGTCGCCAGCTCTCTTAGCATGTATTTGTGTCTTGATATTGTAGTTTTCCGTCCCACAGACCGCACAACAAACGAACAAACGAACAAATCAGAAAAAAGGCTTTTATTAATAATTAATTAGGAGTATTGCTAGCAGGCCGGACTGGGTCTTCAAATCGGCCCGGGCTTATAATAACATACCAGCCCCAAATGGTCTTCAAAAATGTCATTTTTATAAAAGGCAAACAATCCAAATTATTAGTCTGATTTCCTACTGAATATTCTTTGAATTTTGAATTCCATGCTAAATAAGAAAGAAAGAAGATATTTATACAGGAAATATGTATGCACAGAATATGTGTAACAGCGGTTGGACCTTTCACACTTAAAATTGAAAAGAAAACAGAGTTTCTTTATGGAAACAGTATCCGCGAGACCAACAACTTTACTTACTCGTACACAGCAAGAGTAATAAAAGTGAGGTAGACGTTGAAGCGAAGGGGCGCCGCCCGTTGAAAAATAAATTATTGCGGGCGAAAATAATAATATTAACAACATTTGCCTTTGACAAATATAAATTATTTTTGATTCTGAACTGTTAAATAAATTTTTTGTTCTCAATTTGAATTTGCCCGCTTGACAAGGCTGAGGTGGGTTCGTGACCCTGACATGGAAGAAAATTTTGCCAGTGCTACAAAAAGTAAGATAAAAGAGCCGATTCGAACTTTTTGAATCACAAAATAATGAGCGATCCCAATATTGCCACAAAACAAAAGCTTTGTACACACATTTTTGAATCGATTAATGTTCTTTTATTCTAACTGACGAGGACGTAAGAAATATTGGAACAGGTGTAAAAAGATTTTCAATTCTTTTCTAATGATCTTTTTAGCAAAATGAATGTCGATAGACTGAGAAAAGTCACTTTTGGATTTGCTTTAATCAATTCACGACTATAACCTCCAAGAATCATCTCTAAATATTTAAATCGCCCTCCGAATTTTTCTGACATTGCCAATGACGATAGTTTCATGTGAAAAAAGTTTCAGCAAGTATTAAAGTTAATAAAAAATTACATCTGATCTACAATGGGTCAAGAGAGATTGTCGAATGTGACTGTTTTGGCAGCTGAAAAAGAAATGATAAGTACTTCAAATTTCGAGAATATAAACTTGTTTGTGGCGATAAACGTACATCTATAAGATCTTGCAAATATTTCTATCAAACTGAATCCCCTCAATATTTTTAAATGTACTTTACTCGCAAGAAATTAGCATCAAATAATAATTTTATGTGTAATAAATATTATTTAATATTCTTCTCATGATCAATTGTTGCTCAACTTTGTTCAGTTGGTTGATAGACCACGTCAGAATGGTTAAAGTTAAATAAGGTTACGTAGAGAATTTTATGGATCAGGGACGAATTGTTATGTCTCTGGGTGAAGGAACTGAGGAGAGAAGTGAACTCTTAACCCCTTCCCCTACTATTTGTTTTTGGTATCTTTTTGTAATTCAAGCGCTCCTTCACTTACTTATACGGCCCAATATAGTAACAAAAACAATGCCAATGCTTCACCAAATGCGGAAAAATTCAGACTGTTTCTAATATTTGAGTATTTCTTAACACTGGAAATTTGCCATTTAAGTAAAAGCTGACTGTAATATAGCATGACCATGCATATACTCTAATTCAAAATTGATTTATATGAAATAAAATTACTTTTTTTTTTAATTAGAAAATAAGAATAAAATTTAAAAACTCTTTTTATATTTGCTCTTCAAATTCGAATTTGCTTTAAAAATACACATAGGTATAGCAAACTTTTGAAAGCCTTATTGAACCCTCCTAAAAATACATTTTCCGAACGTTTTTCAAATTAAAAAGTATATCATGCAAAAAATAATATAAAATGCTTTACAAAAAATGATACATGATGTTATTTTGGCAACATCCACAAGGGTCCGCATCCTGTCAGTGTTTATAAGTTGTGGGACATTTCTGAGTATTTTTAACTCATAACTCTCCTCTGTCCAGATGGCCTCGTTTCCGTGGGCCAATTAGCTTTATTGCATTAGGCTTTTAGGTTATGCAATAAAGTACTTTTTCAATTTCAGTTCACTTTCATAACTCTCATCCCACCGCATCCGCAACATTCGTCCAGAGTACGTGGTAAATACGTATGGTAGCATTAACATGGAGACCACCGGCCCAACGACTAGCGCCCGATCGCCCGTACTGCCAGTCCAGCTCTGATTGTTAGCATGAATAGATGAGTTTTTCTTATTCGTTTAATAAGTTATGATGTCGTTCTTTTATAATAAAAAAAAAATAGAAAAAAAATTCCGGAATTTTCGGACTTTTCCGGAAGATTTTCCGGTAAAAAAGTTTTCTAAATTACGCAGGATCAAGTTCCCTATCAACTGGCATCATTACTTTCTCTCCGACAATGGTGAAAACTTGCAGAAAAAATCGAGGAAAATTCATGTAAACGGTTTTCCGGAGTTTTTCCACCAAGGAAGCGTTTGAGCGCTTTGTAACCTAAGACAAAGTTGTAGAGCGAAATGAGTTGCATAAAGTTGTTTTTTTTGGGAAACTCCATGGAAAACCCGGAAAAGCAGGAAAATTATCGGAAAAATTTTCTTCGATATGATTAGTGATAAATCTGTTTCAGTAAAAATGCAGAATTTTGCAATTTTTCTGGAAAATTTTCCGGAATTTTCCGACTTTTCCGGAAAATTTTCCGACAAAAAAGTTTTTTAAGCTATGTGGAATCATGTGTTTTCGTCCTACTGGCATCAATACTTTGTCTTCAACAATCATGAAAACTTGCATGAAAAATCGAGGAAAATTCATGTAAATTTTTTAAAAAATTTCATAGTAATAGGAAAAGTCTGTGCAAAACATAGAAAATCGGGAAAATTCATGTTATATGGGATCAAGTTGGAATACAGCTAAAAAGCGCTGTTTAAAACATAATTTCAATTTCAGAAAACCGTTGCAGTACTTCAACGATTTGATACTCGAAAAATTTTAGTTTTTGGATCGGCACCAAACATGACTTAAAATTTCGGTAATGATAAGCTGAACAAAAACTTCCAGGCAACCACGGTGCTGACTTCCAATCATCTCATCGTAACTGCCTTCAAAATTTTTAAAATTTTTCGAAACCTCGGTAAACCGTAGTCCAAGTTATCGAAACTGTTCGGATTGTGTTCGAAGTACGGTCAGTCGATTGGAAACTCTCGAGTCGTATGGACGCAAAAAACTTTCACTGCGAATATTCAAAAATATTCAAAAATTAAAGAAGAAAGAAAGAAATATAAGGATAAATATAAGAAAAATTAAAGGAAAACGGAAAATTAAAAGGAAAACGGAAAATTAAAAAGAAATTAAGAAACTAAAATTAAATTAGAATTAAGTAAAAATATAATTAAGTTCGGTTAAATTGATATTAGAACAATTTAGTTAACGTGAAAAAGGCAGAAAATAAAATAAGTAAAAAACGAGTTTTCAAACAAAACTGAGGCCAAGCCGCATGAAAAAGTAGAAAATAAACTTTTCTTCACACACAGATTTTTTGCTTGGGACATTTCTCTTGAGTATTCTTTTTCTTCATGAATCAAATCACTTATTACCTCTGATTAATCATACTGAAATATATCGGTGATTGTCAGCGAATAAAATCTGAGTCCACCTCTGTGTGTGAAGAAAAGTTTATTTTCTACTTTTTCATGCGGCTTGGCCTCAGTTTTGTTTGAGAACTCGTTTTTTTGTTATTTTTTATTAATTTATAAAAACAAAATTAATTTTCTCCAAATTTCACTCCTTTTCCTTTTTATAATATAATTTTCACAAGAAAAGTAAAATCAAATTTTATCAACTTACATTAAAATTAACAAATGTATGGTTAACATTTGGAGTTGTATGGGTAACGACGACGGGTGCTCAAAAACTGCCTAGTTCTATTATATTGGGATCGTTTGTGGTCTTTTTTGTAAACAATTGGGCGGCTGTTGATATGCGTTGTTGAAAAATATGGCGTGGTTATCTTTAATCTGTCCCACTTATCAACCCCGTTTTGTTCCTGGTGTGGATAGCTACGGGACCTCATTTTCCAATTTATATTTATGGAAATTCGACGGATTTTATCTCTTTTTACTTGCCACGAGAGATGAAAGTAATTTCTTAAGAATCGATTAGTGAGCTGCTGTGATGGTTACACTTGAATTACACAAAACTGTTTTGAACTCTGATTAAATTTTTCAAGTTTCACTTTTATATAATTTGAACTTTTCAAATACTTAAAATCTCAATGATCACAGTTAATAAATTCGACTTAGAAAAATTGAGAAAAAAAATTAAAATTGTAATTTTTATTTTGAAATGACTAAGTTTATTTTGACCAATTTTAATGAAATCTAAAATGCAACTGAATTCTATGCATATTATAATCAAAGCACAAACAGTACATTTTAATTTCAATTTAAAAACGTTGACTAAACATATTTTGCATGTGCACGACGATTTCATGTTAATGAACTGCAACATGCCGCCGGCCGGTGTATTCCATGGTGAGGATGTAATATGATGCTCCATATTATTCTATGGGAAAGTTATAACTGGGGAAACACCTTGTTACTATTGAAGACTGTAACTAGAGTATTATGAAACTACTTTACATGTCTTGTATGAATTCCCGGCTATAGCTGAGCGTAGAATGCCAACCTTTGGTAAGCCACATTAGGCGCTGTTGGACTAGTGGATTCTTAAACCTACTCAAAGGAGCTGGCCTACTTTAAGGAAATAGCCTTCTCAGTGCTTTGGCGTAGCCAGGATTTTGTTGTAGGGGGAGGGGCTAGTAGGGGCCAGCCTGACACAAAATTGAAGTAGAATATTCTTCAATCAAGTATTGTTTTTCAAAAATGTGTAAAACTTTCTAAAACGTTAGTGAGTGTTAACGCCAAGCTTCCTTACATCAAGAGAACTATGTTATTGATTACTGTTGTTTGATTTCGAGCAAGCATTGCGCTTCTAAGCCACGTTTTTATCCGCCTCATAGCAGAAAAAATTCTCTCACAGCCGGCGAAGCTCACTGGGAGTACTATTGTAAATAAGGGCAAAACTTTTTTTTTAATATTTTTTCTCAAATTTTCAGCATTCATTTAATCATTTTCTTATTGAAGCATATTTCTCATGACCATTGCTTCAGCTTCCAAGGCTCATGTATCAATTTTTAAGATTTTTTTTTTTATATTTACTGATGAAATCCACCCGGTGCTATCTAATGTAATGCCTTTGACTTCTGTCGATTCTGTATAAAAGACCTTTTGTTGACGCCTTTGCTTTTTAGACTCAACAGGTTTTAGCGAAATTTTACACTTGATGTCTGTCCAAATTTTGAACTGATTCATGCATGCTTCAAAAGTAACCCATAGTGTACTTACTACGAGCTCACTAGCTTGACCAAGAGTGGCATTTTGGGTCTGGAAAAATTTACTCAGTATGTTCACTATAGCGAGTAAAATGTGTGTAAGGAAACGACGATGTGCTTGTCACGGTTTTCAGTGATCTCTTTTTCCAATGTTAATTTAATTGCATCATAATTTGCCAGCACTGCTTTGAAGTTTTTGTCAAGGTAACTTCATCTGATAGTACAAAGATTTCCCATTTCATGGCTTGTATGGATTTTGAGAATGCCTTGTAATTTTTGCAGGTTCACAAGATATCCAGGTTGCGAGAAGTGAATATATGAATCTTCGAGGCCATTAAAAAATGTATTTGTTAGTGAAATATTGGCGCATGAGTCAACAACCACGAGATTTTATTTGTGCGGTAAACAATGTAAATTGCGAAAGGATGAGTTTCTTTTATAATTGCCTGTAGACTTCTATTTTTACCAGACATGACGCTAGCGCCGTCATAAGACTGTGCAAGAATTGGAACATCAACCAAATCGTGTTTATTCAATGTATCAAAAATTAATTTGCCATTCCTTGCGAATCTCTGGCGGTGGAATAATTTATAAAACCTAGAAATCTTTTGACTAATCGAGACCGTTCGGATATCTTATGGTTATTGACAATTGTTCCTCTTTAAAGCAAATGGCCTTGTCCACACTCAAAGAAAAAAAGCCATATGCTTTAGTTTCTTCAACAATTTCCTCCAGAGTAACATTCGATATCACTTCAAATATTTCATTCTGGATATCTGGGATACAGTACTTGTAGTATTTTTCAAAGTGGAGTAAAAATGTTTCATAATATTTACAAAAAAAATTGAGTAATTTCGAAGAAATTAACTCCTATTTTTAGAAGATGAAACTTCCCGATGTCCACTCAAAGGTCAGCCCTGACGAACAGGTGTCAGTATTATATTGCAACGTTATTTTTACTATGCTATGCCTTAGTATAAAATATATATAATGTTAGCAGTAAAACTAGTTTAGAAAATAATGTTGTTGTATCTGACTTTGTACTCACCTGATCAATGTTTGGCAGTTGATTCACTTGGTTCTCTATTGTGGTTTAGGATTGGCGAAAGTGTAATTGGATTACGATAATTAAAAGTACAGTATTAGCGGTAATTAAAGTTGAGTTGATTAATTGAAGTGTTCAGTCCACCAACGTGTTTTAACTCCTCCGATGAACTAGAGACCCAGAATAAAGTGAGGTTAGTACTTCTGACTGCAATCGATACCCACAGAAAGAATCTTTATTACAGTCGTGACCCGCAATAAAGAGTTCTTTATTAGTGATTTATTTTTATTACAGTCGAGACCCGCAATAAGAATCTTTATTACAGTCGAGACCCGCAGTAAAGTGTTTTGTGTTAGTAATTTATTCATACTGCAGTCGATACACACAGTAAGAATCTTTATTTTAGCTGCTATCAAATATAAGATCTCTAATCCAGTCGCTACCCACAATAAGAATCTTTATTTTAGTCGCTTCAAAACAAAACTCTTAATCCAGCCGAGACCCAGAAAAAGAATATTTATGTTAACTAAACAAAGTATTTGATTTGTAAAAAAAAAAATTAGAACAATGGGAAATAACACTAGGAATAGATAACCACTTGATAACTGCACTGCCAAACTGAAAAAGTGATCGAGTCCAGTTAGATTGCTGTTTATATAGCCAGAGTTTGCACACGGCACCAAAGAACGGTAGTCAAAGGCGCATGGTAACAATATTAGCATAGCAACAATAACTTGCATAGCAACAATAACCTAGCGTAGCAACTGCACCTCCACATTTGTGTATGGAGTGTTACCATTTTAGTTATTGATGTTAACAAGTCATTCTTAGCTTATCTTTAGAAAAAATATTTTGAATGAAATTCATTTTATTTTCAAATAAATTACAAAAGCTTTGGCTGTTGTCGAATATACTTCTTATACTTACAAAAAAAAAAAATAATTTTTACATTCTCAAAGCAGTACATTGAGCCGTCGTACACACAGCAAGCACGCAGCACGCACAAATTGTTGCAGTTGTTTCTAGACGTGCCATCATAATAATTTCGTTGCGCAGTGGTTCCCTCTATGATAACTGAAATTAATTGTGTACGTATTCGTATGCTGCTTGTGCTGCAGTTCGCAACTTGGAGTTTTTTGATTTTTTTTATACTCCAAGTTTTTTCTCTGTAACCTTTAATGCATGTTAACAGCATGTACGCCTTAAGCAATGCTCGGTGGAAACGGTGCTGCTGTTTCGTTACAATGCGCACCTCGTTTCAATTTTGCCTTCTGGTACGATTTCTTCTTACGCGGAATGTTCGTTCTGACGTATGTAGTTGTCATATCAGTGTGATAATTCGCGATCATTTTTCTATCGAATATCGTAAGCTTGAAGTGTAAAATTTAATTAGATTTCGATGTTTTGATACATTATTTCGTATCGCACTAATAAAAATCGCGATTGGTCCAAAATTTTCCGTAGATGTTCCGCTTTCAGTCCAGCCGCTCGTTCGACACTACTATATACCTGAATAGAGCGAAGGAAGTTAATTAGGTAAATAAATTTATAATTTAAAATTAAGATTGATTCTTTGTGGTCCTTTCTCTTTCTTTCAGGGTTAATGCCACCCAGCAGCGATAGTTATACAGTTAATGCATTAACCGAGGTTGTTGAAGGTTTGATAGAAAGCCTTGTAAACATACCCGGACCTGTTGAACAAATGAAACTCTACAGAGATATTCATTCATTTACAGATTCTATATATTCTTCACAATGCTTTCGGAGCATCATCAACATAGAGCCATCACAAAATAGATATTCGATTATCGTGAAGAAGTGAGATATAATCTGGAAGCTATTAAGCTACTTATTTCATCACATTACATGATCACGCCCCAATTTGATTTGTTTTTAATCCAGGCAAGGAAAGTGGTAGCGACTATTTGGTAGTATCATTTGCATGCAGCTCGTTCAACATCTTTGAGTGATGAACGGCCGAGTAAACTGGTAACAACAGGAATTTTATAATGCCATTGAACTATTAGAAAAATTAGTTACTCAGCCTCTCCTTTCATAATGGAACGAACAAAGTAGCACGTAAGATCGAATGAATGTGGTGGTACTTCCATTCCAGGAAGAACTGAAACGCCACAGTACTAGGGATTCAGTACAGATTCAGTAAATTACTCTTTATGGAATACTGAAAGCCGATGATTTGATAGCACAATTCTTCAAGCGAAACCACAATTCTGGTGATTTCGCTAAAATATCAATAAGTTTAGCCAAGTATTCACGTTTTGAACATTCCTCTTGCTGTTTCGTATGTTGTTGATGAATATCTCCAAATGTAAGAGATTGACGATAGGACACATTCAATTGGTTGCATTTAGAGTGAGGCGATGATTCTGAGTGTTTTTATAAGGCCTCTGCTAATTTTTTCCAATTGTTAAAACCACTTTTCACAAAGTTGGAACCAACTCCAGATGGCGTGGCAGATCGTTATTAAATAATTTCGTTATGCTTTCAATATATATGCTTCTGCTTGCTTGGTTGAAACTTAAATATAATTGATCGATTAATTGGATTTAATAATTTTGGATCGTATTTATCTTGAGGGGGGATGTACCGGTGCCGCACTCGTTTCACGAGGGGGAGGCGTGTCCACCCGTGCCCTTACCTGGCTATGCGCATGTCTCAGTAACACAGTAGGCCCTCTCAGTAACAGCAGCCCTTGATTATTTCTCATCTGCCTGTTCAACCAACGACTCACCCAACTTTTCTGAAAACTTATGCAGTTGACGTTTTTCACAAAACTGATGTAACTGAAGTGTAAGTAATAGTAAGTGAATGAATAAATAACTCAGTTTTAAATTCCGAAACTAACCCGCTGATTCCACAAAAGAGACTTTTAAGAGATCTCTTAACTTCTTAAATTTAGCAAGTAAGAGATTTTAACAGAATTTAAATTCTACATACATTTTTATGGAGAAATATTAACTTTAAAAGATTAAAAGGATCTGGAGAATCTTTCTGTTAGCCCAGCGATTAAAGACGTTCACTTTTCAAGAAGGAAAATGAAGAAGTAATGTTTTTGGCGATCGTAACACGGCCAACCTACACGTAGGTAGCATGAAACACGCTCATTTTGCTAGACTTGTGCCCAGACATGTCATCACAATAATTTTGCTACGCTGTTGTTCCTTATATGATTAACTTTTTGCGTCTTTTATCAAGTTACAATTATCGATATAAATAATAATTGTATGATAAATTCACAGCACGTAAAGATAATTGAATTATTACTTTATCACATAATCACTTTAAACGCAAACAATTTTAGCATTCTGAAATTCTATTTAGCTTCAGAAATAACAAACGGATTCAAGTCGTCCCTCATATTCTATTCTCTGTGCACCGCTCAAATTGTATAATTATTTTATATTTCACAAACTTGTACATATTTATATAATATATACGAATTAACTTACTTTACAGCATTTTTATCCAAAATTTCAGTATTTTAAACAAAACAATTTCTGGAACTATCACGATAAGAGATTTAAGCTTTAAGAGTACCTCGGTGAGGAGCTCTTACGCTAAGAAATATTTGACAGATATTTTTATGCCAAATCTTTCTAAAAGAAATCTCCACTAAAGTTAAGAGATCAGCAGACGTCTGACATCTCTTAACTCTTCACGTAGAATACTAATGTCTGCTAATGAGCTTACAAGGAGAGGGTCCCTACTAGTCATCATCGATTTCGTTCAAATTAACAGTATAAGTAGGGCTTGCCGAGGGACTGAGAGAGGTACCTTATCGAGCCTTCCCCAGTCTGCTCTAAAAATCTTCACCGTCGGCTCTCTCACTAATGAGGGAGCCGAGGCAGGTGCTACTTACCTGAGCCTGGTTTTGGAATGGAGTACTCACTTGGGAGACACAGCACTGTCTTCCAGGCTGAAGTCTTCGCCATCTTAATGGCAGCGAAGTAGGCCCTTGATATGCAAATCAAGGCGAAAGACATCGCTATCCTTTCGGATAGTCAGGCAGCCTTGATGGCTCTGAATGGCCCTCAGATAACATCTAAGTTACTGGGGGATTGCAGGTCGTCAGTGGATAAGTTATGTTTTCACAACAAATTGTCCCTCTTCTGGGTTCCTGGTACATGGGGATCATGGGGAACGAAAGAGCTGACCTTTTAGCTATGGCTGGTTGCGATTCTCCGTTCCTCGGACCGGAGCCCGCCGTAGGCGTTGCACCTCGAGTATCGTGTCTCTCATCAATGCGGATGTTCATAGGAAACATCAGCAGAGATGAGACAACCTGAGTTCTTGTAGGTGTACAAAACTGTTTCTTGACGGGCCCAATGGGAATATCTCCGATTTTCTCATGGTGCTCCGAAGGAAAAAAAAACAAAAAACTGCTTGACGAGAAATGAAAGTGACGCAAGTGGGAGCTCCAGATGACCAAACGAAACCGAAATATTGCATAATATAGGGGAGCCCAGAGTTTTGAATGCTTATCCCTTGGAAAATTCTCAAATTTGCAAAATTTTGCTAGGAGTTGTCGCGGTTAAATTGGAACAGAATTTGAACAAAAACCCCTATTTCATTCGGGTAAAATGTTAACCACAGAGTAGGTGAGTAGATTTGCGATTCTGTCAGTAGCATTTCCGTGCGTTTATAAAGATCGCCGGTAGATGGCATAAAGTGGGTATGCAAAATTTTATTTTTTTTTAATTAGGTAAATTACATCCGATCTTCCTGAGATATTGTACAGATAATTTCTTAGTAAAAACGCATCCATAAAAAAATACAAAAAACTGGATTAATCTATATGTTGTAGAAAAACATTTCCGAATGAATTTTTCAAACAGAATTTTGGCCAAATTCCAAATTTTGCAACTTAATCAGAAGGGGAGGGAAAGTATGTTAAAAAAATCGGAAAAAAAATCACAAAATACTAGTAAAAGGAATTTTGCAAATCGGATAATATATACCCCATCTTCCTCAGATCACCCGAATTAGGAAAATGAGAAACTTTTTTTCCATTGGTGTATATGTATTACCTTTTGACATTGAATTTTTTATCCGATTTTGATGAGATTGCGTACGAATATCCTACATAGATGGTAGAATATAAAATAAATATAAAAAAATATTTTTTTTATTATGATAATAAATAAGTAACCCAACACGGGTTACTACTTCGTAGCCCGCTGCCGTACGAATCTCGTAATAGTTTCAAAAAATCATAAAAAACTCACAATGAATTTAGCAAAAAGAATTTTGAAATTCGGTTGGAATTAGGCCGAGAGATAAATGTGGTAGATTTACAGTAACTATATGCTGCTAATTAATATAAGTTGAAAGTAGTTTAGCAAACCTTGCAATCTTATTTTGGAAAATGCTCCTAAACTAAATGGGATAATGACTTTTGGCTTTCTGTATATGAAAGATAACAGATTATAGATAATTTTAACGAAAAGAAAGTGCCTTAAATGTTGTGAATATACCCGTAAGATGGTAGTTATCAAAGTTATCCGAAAAGTGTTAATTTTAACCCCGGGTTCACCTACATTATGCATTATTTCGGTTTCGCTTGGCCATCTGAAGTTCCCACTTGCGTCACTTTCATATCTAGTCAAGCCCATACTATGTGCCCATATACTGTGAATTTGACGAGGGTCCCTGCTCGTTAGTTGTTAGACAGCCCAGTTAAAAGGATTATTTCTTATGTATAATCAGGGAGTAACATTATTAAATCGCATTATGCGAGGAGATATCTACGGTCTGTAGACATAGGTGGCTTCACCTGTCTCGACTTCATCCTGAAACGTCTGAAAAGGGCATTATTGACTATATTGCAGCTAAGTTGCAAGTATCTCCAGATGTATTGAAATGTAAACGTTTAAGTAAACCTGATGTGGATGTTTCTTCTTGGAAATTTGTTAATTTTAAACTGGGTGTTCCTGATCACTTGTTTACTCGATTGCTGAATAAGGATGTCTGCCCGTGTGGAGTTATTGTTTGTAGATTTATTAATCTGACAAAAAACGGGGCTCTGGTGCCAAGGCTAACTCAGAAAACATAGGTGAAGCTTCTCAATTACCTACAGCCTACAGACTTATCTTCATTATGATGACATTTTCAAAATGCCAGTGGTTTACGGACTAAGATTAATGATATTTATATATTGGCTCGACCCAGTTTTTCTGTGATATATATATTCATCGGAGATTTTCGGCAGTAACGTCATAGTGTTTTGTCACGATCGTGGTGGAAGAGTCTTATTTGTGATAAATGTTTCTCTTCATGCTCTTGAGGTATCATTGCCATATTCATCGTTCGATGTTGAGCAGATTTGTGTCCGTATTTCTATAGGAAAAATGGTTCTTTATTGCTTTGACTCCTATATTCCACCTAATTCGCCAGTCGAAATATATAAAAAACATATTAATAATATCAACTGGTTGGCTGAGTCTATGCTGCTGGAGAATGATCAGGTCTGCGTCTTTGGTGATTTTATCGCTGCAAACTTACAGTGGTCATGGAATGAAGATAATAAGATCCTGGTTCCGGTAGACGTTAAGAAGGATTTTGAATTTTGCCTAATGGATGGTCCCTTGTCTTTGAATCTAATCCAAGTTAATAATGTTACAAACTTTATAGGTAGACTTCCTAATTTAGTTTTTATTAGTGATAATTGGAATTATTCTGTAGTTGAGGCTTCTTATTTATTATCAAAAAATACTGTTAATCATACTGTTGTTGATTTAAATCTCAACTTTGTCGAATTTTCGAGTTGTTCCTGTAACGCATTTGACCATAATAAATTTTCTTATTTTTAATGATTTCAGGCAAGCCAATTATGCTGCTGTCAACGAAGCCTTAAGTGCGTACAATTGAGAATTTTTGTTTCCCCTGGATAATTTAAGTGTTGCTTATTCACATTTTCTAGAAGCTCTATACAACTTATTTCTTTTATATGTTCCTCTCACTAGAAGGAGAAATAATTCTGGTTTTACCTGGATGAATTATAGCTTGAAGAGACTAAGAAATGCACGAAATAAGGCTCTTAAGAGATTCGAATTGTCTGGGATGATTCACGATCACACGTCTTTTAAAAGGTTCCGGAAAGAATATGATTTCCTAAATAAGTTTCTGTATAGTCAATATTTGGCATCGGTGGAGTCGAGTATAAAGATAAATCCAAAAGCTTTTTGGTCATTTCTAGACAGTAAGCGTAATTCGTATGGTATTCCTTCTTCTATTGGCTTTAAAAATAAAACTGTGGATAATATTTCAGATTCATGCAATATTTTTGCAGAATACTTTGAGTCTGTATATTTGGAGGCTTAGGTTTTCCAACTGACTCTGAGATTACCACTCATATTTCCTCACTTAGGCTCAACGTATGTGTCCGCGGAGAATGTAAGCTTAGCATTGTCCAATGCTAGGTGTAGCCACTCGTCTAGTCGGTGCCTCTTTCATATATTTTTAATTTATCACTATCCTCAAAAATTTCATTCGTTCGTCCTATACATAAAGCTGGTCCTAAAAATTTTGCCAATAATTACCGTCCTATTCGTAAAATCTCTGCAATTCCGAAGCTATTTGAAAGCATTATCTCTGATAAAATTTCTTTTTCAGTTAAAGAGCACATTTCTATAAACCAACATGGTTTTGTAAAAGGACGCTCTACTTCAACCAATTTAATCTCCTATGTTTACTTTTGCTTAAATATACTAGAAAAGGGTGGTCAGGTTGTAACACTATATACCGATTTCGCAAAAGCATTTGATAAAGTTAATATTCGCTTGCTTTTATATAATTTTGAGGCATTTGGATTCCATTTTGATCTACTTGCATGGTTCTCTTTCTACGTGTCAAATCGCATACAAATTATCAAAATTAATGAAGTGTATTCTCGGCCGATTTTGGTACATTCCGGGTCCTTTATTTTTATTATATTTATCAATGATGTATTTAACATCTTTGAATTTTCCTCTGTTCTAGGTTTTTTTGATGATTTAAAAATTTTCATGGAAATTGTTGATATGTCTCAAGTATCCAAATTCAAGTCAGAAGTCCATAAATTTTCGAATTGGTGTCATCTTAATCATTTATCGATAAATTCTTCTAAACGTTAACACTTTATGGCTAGTAAAAAAGTATCACCAATTAATTTTGAAGTGTTTATTGTTGGGATTATTATTCCTAAATATAGTTTCAGACCTTGGTGTTATTCTAGATAGTAAATTTACTTTTTCTAACAACATTTATTATGTAGTAAGTCAAGCTAATTCTCGGCTTGCTTTTATTAAACGCCGTGCTAGTGAGTTTTTTGATTCATACACACTTAAGACATTATTTTCAGCATTCGTTAGGCCTGTATTGGAATATTGCACGGTTGTATGGGACCCGTACTATGTGACATATTCTAACAGAATTGAAAATGTGCAAAGGAGACTTACCAAGCTTGCTCTTAGGAAACTTAACTGGACCGGTAATTTACCTCCTTATGTTGACAAAAAGTTTATAATACTATGTTTATTAGAGATATAATTGAATACAGGATTATTTCTCCTGATGTCTTAAAGCTTATCCATTTATATGTGCCGTGTAAGCAGATAAGACTGCGCCCTATTCTTTTTGAAGCTTTTCATAGGACAAATTATAGCCTCAGTAGTCCATTAAGTCGTTGTATTCGGCAGTTAAATTTGCGTAGCAACATAATTGACTTTAATCAAAATAGAATATCAATATCAATATCATTCAATCCTCTAAATATTATCGATAATAAGATAAATAAACGAACACACATTTTTCAATTTCTGAAAAAGTTTTAAAAATATCAACAGTATGCTTTTTGTTTTGGTTTATGTGGCTATTGTGTAAATGAAGAATTAAATAATTATGAAAATCCAGATAATGATAAAGATAATTCTATCAGTTTGTAAATAAAAATCTTCTTATTGTTCCACTATTTTTGATTTATTTCTTTAACGTTTTCGGTAGCCACGCTACCATCTTCAGTGTGTTTGTTTAAAAAAAATTCTAATAATAAGGATGATGAAAATTATCTAGATAATGATGAACATGATGAAAGTGAAGAAAATGACGGTTTTGAGGTAATTAATCGCCCATAGAAGAAATTTCAAATATTATATTGGACTCAAAAATATACTCGCTAGTTGAACTAATACGAAAGGTCGCAAAATTTTTTCGCAGTTCACCTATAAAAAATGATTGTGTTCTCCAAAAATATGCAAAGGAAAAGTAATGGAATTGAAATTGGATTCGAAAACACGATGGAATAGTTTACTAGATATGCTCGAACGATTTCAGCTAGTAGTATAATATCAGCGCTGCTTCCCATTAAAGTGGCGGTGGAAACACTTTGTTGTCCAGACACAAATCTATTTAGTGCTGACATCACTTTAAAATTTATGCTGGATGAATTGTCTAAACAAAAGAGCTGTTTAAGTAATAAATTTAAATCAGAATTGATTTTACGTATCAAGGAACGCAGAACAACTTTTGCAGATGTTTTTTAATATTTGAATAATCCTCACGGCTACTTAACATCAAACGAAGAAGATTACGATATATTCTATCAAACAAGTAAATGTTCAATAACTAAAGCAATTGTAAAATTGGTAATGAGTCATTGTGACAAAACTGATGAAAACTTTGTTGAAAATACGGATGATATTATAGAAGAAGTCTTAGAGGTGTTGCACACTCCTGTTCCTGATCCTGATGTTATATTATCAATGAAAAAAAAAAAACTTTACCGAGCAATACAAGAAAAATATAATTTAAATCTCGAGGGTTCACAAGGACCACAGCAAAGAACGTTAGGAGATATAAATAAAATTATTAAAAGAGAAATAATATAAGTAGTTACGCTATATAGGCTCTGGCCCACTGTTTTAGCTTCCAGAATTTCGCCACAGATGGCGCCACCGTCACTAAGTGGATTGAGCCCATACTAGATGCTGGTTTGTGTCTTGGCTGCAGTGGTTTTTGTCTTGGCTGTTATGGTTTGAGTCTTGACTGCGCCCTAGCGGGATTAACCGGTACTACCATTACCCCCTCCCTATCCTTATTATCCCCACCACCTACCCACCATCTAGAATCCATTGGCATGAACAAAAAATTTCCTAGCGTTAACTTTAATTATTACTAATATTAGTACAAAAACCAAATGCCTACATTTAGGCTCTCAAGAAAAATCATAATAAAAAAGCCTACATTTAGGTGCACCACATATCCAAGAAAACCGTAGTACCGGAGCATGCTGGTAGTACCGGCTAATGCCGCTAGGGCGCAGTCAAAACTCAATGGTGCATCCAAGACACAATGGTGCATCCAAGACATAAACCAGTAGAGACAAGACACAAATCTACATTTAGTATGGACTCAAACCACCTAGCGATGGTGGCGCCATCTGTGGTGAAATCCTGGAAGCTAAAACAGTGGGCCAGAACCTGTATAGCGCAACTACTAATATAGTTTGAAGATGTGAAAGTTTCTGGTTAATACTTAGAATTGGCCTATAACTACCATAAATTCATGCAACCAACAGGTGTTGAATCAGAAAGGGCGTTTTCGGCTGCAGAAATTTTCTGCACAAAAATACGGTCACGATTAAATGATGAAAGCCTAAATGCGTTATGTTTTTAATAATTTAAATTAAATAAAAAAAATTTAATAAAAAATTTGTATTGTTTGATTTTTATCGATAATTAACATTTCCTAATTCTCGCATTATTATTTCACATGTTAATATCTTGGGGGTCCATCGTCCATAGCTAAGGAGGTATATTTCTTCGTAATTCCGAGCTATGGATAGGAAAATGTATGAAGTTTTTCTAGCGCTAAAATGTGTAAAGTGGTGGTGATGTGTTTCAACAGCTGATCAAACAATATTTTTAATGAAGTATTACCCACTCTTGCCGTACCTTATTTTACCAAGTTAAAGCACTTAAAACGGAATTATTTTTATAAATATTCCGTAAATTTTACAAAATATTAATGCATAAACCTGTTCTTGATTTCCAACAGGGGAAAAAGACGTTTATATCGGTTTAATCCCTTTGCGAACGACACCGAGCAAAACTTATATATTTGGCACAGGTTCAATGACAAAATTTTTTCTTGAACGTTCGATACTACCAAAAACCTATTAAACTGTAATAAATCATCCTTTATAAATTTTTCACTTCATCGATTTTCAAACTTTCATCTTCACCTTCCACCTGAACTAACTGTTTTTCTGCACAAGAGGCACTATTCGCGACAAAAAACGATTCCCTCAACTGATGTACTTAAATTAATGTGCAAATTATTCTGCTCAAATTCTTGTCGCAATAACCTTACAACTGACAGTCGATAAATTGGTATGTCCTCCGAGGCGGAAAATGTGTGTTGTGGAATAAAAAATTATGGCACTCACTTCCTTTTTTTAAAGTTGCAATTTTATTCAATAGGTTTTATACTTTTTTTATTGATGCTTTTTTATTATTTTTCTAAACTTAATGTTTATTATACATTACATCGATTTTCAGTTTTTTGAACTTGTTCTGTCAATCGAGAATTAAACTCTGCTAAGTTCTGTCAGTTGTGTAGCGTATGGTCGCTTCACTTTCCCTGCCCAAAATTAAAATTTTTCGATTTCTCTACTTCTGTATAGAAATCTTCATCATTCCTCGAGTTTAACAAATGGTTGCATGAAGATAGGTACAGGTGCAGGATTCTTTCATTTGATCCTTCGATGGTCTCCAAATGTTGAAAGAAAATGTAACGGGTATCAGGCATTTTGGCGGGAAAACCGTTCATATTTAAAAAAAAAAGTAGAAATATTTTTCCAATTTTTTTACTTTGGCGTCCTATAACCAGTGATATAAATGGGTAGTATGATGCTTCGACATGCGGTGGAAAGCTTAGACGGTTTTTATAATTTAAGTTAAAAATCATTTACATACGTTGTATAGAAACGTAATTAGGAGGTGTATTCTGATGAAAACCTAGCATATTTTCTTAATCACAATTTTTTGTTCGTAATATTATCTATTACTAACAATTCGAAATCAGTCATTCAGTACGAGAATTTCGGCGTCAAGTATTATCCAAACAGAATTTTCATATTTTGGCAACACTACGAAGAAAGAGCCGTAAAAGATAATGTTAGAAAAATAAGCAGAATGCATTTTGGTAGCATTAATGAAGTTGGCGACTAGGTAATTAATCCAGCCCAATGTTTCCAACTCATGGTATAAAGAGTAAGAAGGTATGATTCATATTAGTATGAGAGAAACACTTTTTCTTTTTTCATTGCGTCATCAGTTGAAAAAATTTTCACAAATGTGAAGAAATCGTAAGTGAATAAATCGAATTGAGTTTTTAAGTCCATATTTAATAGAAGTTAAGCAAAGCAAATCTTTTAAAATGGTTAATTGTGCAGTTAAAGATTGTAAAAAATGAAAAAAAAAAATGAATGAAAAATAAAAATAAAAATTTCCCCTACATTTCCTTGGAAATTTTTCAACTAGTGACGTTGTGCTCAGATGGAACATACCTGATACTCCATATACCATGTTTCAAACTCAGTGAAAGATTGGTGCTTTTCAAACCTACCACTCAAATGATAAGTCGCATCACGTCTTCTCTGTCATTAACGGAAATTTCAAATGTGTTGTGAGAAATTTTAAATGTATTAGTGCGCAATAATTTTACAAAACACTAAAATTGAATAAAAATATACACCTCCAGCTTTAAAAACAACACTATTTCTCATTTCTAATGTTTATTAATTATAATAAATTTGAAAAAGTCGGTGAACTTCCGGAACTCAGAAATGTTTACTTTCAGAAACGTCAATATAAGCTTAATTGAGTTCAATCCTAGCGTCAGTGAGTGGCTTATTCACATATGCTGTATTCACAGCTAAGTTCTGTGTCTGTTAGTTATTTATTCAATGGTTATAGTAGTCGAATAAACCTGCTACTGCAGTGTGACCAGCTTAGGAAAAACTTTTACCACAATTTTGAATCGGACCCAGATAAACCTAAATCTAGATTATGTATCAAAATACCTAAATATCTTTTATTTTACGGACCCTCACCCTTAAACAAAACTAAAAATTTTGACACAAAAAAAATGCAAGAAAAATTCTTTCAAATACAGCTTTGAGTTACAAGCTTTCCTCCATCCGTTAGACGTTTTTATTTAATCCGTTTGCTTCGGCTATTGGACCAGATTATTGTTTTTCCTGAGACTCTTTTAATCCGTGATGCTTTCATGCATCATCAGACATGTAGTCTCTCGGATATAATTCAGTGTTTAGTATTTGTTTATCTGTAAGTCGTGTAAAATATAAAGTTTACTCATTTATAGAGTTCATCAACCTTAAAACTGAATTGAGCGTGGCGTCGGTTAATGGTACCTTCATTATCATGAAGCATACTTATTTTCCGTCAACTTAAACAAATTATACTAGAGCATATTTTTAGATGCTTGCACTAGGCGGCACTAAACTAAATTGTATATACGTATCTAAAAATTTTATACTATAAACACATATTGAAAATTATGTAATTTAAACTTAACTAGATCATAATCAAGTTCATTTTTTACTTGTAGAGTTAAAATTGTAAAAGAAATAATAACGCTGAAATACTGTAAGGTTGTTTAATTTTAAGATTTTTTTTAATTAATAAACTCACATGTTATATTAAATTGCATTGCCGCTAAATAACTTAATTAAGAAAAAAGTAGGTCTAACAAAATATTTTTTTAATTCCCATTAAAGGTACAACTTAAAAAATAGAGTCTCCTGAAGAAAACTTCTTGATGTATTCATGACGTTTTCGTCTTCGTTCTTTAGCTTTTAACAGCATTTCTACTGCTGGCCTTTGGTAAAAAAATGCAGTACCCACTCCATTTAGGGCACTATACATTCTGGAATTCAGTGTCTTTCTACTGTAAGATGATTGTTTGCTTGTTTTAAGGGTAGTATGGACAGACACGGTTCTTTCATGCCCAGCGCTTTGTGGTGTAGTACACATGTATGTTTGCACGAGCTGGCATCGAACTGGGCTCCGACACTTTTAAGAAGTGGGGCAATATAGCAGATGGAGTCTTCATATTTGAAGGTGAAGGAAGCTTCTCTGAGGCATATAAAGCAATAGCATCATCAGCGAATGATTCTACAGGAAACGCACCAAAAAGATTTGTCACGCCCACACGCATCGTACTGACTATTTCCGAAGCAGTTCTTATACTTATAAATTTCTTTTGCGTCGACACAATATCTTGCTGATCTTTTACAAGTCGCACACTTATAAATTCATTGCAGCTTTATACAACCTCGTTTCTCACTGCGGACCAATATCTCTTTGTAGAAACAAAGGAGTTCACTGCAAGTCCTACTTGAACCTCATCTCCTCCACAGTTTCAAGTTCATTCATCATTTTCTCTTCGAATCCTCCCGGATAAGGTACGTTTTGCAACATTGATAACATAGATTGGACAATATTTTGTGTCGTTTCAATGCCCATAATTGTTTTCAGTGATCGCTGCCCTCTTTTTAAAATTTCTCGATTTGTCTCAATACATCCATCATCAGGCACGTTATTTTCTGTTGCTTACCCCCTTTATTGGAGAGTTACAAAAAACTTTTAGCTTGGGATTTTGCAATTTTAGATGCGTCAGATTTTTCGATAATCAGTTGCCAATGATGTTGCACAATGTACAGATTGTTCCAATCGGCTTTCGATAAATTGATGAGGTGTTCAGCAAATCTAACTTCAAAAAATGCCGGAAATCTGTACACAGTCTTCTTTTCGTTGATTCCTATTTTTTGTAATTCTTCACATCTTAAAGACGATCCCCTGTAAAAAGTGTCTATAGCTATCAAGTTTTGTTTCCAGTGTTTAACCCCTGTGACATTCATTTCAACATCAGACAAGACCAGGTCGTATCTGTGAGGAATGCACCATATACAAAGAATATCTCTCTGTAAATAGTCCTTCATATGGATCCAGAGGCCATTGTTTTTTCCAGAATCAGAACTTTCTCCATTAGTTGTAAAGCCTATAAGTTTTTCTTTGGCCATTTGAAAAATGTTTAAATTCTTCTGCACCTCGTTTCTCGGATTTGCTTTCCCCTAAATATAGTGATTTCATCTCCTTATTTTTAGTGAAAAATCTGGCAGTTGTGAATTTGTTATCAACCCCATATTTATCTACTGATCCATCAACTTGAATAGCAAAACGATCTGCCTCTTCCAACTCTTCTTTAACGTTTTTCATGATTAAATCTCCTACAATGCTCAACATTTCCGCATAGATTATAAGGGTTCTGTATTGGAGTAGTTCAGGGTTTAGACTCATCACTGTAAAAGGCACATTAAGTCCTTTGTCTTTATATAATGTTATCTGTTCGTCTGAATGAATTTTTGATAACGACCTTGAAGGCCATGAATTTGCACTTAGTCAATTGACTTGGTTATAGACATCTATGGCCATTAAAAATTTTTTTTTTTTTAGCATTATGAGTTTTTAGGGTTTTTAGCTATGGATGTTTATCAGATTGAGCCAACCATTTTTGCTGCATGTTTTCTAAACTTTCGGTAGCGATATGAAATTCTGTAATTAAATGGTCGATAATTCTTTGAAGCTCTTTTTCTCCATCTAGTCTTGTGCGAATATACTTATTATACCTATATTCATGTATTCCTTTTCTTTTCAGATTTTACTAAGGTTTTTGTCGTAAAATAAATTGGCCTATTCTCAGTCAACTTTTTTTTTCGGATTATTCATAGGTTGTTTTTACAAAAAACACTTAGCAACTAATTTCTCTGTCCACTTGTTTCTTTTTTAGATTTATACTGCTTTCTTCCATTTTTTGCTCAGAAGTCATTAAGTAGTCGACTTAAAATATACTCTGAATTATACTACAAAACAATTATTATATTATAAGACAAACAGAGCCAACCAAGAGTCAGGCGAAAAGAAACTCCAGTTTCCATTTACTGAAGCCCACAGTTTCGACTCTGAAATCAAGAGAAGAAGAAGAAGATATATAACTTTTAGAAAGATATCCATATGAAAAAGTCAAGTAAAGTGCATTGAATAAGTACCCAATGTCAAAATTTTTTTAAAAAATCCCGAAAAAATTTCGGATTCTTATACTTTTCCGAACAAATTCTTTGCGAGCAGAAATGTAAATTTTTACAAAAACCCCGAAAATGCGGAATATTTCCCTCAAATCGACACGAAAAGAGTTTATCTATTTTTATGAATTTTCAATGATTTTATAAAGAAAATTGTCAAGTTTCTCATCTAAATTCCGATTGACATTCTAAGGAATTCACACAAAGTTCTTAAAAACATTAATTAGGAAAGGAAATTCCGAGATTTCCTAAAGAAAATGGTCAAGCTTCTTCTTTGAAATCCGAATAATATCCTAAAAAATTCATACCGAATTCATCAAAGTGTTCCAAACTGGTGAAAACTCTAAACTCTTTTGAAAATAAAATAAGCAGTATTATTTTCAAATTGTAATGAGAATTATTACATTTTTATGATTTTGGTTTTGCCAGCTCGGCAAATAAATTGATTGTAAAGATGAAAACGATAAATATTTATATTTTGTACGTTATTAGTGAATAGCAGTATTTTGTTAACTAAACCTGTCTTTTACATATAACTTAAGAGCCGCAATCGACAATCGAAAAATTTGATATGTTAATATTTTGCCCACGTTCAATTCGCGTGAAATGCTTAGAAACTTTTGTCACTAAGGTCTTGAACGATCTCTTGGTAAAAGTGGTCAGAGCCGACCTTCCAAGAGTTGAACAAATTGCTTTTTTCAAATTATAACAATAAAAAAAATTTCATTGTTAAGAAAAATTCTATGCGTACCACAGCTTCGCCAACTTCTACTTCTATTCCACTTATTTTCGAGACTTACGAAGTCTTCTTTTGAAATTGTAGGCAATGAAGGAAGAATATCACTTAAGTTGAAGGATGTCTTTTGCGCTTTGTTCACAGTCTTCATTTTCTCCTTAAAATAAAAGCTTTCTCACCTTGGGTCCTATTCTTGAATAACGAAGGCAGATTCCGTATTCGTTATACTGTCAAAACCATTCGGAATCGACACAAGTGGTATTCCTGAAATCTGCATTCGTTATATACCGAACGCAAACTCTTCGTTATTTAACGAGTGGGTTCAACCATTCGTTATGCCAAACGAAGATTGAATCAGCTGCTATTTTCCGGATAATAATGGGAGATAAAAGATGTGCGAAAATGTCATATGCTCAAAAAACTAAAATAATTGAATTTTTAGAGGAAAACCCGAAACTAATACTTGGTAAATATAATAATTCTTTCAAAAGATGCCAACGAATTGTGGCAAAAGCTAGCATCAGTATCAAATTCCATACCCGAAGCGCAAAAGGACTTGAAAAGTTGGAGAAAGGAATGTACATAAATTCATATTAATTTTTTTTATGATATTATATTCAAAACAGAACTAATAGAAAATTTCCAGAGTTATCAGGATTTAAAATGTGTGGTGAAAGGAAAATCTGCTGTGGCAAAAAAATATCTACATGGCACTGGTGGAGGTCCTCCTGCAAAATTTTTCCTATCCAGCGATCAATTAAGGGTGCAGGAAGTGATTAACGATTGACGTAATTCATTTTCCATAGATTCTTCAACAATTTCAGACGCAAACAATAATGACAATTCACTGAAACTAGCTATTTTTTATATATTATATTTTAAAACATGAAACAGTTGACAATATTCAATTTGTAAATTGACAGATTTAATTCTACCACACTCGTTATGTTGAACAACTTTCTCACCACTTCGACTTTATAACGATGAGGTTCAAAAATACGAACGGGGTATTCAATTCGTTATGTAACGAATTCGTAAAAACCATTCGTAATTCAAGAATAACTAACTTTTGAATAGCGAACCGTACAGAAAATCTTGGGCTTAAAGTATTTGATTCACTTGGAACTGGTGAAGTACGGCAGGATTTTTCCAGAGGCTCATATACAATTTGAACAGCTTATTTCACCCTCCAATATTTCAGCTGTTTTGATATGCTCTGTACCGTAATTTATTGACGCAACTAACTAAAATACTGAATTATTTATTTAGAATAATTCAACTAAACATTACTCACCTTTCCCAATCTTTAGAAAACCGTCATCCTTTTTTACCTAACTCTGAACAAAAAATGACAGTGCAACTCAAGTGTTTCGGAAATGTCTTCACAATTTAGAAAGAAATTAGTTAAAAGTTCGAATTCACAGTTCTTTGAAAACTCTTTCTTAATTTTAGTAGTTTTCTGAATACCATTCCATAACTTTAAAAAGCCCTGAAAAGTGGGGAATTATTTTTCGTTATCTCTCTTTCGCAAACTTTCCGATTTTGCTCTTACCATTCCGAAGGTCCGAATTTGGCATACTGGGTAACTAACAAGGAAGCGGCATATCGAGTGAAAACTTATGCGGCTTGTACAGAAAAATTTTAAATGCATTAGTGTGCAATAATTTTACAGAATACTAAAATTAAGTGAAAGTATACACTTATTTACACTTATTTGATAATAATAAACTTGAAAAGTCTCTGAACTTCCGGAACTCTGAAATGTTTACTTTTAAATACGTCAAAATCTCAGTTGTGAGATCCGAACGTAAGTAACTGGCTTATTCACGTATACTGTATTCACTCGATATACCATTTTCTGTTACCATTTCTTCAATGGTAAAATGCTACTAAATTGTCTACAATTTTAATTAGTCCACCCTTTCTCATAACTTCGCGATAAACCTACTGTACGAGAATTTTTCATGACGTACGAAATTTTTATAAAGCTGGTACGAGAATCTTTTTGTTGCAGTCTAGAAAATGTGCAATGAAGTAAACTGCTGCGTTTCTTTTCTCGTTCAGAATGAATGTTTTCAATCCATGTCGTTCTTTATCTCGGGCCAAACGATTTAGTTTCAATCTGTCATCGGTTTTTTTTGGATTCCGAATCGTTCTGAATGCACCTGAGTTTTTCCCGGATTCAAGCAGAACGATTGTAATTTGTATTCGTGAATGTGTTGTTTACAATTTGGACGAAGTGGTATTAGTTGAATTTAAGTCGCCTTTGTTGGAAAATAGCTTTATTTTTCATAAACAACAATTTTTAGGAATTATACTTTTATCAAATGGAACAAATGTTAAACACTTGAAATGGTTATGTTTGGTTCCTTTTCTATGAGCACAGAATTAAATTATGACATCGTTCTGTCGATTCATACAGATTCATTCAGAACGAGAAAAGGAACGCAGCATATGAGGTACAAATTAATGGTGTTAAGAAAAACTACATAGAAACCTCGGCCGTCTTTCACTTAAATACATGTAGTGGACCGCTGGCATTACTGAAATTACTTACATTAACATGGTTTCACTTTTCTCAGTTTTTTTTTTTTTTTTTTTTTTTAAGTTCTTTAAATCCACCACAGTTCAGTGAATATTCCAATATATATAATAGAAATAGATGGCAATACAATAATGGTAATCTTTTTGCTGTCTAGCTTAATTTTATTTCGTTTAAAATCAAGTTTAAGATTTGATGTTATAGGAGATAAGATTACATTAAAATTAACAATTTCTAACGTATTTGAATTTCGTTGAACTTGTAAATGAAAATTAAAGCGAAACTGATATTTTACATTCAGATAATTACCACACCCCTACCAACAAAATTATTCCCACTTGAAATAGGAAATGAAGCCGTCCATGTTTTACATATCAGGAATGCACTGAAACATGTACATAGACAGAAAAAAATTTGACGGTACGATTTCAATTATATCCGTATTGATACAAAATTTAAACAAATAAGGTGTACTTATTTTTTAATTGTATCCATCTGGTCGAATAAAATTATATTTATATCCAAAGGGATAAAACTTAGAAAATAAAATTTCCAAGCAATAGAACAATAACGGTTTTATTCATTGCGGCGTTTGTTTTGCATCCTTTGGATTTTAATTTTACACCAAATGGATAAAATTCTGTTGCATGCGGGAACATGCACACTTTCTGGAAAACAAGTCGGGTTATTTCACTTTGTGTTTGTACTGTACAGATTTTTGGACATTGATCATTTGCTTTAAAGTACTCGTGGAGTTAAGTTTACTAATTAAAAATGTCGCAAGTTATGCTCAGCGTGATGTATAATGGTATAAGTAAATATGTTATAGTGAAAAGAAGTGAAGGAAAAGTCAGAATTATAGATGTCTTGGCTAAAGCAGTGAATATGTTTAAAATCTCTGTTGAAAAAAAAAAAATGATTGGGTGAGAAAAATGGCGCAGATCTTGATGATTCCGTCCTTAATATTTTTTCTACAATATTTTGTCACATATTTTAAGAAATTGTTAGCAAGTTTTGTTTTTCAAAATAACTTCCCACACGAAGGTGATAGTTCGAAATACGGAAACGCGATTAATAATAATAAACTTCTCGAGTGGCATCGGAAGCTTGGTCACCTAAATTTCGCTGACTTAAAAAAGGTTCAACGAGACACTACAATGAAGGGTTTGAATTTTTCTTGTACAAACACAAATATTAATTGCGAGATAAGTTTACAGAGAAAAATGACCCGTACTCTGTTTCAAATATCATCGGATCGAAGCACAAATTTACTGGAAATAATTCATTCCGATGTTTGAGGTCCAAAAAGGACTGAATCACTTGGGGGTGCTAAATACTATGTTACCTTTATAGACGATCACTCGAGGTGGACGGAAGTTAAAATTATAAGGTCTAAAGATGAAGTATTTAAACATTTCAAGGAATTTAAACAACTTGTTGAAAACCAGAAGGAAAAGAGAATAAAGCAGTTACATACAGATAATGGGCGGTCAGTACATACATAATACTTTTCATGATTTCTTGAAGGAACACGGTATTTCAAGAAGACGCACGGTAGCATACAATCCGGAACAGAGCGGGATATGTGAAAGTAAGAACCGCACATTATACGAAATGGCCAGATGTCTTCTAATTCAAGCCAAACTCCCATCTACATTTTGGGCAGAAGCAGTCTCAACCTCTATCAATATATACGAAATCGAGTACCAACTAGCAGTTTGCAAGGAAAAACGCCATATCAGTTATGGACCGGAAAAGTACCCGTTGTGAGACATTTCCACGAATTCGGAGGCAAGTTCTACTGCCTATCGAGGAAACCAGGAATTGGGAAACTGGAACCCCGAGCTCAAGAAGGATTTTTCTTGGGTTATGCACAGGAATCTGGATACCATCCATAAAACAAGTTGTAATATCGTGAGACATTAAAGTTATTAACACGAATACACCTCTTGAGTACTGCCAAGTCATCCCCGAAGATTTGTTTAATTCCATAGATGAACGTCTGAAAGTTGAAAAACAAAATCCCCTTATCGAAGTCATAATGAAACCACCTCCGTTGGAAGAGAACATCAACCAACCGGAACAGCAGACGGAGAATGAATCTGACCATCTATTCGGAAGCCATGAAGAAGAAGAAACCAGCCAGGAAAGTGAACGGCGTGAACCCAGAAGACCAAGGCTTGGGCGTACTGCAGCAAGGGGAAGACCCACAAAGGTTTACAACATGATCACGACACAAGCGGGAAATTCGGCATCGGAAATTGCGTTTTCTCGGAAGTACCCATCAACAATGCAGTTTATGGAGCAGAGTCCGAAGACTGGTACAAAATGGAAATGAGGTCGATTATTAAAAACAACACGTGGGAGACTGTATCTCGACATGACAATGTCAAAACAATTGGAAGTCATTTTTTTCTGAGGAATAAGTTCAACTCGGACGGAAGTGTGCAGAAGAAGAAGGCCAGAGGCTTTGTTCAAAAACCAGGTATACATTTTAATGAAACTTTCGTTCCTGTTTCCAGATTAAGTTCTATTAGTCTCCTAATTTCCATCGCAACTCAAACGGAAATGAAGATTCATCATCTAGATGTTACAACTGCGTATCTAAATAGCACAATTGAAAAAACATTATTTTTGGAACCTCAGAAATATATAGCGAAGGCACTGGAATACCTCCTTGAAATGGAAAAAGCTGATAACGACAATCAACGCAAGGCTATACAGATGTTGAAAAGCTTAAGTTCAGGTAACAACGTACTTCTTCTTAATAAATCCCTTTACAGACTGAAGCAATCCGGGCAAAATTGGTATAACACGCTGAAGGAAACCTTATCTCAGCTGGGCGCTGTTCCCTGTAGTGGAGATCCTTGTGTATATCGCATCGGAAAAGGAAACAATGCAACGTTGATTACAGTCGACGATATCCTATTACTATCCAAGGATACAGCACAAATGAATTTCATCAAGGAGAAATTATCGAAATATTTTATGTTGAAGGACATGGGTGAAGTGATATACTGTCTCGGAATTAAATTTTTACGAGATACGGAAGACAATGCACCAACGAGATTTTACATCGATTTGGAATATTTGATGCCAAGCCCGCACTTACTCCTCTATGTCCGAATTCGAAACTTACAAAGCAAACTTATACTTCCAAGGAAGAAAGACCCGACTTTCTTTCAAGCGAAGTTCTACCCCGTTAAAATGCTTCGTGGATGCAGACTGGGCAAAGTGTCCTGAAGACAGGAAATCATACACTGGGTATATTACCATGACCGGGAGTTGCATCATTTCATGGGAAGCCAAAAAGCAGCGCACTGTAGCCCTATCCAGTATCGAGACCGAATACATGGGACTTGCAGAGGCTATACTAAAGAGGTCATATATTTAAATAATTTCCTCTCAGAATTGGGTTTCAGTGAATTTGTAGATGCAATTATTTTCAATGACAATCTTGGATCGTTAAATCTGGTTGAAAATCCAACTTACCATGCACGTAGCAAACAAACATTTTATTCGGGAATCTCTACGAGAAAACAAAATCAGAGTCGCTCACGTCTACACCGAGGACATGCCTACTGACGTTCTCACCAAGGCTCTACCGAATCCTAAACACCTTAGGTGCATTGAATTATTGAAACTGAAATGTAAAATTTAGATTTCTTGTTTAGAAACATTGCTTGTAAACATATTATGTAAGTATTAACTTAATAGTCCTTAAATTGAGGGTTATTGTTGGAAATAATACAACCTTAATTCTGCGTACTATTGGTGCACTGTGTAGTGAGTACACTTAATCTGATCCGAGCTTGACAAGCGGCAGTTTATTAGAGAATTTGACACGCGTCGGTTGTACTTTGTATCTTATAAATCATCTCAATAAGGCTCTTGAAATTATTATCGGACTAAACGTTCATCTATTTATTGTTCTAGTTATAAATAACCTGCCATTCCCAACAATTAATGGTGAGAAATTTATAATTCGCATTGGGTGTAAAGATATCTCCCCATTAGTAGCTCAAAATTAACCTATTTCAGAGTTAATAAATATAAAAAGTTCTCTACTTAAAATGTACACATTTGTAAACTTTACTTATAGCCTTTTCCCATACAAAATTATCTTTAATATGGATAAAAATATTTTAAATAACCTTTTATTTTTATTCACTCTATAAGGATATGTTTTTAACACTTTTAGGAGTAACTGAGGAGACACAATTCGGTTAATCCAGAAGGATACAAATAAAAGGGTGTCCGAAGGGATGGACTCTATTCGACACCGTTTCGGAGTTAAAATCACTCCTACTTTTTCTCTGTGTATACAATAAAAATATTTACAAATATTAATTCAACAAAGGAAATCTATTTGAATTGATACTTGCATTCACAACTTCTACGAGACAAACTATACTCTCAGTAGATTACTTCGAACCAATGTATGCATTAAGTTAATTGAAACCAATTACAAAAGAAATGCTTTTAAAAAAATTAAATAAGCAGAAAATTGTGTTTCTTTGAAAAATTTCATCAGACTTTTTAAAATTACTTAGGTTGAGTAAATAAGTCCAGAGGGATCCTTTCCTTTCTATTCGACTTTGAAGAAAAAAAACTACTGACTTCTTAGTCTCCATTTTCTTTCTATATTATTACGTATCTAATGCGTATAAAAAATTCTTCATTTTTCTGTAAACATCTCACGTTTTTCTTTTTTTTCTTCTTCAATAATTTAATTGGCACAACTTTTTTGTACAATAGAGTAATTTACGCATCCCTTCCATGAGCATTCGTAGCAAGACGTGAGGAAACTAAAATTTCGATCCAAACACTTCTGTCCCTGAAATATATCACACTCAAGGACTATGAGCACTTATGAAAGCGAGTTTCATCAAGTGTTTTCAATTAAATCGCAAAATTTATTGGGGATCCCAAACCCAGTACGATTATCGCCACGTAAGGCATACACATAATATACACATCTTTTGAATGAATGAATCTATATATACATATGCATATGTATTATGTATCTACATAGCAAATTTGAAGCCTACACGTGATTGTTGGAGCAAGTACTATATCTACACGTGCCATTCAATAGTGAGAATATGCTGATTTGTCGGTTTGAATGAATTTTATGTCTCCTATTGAAAAATTATTCAAGCTCGTGAGAAGGATTCATCACGTTATTTGTGAACAGATATTTTGTACGTGAACGTGAGATATTTATTTTTTAACAAACACTCGATAGCATCATCCACTTGTGTACTTAGCAACTTATTATATTTTTAGATAATATTTGTTTGCACCCAGCAGAAAATTGAAAATAACTCAATAAAGCTTTGCAAGTGATTAGCATTGTGATGTGAATTCGCACATCCAATAAACAAATAATTTCCAAATCAATTGAAAATACAAAAATGCACGTTCTGCATTCTTGCGTTATTCAATGGACCCAAAATCCAACGGTCAATTAATCAATCACAATAAATGCGATCGGCAAAACAGCGCTAAATCAAATATATGTCACAACCTTAAGAAGTGACTGTAATTGTTTACATGCGTTTGTTTACCTTTTTGCAACCAGCGTAATATGGGTCAATTATATTATGTCGCATCTTTCTGCCGGAGTTAAGCAAATAAGTGCAAATATACGGTTTAGTTTTAATGGCGAGATCCTAAAAATTCAGTTAGAGGTCTGAAATTTAATACAGAAGGTGCTATGGGCTGTAGAAATCCAAATCTGAAAACAAACAAAAATTCCCGGAATCCGTTCCCGCAGGAGTGCCCGTTACATATATGTAACGTTAGTCCGAACACGGAAAAATTGACTTATTTCCTTCTTTATTGAAAAAGAAGGCTAAAAATTTCAAATATATAGTAAAGATGTGTGAAAATATATAAATGAAATAAAGAATAGGTACAGACATATTTTTTGTTGGGTGTTTACCTGAGTGTTAGCAATAGGTGAAATATGAATTGAAAACAGAAAAAAATAAAATAAATATCTGAATGATAAAGGGAATATGAAAATGAAAATGAAAAAATAGGTTTTTTTTTTTTGACAAAAATTTATTTATTAATTATTAGTTATGTATTTATTTTTGCAACTATAAATTTATGAAATGATAAATTTCAAAGCAATCCACGTAGAGATCTACGTTGCAATTTCTGCACATATTCTTTCCAGGTCGCAGCACAACGCCGTCTTTTGTCGTTTGGAATTTTGATGACATAATGATATATGATGCCATCAAATCCGGGATTACTATGCTCTACTTCAGTTTTAAGACGGCGATATAAGTTATAGAAACGACGGCATTATCGACCCATTTCGTTATATAAATATTAACCCCGCTGACTTTTGTGCTCACAATGTAGTCGCTAACGGACATGACTTAGGAAGCATATTTTGTCTCATCATTCCGGTACCGTGGTAGTTGCGCTTGTTGCACATATAGAACAGTGGCGTAGCAATTTTTCCGTATTTTGCAGGATAATCTGGATTGAGACGAGGATTTGATCCCTGGTACAACTGAAAATTTACGAGATATCCTTGTGGTGTGTTGATGCACCACATCCTGTACCCAAATGTAAGAGGTTTACCTCTAATGAACTGTTTACAGCCATGCCGACCAAAAGACTCCACCAGTAATTCGTCGTATGACAGATCTTGCTCTGGTTTGAAATGCTGTAAGAAACGTTTTTTCATAGCATCAGTCAAAGGACGCAGTTTCCAGATCTTATCGCTTCGATACCCTAAGGCGAAACACACATCCAAGTCGATCGCATCTCAACGCATCTGATATCATAACATTCATCATCATATCTTTGATTTCCGCCCAATAATTTTTTTTTTTTTTTGGTGAGCGGGAAGAGTATCATGTGGCCTAGGAATACGCGCATTTTATTCCTGCTGGTATTCGGAATTTGTTGACTATCCATTACAGCATATGTATTTGTTTCGTCACAAAGCAACTGAATCACCTCGTCATCAAAAATTTTTTGAAATTGTTCATGTGGTGCCAAACCTACACAATCCCGATAGTCATTTTCTGAAAAAATTGGCTTCAACAGCACTTCATCATCTGTCACGCAAACCAAATCAGAAGCTGACTGTTTTGATGCATGAGTCGTTTTGATTCTTTGTTTTTTTGTCTTACTATGGGCTTCTTGAGCTTAGCTCGTCCTTCCGTTGAAATAGCAGGGTTGTGATTGTGACTGCGCAGTTTCAATTTTTGAGGTGTCTTGTATTGTTCTGCTAGTAGTGTCTTTTGAGGTGTTTTCTCTTGCTCTAGTGTTGGTGATTCCCCTTGCTCTGATCCAGAGTCAGATGCGGAATTTGCTTGAGTTTCAGAATATCTCTTAATTTTTGTGGTAACATGTCTGCAGGTATTGTTGTACACATTGTACACGAAGGGACCTTTGCAGAGGATGTAGAAGCATCCAGCAAGTCAATTTTCAAATCCTTCATCGTAGTGCTCAAGACGTCTGGGACTTTTACATATTTCATTAAGGCATCTTCAGCAATCTCAAATCCACCTTTGCTTCCATCAGTACAAGTACAAACTAATTCGCATACTGCTTTCAATTGCCTAAAAGAAAACAAATCATCTAATGCTGTAAGACGACTAACGTTACATATATGCAACGCACACTTTCACGAGACCACGTCTAGCTCAAACGAAAAAAAAAACCAATATTTTTAGACGTATTCACTTTTAGTTTATTTCTCAATAAAACTACATAATCAGAAATTCAAAAAAATTAAAAGAATATAAGAAAATAAAATTATTACTATTTCCTTGTTCCCATATTTTAGGTTTCTTCTTTTCATATTTTTCACTGTTTTAATACACGTCCGCTAGATTTAAATGTTTCCACTAAAGTGATCACAATGAATGTTTATTCTGTTTGCTTACACATATAAGTTTCTACGAAACTAATTAAAAAAATCGCCGAAATTGGGAGACTATTTTTATTTTGCCTCTATTTTTATGGAAGCCCGTGTTACATATATGTAACGTTAGTCATTAATGGGTTAATGTGCATTAATAATAGCCTAGAAAATTGACGATTGTATTAATTAAGTAGCGATACTCGAAAAAACAGACAATTTGATTTCAATAGTCAGACAAACAACAAGTAGTCTTTTATTTCACTTGGCATCTGCTGTTTACAGCTGCGCCCATCGTACCTACTAACGGACATCTGCTGTTTACAGCTGCGCCCGGCTTAGTAGCGGAGGTTTGCTTTTTACAAAGCTTCTCCTATCTTCTTTACGGTCATCTTGGCGATACATAACGACGAGCTTTCTTCATCTTAATTTACTACCAAATGGTGACCGTGCATATATAAATACTATATATATATATATATGCACAAAGCATTATGAAAATATTACATGGCAACAGTACTACAACATATATAAAATTATTACATGGCGACTGTAACACAATACATTATAAAAATATTACAGCATATCAAAACTTTCATATTTCCTCTTATATGGCCTTAATACATTTACAAGGTACAATGTTGGATGCCTTTCGCTCCTGTACCGTTACATGCATGGTCAATGTTCTGATGAAATATCTAGTCTAATCTCTTGTAGAATGATTCCTACACCCTACACGCAATACTTGTGCTGTAAGCCGCGCACGTCCTTTTACCCTTCAAATTACTTTCGGTTGTACAGTAAAATTCCGTGATGCTTTTTTTCAGGAATTGTGCAAATATGGAACAGTTTACCATCATCTGTTTTTCTTCCGGCACACAATTTGCGAAAGTTTAAGGGCGACATACATCGGCACTTCCGCAACTCTCCTCATATCCCCTAATCATTTCCCTATATCCTTCCTGCCATGATGTGCTTTGCATCGTAGGTTAACCTCTGAGCTTGGCTTAATAATATAAAAAAAAAACACAATTTCTCGTCTATAGCAGATTGAAATTAACTGAAAATGCAGAAAAACTCGAACCTTTCGACCCAGAGATCAAATGTTAGTATGGTTATCTGCCTACTAAAGAAGTTCGGTGATATTAATGATATTAATATCGTAACGATAGGCAGGACCACACACAACTAATAGCAGATATGGAAGACCCATAGTCAAATGTGATGCCACTCAATTCATATTTAACCAACAAGATTAACGAGAGTCCAACCAAGATTTCCAAGTTTCATACATTTTTCAATGCGAATTTCTGGCAAGCTATTTTTAGCAGAATAATGATTTACATCTCAAATCAAAGATAACGAAGAGGTCTAAAACGAATGAATGAATGAAAACTTGTAAAAATGGTAAAAATTGAATTTTTTTAAATCAAATTCCTGTTATAACAGATTTATATCTCAAAGGCATAGAAATCTTGAGATTTGTATTTAGAATGCAATATATGTACGAGTAAGGATGGGCAAAATCGGTTATTTTGGTGCCTCAGATCATACGAGTCTTTTGGTTTAAGTGACTCATGTAAAAGATTCAGTTATTTGAGTCATTTGATTTAAGTGGGAATAATCATCTACATAATACCTTAAAATTACCTACGTCACCGAATCGTTCATAACAGAGCAACACTTAAAGCAGAAACTACACTTAGTTTATCAATTTGGTAGCCGCTCGCGACTACTATATCACTTACCACTGTTAAGCAATCAAAATAGTGCCTTTCTAAGTTCTTAACTGCTGAAATATGGTATAGCAAGGCAACCCAGTTGGCCTTAAAGCAAGCATTTAGCAAACAAAAATATGCTGCATTCTCTGAATGATTAAATCAGTCTTCAGTGCTGCAGAAATTTGTATTTGTTTCAATTTATTTCCTCCTTTAGTCATAGAAATAACTTTTCCTTAAGAAAAACCCTTCTAAGAAAATGAAAATTAAAAATCTATAACACAAATCCAAATTAGTTGGCTTCAAGTATGTGTGTTTACATGACCGAACTTAAAGTTTCAAGTCGATCGTTGCAGGTAGACAAAGCTCTCGAGAATACTTCACAAGCCATGAAACAGACTACCTCACTACTGATCAGACCCCCGACGGAGTCCTAACATTCTAAAATATTTGCAGTGTTCTTATGTAAAACTTACCAAAGTTTGATTTGAATAGCTCCTTTTCCCTAAACTACTATTCATTCAGAAAAATGGTGTTTTGATAATCCTAAGCTTGCTTTCTTATATTTCCCAACGGAAAACGGAAGTATTTCGAATGCATTCCGAAAACATGCTGCGAAAGGCATGGAAGCAATACGCTCTGATACCCAGTCCATTTCTTTTAAAGCATTGATGTCCTACGACGGGAAGGTATATAAGGTGGTTATATACCGTTAGGCCTCTGCATGACTTATAAGGTGAAAGGAAGCCTTCCTTATTAATTCTTTGGAAGATGAAAGGAAGCCTTCCTTATTAATTATTTGGAAGTTGAAAGGAAATATTCCTTATTAATTCTTTGGAAGGTGAAAGGAAGCATTCGTTATGACTTCTTTGGAAGGTGAAAGGGAGCATTCCTTATTACTTATTTGGAAGGTGGAAGGAAGCATTCGTCATTACTTCTTTGGAAGGTGAAAGGAATCATTCGTCATTACTACTTTGGAAGTTGAAATGAAGCATTTGTTATTACTTCTTTGGGAGGTGAAAGGAAGCATTCGTCATTACTTCTTTGGAAGTTGAAAGGAAGCATTCGTTATTACTTCTTTGGAAGGTGAAAGGGAGCATTCCTTATTACTTATTTGGAAGGTGAAAGGAAGCATTCGTTATTACTTCTTTGGAAGGTGAAAGTAAGCCTTCCTTATTAATTCTTTGGAAAGTGAAAGGAAGCATTCGTCATTACTTCTTTGGAAGTTGAAAGGAAGCATTCGTTATTACTTCTTTGGAAGGTGAAAGGGAGCATTCCTTATTACTTATTTGGAAGGTGAAAGGAAGCATTCGTTATTACTTCTTTGGAAGGTGAAAGTAAGCCTTCCTTATTAATTCTTTGGAAAGTGAAAGGAAGCATTCGTCATTACTTCTTTGGAAGTTGAAAGGAATCATTCGTCATTACTTCTTTGGAAGTTGAAATGAAGCATTCGTTATTACTTCTTTGGAAGGTGAAAGGAAGCATTCGTCATTACTTCTTTGGAAGTTGAAAGGAAGCATCGTTATTACTTCTATGGAAGGTGAAAGGGAGCATTACCTTCCAATCCGTGGAAGCATTCATTCTGCCATCTCAGAAAGGTGGACGGAAACATTCTTTCAGTTTTCACAGAGTGGTGAGGCGAAGAAAAGTGTTTACAAAGAGAATGGATATTTTGCAAATAAAACCAGAAATTGTTAATAGCAAAAAAATATATCTAATTAATTCACAAAAGAAGGTTATAAGTTATAACAAAATTACATTAAGCTAAAAACACGGAACTATGACATTATTAAATTAAATTAAAGAAGTTCAACATAATTTATTTTTGTTTTTTTGTTTTTTTTGCATGCACATATGTTTATAAAAGCGGTCTTTCATCAATTTTATTTCCTTCTTCATCTCTTCGACAAATTGCTCGTATCCCAAATTATCACCTTTTACTGCATCTAAAAACAGAAATAGGTAATTACATCAGTTTCTTATTTTATAATAACATATTTAGTAAATCTCACCAAAAAATAATTTCAATTCCTTTAGACCTATGTTTTTCTTTACGCCATCCCAATTTGTTTCGAGAATCACATTTTCTGTGAATACGTATTTTAAAGACCGAGAAAAACTTCCTTTCCCTATTATTTCTCGTATTTTAGATACCTGTAAGCCGGATTCAGTTAGAAGATTATCAAGTAGATATCAGCACAACGCATTCCACAGACGCTCAATAAAATTTCCCAGATTTCAAGCAATTCCAATTCTTTTTAAGATTATCGAAAAACTGCGAAGTTTAACTGAATGTCTGTAGTCTGTTAAAAATTACCATGTATTTTTCGGGGATATCTTTTATTTTGATGTCGATCTCCTTCAGATCATTGATGCTTTCGATTGGGAAAACATTGGTGTTATATGCTATCTCTGGACTTGATTTTGCGTACAGTCATTTTTGTCTGCGCAGCTACAGACGCTGTTAATGAAGCTACGGACATTGAAATTGCCTTAGTAGTTGCTATTTTAGTTGGAACTGGAAGAGAGAATATTTCAAAATTTCATAATTATAAAGAAGAAATTAATTTATAATTTTTGACTGTTTACCATCATTTTCGTTTTCTTTATTTTCTGGACTTGGCTGCAATATTTCATCAAGATTGGATCCTTCTTTTGTAACTACAGGACTTATTTTGGACATATTTCCCTCCCTAGTAAGTAATCTTCTCATATGACCTAATTTTTCCTCCATGTTTATAAAGAATTTAGATTGCAAAGCTAGAAATGGCGATCTTCTGCAAAAGATCAATTTCGGGATTCAATTCCACACAAAAAATCGAGTCACGACCATACGGGAGACCAAAGGATCAAACTTCAGCTAATAGATTCTTATATTTTCATTAGGTTTAAATTTTGTTCAAGAAAGAATTTTTTGGGGATTCTCCGGTATATAGCAAAAGCTAAAAAATGTTTTAATTTGTTATTTCATCACACAACCCATTAATTTTTGGTGACAAGTTTCAAGTCTTGGTTCGACTCACCAACAGGTCACAAATAGCGAAATTGGGAGTTTTGAAAAACAAATGAAAAAAATGAGAAGAAAGAAATGAAAAGTTTGAGCAAAATAGAGAAAAAACAATTTTTTTTTATTTATTAACAAAAAAAAAAAAAAATTAAAGATACAGATTCATTCGAAGCGAATCGAACCTATATACGCCACGTAGTGGACTGAAAAATAAAGATGATGAGTCGAACCACGACTTGAAACTTGTCACCAAAAATTAATGGGTTGTGTGATGAAATAACAAATTAGAACATTTTTTAGCTTTTGCTATATACCGGAGAATCCCCAAAAAATTCTTTCTTGATCAAAATTAAGTTTAACCCGGTAAAAAGTCCAAACGTAATCTTTTTATTTATTTTTCCTCCTGCGCTTGTATAGGAGTGTTTTTTCCTCATATAATTCACACCCAGAATTTATTCTGAGTTTATATGAGAAGAGATCAGTTTGATCTATTTTCAAGCGTCTGCAGCAGGCAGAAAACCAAGCTGCACGATGAGTGTAAGGTTTTCTGCTGACACGAAACGCTTCTTCTTCTTCCTTTTCTTCTTTATTTTTCAGCCCACTGCGTGGCGTATACAGGTTCGATTCGATTCGAATGAATCTGTTTCTTTAAAATTTAAACTTTTTTTTCTTTTAATAAATACAAAAAAATGTTTTTTCTCTATTTTTCTCAAACTTTTCATTTGTTTCATTTGTTTTTCAAATCACCCAATTTCGCTATTTGTGACCTGTTGATAAGTCGAACCAAGCCTTGAAACTTGTCACCAAAAATTAATGGGTTGTGTGATGAAATAACAAATTAGAACATTTTTTAGCTTTTGCTATATACCGGAGAATCCCCAAAAAATTCTTTCTTGATCAAAATTAAGTTTAACCCGGTAAAAAGTCCAAACGTAATCTTTTTATTTATTAGGTTTAAAAAAATTTCAAGCTAATTTCTACTTTATATAGAACATACGAGTACTTCAGTAATTATGTAAAAAAGTTTTAATATGTCAGACTTTTTTGAAGAAAAATCTGAAATACATTAAATCTAAGCTCTTCAGAAAGTAAATTAATTCCAGAAAGAGGACTATTAGTAATTATCGTACAGATAAACAAATCCAACTTGGATATTATGTCGGTGGAATGTAGAATTTATAGTTTTTATTTACTGCAACAAATGTGCTATGCTAATTCCGGAAAATTTTTCTACGATTCCTTTTAATTGTAATATAGTATAAGACTGACTACAGGTAGGTACAATAAAAATTCGGGGATGTTGTTCGTAATGCAGCACCCAAAATACCAAAGAGCCAAAGTATTCAAAAAAATATATATACATAATTTTCCAGCTGATTTTTCCTCTAGATCACCTCTATACATAGTGGTCAAATTGATGTACCGACTAATGAATAACACAAAAATTGGTGCTCCAATTTTAATTTTATAATAAATAAATTAATAAAAAATTATAAACTTTAAAATTTTTTAACCTCAAAAGATCGATGCGGAAAATCTGGTCAAAAAGATAGATAAAACTCGGCCAATCGTTTTCGTAATTTATAACAAAAAAAAAACAAATGGAAAGCATAAAGTTATTCCTAAAAAATAAATAAAAACACAATAATGCAAATAGTGTACAGCTGGCGTAACATTAAAGTAAACTTAAATTATCTTATTTTAATATGAACAAATGAGAAGTTAGTAATAAAACAGCGCACCTGATTTTAACACTTTTATCACTTAAAATTCACTTTTCAACAGGTCTTCACTTATATGAATCTCGTAATTAAATGGAAGTGATCCACTTCTTCTATAAAGCACAAATCAGAATATTTTCCGCACGTACTTTTTTTTTCATTGCTATTAGAAAAACAATGACTCATTTTTGTCCTGCACGCACTCCCTCGAATTAGCCGCACAAATTTCTATCTCTTTTCGAATTACACGAATGAATGTATCTATTCTTTACCTCTGCCAAAGAATAACTAAATAATAGAAAGGACACAGAAGAGTGTTCCGATTGTTTTCCATTTAAATGTACACGGCGAGAAAAAGAAGGAAGCAAGAGAAAAAATTAAAAAAAAAATCAAACCCTCTTTGAACATTTTACGAATAAGACAAAAAATGTGAAAGCGAAGATTATATGCAACGAAATGGAATGGCAAATGATTTATTTTCGTAAATAAGAGAGAATTGGCGGAGTTTTCTGATTTACGCTCATAAAATGTTCCCGCATTTTGATGAAAACACGATTTTCAGAAATTGTTCCAATGTTTTCGCAGGAATTCTAATGTTTGTTAGTGTAATCCTATGATATGTGAACAGCACGTTTTTCTGTTTACATTTGTTTTGCTCGAAAGAGATTAAGTGGGGGAATCTCATGCTGGATTCGGGGAATTTTATTTCACAGAAATTTTACATCTCCTTTTAGTACGTTGTTCATTGCGAAATTTATCTTTTTCTTGCCAAATGGAGGTAGGGTTACCCAATGTACATTATTATGAATAGTTTGAAAGGATTTTGAGGGATTTAATAAGATTTTGTCGTTCGGATAATCCTACATTCTCTCGATTTTTGTTTTTAACTCGTTATCTCAGTCGGACTACAATAATGCATAGCCAAGTTCTTTTCCCCCATTCATGCAAAAGACAAAAGTATATGAGATTACCTCTTTCAGTCTAAAAAATACGGAAAATTTCCAATTTTGTTCGCCTCTGTCACTACTTATATTTATTTATACTTTGCCTCTGCCCTCTCTAAGCATTCCCAGAAAGGTACATAACTTGCTCAAAAATTCGACGCATCGATACATTACGCCTTCCTTCCTAAACCAGGTAAACATAAGGTATGTTCATGTACTCGTTACTAATGCATTCCAGGTAATGTTGACAGTAAACATTGTCTAAGTCAGGCATTCCTATTTTTCCCGCTGGGTTCGAACACGAAATAAACACATGAAGCAGACTCAATCAGTACCACATGCAGTGGCGGATCCCGGGGGGGGGGGGGGGGGGGGGGTCGTGGGGGTCATGACCCCCCCCCCCCCTATATTTGAAAAAAAAAAATATTTAATTAATTGAGTTATTTGGAAAAATAAATTTTTTATTTTATACTTTTTTTATTTATATAATTCAACTTAAAAAAAAATTTTATTCCAAAACTTAAAAAAATAAAAATTCATTTCAATGAATGCTATTGTATTCATGTGATATATGTGTATAGGTTTAACTTAACTTAGTCCTAACTCCTGTTATATTTCGGGGCTTACCTTAGTCGAAGTCAACCACTCTACGCCGTGTCAGGAAGCTATGATTAAGACAACTCGCACACTTTTATTTTATTTATATATATTTTTTTTACTTTTGCTTTGTTCACAAACTTTTTCTTTCACAAACTTCCTCTTATGCTTATTTTCACAAAACGTTTAATTTTTTTTTCTTGTCGCAACTTCTATTTTCTTTACGTGTTTACAATTAGTGTTCAGCCTACCGCGGCGGACGATGGTTGAAATGAAATTTGATATTTTCATAAATATCAAACCATCGTCTTGCTATCGTGCATACATTGTTGCATCCAGAATGTATTCCGCTCGCGACAATTTGCTGAAAAAAGACTTTTGGGTGAAGACTTGATCGTTTAAATCTTCACCGAGTAAATTTTATGCGCCCGATATGTATGTAGGTATATATGTACATACATATCGTATTTTTATTTTCGACAAATCTTACTGAAGGTAAGATTTGTCGTGGGGCTTTTTTCTATTGAAACGACTTGGGTTGAAATTTAAAACATTTATTTGTCCCAAGTCGTTCTATGGGAAATACTTTTTGTTTTTAACTGAGGAATTTGAATCAATTGCAGATGGCAATTTCTTCGCCTTAAAGAGAGATAAGCCCCTTTTCAGGTAATTTTGGCATGTAACACTCCTAACATTCTAAAATATTTGCAGCGTTCTTATGTAAAACCACTGACATTTAAAATATGGACTGACTACGTCCATAGAAATACACTGCAGTAAGTGGGCTCATTTCTATATAGCGTTCTCTTTCGATCTAAGCACCAACTACTAATTCGCACGTCACATAGAAATGTGACCTAACTCAAAATTTGTCGTTTTTGAGTTAATTACACCATGAAATTGGCATATTTCTATCTAATTGTTTTTGTCGCTAGATAGCGATAGTATCACTTTCTTGTTACTTAAGATGAGAGATATTCTTCATAGAACAGTGTGTCAGTGTCACTTTTTGACTTGTGACGATCTTCATAACAAACGTAAATATGTTTTCGACATTTTAACAGTATTATTTTAAATGGTGTCACTTTTCCACAAAACAGCAATTACTTCTTACAAATAATATTATGAGTTATGACATTTTTCCACAAAGTTCAAAGTACGGAATTTAATTCTTAAAAATCGTATTTTGAGTTGTGCCACTTAAAACAAACTTGTAAAAATATTTATTTCGCAACAAAGAAAAGCGACACAACTTAAGAGGATGCGGGATTAACAGCTAACCTCGCCAACTGCGGTAACAAAAACTTAAAATTTCTTTTATATAAATCTTCAGAAATATATTTACTAACAAATTTACGAGTTCAGACTATTTTTAGCAAACAATTACTACGTTAAGCTAGAATTAATTCTATGTACAGCTTTTCGTTTTTTCGCCCTCCTGAAAAGTTGCATTTTTTGAGTTGGTCACTTTTCTATGTAACGTGCGAACTGAGGGCTGTAAACAATAAATAAATAAGTGGGTTTGTCGAAATAAATATCTTTAAATTAATTATTTGGGTTAATAGAAATTCGAGAGGTTTCACTTTTCAACTTTCCGCCAATGGATATTTCAATGTTGGCACCGCCGCATGAACTATTTTTGACACAAAAAATTGTACCCGCATGAAATAAAGGGCTTTCCAATAAGAGGTGTTATTTTAATTAGCCCGCTATTTCGGTAGACGTCACTTTGGAGCTGTCATTTTTTGACATTTGACAAGTAGAAACTACGCCATTATTAAAAATAGAACGATACACGATTCAGCAATGCATTGAAATTATTAAAATTCAGTATAAAAATGGTGAAAATGTGGAAGAGACCGTTCGTAAAACTCGAACATTTTTGGGTCGTCGTGAAGCACCTTGTCGGACCGCAATACAGAAATTGGTAGAAAAATTCGAGCCGTCGGGACAAAGTAGTGATGTGAAGAATAAAACCCGTGCACATCGCTCAAGAACAGCCGAGAATATTGCTGCTGTAGCCGAAAGTGTTGAAGAAAACCCAGGTTTGTCCATTCCTCGTCGTTCTTTGGAATTAGGCATTCCACAAACGTCAGTACACCGTATTTTGCATAAAGATTTGGATCTTAAGGCTTATAAAGTTCAGTTAATACAAGAACTCAAGCCGGCCGATCATCAACAACGTCGAGTCTTTGTTGATTGGTTCCTTGAAATGCATGAAAATGATCCGGAATTCCATCGAAAACTCATCTTGAGTGATGAGGCCCATTTCCAACTCGATGGCTTCGTCAACAAGCAAAATTGTCGCATCTGGAGCTCGGAAAACCCAAGAGTTATTGTTGAAAAGCCTCCCTATCCTCAACGTGTGACTGTTTGGTGCGGTTTATGGTCCCGCGGGATCATTGGACCTTACTTTTTCGAAAATGAGGCTGGAGCAACAGTTACGGTGAATGGATTGCGCTATCGACAGATGATTAATGATTTTTTATGGCCGGAATTGGATGGTATTGATCTGGACAACGTTTACCTTCAATAAGACGGTGCTACGTGCCATACAGGCAACGAAACCATTGATCTTTTACGGGAAAAGTTTTCGGACCGTGTTATCTCTCGAAGAGGTGATCACAATTGGCCACCGAGATCTTGTGACTTAACACCTTGCGACTTCTTCCTTTGGGGCCACGTGAAAGAGAAGGTCTACGCCAACAGCCCAGCGTCGATTAAAGACCTCAAAGATGGAATTCGTGAGGTTATCGAGGACATAGGGCAGCCACTTTGCGATTTAGTTATGGAAAATTTCATGTAAAGATATGGTCCTGTAGGCGTGGTCATGGTGGTCATTTGGCTGATGTTATTTTCCATTATTAACGGCATACCTTTCTCTTTATAATGAAATAAAGATCCGATCATTTTTCTAAAAAAATGGCATTTTTCTTTGAATATCAAAATAACACCTCTTATTGGAAAACCCTTTAGCATATCGAGCAGTCCATATTATATATGCTTGTGTGTAAAACTGAGAATAGTTGGGCTTGAATGACTCCTGCAGTTTGCACCCTATTCTATTAAAAAAATTGGATTTGGTAAAAAAAAAAGTATACTAAAAAATGACACATCAGCCACACCACTCAATGCGAATTTCCTAGGTCCAAGTACTGCAGTAGGTACTCTGCGGTTATGGAACCGGCGTTGAATGTGTTTTTTTTTTTTTTGCTCGATTGAATTTGTAAGATGACCCCCCCCCCCCCCCTAATTTCAATGCTTGTTCCGCGCCTGACCACATGAGAGCCCCAACGGCAACGGAGTCCTAACATTCTAAAATATTTGCAGTGTTCTTATGTAAAACTGACAAAAGTTTTATTTGGATTTGATTGTTTTTTTGATAACGTTAAATTTGGTTTCTTATCTTCCGAACCCTAATAAAATTTTTATACCTTTCCTAGCAAAATTATTTAATACAATTTATCTGAACCAATTGACTACGATTTCACAAACAAAATTTCTCAGATGAGTAATCATTATATGCCGCTGCGACATGGTCTGATGAAATCGAACCAGTTTGCATACAGATTCGGACTCCGGCCGCACATATGCTATTGCAACTATTTATCAGCTGTGAATTAGTGAGCGTAAAATGGTAAGGTTACTTTGTAATACATACGTAGTAAGTGCTGGGAAGGTAAAGAACTAAGCTGTAAATTACTCGAAGACTATTTTCCTATATAGCTAGTAGTTTAGGCTCTATAGCAAATATAAAGTCTATGTTTGGCTCTTTTCATTAGTATCAATATAGAACGTTTTAGATAACGGACTCCGAACACACACATATATATATTTATATTTCATGGCTTGGGAAATATTCTCGAGGGTGTTGAGGTATAGCAAGAAAATATATAATAATATTGTAAACTATAAAGAATATCCATCATGATTTTTACATACTTGCATTGGCTGGGCACCCCGCTTTGCAGTTGCACCTGCAGAAGGTAGCTAAATAATCAAAACTACGATTTGGCGACAAAGTTGGCAGTTGAGGGACTAGTAGCAATAAAATTAATTCATAAAGGATACTTTTTTGGTTGCCTAGTAGCAACTTTTATTTGTTTCTTATGCTGCCGAAACAGAGTTGGGGATGGAATATATATCGATAGTGAGGGGGTTGTTGATGGTAATCGCAACTCGTCACATCGATTTATCCAAATGTTTATTTTGAAGTACGTCCAAAACATAAAGAAAATTATATACTGGTATTAGTAAAAGGATAAAAAAGTTTATTTTTTTTATATATATATATTTTGTAAAGTTGTAGAGTTGAATAATTATATTTTTATTTTTATTCCATTTATATTCTTTTTAACTGATTTATAGTATTTATATTATTTTTAATTCTCTATAATTCTGACTATTGTGCGACAAGATCTTTGAGAATCTGAATTTTTCGTTGACATCCTTTATTTTCTAAAACTTTTTCTGTACTTAGATTTATAGCAACTTAGTTTATTTTCTATACATTTTATTTTTACAAGGTGTCTGTAGATGCGATGAAATTTTAGCGTGTATTTTACAGTACACTATCTATGCTAATTTACTATGAAGTCAAACGTATAGATGTGCTACATATATACAATGCGAACTACATGCTAAAGTTTCTTTGTTCAATGTGAAAAAAAATATTACCTAAAGATCTAATTGCATGCATAGAATTTAAACTTCACTACAGGATGAATAAAAACATTTTTTTTTTACTCAAGTTTATTTGTGAAAAGTTGAGAAAAAAGACATAAATTACCGGTTGATAATTTAGCCAAACGAACGGTTATTAATACCTATGTCTAAGGTAAGTCTTTAAAAAAAAAAAATATCCGTTTAATGAGCTTAATTGTTGGAATATTGAGGTTTTTCAATTACTGAAATTTCAGGAGTTGTTGTTGTTACATTGTTCGCTGTTGGCACTACAATATGAATATGACTGCCACCAGTCATTCCATTTATATCAGGAGACTTATTTGTTGAGTAGGATCCGCAGGGTCACATTTATACTTTTGGAGGCCCTAGGCGCAAAATCATTATGAGGCCCAAAAAAAAATAAGACCATTTCAGTTAATAAAATAATATAGGTACATATGTATTTTTTTTTAGTTTATTGAAAACAAAAGTCGACATATCCATAATAACGCCTTTTAATAAGATAAAAATAAAATAACCATGTTATTTAAAAAAAGGTATGAAAACAAATGAGATCAATTTTAAATAAAACATAAAATAATAACTAAACATTTTTTAATATCATCATAATTAATCAAGTCCATCTGGTTCAACGCATAATAGCGACAAATCATTTATATTATTTTGATGTAAGTTGCTTCGTAAATAATTTAATATAATTCGTTTCAACACCGAAAGGGAGCGTTCAGCACTTGCAATAGGGATATGAATCGTCTAAAATATTTTCAAAATTGTTTCTCCATTCAGAAAAGTAGTTAGACCTATTGTTTATAAATTTATACTTATCTTTAATTAAAAATTTTTCTTCCTTAATCATTATTAAAAATTGATCAATAAATTTTTTTAAGTCAATATCAGTACCAGAAGTTTGTAAAATTTTCTTAATACTAGACTTGTACTTGTCTTGATTTATATGTTTTTCCAAAAAAAAAAATTGAAACGTATATAATATGTCTGAATAGCTTTTAATCTTTCATTTATTTCTAAATTTCCAAAATTAACTTATCGCAAATGACATTAAAAGTATTACCAATGAAATTTTCCTTACCATGTAATATATTCTCATCGTTAGATTTTGAAACATCGTCACACATTTATTTTTCGTTTTCTCAATTTTTTTTCTAATTTTTAAAATTTGTTTCATAATAAAGACTGTAACAAAGTATTAGCTTGCAAGAAATCGTTATCGGGATCTTGTAGGGATTCACTTGTAAAATTTATTCGCCGTAAAATTTTGTCCCACACAACTGTTAAAATCGCCGTTTCAAAATTGTCAAAATGTTCGGCCAATGATAAGCTCTCTAATTTGGAAATAGGTTTTTCATGGTAGAAATGGATAATTCAAGTAATACATCTTTAATTTGTTTGTATTCACCTTTCAAAGACAATATAGTGTCAGCTCTTGCGGACTAACCATTTCACTTAGTCTTCTAACAGTTAAAGACTTTTTTGTTGGAAATGTTTAAGGAGTATACTCCATGTTCCTGTTAAACCTGAAAAGTAATTGTATATACGAACGAAACAAAAATATTGTACTGCTTCCGAACAAGATTCAGCTGCATAGTTGCCAACTAAATTTAATGAATAGCTAGAGCGGTGTATGTAATGTGCAGAAGGACTATGGTTTTTAGTCTAACTTGTAAATTTGTATAGATACCTTTCACATTCGCAGCGTTATAATGGCTTTGCCCTCTGCATAACTTTATGCGCAGAGAAAATATTCTTCTAATTTTTTTAATACTACTTCCTCTAAGTATTAGAAATAATTGCGACTAACCCCATAAATGTTTCTCTAATTATTTCACAGTGGGTCCTGATAGGATCCTCCAGCCTTCTTTAAGTCATGCTGCCTTGCCCTGGTAGCTCCACTGAGAATTATTTTCCAAAATCGCTCAATAATGGTTGTTTCTCTCAGCTATAGAAAAGTTCTTTTCTCTTACCTATCCACAAGAAAGGTAGTAAAAGTGAAACCTCTATCTATAGGCCTATTACAAAATTATCTTACATGCCCAAATTATTTGAATTTAGTCTCACCTATCAATTTCCTGCTATAATTAGCTCTCTTCAAACCAACATTTGTTTATTTCGGGTATGTCTAAGACCACTAACTTGTTGAAATTTTTCTCGGATAAACATTCGGGGGTTTGCAAAAGGAGCTACCTCACTGTTTAAAATGGAAAAGTATGGATTTCCTTTAAACTTTCTTAAATGGACGGAGTTTTATTTAGATAACTGAACAAACACAATCTATTTCCGCCGTTCCATATCTAGAATCTTGAAGGTTTCGTCTGGTGTACCTCAAGGAAGTCAATTGGGCCCGTTATTCTTTATTCTATCTATTGACGACATTGTCTCTGTTGTGAGGAACCTTTACAAATCTCACGATTGGTGCAAAAGCTATAATTTGGTACTCTATATCGACAAATGTGAGGTTATGACTTTCCACAGGAATCAGAAACCTATCACTTATGATTATGGGTGCTCGGATTCCTCGATTCCTCGATTACTTGGATGTCAAATGTGACCAAAGATTGAATTTTAGATCCTGCATAAACTACATCATATCAAAGAGTAGTATGCTGGGGTTTATAAAACGTTGGTCCCGAGAGTTCTCGAATCCCACCATAACATTGCGTTTGTACACTTCCTTTGTGAGACCACTTCTTGAATATGCTATCCAGGTCTAGTCTCCATTTTACGGTGCACCCATCGACCGAATCTGGTCTATTCAGCGGAGCTTCCCACGCTTTGCTTATGCTTATGCGAATCGTGTGAAGTTTTTAGATTTGCACTCGCTGGAAAAACGTCGAATGGTTGTCGATGTTACTTTTGTGCATAACTCTTAAACGCGAATATTGACTCTCCGTTGTTACTTGAGAAATTCCCTTTTCGTGATAGTAGGCATACTTTGAAAGGGGTACCTCTGATGAATGTTCACTCCTCAAGGTCTAACTTTAGCATGTATGAACCTATTAATCGCATGTGTATTACTGTTAATAATATGGCTGAGCAATTTTCTAAGCATTTAATTTTTTGTTTGTTCTTTGTTGCATGTCATTTTATCCGGTGTTCGGTTTATGTTTATTTGAACATACTAATAGTAATACCGACTAAGTGATGAAAGCATATATTGATGACCGTTTATATTAATGTTAAGCTGGTTCTGATAGTCTAATGGCAGAATTGCGGTTACGGGTTACGTACCTAAATATAACAATAACAGCAAGTTGACCACTAAGGGCAACGTCTGGCGTTGAATCGTGCATTTTCTGGAAAAATAAGTAGCGTCCTTAATTTGTGTTATTAATTATTAACGCTATGAACTCATCACCAGGCCATAACAGAGGGTGGGCCATGAGGGCCATTTGGCTCAGGCCCCGAGTTGTGAAAGGGCCTCTATTTATTTCGTAATTTGGTCACAGTAGGTGCGGAAAAATTAAGTTGAAATATTATTTTGAGTATTAATTTATTTTATTTTAACCAAAGATTTATAAAATATAACGATACAAAAGTTATAGTAAAAATTTCAAGTTATTGTTATATGTATGTATAAAACTTTTTTACGTAGTAGGCCAATTGCATAAAAAAGAATATGTTGAACTCTGAAAAATTCAAAAAAATTTAACGTAGTAGGCCAATTGCATAAAAAAGAATATGTTGAACTCTGAAAAATTCAAAAAATTTTAACGTAGTAGGCCAATTGCATAAAAAAGAATATGTTGAACTCTGAAAAATTCAAAAAATTTTAACGTAGTAGGCCAATTGCATAAAAAAGAATATTTAATTTTCAATTATTAAAAATTTAACTATATTTCCTATTCAGTACAGTTTTAATTTTCCTATTGAGTATAGCTTTTGGTTCCGTACTATAAATTTTAGTGATTATAAAATTAGTGTTTTTTTTATTGTTTAGTGATATTTGTAATCTGTAAGTTTAAATGGAGTTAATATTAAAAATAGTTCTATTTAATTCATAAGTAATTAATTTTAGGAATATAATGAAAAGAACATATCCGAGTGGCGCAAGCAAGAGACGACAGAAAAAAGAACAAGAAAAAGCCAAGCAAAGTCTGCCACGATTAACGAAATTCTTTAATAAAAAAAACATCCCTGAACAGATTATCAATCAAACAGTCAATCCTGAAAATGAAACTATTCATGCTATTTCACAAATGGCAAATGTTATTGCGGATGTTGATGCTCAAATTTCGGTGGTTGAAAATATAACTTCAGAACAAATAGAAGATTCTTTGTCACCATTACAGATAATTGTTGATGATGCAAACATGGAAGAAAATTACGTGTCATCTAATCTACCCAATATTCAAGGAATTGAAGCAACAACTTCAATATCTGTTTTCAACGATGACGTCGCCTTACTTAACAAGAAAAATATAATGCAAATGGAAGATTTTTTGAAAATTGAATATTTTAAAATACCTGAAAACATCCCAAATGATGCTGAAAACAATAAATTTCCATATCGTCTGACGAAGAAGGTTTTAGCGAATGGAGAAATTTGCAACAGAGATTGGCTATGTTGGAGCAATTCAAAAAAGTCATTATTTTGTTTTCCCTGCTTCCTACAGGATACGAAATTTGATGCATCAGTTCTCGGTAGCCAATCAGGATGGGATATTTTATGAGGATGGAGGAAATTGAAAGATCGCGTACCCGCTCATGAAAATTCAATTATTCATAAAAAAAATTATGTCCATTGGAAATCAGCAAGTAGATCTGCATTATTAAAGTCCTCATTAGGATCATCTCTACTGAAACAACTAAACTGTGAGGCAAGTAATTGGCAGAAAGTTCTTCATAGAATTTTGGATGTTATATTTTTCCTAAGTGAGCGTGGTTTGGCATTATTTGGTTCTAATGAGAATATTGGAAATTCGCGGAATGGAAACTTCTTAGGTATCATAGAATTGCTCAGTAAGTATGATCCAGTTTTATACGAACATGTAAAAAGTGTTCGTGAGTCACAAGACAAGCACAAACGTCTTCAAGTTCATTATTTATCATCAAGAATTCAAAATGAATTCATTCAGATTTTTGGAAAATTTGTGCAAAGAAAAATTATTGAAGAAATTCTTGATTCTAAATATTTTTCCATTATTGTGGATGCGACACCAGACTGCTCACACCAAGAACAAACGTGTCTTGTAATTCGTTATGTAAAAATAATAAATAATGCATCGTATTCAATTGAGGAAAGATTTATTACATTTGATTCATTTACACAAAAAAGAGGAATCGAAATTGCTACGCGAATTATTGAAATTCTTGAAAATTTTGGCCTTGATTTTAATTTATGCTTTGGGCAAGCATATGATAATGGTGCTAATATGGCAGGACAGTATAACGGTGTGCAAGCAGTGCTGCTTGAGCGTAATCCGAATTGCATTTTTTCCAGTTGTGGAAATCATACTCTTAATCTTGTTGGAGTTGACTCTGCTGAATCATGTAAAGAAGTAGTTACATATTTTGGGAGAATTCAACAGATGTATAATTTTTTTAGCAGTAGTCCTAGAAAGGGGAGATTTTAAAGAAATATTTAGCTGTGTCACTTCATACAATATCAAAGACAAGATGGTCTGCTCGAATTGATGCTGTTAAACCAATTTACAATAATCAGTCAAATATTCTGGCTGCTTTAGAGGAGTGTAAGTCACTAAACCTTCCACCGCACGCACGTACCGAACTTCAGTCAATTTTTCAATATTTGGATACATTCGAATGCATTGTGTTGACAACAATATGGCTTGAAATATTAACGTTATTGCAACAAACTAATTTAATTATTGAAGCACGCAATGCAACACTTGACGTCGAAATGGAAAATATTAACAATCTTATTGCAAGGATGAAGATAATGCGTGAAGAGTGGGGCAGATTACTCTTAAGTTCAAAAGAGATTGCCGTACTTTCCAAAATGTCAACTGATTTTCAATTAACTCGTCATATTAGGTCACAGTTTGATGCTGAAGAACATTATAGAGTTAATGTTTTTATATACATTATTGATTCGGTTATTTCAGGCTTGACACGTCGCTTTGAGTCTTTACGCAAAATTTGCCAGACTTTTGGATTCCTTTGGACTTTTCAAACTTCATCAGATGAGGAAATAAAATCGAGAGCAAAAAATATGCACTTAAAATATCCAAAGGAAATTTCAAATGAAATATGTGATGAAATGATATTTTTAAAAAATATTTTTAAAGTAAACTTTGATATAGAATCATCTCCAGCTAAGTTGCTGCTAAACATTTTAGAAAAAAACCTAATTGGATTGTTTCCAAATATATCAACAGCTTTAAGAATATTTTTAAGTCTACCTGCCTCCGTTGCTTCAGCGGAACGCAGTTTCAGTGTGTTGAAAAGGGTTAAAAATTTTAACAGATCTGCAATGAGCCAAGAACGGTTGAATGGGCTATCAATTTTACATATAAATTCAGATATTGCACGAAATATTGATTTTTCAACTATTATAAAAGATTTTGCTACAACTAAAGCTCGAAAAGCTTATTTGTAATTTAATTATTAATTTCATACTTTTTAAATAAATTAAAAATAATAAAAGAACTATGTAAATTTGTTTTTTTTTACTCAAACAAGAGGCCCCATATTTTTTATTGGCCTGGGCCCCCTCTCAGCTCTGCAAGGTCCTGCTCATCACAAGTGTGGTACGAAAGATAATTTGATTTGCTAGAATCATAGTTGGCATACATTTTAATATTATGTTTTAAAAAATCATCAAATTCACTTAAAAATTGTTAACACAATCAATAATCTCCTCAGTAATCAGAAAAAATATAATCAAGTTTTTAGTGTATGAGCACAGTGCAGTTTTGAAACGCTAGCAGAACTCATGAAGGCGCAGCGCCACAATCAATTACTTCTAATGGGAGTGCAAGTTTAATGACATTTCCACACGCTGCCACTCACTTATCATCATACGTTCCAGAGATTTTTGTTTTTGGCGTTTATACTGTATCTCATTTTCTTCTGTATTTTCCGTCCTTCGTTATGAACTACTTCGAGATATTATTAGCGGTTTTCGGCTTCACTCATATATACGCATTTTGTACGATACCCGCATTTCTGTTTATTATAATATCTTTTTAGGAAAAAACAATAAATGTACATGTATCTGTACGTATTTCACGACACCGTTTTTTTTTATATTGTTGTTTGCGAGGAGTGAGGTTTTAAAATGTGGCCCTATAGAGAGTGAATTAAATCTTATCTGAGGGATATGGGCATCCTCCAAAATGTCGTCTATCAGATTCATAACTTTTATCCTAAATATCTGCTGGTCATTTCATCTAGAAAAGTTGCTACAATTTGCAAAAATTGAAAATTCGGGTTAGAGTTATTAATTAAGCTTGGCTTTTTTTTTGCAAAAAAAAAAAAAAGCAGGCTATGAGGCTGAGGAATTATTTAACGGACTATTTTATAACTCTAAAAGTTTCAATACCAATTTAATGGTTTTAATGGAAGTACGCTTAGTTATGAAAGATCACATAACCTAACTAATTTTTTTACAATGAAACATAAAATAAAAAATAAAATTTTGCGTATCAGATACTTTTTTGCTACTTCACCCTAAGCTTTTTCATTGTCTCTTCTTTTGCTTTATTGCGATTAATTAAACTTACAAAAACAACTGTGTCTTTCAATTTCTTCTATAATCTTTATATTAAAAAAAGGGCCGATATATTTCATTTTTGCACTATCTCGAAACTTTACGATAAGGATACACTTCTGCAGTAAAAAGTTGAATATAACGTAAAAAGTCTTCTAGCGAATTATTCCAAGAGCCACACTGCTAGACCTAGTGTCGCTTAAAGGTATTTTCTTTATGATATTATCTCTGATTCCTTCGTATACGAGTACAGAATATATTTCAATGAATTATAACTCGAATCTAGTCTCTTTGTGATAAAAGTCTCTTTGTGCTAAAAGTATCTTTGTGACATAAATCTCATTGTGATATTTATCATTTCGGTGTGCTACCGACCTAATAGTGCTTATTTTTTATCCCAATATTTCACCGACGAGAAACTGTAATATTGCATTCAAAGTACTTTAGTTTCAATAAAAAGTCCAATAGTAGGTATCTACTCATGATACAAATATATTAACAAGGTATGGCAGAATTATCTGTCAATTTCTTGGTTGCATCAATTGGTGACTATTGTAACAAATTTATTCGACTCAATATGAGTCGTCTATAACAAAATAAAAAAAAAATCTATTTGAAAATTTATTTGCTTTCCCAGTACCACATAATTACTTTTCCGGAAGTGATTTAAACGAAAAAACTAATAGTTTGTTAAATATTTTAATATATTCCAAAAGTATTTCAGTCAATAAAATAATAACACAAAAAAATCCTCTCGAATCAGTCATACTTGTTATCTTTGTATCATGGTATCCACCTATGTTTAGCAATTATATGAAAACAAAAATTAGGAGAGTTAATTTCCGTTAAAAGCTTTCACTTTATTTGAGCTGTAAATATTCATTTTTGGTCTTTAATCATACTTTTTTGTCGCACGTTGGGTTTTTGTCTTTCTGATTTCCCTTACCCAAATGTGGCTGCTTAAATTTTTAGACAAGCTTCGGTGAGCCTTAAAGCTAATAGAGTACATCTTCCGGAATTATAATTGATTACTTAATTTTTTGTTATTTATTTTAATTATTGACAATGCTGAGAGATTTGATAAACAATTATTTAGATTTGCCTTTTATGAAACTTGAAAAGTGAGTAATGAAGTTATACAGATTTTAAATATTTTAACTAATTTAGACATTTTTTGTGGGAACGAATTTTACTTAATAGGTATTTAAATAAATGAAAATGTAGGCAAATTATTGTGGTATATTTAGTGTTTAGGTGTTCCAGTTCTAAAGAGAAAATTCGCTAATCGTCAAATCTCAAATATATATATACAGGGTGTCCCGTCGACGTCAAGCCGGAACCATGTGATAAACCAAATCGTAACAGTTACCAGAAATATATAAAAAAAAAAATCTAAGTCATGTATTTTTCAAATTATAGGCATTTCTTTTGTTTTCGAGAAAATGTACACCTTGTGATGGTTTTTTAGCTCCTGTTGCTACAAATCTTTACTTTTTTTCAATTTTATTTTTCTTATGTAATCCCGAATAGTGCTTATGTAACCTGTTGCTTTAAGTTCTAAGCCAACTGCTCCAGCTTGGAAGAAAATGCCACATTTTGCCGCATTTAATAAGGATTCTAAAATGGTACAATACTTGCTGCATTATTTCTTAGATTACGGAAAAAAAATTTTTTTTCTTCAAGAAACCCAGTTTCGAAAAATTTCTTTTCACCTACTAAAATGGATTCTAGTGTACAAATTCGCACCGTCTACTCTCCACAGAGGGCCGACTGCCAAATCAAGTACATGGTGAAGGAAGAAGTTCCTTATCTTACGAGGACGTAATACTTCAAGCAGTTGAAGAAGATCCAGGCAGTTCGGTACGTGCAATCCAGGAATGCACAGGAATGCCCAAAAGTATAGCTCACCGAATATTACAAAAACATGAGCTCCACCCATACATGTACAGTGAGTACAAACCCTGCTACCTCGGGATTATTAACCTCGGGTTGCGTTTTGCCAAACGATGCTACAAAGACAACGGGAAGATCCGCGATTCTTTGAGAAAATGTTGTGGTCGGATGAATCGACATTTAAAAAAGACGGTTACACGAACCTACACAACTTACACGAGTGGCACGTAGAGAATCCGAATTTAATGAAACAAAATAGATCTCAATATCGTTTTAAAATAAACATGTGGACCGGAATTTTAAACGGAAAAGTCATAGGACCTTTTGAGTTGCCAGAGGTCTTTAATGCTGAAGTTTATTTAGATTTTTTGCAAAACCATTTACCTAATTTACTGGAAGACATGCCACTAAGTATTTACAGAGATATGTCGTATCAGCAAGACGGCTGCCCAGCGCACTATGCCCTTTCAGTTAGAGAATATCTCAATGAAGAATATCCGGACAGATGGATAGGGCGGTCTGGTACGATCTCGTGGCCAGCCCGTTCATCTGATCTAAATCCATTAGATTTCTTTTACTGGGGAGCAGTAAAAGAGAAAGTTTATAAAAAGTCAATTGAAAATTTAACTGAACTTCGGCAAAGAATTACGGAAGCAGTTGAATTTGTCAACAACGGAAGAATTGCCCGTCTGATAACCCGATCTTTTTTAAGAAGATGTCGAACTAGTTAGTATTGAAGCTGAAGGAGGGCAGTTTGAACATCTTTTGTAAATAATAAATCTTAGAATCCAAAAAATTTGTGTTTAATTTTAAAATTAAGGAAAATTTGTCCTAAATTTAACAAAAAGTTAGCATCTCTAACTTGAAAGCGTCACTATCTGTCCCGCTCACACTTCATGTAATGACTCTCCATCTCACTCAAGCTAGAATCTTAAAGTTACGGTCTTAAGGCAAGCTTTGGGTACACTAGAATTAATTTTAGTAGGTGAAAAGAAAGTTTTCGAAACTGGGTTTATTGAAGAAAAAAATTTTTTTTCCGTAATCTCAGAAATAATGTAGCAAGTGTTGTACCATTTTAGAATCCTTATTAAATGCGTCAACTTTTAACGTTACTTGCCAGACTGGCGTAGTACATTTTTTTTCAGTACAGTCAGTTAAAGTTCAACGAATTATTAATTTTATATTGTTGGTTCGGTAATATGTGACATTTTCTTCCAAGCTGGAGCAGTTGGCTTAGAACTTAAAGTAACATGTTACATAAGCACTATTCGGGATTACATAAGAAAAATAAAATTGAAAACAAGTAAAGATTTGTAGCAACAGGAGCTAAAAAACCATCAGAAGGTGTACATTTTCTGGAAAACAAAAGAAATGCCTATAATTTGAAAAATACATGACTTAGATTTTTTTTATATTTTTCTGGTAACTGTTACGATTTGGTGTATCACCCGGTTCCGGCTTAACGTCGACTTACGGGACACCCTGTATATATATTACGCCCACTCTTGCTTTCATATGCATTATCGGTAAAGCTTCTCGCAAACGCGAGAATAAACTAAAGCCATTTTTTCCCTAAAAAAATGGCCATTTTCCACTTTTCGAGTTACCTCAAAAATTAATTATCGAATTTAAAAACTAATTAGCAAACTGCGGATTATATGCAAACTTTTCATTTCTTAATATAAATGACAACACAGTTTTATTATTCACATATTAAAAGTAAAATCCTTTAATACATGCATATGTAAATATGCAACTTTTATGCAAAATCCATGCAAAATTAAATTAAATATGCATAAAATATGCAAAATATGCAAATATAAATAAATAATAATAAGTAAATTAAACGAGTGTTTGCAACAAAAAAACAATAGTAAGAAGTGAGGAAAAGTAAGAAACGGTGTTAAATTATCCAAAACTTATGGCTTTTATAATAAAAATGGTTTTTCATAAACAACTTAGAAAAAAAATTAAGGGGTTATATCCATCTAAATTTTTTCTCGAACTTTTGGACTTCGTTTTTTGTTTTAAATAAACAGTTTAGCTGAAATATTTTTTTTTTATTTTTATAAGTCAATATTAATGATCTTTAAAGAAGTTAAAATTTTGTCAAAAAAATTAATCCATTGTCGAACATAGTCATCAAAGAAAGATTTTTCGGTGCCACGAAATTTTCCTTTTTGCTTTCAATCGGTTTCGCTCAAATTTTGTAAATCTTATTGAAAACTATGTTATTTAGTACTCGTCGTAGCCATTTTTTAAAATAATAATTTCTACGAAAATATATTCGGGCAAAATTTTTGGCATTTATTTTTAAATAAATATACTTAATTTCAAGATACGAAAAAACCGCCTACGACAAGCACTAAATAATATAGTTTTCAATCAATGTACAAAATTTGAGCGAAATCAATTGAATGAAAATAGGAAAATTCCGTGGCACCGATTCTCAAAACCATGTTTTGAGAAAAACGCATTGAAAATTTAAACTAATAAAAAAAGTATTTTATAATTACTATTCCATTACCAAAAAAGCTTACTTAGCAGACATTAACATTTCAAAAAAATGGATAGATACGTTTCTTTCTTTATTCTGTGAGTAGAGTGACTTCAGTTTTTAAAAAACAAAAAAACAAAATTGTAGACTAATAGACAAAAGATGAGTCTATAAAAATGTGACATTTTTGAAAAAACAATTTTTCTCGACTGCTTAGTTGGGTATAACCCCGTAAAGCAAGTACACTTTTCAGAAATTGGGATGAATCTGATTCGAATTAATTGCAGTAATTCATTACACAATACAAAAAATCATTTTGAAAGCAGAAAAAGATCGTTCAACATCACAAGATATCATTGGCGCAAACTTAAATTTACTCCAATATTGACTGGCAATTCCCGCCGGTTCATTAACTTTTTTTCCATCTAAAATTTGACTTATGTTCGAATTTGTGTCCGGTGTATTTTTTAAAACACTATCACATTTTATGCACAGTATCAATCCGAATCGGCCTAGAACATCTTCCAACGATTCTATTGCGCAGGAATAGTGCTGAAATTGACTTTAATAAACGCCAAATCAGCAATAATTTAATTACAATTCTCATTCAGCAGACCCTGAGTTAATTTGATAGGTGCAGGATCAAATGCATCGCTAACTGGTACTTTGAATACATTAATGATAAAATAATAATAAAACAATAAAGGTATTAAAAATATTTTGAAATGCAGCTCTTTAACATCAGTAAGGTTATCCGCATAAAACAAAGCCGCATTTATCCATGTCCCTCACAGAGTATCTTTACCTCCTAATTTCCTGAAATCGAAGAAGAGCTTTCATGAATATCTTTTTCACTGTTGAAATCAGTTTATTAATTATAAAAAAGTTAAGTCGATTTTTTTCTGCTACTCCATTAACGCCATGAGTCAAAAAAGTGATATGAAGTATATTTGGAAAAAATACTTTTATTAAGTTCTGGTTATTTAGCTCCATTCGTTACGAATAATAAAATTCATTCAGAACTCCTGCTAGGCCATAAAATTAGCAATGCTTCGTTAACGAATCTAGAAATAGTAGCGTGATTTGTTTTATCTAGCTGGCGATTGGCAAGTAGATTCGTTTTACTAGAGTTTTTTCGTGAAGTTTTCCAATTGTTAGATTTGCATATAACGACCTGAGAACTCGGTGGTTTCATCAACAGACACTCATACATAGTTTTCACTGACGTCTTCTTGAATTTCTTTTATTTTGTTTTCATTGCACTTTTGTAAATAGTTTTTTGTACAGTCGATTCGTCTGGGGCATTATGTTGATTATATTTCATCAAAAACTTTGCAGCCACCATGCCTTAACACAAGTCGTAATAAAACTGATTCGAAGTTTCTATATTGTTCTCTGTACTTGCGTTGCTATTTCTGCCACCAATTCTTTTGTTCATAGCAGTGTTGACATGTTGTTGCAATTGAAACTTTTTTTCAATGGATACCATTAAACAAGAGATTATGAAAGTCAAGGTTAAAAACCGTTTGTCCCATTTTCGAACTTAAATCTACACTTTTTTTTAAAAAAAAAGGCCAAGTGCATAATTTCAGCTTTCTAAGTGAAACTGTTCTTGGTTATCGTGAGAACAGACAGACGAACGGACATGCAAAAATCAAAATGACTTTTAATGTTATGTATGCATGTCCAATCCAATTTGCTCTACCATCATTATTTCTAAGCGTTACAAACGAAATAACAAATTTAGTATACCCTATTATTTCATCATCTTGGTTATAAAAATCTGGATTTGTTATTCTATGATAAAGTGCTAAAGAAAAGCTACTAACCGCATTTTCACATTTCCCAAATACACTCAATTATTAGTAAATTATAAATTGTGTTCGTCAATTGACTTAATCCACTATTGATCAAGGTATTTTTTTTTTGGAATTTTTCCCATTTTTCTATACCTCTTTTCACTAAGAAGAATAATACTCAAATAAGGAATAATGCAAGTTAGTCCGTTATATTAATGCCTTATACACAGTTGCGATGAGCAGTGCGGCCGTCTACTTTTGCTAAGAACAATTTTCTCTATGTAGGACTTTGTCTGGAGCGTGTATTACATAGGAACTTTTGTAGTCGTCGGCCGCTCTATTCGTTGGAATTGTGTTTAAGACTTAACATATAAAAAAGCTAGAATTGGTCTAACAAGGAGAGGGCCACTGCCCGTCATCACCGATTTCGTTCAAATTCACAGTATATGTTGGGCTTCAGAGTAAGTGAGAACTCCAGGTGGCCAAGCGAAACCAAAATAATGTACAATGTAGGGGAACCCGTGGTTAAAGTTAACACTTTACGAAAAAATTTGATAATTACCATCTTGCGGGTATATTCGCAACATTTAAGCCAATTTCTTTTCGTTACAATTATCTTTATATACAGAAAGACAAAAGTCATTATCCCATTTAGTTTAGGAGCATTTTCCAAAATAAGATTGCAAGGTTTGCTAAACTACTTTCAACTTATATTAATTAGCAGCATATAGTTACTGTAAACCTACCACATTTATCTCTCGGCCTAATTCTAACCGAATTTCAAAATTCTTTTTGCTAATTTCATTCAGAGTTTTTTATGATTTTTTGAAACTATTACGACATTCGTACGGATGCTGGTTGCGGAGTGGTAACCCGTGGTGGGTTACCTATATATTATAATAACAAAAAAATATATATATATGTATATATATATTTTCCAGGGCTAGGGGCATTTATTATACATTCCACCATCTGTGTAGAATATTCGTACTCAATCTCATCAAAATCGGATGAAAGATTCAATGTCAAAAGGTCATTCATATACACCAATAAGGAAAAAATTCTCATTTTCCGAATTCGGGTGTTCTGAGGGAAGTGGAATAAATATTGTCCGATTTGCAAAATGCTTTTGCTTGTTTTTTGTGATTTTGTTTTCTGATGTTTAGAACATATTTTCCCTCCTCTTTTGATTAAGTTGCGAAATTTAATTTTCGACAACCAAAATTCATTTCAAAATGTTTTTATTAGAAGATTATCTCTACAAAATTCCAGGAAGATCGGACGTCATTTACCTATTTAAAAAAATTTAAATATTTATCTATAAAAATTTGCATTCCCACTTTTCGCCATCTACCGGCGATCTTTGAAAACGCATGGAAAAGTTGCATTTCCAGAATCGGAAACCTACGTACCTCCTCTTTGGTTGGCATTTTACCAGAATGAATTTAGCGCTTTAGTTCAAATACTGTTGCAATTTAACCGCGACAATTCCCGCGGAAATTTGCAGATTTGAGCATTTTCCAAAGGGACAATGGGCTCCCATACATTATGCATTATTTCGGTTGGCATCTGGAGCTCCCACTTGCGTTAATTTCATTTCTAGTCAAGTCCTACTTATACTATGAATTTCGACGAAATCAGTAATGACGAGTAGGGACCCTTTCCTTGTAAGATATGATACCCTAGATCAGTGGCGGATCCAGGATTCGGTGCGGGGGGGGGGGGGATCGCAACTATGGTTTAAAAATTGTATATGCTGAAAACTATGCAAAGGTTTGAAGACACTCGCCACTACTCGCAAATGTCAAATGCACAAAATTTATCATTTAAAACATACGTGTCGAACAGATTAGCAGGTGGTTACCACTCGTAACGAAGATAGTTGCTCAACGTTCTTTGCCACTCCCGAAAGTCAAAGGAGATGTTAGATTATTCGTTTTGTTTTGGTTTGTAAAACTTCACAATTATCCATTTTAGTTAGTAAAACTATTTTATTCAAATTCAGGAATCATTATAAATTATATCTTTGTAAAATACAGGAATTAAAAATTTACGTTTATTTAAAATAGCTGATGCAGAACAGATGCAATACATACCTTGTACGTATATAACTTCGTCGGCAAGCTAAGAAAGTCTGACTTTTGTTTTTTATATTACTAATCCAAGCACAGGATATATACTATGAACTATGATGCAAAGCACAGCATGGCAAGAAGGTGATAAAGAAAGCAATTAGGGAACGTGAGGAGGGTGGCGAAGTTGCTGATGTATATCACCCGTAAACTTCCGCCGATTGCATCCCGGAGAAAAGACAGAAGATTGGAGACTGTTCCACGTTCGCACACGACCGAAGGTATTTTGAAGGGTAAAAAGAAGTGCATGTAGCAATATAGGAACGAAAGGCAACCAACATTGCGACCGGGCTCGTGTAAGTCCATATCCATATAACAAGTTTTTCCCATATCGCCAATGAGCTGAAGGCTCTCGTTTTACAATATCCAACGAAGATACGGCTCTACGACCAGCCGCGGCCTACATATGTAAATTGTAATCCACCCTAGGTCTGATGTAGGACTTGTAGAGGAGCGCTAGAATCGATGGGCTGAAATATTCCTTACACCTTTTCAGAAATCCAAGATATTTCGATGCTTATTTGGCAACAGAGACGTTGTGATCTGTGCAGCTTAACGTACTGCAAATATTAATGCCAAAAATGCATAAATACGGTGTATCTTCAAGAAGTGCTCCATCAAAAGAAACGGGAGTGGTAAAATTACGATCTTATTATATAGAGATGGGATAGCTTTGGAACTTAGATGTATTGAATACGATGCGATTCGGTTTACTCCAAGCGAGGATATTATCAAGGTGGTTATTCAGGGATCTAATCATGCATTCTAGTTTGACAGATGTCACATTTCCTCTGTAGTCCCCAAGGATGTCAAGGAAGTAAGCGAAACCAAGGGTACTGTCATCGGTAAAGCAATGGAGGGGATTGAAAGTAAAGGAAAACAGATCAATTATGAAAATTGAGAAGAGAGATGGAGAGATAGCAGAGCCCTGAGTCACCCCGGAGTTTACTGACTGAGATTTAGATGTAACGCAATATAATATAATTCGTATTAAGTGACCAGATAAAACAATTTACATTCATAATAGAAGAGGGCGAGAGAAGCCAAGTGCTTTAAGTTTGGCTAAAAGCGCTGAACTCCAGACACTATGATAGGCCTTTGAAATATCTAGGGCTACAATTTTGGACTCACCAAAATTGTGAAGACTACGGTTCCAACGTTCCGTAAGAAAAGTCAGCAAGTCTTCAGATGAGCGTGCAGCTCGGAAGCCATACTGGCGATCGCTGATGAGATGATTGGTTACTAAATACTTCATTAATTTGGAGTTAATGATAGATTCCAAATCTTTGAATCGAAGTTATTGCAATTGGTCGGTAATTCGGTGGATCGCTACTCTCTCCTTTTTTGGGAATAGGCTGAACGTGAGTTAGTTTCCAAGCAATTAGAAATTTTCCTGTCGAATAAGACAAGTAGAATAGTTTTCGCAGAGCTTTAGCCAAGAATGAGGCACAGGTTTTGAAACTATCAGGACCTGCAAGTATGGAGACATTGATCTCCTTAAGGACCTTGAACATGTCTCTTATATGGATGTGTATTGGCTCTTGTACCCACTACAAGGGAGATGTAAAGTGGGTGGAAGAGGAGAATTTGAAGTAAGTCTAACAGTCTAAATATAAGTTTTATTCAAGGAATCAACAATCACTTCATTGCAAAGGAGTGCGGGAATAGAGGAACTGCTGAAGTTGCTTCTGATAGTTTTGACCTGGGACGAGAAACCGTTGCTGCCTTTCGTCGTGCCAATATTCTAACGTTCTCGTCAAAAAAAAATTTTTCTCTTTGGATAGCCTTTTAGTTCTGGACATGGATGCAATTGATAGGTGCGAAAAGCAGACTATTTCGCTTTTATTGCTTGGGTTCACTTATCGTTAACCTAGCTCGATTTTGCTATTGTTAAGATCTGCTGTGTAACTACCGAAAATTATTAAAGTTCTACTAAACTCAAATGTACGTTCATCAACATCCGTTGAAGCAAAACAGACCGGCCAATCAAATTCTCTAGGATACTGATTGAGACTTACCGAATCTGTAGATTTATTTTGTTTTTATTTAACGTTTGGCCTAAATATTCTATAAAAATTATTACATTTTACGAAATAATAAAGAAAAATTATTAAAAAATTAATCTCTTCCTTTAAATGTAATAACACTCACTACAACAGTACACAATGACTTGTTCGCCGCTGTGTAGTTTCGCTGAATTTCTCCAATTACGACTTATAATTGTTTCTTGAAATGTTTGTTTCTAAGAAGCCGTCTTTATATGGAAGGCTTATCAAAGACCCTCTGGGAGATGTTTTCAATTAAAACAAACCTTCCATCGCTCTGTCTTGCTTCAATCACCCCGAGCAAAGCGACGCTCATGTACAGGAATCTGCGCTTTCTGTTTTCTCTATACGCTTCAAGAACCATGACCAAATGCCAATGTGCTAGCTATTTCCTCGTTCCTAAATGTATCATATTCAACGCTTCCAGAAATTGTTACCTTTTTTACAAAAGCTGCAGTAGATTACATGTGAATCATTTTGTTAGAAAAAAATCAGAAAATTTACTGCAATTTTCTTCAGTGGTCCTCAGGGTGGCGCGCGCCCCCCGCGACTCCTAGCTGGATACGCCCCTGCCATAGATGAATGCGCGAATAAAAGTTCGTATCGTCACCCATCTGTGCAGCTGTGATTATTGAAGTGGTTTTTCGCATATATTTCCAAAACGGTTCGTCGGAGAGAAAAAATGATTATAATCAATTTTGTAGAATTTCAAATTCTAAACAAGTTTTTGGTAAAATAAAAATGTCTAGAACTGATCGTTTTCACAGTATACGTAAAAAACCTAAATTTTTATATGAAAACACCAAGAAAGTGTTGCCCGATTTAGTCCTTTTTTGATTTTTTTTGCCATTAGTATACAAACACTACGTACCTACCAAATTTCGGCTCATCATGTTGTCGCGTTCTCAGGCAGTGTCCAAATATACAGGGTGTTTCATAATTGGTGCACCAAACTCAAGGGTTTGATAGCTGAGGTGGAGACAAGCAAAAAATTATAAGGTGAAGAGGGTGGGGGGGGGGGGGGGGTAAGACGCGTCGTTTCGGCGGTAGGGGGTTTAAGATTTTTAGTACTTCTTCCACTTTACACCCTGTAGCTTTCTCGATATACACCCTATCAAGGTGGGATTTATCTCAGATGATAGCAAACCGTCTAAGCTCTCCAGTGAATCCCCAATCAGCCTTCCAGTCACCTCCCGTCGGAAGTAGTAGGACGTCAAAGTCAAAAAATTGGAAAAAAAAACCGAATTTTTTCAAATTTTAACGATTTTCCAGCCAAAATGTATAATAACTATACAGTTTTATTACAAGATTTAGAAACCCCGGAATGTTACCTTTATTTTGACTGAGCACATGTACCCCAAATGCAACCCTTTTTGAGTTATTCCCGTTTCTATGATTCAATACTTCGTTAATTTTGCTACTGACGATAGAAATCGGGCCTAATTTTATGCAATTCTACGCAAAATTAGCAAAATTAATGAAATAATGCATCATAGAAACGGGAATAACTCAAAAACAGTTGCATTTAAGCAGGTACATGTGCTTAGTCAAATTAAAGGTAACATTCCAGGGGTTTCTAAATCTTGTAATAAAACTGTATAGTTATCATGCATTTTGGCGGGAAAATCGTTAAAATTTGAAAAAATTAGGAATTTTTTTCCATTATTTTTGATTTTGACATCTTACTACTTCCGCCGGAAGGTGACAGGAAGGCTGATTGGGCATTTGCTGGAAAGCTTAGATAGTTTGCTATCATCTGAGATGAATCCCACCTTGATAGGGTGTATATCAAGAAAGTTACAGGCTGTAAATTGATTTTTTTTTTTTTGGGTCACCTCAAATTATCTTGACACACTGAAATCGATATTTATTTGTAAATGTTGGATACATTTCAATAGTTCTATTTTCACAATATACCTAAGATATGTGCATTACTAGGGTGTAACTGGAAGAGTGGGCCCAGAAAACGGCAAAATTTTTGAAGTTTTTAAAAAATAATTTATTTGAAATCAAGTTTGTAATACCGAAATTACTAAGGGGATCAATTACAAATTTTCTTTTCACTAAACCACGATCCGATTATAATTACCGAATTAATGTACATTCAACGCCATCTTTCTTCTATATTTCGGAACATTTAATCCACCTTTGTTTTCTTTTAGAATTATCTATAATCTGTCATATTTCATTCACAAGAAACCATAAGTCATTACTTAAAGTCATTAAAAAATTATATTGCATAGTTCAATACATTTTTCGCCCCAAATTTCCAACCTGAAAATCGATTTGGAAATATCGTTCTACGAAATGACCGTTATTCCAGTTATTAATTTTTTCTTATAAGTGGGATCATAAGAATATTGTCCATACCAAATTTCAGCATTCTCAGATTTCATTTACTTATAAAAAAAAAAAATTAAATGTAAAAAAATTGACATTCCCAAGGTGGCGGCCAGTTAAACAGCACGTACCTGATATTTCCGGAAACGGCATTCCACCATATCTGTTTTATCGAACAATATACATATATTTGAGCTAATTCTGTTTGTTTCTTCAAATTCTTTAAGCGTCTAAGTTCTAAAAGGCTCTAAGCGTATATATGCGCCCATAGGCTACAATGAACTAATTTTTCTGAGCCCATACTAGCATATGCAGCTTGAGTACGGGGCACAGTAAACATGTAATTTAATAGTTCATTACAAAAGTTATGAAACATTTTGTATAATACACCTACATATAATATTGGTATAATTTAGACATAACTTCGCAACCTAAGCATTATAAATTCTAAAAATAAATTATTAGAACAACTTGAAATAAATATTTCATGAAATATAAATAAACATTCAAAAACGTATTAAGACGGAAATTACAAGATTTACTGCATAATAAATATCAATTTTCTGAAAGAATTGCTTGGGTCTATTTTCAGGCAACTTCACAAATGGCACAAGCGGAGGAAAGTAATTGAGCACAGATATTAGTTAGTCGACAAGACAAGAAACAGCCATATATATAAGTTTTGAAATCTAGAAAGATGCCAGGACCGTGTCAACGTCTCCGATTACCCTCTTTGGCAACAGTTATTAGGACACCCCGGGTAGACTACAGTTCAATAAAGAAAGAGCAACGTCGTGTAGTCGTTATGGGGGCAGCAAAAGTTGGCAAAACTTGCATAATATCACAATTTCTCTACGACAAATATATGCCTCGATATAGACAAACAGTAGAGGAACTTCACCGTGGCGATTTCGAGCTGCCTGATAATTCAACCCTTACCCTAGATATTTTGGATACATCGGGAGCCTTTCAGTTCCCAGCAATGAGAGCATTATCAATATCAACAGCAGGAGCTTTTATACTAGTTTTTGCCATAGATGATGAGGATTCCTGGAATGAAGTGTGTCAGTTAAGGAAGCAAGTAAGTATGCGAAAGTATTTATAAATGTTGTTATTAAGCATAAGAATAAAAAAATAATAAAAGAAAATTAATTTTCAGAAAGTTATTTAAATATATATGTACGAGTATATTAGTACCTATATCATGGTACTAAATACTTGTACACAGGGGTAGAACGATCTAGGTCACATTTTAAACAAATTTAGATAAAATAAATTTTAAGTTTCAAACACTACTAGTTACAGATATAAAAAGATAGAAAAACATAGTCTGGTAGAACATCTCATTTAATATATTATTATTCGAGATAACAAAAGAAAAATAAATTACTTTTATCCAAACAGAATAAAAAAAAAACTATAATGAAATTGAACAATAAAAAATGTATAGAAGAATGAAAGTCCTTTTGTATACACAAAAAAGCAAAAGTATTTTTTTATTTTAGAAAGTGAAGATTGGCGTGAACTCCTCTAAGATGAACATTTTCAATTCTTGGAGTTGGTCATATTTCATCTTCGGAAGAGGTATTAAGTTTGAGTAGAATGTTTCTGAACTAACATTGGAATTGTTGAGCTTTTACTCATGATGACAATTTCAATGAGTAGGTACTGCATTGTATGCAGTCTCCCAAACTGCTACAATTCGTGGATGTTCCTTATTAAGTTTTTTGGTAGTATTGCTACGGCAAGTATGTCCATGCATGAAAAAATTCTTACTTACAGTCATACACATCAAAAAGCATGGGCTTGGATCTTGATGTCCGAAATACTTCGAGTAATTGAACAGGAATTTCAACTATAGTCCTTTGATTGATCAGTCTGAAATGTTTATCGTGTTTGAGATAAGAATGTCCTCTTATAGCAAACATTAGCCGCTTCTGTCCATTCCATGGATTATATAATCCAAAAATTTAAAAAGGGGGACAGTAATCACAAAATATACCAACGTAGATGTAGGCCGAGGATTTCGTAGGGAAAATGGTACAACAGTTGACCCAGTTGAGATCTTAGTGATAAGATTTTCATTTCTATTGCCACATGCGCACTGCAGGTTTCGGTTCGAGAATAGCCGAAACCATATTCCCGCAAATTTCATAACTCACAGGATGATACTCTCTTTTATACCCTAGATGAAATCTAAAGGGTATACTAAGTTTGTCATTCCATTTGTAACACCTCGAAATAATGATGGTAGAGCAAAATGGATTGAACACCCACGCATAAAATTAAAAGTTATTTTGATCTTTTGCATGTCCGTCTGTCCGCGTGTACTTAGAGAGTTGAAATTTTGTACACGCACTTTAAAAACAAAAAGTAAAATTAAGTTCGAAAATGACACAAATCGGGCAACTCCTTCGTGGGGTTGCCATACAAAAATTTTGTTTTCCCATATATATTTGAACACTGCCTGAGAACGTGTCGACGTAGAGAGCTGAAATTTGGTACGTGATGTTTTCATTGTACTAGCAAATAACGGTTTATAAATGGACTAAATCGGATAACTCCTTCTTGGTGTTGCCATATTAAAATTTAGGTTTTTTACAAATACTGCGAAAACGATCAGTCCAAGACATTTTTATTGTACTAAAAACTTCTTCAGAATATGAATTTCTATAAAATTGGTTATAATGATTTTTTCTGTCCGATGAACCGTTTTAGAAATATATGCGAAAAACCACTTCAAAAATCAAACTTGCACAGAAGGGTGACAATGCGAAATTTCATAAGGGCGTTCATCTAGGGTATCATAAGAATTGGTCTTAGACCAATTCTAGCTTTTTTTCTTGTCAAGATATAGTCCAGGAATTTTTTTATATTTAAGGTCTCCAGACTGTATAATCGTCTCGTAATTTTGAACACTTTTGAAACTTTTGATGTGATCCTAATATGTCTTAAAGTTTCAGCTAGTACCTCAGGAGCCTGATTTTGGAGAGTTCCTCTTCTACCATGGCACGAACTTGCAGTTTCCTTCAAATACGTTTTCAATGCTATAAATGGTCTATTAGTGATTCCATGTAAACTTATAAATACTTTCGACACACTTAATCTCTTTGAATGTACTATTTTCTTAGGCTAATCTACTCTTGAAGGTAAAAGAGTTGTTTCGCAAAGGGGAATGCCCATTATAGGCCCGACATCAACAGACACGAGAGATGTCTTAAACGATGCGTTTTAATACTCTGAACATATTTTATTAACAATGTTTATTTTAATTAAGCGTGTGAGGGCGTGATGGATTGGGGAGGGGAGAAATCAAAGTTTGATCTAGTACACTTGGGAAATCTAGTACAGAATCGAGTTGTTTAGGTCATGAGAGAGGTCATGGTACTCACACTTCTATTCTCTAAGACTTAAATAGCAATCCTCAGACCCACCCTTTTAGTCTTTCCTTCTTTTTTTAATTGAACTGAGGTACTAGATTTTTTACACTTTATATCGTCTGTAGGGTTATGTCCGATCCGAACACGGTTTTCACTGTTCGCCTCAGCTACAATTCGTAGAAGAAAAGTTTTCTCTGGATACTTTTTGGGAGGGGGTGGCGTAGAATCTCGCGACGGGGGAGGAGGTTTCAATACGGCATGTTGCATATCACATTAAAGGTCTCCCTGAGTACTATCGAGTTGTGTACTTTTTTCCGCTGCAGAAAACTTTCTCCTGAAGTCATTGCCGCAGAAAAATACATTGTCATGCACTTGGGTCACATACACCCCAGTTATTACATTTCTCATATTTTTTGCAGTTTTTTCTTCCATGGCTATAAGTGCTCTGTAGTGAATGTTTTTTTTTTTCATAAAAAGTCATTTTTTCACGAATTTTGCACAATCACGAGAATTAGAAAAGTCCACTTTTCACCCAAGAAAGTCGCTCAAGATAAATGCGATCTCCAAAGCTTTCCCCCGCTTAATTGAAATAAACATTGTTAATAAAATATGTTCAAAGTATCATAATGCATCATTTAAGACATTTTCCATGTCCGTTCATGTCGGACCTAAAGTTATATGAAAAGTGGGCATTCCCCTTTGCCACATTTTCTTCACGTAGGTATGTGTGGCATAGGTGGTTACCGTGATCGTTTCTGTCTTTAAGGGAATTGAATGTATTGATAAGAATACGTTTTTGCTCCTCAGTTATATTTTCAAAACATTTGAATCTTTTGCACTCGCATGATTCACCGATTTCGTAAGATTTCTGATCCTCTTTACAGCATCTCGAATGCGACCATAAGATTTTATTTTACGGATTGAATTACACAATAATTTGTCATCATCGTTATCACTATTCGCACTAGAACTCATTATTTCGAAACAATAGATACAAATGCTCAAAAAATGTATCGTCCAGATAATAGGGACTAACTAACGTCTTTGCCTTAGAAAAGGTGGAGTAGTTCCGATTTTTATATATGCTATTAAGTTCCGGGTACCCATGGAAAGCAGCGGAAAAAGTATAGATACGTATAGTACCATTTATACTGTGTGTTTCGTTCATGTTGGCCTTAGGACAGGAGGTGACAGTAGTCACCTAGGAAAACAAAGCATTGTATGGCAAAGGGGGAGGTCGGCATATCAACCATTTCGGTGTTACAGGGCTATTCTCTCATAAAACACCCTGTAGCTTATTGTAATGAAGAACTTCATGGCATTTCTAATGACTGTATAACTCATTGCACACTATAATGTAACTTAGATCGTTCTTCTCCTATGCCCTTCAATGTGTATTTAAAGCAGTTACAATGGATATGAGACCAAGAGAAATCGGTGTGAAATAACATAGATTACATAAACACAGCGACTAAGAATACGTCTATAATAACGCCTAAAATCGCTTCTTTGAAATATTTTTAGTATCACATCAAGTAATTTTACAGGATTTTACGTTTTAAACAAGGTTTTTATACCGTCAAAAGGCATTATAAGTGTTTTCCAATAAGAGATGTTATTTTAATTAGCCCGCTATTTCGGTAGATGTCACTTTAGGAGCTGTCATTTTTTGACATTTGACAAGTAGAAACTACGCCATTAATAAAAATGGAACGATACACGATTCAACAACGCATTGAAATTATTAAAATTCACTATAAATAAGGTGAAAATGTGGCAGATACGGTTCGTAAAACTCGAACATTTTTGTGTCGTCGTGAAGCACCTTGTCGGACCGCAATACAGAAATTGGTAGAAAAATTCGAGCTGTCGGGACAAGTTAGTGATGTGAAGAATAAAACCGAGAATATTGCTTCTGTAGCCGAAAGTGTTGAAGAAAACCCAGGTTTGTCCATTCCTCGTCGTTCTTTGGAATTAGGCATTCCACAAACGTCATTACACCGTATTTTGCATAAAGATTTGGGTCTTAAGGCTTATAAAGTTCAGTTAACACAAGAACTCAAGCCGGCCGATCATCAAAAACGTCGAGCCTTTGCTGATTGGGTCCTTGAAATGCATGAAAATGATCTGGAATTCCATCGAAAACTCATCTTGAGTGATGAGGCCCATTTCCACCTCAATGGCTTCGTCAACAAGCAAAATTGTGGCATCTGGGGCTCGGAAAACCCAAGAGCTATCGACAGATAATTAATAATTTTTTATGGCCGGAATTGGATGGAAATGATCTGGACAACGTTTACTTTCAACAAGACGGCGCTACGTGCCATACAAGCAACGAAACCATTGATCTTTAACGGGAAAAGTTTCCGGACCGTGTTATCTCTCGAAGAGGTGATCACAATTGGCCACCGAGATCTTGTGACTTAACACCTTGCGACTTCTTCCTTTGGGGCCACGTGAAAGAGAAGGTCTACGCCAACAGCCCAGCGTCGATTCAAGACCTCAAAGATGGAATTCGTGAGACTATCGAGGACATAGGGCAGCGATTTGGTTATGGAAAATTTCATGAAAAGGATATGGTCCTGTTGGCGTGGTGGTCACTTGGCTGAAGTTATTTTCCATTATTAACGGCATACCTTCCTCTTTATAATGAAATAAAGATCCGATCATTTATCTCAAAAAATGTCATTTTTCTTTGAATATCAAAATAACAGCTCTTATTGGAAAACCCTTTATAACAACGGAATAGAGAGATTACGAGATTTAGTCAGATGTAACATTTTTCGGAGTTTCTGTATATAGAAATTAAGATAATTGAATGTAAGAAAACCGAAACACGCAGATTTTACAGTTTTCAGTGTACTAAAATGAGGCTGTTTTTCTCAAACAGTGGAAATTTTCGGTGTATATTCCTTTACACGAGAAAGGCTGCAAGTGTTATATTTTTAAATACAGACTACAAAAATCTCAGTTGTATTGCTAAAATATTTGTAGCCCTGATTTGCGATGTTTTGTAATTCTACAATATTATATAAATTGTGATCTTAATCAAAATCTACTACATTCATTTGTTGAATTTTACCAATTTCTTTGTATCTGCTATTTAAGGCAGAAAGCGTGTAGATTGCATTTTGAACAGATTTGAGTAACTTGTTCGACAGAATCGATCACACAACTTTTGCTCATAAGTTGACTATTTTTGGTTCTCTTAATAATTTTTGGGTTTATTAACTTTTCATTTATGGTGTACTTATGCCGGTGATTTTTTAACTGGGATTGATATTCTGGGTCTTGTTTGGAGGTAGTACTTGTTCAGTTTGTTGTCCGTCCTGAGGCGCACTGAGGGGGGGGGGGGGGGCGGACGAACGGTACCGGTCATCCAGAAGGCAGTTTTTTTGTAAGTTATCTACAAAGTATGTATAAACTGTAATCTGTATATTATTACAAAGTCCGATAATATACAATAAAACCTTTAAATATATAATAACAGTTGTAAAGTCTTCAGATGGCCCCAGGACGCAACTTAAGAGCCCTATTTTCCGACTCCTTTTGGACTTGGGACGCCTATGGTGCCCCCGTGGGTGCGTTACTGGCCGTTCATGCCTTTTTTATATTACTTCGGCATACCACAGTAGTATGCAGGAAAAAATTTCATTAATATCTCGCTTCTTTAAGAGCCACTTTAATTGTATTGACTTTCTTCTTTCAAAACAAGAGACAAACTTATAATTGGTCTAAGTCCAATAATATTATCTCATAGAATTAAGATAAAAGTTGCATAGCGTGAAAAATCAAAATTTTTGATTGCAACTCCAAGGGGTTTCCCAATTTAGTCCATTTTTAAAATTGTATTTACGTATTATTTTTATGACAACGCTGTGTACAAAATATCAGTTCACTATGTCGACGCCTTCTCAGGCAGTGTTCAAATATATAGTTAAAAACTAAACAAAGCTTTGTATGGAAATACAAAAAAAGGGTTACCCGATTTAGTATATTTTTGAACTTATATTAACAGTTTGTATGAAACCAGTGGCATTTACAGGTTTTCTGAAAGAACTGGCCAAGTACGAGTCGGACCCGTACACGAAGGATTCCGTGCCTTCGTACAAGATTTAACACTATGTACTTTTTAGATCGAGTAAAAAAAAAGTTTATTGTATGGAGACTCCCTTAGTTTTTAATTTAATTTAATTTTTATTATTTGTTGTTATAGCGGCAATAGAAATACACACTCTGCGAAAATTTGAACTATGTACCTATTACGGTTCATGAGATACAGCCAGCTGGCAGACCGACAGATGGACGGACGGATGGACGGATGGACGGACGGAAGGATGCACGGACGGGCAGCGGAGTCTTAGTAATAGGGTCCCGTTGGCATCCTTTGGCTGCGGAACTCTAAAAACGAACCCTATCAAGGAGTTACCTAATTTATCCTATTTTCGAACTTCTAGATATTTTTAAAAATGCCGTCTTCAAAAAGTCAAGCTCTCTAAGTCAACGCATTCCCTAGGTGACACACAGATATATAGGCAGATAGGTTTGCAGACAGACAGATAGATGGACGGACACATGGATATGCAAAAATCAAAATACCTTTTAGTATTAAGCGGATGTGTCCAATTCTTTTTACTCTACCAGCATTATTTCTATGCGTTACAAATAGAATGGTATCTAGGCCCTACGGAATAAAAATTAGTTTGGTTACCTTTCTTTCTGTATGTCCGTCCATCTGTTTTCTCAATAACGAGAACGCGTGCACTTAGAGGGTCGAAAATTTGCTCATGGCTTTAAAAAACAAATTATATTTAAGTTAGAAAATGGGATAAATCAGATAACTCATTCCTAGGGTTCCAATACAAAAGTTTCGTTTCTCACTATGAAGACATATTCGAAGACTGCCTGAGAACGCGTCGATGTGAAAAGTTGAGATTTGTTACACGGCGTTTTCATAGAAATAGTAAATACAATCTCAAAAACGGTCTAAGTCGGAGAACCGCTTCTTGGTATCGCCATACAAGAATTTGTAGTTTTAAATATAGTGTAAAAATGATCAGTCCAAGACATTGTTATTGTACTAAAAATTCGTAATACAGGTTAAGTTAGGTAAGAGTGGCGACCATCGTTAAAAGAATGTACTATCAGCCACACGTACACCATCTATGCTTCATTGTGATGGCACTTTATTCAGATTCTGCCTAGAAAAGATATCTAATAGCTAGGGGGTGCGATGAAACTAGCCACAAGAGTTAATAAACCTTACCAGGTCGCCCAACGCTTTGTATGCTAATTCCCCAAGTTCGTAGAAAAAGTAGCTACCAAGCGTATGCCTCCTACGATAGGGCATTCACAGAACAGGTAATTCACGCTCACAACCACTTCCTCGTCCATACGGCTTCTGTCATTTTATGGAGTTTGCATATCCTCTGCATGTTTGCCAAAGAAGCAGTGTCCCATAATAACTGCAGTCAGATCACGCACATTATTCCGGTTCCTTCTCACCAGCTGTCTTGAAACCGCTCATGAAGTCAGTTTTCCCCATCTTTGATTTTTTAACTTAGAAGCTTGTATATCTAGAATTCGCTTCGTTGATTCTATGGAACGACCCTTCGGTTCTTCCACTAGACATATATTCATAGCAAAGCCCCTTCTGGACAAAGATTCCGCTGTTTCGTGTCCAGGTATGTCACTGTGATCAGGCACCCAACTGAGAATAATACTGTGGTTAGCACTCGGTTTCCCGAGCTCCACAGTGACACCGTTTTACTAGGCGTGATATAATGGTGCTCCAGTCCAAAGCTTTAACTGCAGCTGAGCTGTGAATACAGACGACTCGAATACTAGGTACATCATAAGTTGTACGTGGTTGTACGCAGCAAGTTTGCAAATGGCCTGGACTTCCGCCTGGAACACACTTAAGACACATATATCAGAGTCATTTGCCATGCCGTTACCATTCCATTCCTTTGTACTAGGAACAATAAATCTGCTGCCCGTATATAGTCTCCAGGATAAATCTTCAGTATTCTGCCGTTACCAAGGTCTGCTGTTGTCCAGCAGTTTGACTGTCTAAGTCTTTATGTACTTTTCGGAGCTATACATTTCCCATCGATGTCAATGGGCAAGAGCCAGAGAAAAATTTCCCTTGCTGCTGTTGGTGTTGTTGGAAGAGCACCGGTAATGCCTAAAGCGGTAGTTCTCTGTATTTTAATAAGATTTTTCAGATTCATCGCTTTGTCAAGAGCATTCCACTATACCAAGACTCCATATGTGAGAATAGGTCTTACCATATCGGTGTACAGTGCACGGTACGAGGGTGTAATCCTCATCTTTTACTAAAAGTTTTCTTACAGGCATACAGTGCCTTCTTGACTCGCTCATTCACATTTATCGGTCAGTTTAATTTGGAGTCTAATATCACTCCTAGGTATTTGGATTCAGTTTTAAATTCAAGAGAAATGTTACCAAGTTTAGGGGCGTGAAAGTCGGAATAACTCTCCTCCGTGTAAAAAGGACTAGTTCAGTCTTTGCAGGATTAAGCCCAATTAATTTTGCAATGCTCTTTGATTTAGTTTACTGGTCGACAATAGGAATTTTTGGAGACCAGGATGGCTAAGACATCAGCATATGCTTCTACTTTTATGCCGTCCCTTTGTAGAAAGATAAGAATACAATTAACCGCCACGAACCGCAGTCCAGCTGAGAGTACTCCTTGTGGAGTACCTCTAGATACCTTCCTTCTAAACTTATTGCTACCAAGCTCTGCATTTATTAGGCGGTAAGTTAATCTATCTACATGTACAGGATTCAACCCCTAGGCCGGTCAGGGCATCGTGAATGGCCTTTTATTTATTATTATTAAGGGTTCCCTCGAAATCAAAGAAATGCACCTATAGTGCATTCATTTTTCTAGATTGATTTTCCAATGGTTCCTACTACAGTGGAAGAAATGCACATAAAGTCATACAGTTTTCAAATACATAATGCCGGTGGTTGACAATTCCCTTCAAGGCATGTTTTAAATAAAGTACAGCAATTCCAAACAAGAATTCTGTGAAATTACTTTGTGTGTTAGGTAAATATGCTTACAGTTAAATTTGTAGTTTTGAAGTAACTTAAAGCGAAAATTCTTATAAAGTCGCTCGCATTTAAGTGCGTACAACGTTTAGAATTTTGGAATATTTTTATATTATTTATACAAAATATTAAGTTGTATGTATGTTACATTTTTGTAAGACATTTTAATGATAATTTTTCAATAGAATGACAATGCCGCGCGGAAAGTTGCTTTCAGAAGAGGAAAAGGTTAAAATTAAAACTTTCTGGGCTATCGAATCGCGAAATTACAAAACGAATTTCAAGATCTAAAACGGTTATCAACAATTTTATCAATTTAGATAAAAATTGTGCTAAAAATGCCGACAAGAAATAAAAAACTGTCTCAACGCCGAAATCCCTAATTTTTAGAGACAAAGAAAAACTAACTATTTGCTTGACAAATTATCGACAAATGAGAGGCGCCTGTTAGTGCAAGATTATGGTACGTGCATAACGAGGCGGGGCGAGGAGTGTCAAGGCGAGACGAAGCTATCTCAAGAGTTTAAGAAATAATATTATTGTACGCTGTACTATGAGAGTGTTCATAAAAACGCTGTGTTAGCGCGCGATGTGGCGTGACACTTCGAGATATCTCGCTCGACAATGAAATTTTTCATTTTTTCGCGAGGTGCAGCGCGCTAATTTTCATAGCTTACATATTTTTAGAGGTTTTTTTTTTTTTATATAATCGAAGGGTTTTTACTCATTTGCAGTATGGAAATCTTCATATATGTGCATAAAATTCGGCAAATTCCAGACCTTTCGTATTTATCGGTTTGCAAACAAAACAGTGTTTCATTACTTGATAATCATAAAAAAATTTCTTCAGAGTCTGATGACATAATTTATGCTCTCACTTCGGGATTTACAGAGAAACTGAACGCCTTGTTGTGAACACTACACCTTGAGATGTATCTTCACCTCGCCTCGCTAAAGTATGGTTTACACAAGCGAAGTTACTGTCCCAAGTAACTTCGATTTCAGTCCCCCACCTCCTCTCCTCCAGTTTACTTGCGCCAGTACGAAAACGATTTCCACTCACTTCAACTTTTTAGCGAAGTGGAGCCTGAGAAATAGTCAAATGGAGTGTATTTTCTGCAATTTGTGTAGTCATTTATAATATCATCTGACGTGGAACTTGTGAAATGTGAAGATATTTATTTTTGAGAAAAAATGGTTTGAAGTGACAAATTACATATTAAAAAGGTCATTAATTGTGCAGCAATGTAATTAAGGGCAATTTCGGAGGAAAAATTCTAAGAAAAAAGAAAGTGCCAGTACGTTCCTGGCATATTGATTGCTAAGGAATAATATTTTTGCTTATGTAATTATCTTCAAAATTTACGAAATTTCTTACTGAAAAATAAAATGCACTCCTTTGTATAAAAGTGCAAACACAAATGTTTTGACATTTATTAAAATAATTAAAATAAATTAAAATAAAATGGTGCAGGATATCGTGTAGCTATGTGTCCAAACGGGAGACTAGCTATGAATCGTTGGGACGGAGTCGTGGTGCACCAATTTTATCCACCGCCGCCCTGTTAGTTTATCCACGGAACGTCCGTCAGGTCTGGTACTAAAGGATTTCATTCAGTACGAATTGTAGGTGGGTCTATTTTGTTAAGAAGGTTGTGGGGTCGGACTTCTGATGGATGTCCGCCAGAATCGAGATGTGGTGGATTTTATTAAAATAGGTATGCAAAAATATATAAGTTGAATAATATTAATTTAAACGCGTGCAACGCGGCTTTAATCCGCAAACGTCTGTACTATCGTTACTTTATTACATCTGATGGTACGCAACAATCCAGAGAAGGATTTTGGGAAGAAATTTGGTGTGCCATGTCACCTAAGTTTATGAACCGTCTTCATTGTTGCTGGTGGGATCAGGGGGTTCTTTCTTTGGTGTATATATGAGTATATGATTATGTCTTTTATATAAAAATGTATTTGCTTGGAATATAAATGATCTGTGCTTGAGAAAATGAATTCGGTATGTTACGTCCCGGAAAATGTAACATTTATGGGTAGTGGGGCGTTCTTAGACGGTACTGTGAAGGCCCGATGTTTGTTAGTGTTAGTATAGATAAGGGGGCTAACTATTGGTTATACCGTACGACGTTTCATTCCAGCCACGGAAATCTTCAGCGGTGTTCCTCCTACTATATGTGGAGTGGGTTTGTGTGCCCGTTTTGTATTACTAGAAACACGAACTATGTGCTGTGTAAATTTCTCTAACTTCTAACCTATATTTCATTGGGTTGTGGAGGTTAATTTAGGGAGTGTATTTTCTATGATAAATCATGGTGCTGTTGCGTATGTGAAAGTACATTATATTAGCGTGAGATATTCTCGGTAAGTATGGTTAAAATAATAAATATATCTTATAAAATGAAAATGAAATGAAATGTAAAATATATTAATAATAAAATAAAATTTTACTATATATGTATACATATATATGGTATGTTAGTATGTTAGAAAAGTTGTTTCCCTCATGCGTGTTTTTACGTTTATGTAGTGTGGGGGGGGGGGAAGTATTCAGCTCTATTTTGTGTCGTTGTTGTATCATGGGTATTCGATTAGAATATCTCGCCTCGCTTCACGTCGTCTCGCCACGTTGTGCACGTACCCTCAGACAAATACTACATATTGATAAAAATATATCGTTTGCTAAAAGACAGAAAAAACTGCCACTTACGACCGCTCATAGCTAAGGCAGGGTACATTTTTCGAAAAAGTACATGTGTTGGACTATTTAATGGAAGAACGTTCTTTCCATCGATGAAAAGAAATTTAATTTAGATGGTCCAGATGAATACCAATACTATTGGCATGACTTAAGAGAAGAAAGTCAAGTGCGTATGAGTCGGAATTTTGGCGGTGGAAGTGTCATGATATGGACGGGATTTTGTATAGAAGGAACGACACTAATTAGTAAGTTTTAAAAAAAAATGAATTCGAAAAATTATATTGAGATGTTAGAGGACACCATAGTGAAACGGGCGGAGGAGTTATGTGGACATGATTTTATGTTTCAATAAAATATTATTAGCATTCATTTGGCTCGTATCATGAAAAAATTGTTTTGAGGAAAAAATATAACGGTTTTGTCTTAGCCTGCAAGGAGTCCAGACCTAAACTCAACAGAAAACTTATGAGGTATTATTTCCAGACGGGTTTATGCTAACGGGCGACAATATCAAACTATAAACGACTTGAAAGATGCAATACGCTCTGCTTGTTAATCTCTTAGCAAAGATACCTTAAAAACTTTAGTTGCATCATTGCCTAACAATATTTTTGAAACTATTCAAAATAAAGGAGGATCAACTAAGTACTAACAATTAAAAAAGCTAGAATTGGTCTAATAGCAATTCTTATGATACCCTAGATAAATGCCCGTATAAAATTTCGTATAGTCACCGATCTATGCAAGTTTGATTTCTGAAGTGGGTGTTCGTGTAAATAAGTTGTGTTCTTGGTATAACTTTGCTTGCCTTCTTCAGTTGTTCGATCTATTAAGGATGAATGAAACGACTTTTAGTATTAGAGCGAAGAAAGCTCAATCTCTAAAAAGTCCACCAAGTTAAAGCTTAAGAGCTCAATATCTGGTGTAAAAAAAAGGAGAGATATTATTAGTGAGAGCTATACAGCTCAATACCTTTAATATCAGCCATGTTGGAGCCAAGGGGCTCAATATCTGGCAGTTAAATAATACGCTTGGAGTTGTAGGTAAAACTCTGAATTTTTATTCTCAATCGCACTTAATTTATACTTTTAAAAATTGCTTACATGGTAAAAACCTTAATACAAAAAATATTATTTCTCATGAGAACTAAAGACTATTACAAAATTGCTTACATTGCTCATATCAGCAATATCGATCAAGAATATATTTAATCGATAAAAATGCATATACATTAACCCCTACATGAACAAGCATAGCATTGCTTCGATGCTTACTTTGCAATCTTTTTCTTATTGAACAAATGCTAAGTAGATATGACACAGTTATCGATTGCGTCATTGAGCAATTATTTTTCTTTCTTTTTTTAAGCTCAATGAGTAATGTATTGTATGTATCATCACGGTGCAATGGTGACCAGTGGTGATCATATTACATTTTACAACTTTCTTTCACTTAGTGTAAATTCATTAAATGATCGTAGAATGGCGCATGGCTATTCCGATCATATTTCTTTTTTTTTGTTGCTATTTGCTTTTGCTTGTCATGTTTGTTTCGTTTATTTTTATTTCTTTATTATTATTCGTTGTTGAGGTAGGTGCATGTGCATTTATTATTGTGGTATGTAGGTATGCTCTACATCCTTACCGTAAAAAGAGGAAAAAAAAATTTTTTTTTTTTTTTATAGAAAAAAAATTTTTTTGATTTGCTTATATGAGTGCAATAGGCAATTTGCATATACATGATTTTGATGGAGATGACAACACTATCTTTATTTAATCAATTATTTCACATTTTTAAATGTTTCTTTATAATTATTAAAGTTGATATGTACATTATGTGTATATATACTATAATACATATTATAATAAATGTCAGATGTCGATATCATATTATTCTAATGCTATGAGATTTCTATATTCTAATGAAATGGTATGCTATTTATATATTTTATTGGTTATAAGTTATCTTTTTTAGCCTATTCTTATGTACTTTCTTTCTTTTATTGTCAATATCTAAGTAGACATTTACTCCTTCTATTTCTTTTACTTCATATGGGCCTTTATAAGGGCTTTCACATTTTCGTTTATCTTCTCTTTTCAGAAGTACAAAATCTTTTACTTTTATTTCAATTGGGTTTATTACTTTATCTAATTTTTCTTTACGTTTTGTTTTTGCTAAGTCTAATAATATTCTAGCTCTATTGTGTGCTTGTGTTAACCTAAATTTTAGTTCTTTTGCGTAATCTTCATAATTGTATATAGGCGTATTATCATTGAAATCTACATCGTTCGCCAGGCTAGCGAGTTTTCCAAAGACTAGTTCGTATGGAGTGTAACCTGTATCAGAATGTGGTGTCGTGTTATAACAAAATGTATAGTACGGTATCCATTCATTCCAATTGTATTCCTGTGTGAATGATAGAAGATATTCATTTAGGACTCTGTGGTTTCTCTCAATTGAACCTAATGTTTGGTGATGATATGGTGTAGATGTTCTCTGCTCTATCTTCAAGTATTTGCATATGTTGGTGAATATTTCATTTATGAATTCCGTTCCCAAGTCTGTTTTTATCGTATTGAAGGTACCATATCTTAATATGAATTTTTCAACTAATGATCTGGCAATTGTAATTGCCTCCTTGTTCTCCAATGGTATAGCTTCAATATACTTGGTCAGTTCACACTGTATAGTTAGTATGTATCGAAATTCTTTTGGCATTTTTAGTGGACCAACAGTATCTATAGAGATTACTTCGAAACTCCTTTTTGGGGTATCCGTTATCACTAATTTTTCTCTAGTGTGTTTTAGGATTTTATTCTTTGCACACAATTCACATCTGTTTATATAGTCTTTAACCATCTTGTTTAGATTTTTCCATATGTATCTTTGTTTTATCTTATTTATCGTTCTTTTGACACCTGAGTGTCCGCCATGTGGTGAGTTGTGGAATTCATTGATTATATTATTCTTCATTTTAATATCTTTTATTTGTATGGGAGTTTTATATATTATAATTTTTAATTTTGTTTGCCTATTATTCTCATTTATATTTTGTTTCTTATTTTGCTGCAGCTTGTTAAATAACTTTTTAAATTCGTCGACGTTTATATAATGAAATATGATGTCATCTTTCGCTAACGATAGTGACTCTGTTTTCATTTTCTTCATTTTCGAAATCAGTGTCTCCAAGATCAAACCTAAGTCGTGATATGGATTATTGCTGAATTCGATTATCACTCCCTTACTATTTATTATTATATTTGGCAAACTATTATTTCCTTTTTGTAGCGCTTTATTCTTGTTAACCTCAAATTTTAACTTTGGTATCCTCCTTACTTCATTATTGGAAGTGCATTCCCATGCATAAAGGTGATCAGTCTCTATGTTAGTTGGGCTGCTATCCTGGGGTTTCTTCTTGTTAAGTTTTTCTATCTTGTTGGACATTGCTCTTGTAGTTACATTTATGCTTGCTGTGGGAATCATTGCTTTTAATATATCAGAATCAATTTTTATTCTTGATAAGGCATCGGCATTCGCATTCATTTTGCCTTGTTTATAATTAATTTCGAAGTCGTAGTCGGCTAGGTCTAATCTTATTCTTGTTAATTTGGAAGATGGATTTCTATGCGTGAAGAGACTTACTAAAGGTCTATGGTCTGTTACCACGATAAATTTTCTACCATATAAATAAGGTCTGAAGAAATTTATTGCCCAATGAATGGCTAATAATTCTTTTTCAATAATTGGTTTATTAAGTTCATGCTTTGTTAGCGTTCTGCTAGCATATGAAATTGGTAAATCAGATCCTATGTCACCTTGTGATAATACTGCTCCAAGAGCAAATTGTGAAGCATCTGTTGTTAATATAAATTTTTCTTCAAAATTGGGGTATTGTAATATTGGTGAATTTGTCAATTTTGACTTTAAACATGAAAATGCTTTTTGACATTCATCTGTCCAATCGAAAATGGTGTTCTTTTTCGATAGAGAATTTATTGGTCTAGCTATTTCAGCGAAATTTGGAATGAATCTTCTGTAGTAGTTACAGAATGCAATAAATCTTCTTGCGTCATCCGCATTTTTTGGGGTGGGGTAATTCAATACAGTGTCAAATTTCTTAGGGTCTGTTCTAATACCATCTTTTGCTATTAGATGTCCCAAATACGTTACTTCTGTCTGTAGAAATCTACATTTTTCCGGATTTAGTTTTAAATTATATTTTCTCAGTCTGTTAAATGTTGTTATCAGATTTTGATTGTGATGTTTTAGGCTACATCCAAAGATAATAATATCGTCCACGTATAAGAATGCTTCAGAATCTAGTCCAGATAAAGCTATTGAAAGCATTCTTTGAAAACTATTGGTTGAAATTTTTAAACCAAATGGCAGTCTTTTAAATTGATAGTGGCCTTTGTTGCTTGAAAATGCAGTCAATGGCCTAGAATTCTTATTTAATTCAATTTGATGAAATGAACTTGTAAGATCAAGTGTGGAAAAGTATTTCGCTCTTCCAAGCTTGTCAAGTACATCATCAAGTCTTGTTAGAGGAAATTTATCATCAAGAATTTTTTTATTTAGTTGGCTGAAATCTACAACAAGACGCCATTTTTTATTTCCGTTGTCGGATTTTTTTGGAACAATTAATAAAGGAGAATTGTATGGACTTATTGATGGTTCAATAACGTCTTCCTTTATGAGCTTGTCTATTTGATTATTTATTTCCTCGATTTGTGTCTGAGGAAGTCTATAATTTTTAATATATACAGGATTCTTGTCTGTAGTGGAGATTTTTTGACTGTAGAAATTATTTGTAGTTAATTTGTCATCCGGTAAATGGAAAATATCTGAGAAATTTTTGCATATTTCTAAAACAGAATTTTTTTGCATATTCATCTAGATTTTCTAATTTGAGTTCTTTCAGAAGTTTAGTGAATCTGTTGTTGTTTTTATGCTTGGTACTAGTATTTATTATGTGATAGTTATCAAGAGGTTCTATTTTGGGTTTGAAATTTTTGAGGATAATTTCTCTATCTAGCGTATTTAAAATTTTGATGTGTGCAACGCCTTTTGCAGGAATTATAGTATTAGCTATGAAAACTCCTTTTTGTATTTCTTCGCTTAGAACTATGTTATCTTTTTTTATATTAACATTGATTGCTTGTATTATCTCTGTTCTTGGTGGGATCTTTATCAAATTTAGATTTGGTAGTTTAGTATTCATTGGCAATATAGATTCTATCTCATTATGAAAGATAGAGATTGTAAAATTTTCATAATCAATTTTACATGAGTTTTGAATTAAAAAATCTCTTCCTAGAATTCCACTTGTCAAGATTGGAAAATCATCATCTACTATATGAAATTCTTGTGGAATATCTTGACCTTCTATTTTTAGATCTGCCTCTAAGGTTCCTAAAGAGAATGATTCTGACTTAGTGATGCCCGTTATTTTGCATTTTTTGTGTTCTTGAATTCCTTCACCAGATTTCAATTCATTGCGTTTCATAATTGATATGTCAGCTCCAGTGTCTATAAGAAATGACTTCTGGCCCGGTGATACATTTATGGATGTTGTTATGTAGTTGGTTAGGTGTTTAGTAAGACTATATATTCTTATTGCATTTATTAGTCTATTTCCCCCGAATCGGTTACTTGGGGGATTTCCCCGTTTCCCGATTGCGTTAGGTTGACTCTTCTATTGGGAAGATTTCGAGATTGGTTGCCATGTCTATACTGAATATTTGATTGGTTGTAGTTTTGGTGTTGATTATGAACTCTATTATTTCTTGAATATGAATTTGAGTTCATATTAGGACGATTTATAGCATAATTTTGCGAAAATCTACGGTTATTATGATTGTTATTTCGTCCGATGTTGTTAAATTGTTGACCTCTTGGATTGAATGAATTCTGTGCATGTCGGTTTTTTCTATAATGATGGACATATGTTTGCGGTCTTGGTACTTCAACTTCAGCCGCAATTTGTATTGCTTCTTGCAATGTTTTAGGCCTTGCCGTGAAAATTGTCGCCTTTATCTGTTCATTAAGTCCATTCTTAAATGCATTCAATGCTATTTGGTCATTGAGTTTCGCAATTATTGTTCTATTTTCTTCACCTTGCTCTGTTATCTGTATAGAGTTTAATTGAGCAACCAAATTTTCTATTTTTGTGGCGTAGTCTGTAATTGTTTTACCAGACTGAGTTATTTTTGTTAACTCTGTTTGTATGCTGAGTGGTGTTTTCGTGCTTTTAAAGATGTCACGCAACGTTTTCTGTAGCGAGTCATAGTTTTTTTCAATTGTGATATAGCTTATCTTGTTTTTGACTGCTGCTGAGAGTCTTGTCTTTAAAACAAAATCTATTAATCTGCTTTTCTGCTCATTATTTGCTAGATCACTATGCATAAAATGCACTAAATTTAGAAAGTTGTCCAGATTTTTTATTTCTCCATTAAATTCTGGAATAATTTTTATGGCTGTAGCTATATCAAATGTTGCCATTTTTGGTTCTGAGTCCTTATCTTTTAATAATTCATTTGATTCTGAGTCCGTTTCTTCTAGTAATTCATTAGTTTTCTGTATCAGTATTAAATCTAGTTCTGTGTATTTTGCCTCAAATTTTTCTTTTTGTTTGAGTGCGACAATCTCATCTTGCTTATATGCAGTTTTATATATGTTATTAAAGTTATCTTTTATCTCTCTGGCTTGTTTAGTTTTGCCTAGTATATGCGCGGAAGTGTATGTTCTATTTCGAGTCTTTTTAAAATTTTCCAATATTTTATCTAATTGTGAGATTAATTCCTGTAAACTCATTATTCTATATATCTGTTTAGTTATACTCTAGCTATGGCTATCTGTCTATCTACCTTTTTAATGAAATATTTTTTTATTTTTATTGCTATTAAATATAAAATAACTAGAATTCCTAAAATGAGTAATATTAGCTCTAAATCTGAAAGTATTCTATTCCCTTGCTCTGTATTATTTGTTGCTGAACCTGCATTATTGTTTATTATAACCTCTTCTTTGGATTCTTTCGACTGTTTTTTACCCATTTTGAGTGACAAAAAAAAAGAATGGTAAGCAAAAAAAAAATGAAGGATTAGCTGTGAGCTGATATTGAAGGTAAAAGAAAGAGAATAATATGTAAATGTAAATAACAATATGCCATGTAAATAATGTAAATAAGTTGATATTTTATTTTTTTGTATATATATATAATGTAATAGTTTATGACTAATTAAAGGTTTATTTATAACATTTTTTTTTATATATATATTTTTTTTTATTTATTCCTTCTCTTTTTTTGTTTTTCTTTTCTTTTCTCCTTTCTTTCCTTTTTTAGCTCTGCTATTTTCATCAGGAACTTCTTTCTCTGCTCCCCTTGTGATATCACAGCCAGACGGTGATATTCGCCGATTTCTCTTCTAAATTTTGCTTCGAAGCCAGCTCTTCTTTTTGTATAATTTTCCTTTGGTGGTTGTACTTGAGTTTGTTGGTTCTTGTTTCTGCTTCGGTACTCCTCTATTGTGATGGGCCTCGGTCCTTTGGTGGGGTCCCGTAAAGCGTCTATCAGGGATTCCTTTAACTCTTTCCAGGTTTGTAGAGTCTCTTCAAAGATTCGGTCCGCAGGGTCGCCATGTAAATAAGTTGTGTTCTTGGTATAACTTTGCTTGCCTTCTTCAGTTGTTCGATCTATTAAGGATGAATGAAACGACTTTTAGTATTAGAGCGAAGAAAGCTCAATCTCTAAAAAGTCCACCAAGTTAAAGCTTAAGAGCTCAATATCTGGTGTAAAAAAAGGAGAGATATTATTAGTGAGAGCTATACAGCTCAATACCTTTAATATCAGCCATGTTGGAGCCAAGGGGCTCAATATCTGGCAGTTAAATAATACGCTTGGAGTTGTAGGTAAAACTCTGAATTTTTATTCTCAATCGCACTTAATTTATACTTTTAAAAATTGCTTACATGGTAAAAACCTTAATACAAAAAATATTATTTCTCATGAGAACTAAAGACTATTACAAAATTGCTTACATTGCTCATATCAGCAATATCGATCAAGAATATATTTAATCGATAAAAATGCATATACATTAACCCCTACATGAACAAGCATAGCATTGCTTCGATGCTTACTTTGCAATCTTTTTCTTATTGAACAAATGCTAAGTAGATATGACACAGTTATCGATTGCGTCATTGAGCAATTATTTTTCTTTTTTTTTTTAAGCTCAATGAGTAATGTATTGTATGTATCATCACGGTGCAATGGTGACCAGTGGTGATCATATTACATTTTACAACTTTCTTTCACTTAGCGTAAATTCATTAAATGATCGTAGAATGGCGCATGGCTATTCCGATCATATTTCTTTTTTTTGTTGCTATTTGCTTTTGCTTGTCATGTTTGTTTCGTTTATTTTTATTTCTTTATTATTATTCGTTGTTGAGGTAGGTGCATGTGCATTTATTATTGTGGTATGTAGGTATGCTCTACCAATTTTATGTATTATGTTTTTAGTACAATAAAAATGTCTAGGACTGATCGTTTTCACAGTATATGTAAAAAACCTAAATTTTTATATGGTAACACCAAGAAGGGGTTGCCCGATTTAGCCCATTTTTGCAATTTTATTTGTTATTACTATAAAAACACCATGTACTAATTTTCAGCTCTCTATGTCAATGCGTTGTCAGGCAGTGTCCAAATATATAGTGGAAAACGAAATTGTTGTATTGCAACCCCACGAAGGAGGTTCCCGATTTATCTCATTTTCAAACTTAATTTTACTTTTTTTTAAAGTCCATGTACAAAATTTCAAGTGAAGGCATTCTCGAGCTATTGTGCGCACAGACGGACATGCAAAAATCAAACTAACTTTTAATATTAGATTTCATCTAGGGTATAAAAATATAAAACGCATTTTTTTTATTTGACTTATGAAAAATTATTGAAAATATACTGGATGACTTTATATCTGTCTCATTTAATAACGGTAATTACTCAGCTGTTCAGCAAATTCCTCACATGTTCATACTTTCCTATTTGATGGAAGCTTGGCCTCATAACTGCGTTCGCGAAGATATCCTCGCCAGTTTCGGTGGGTGACTGGAGACCAATCACTGTTCTGCCATCGATTTCGAAGGCATTTGAGTCATTGATGACTGACCAAAGTACGGAGTACATTAGTATTTCAATCTGGCTTCAGACAAGAGCATTCCACTTGTACGGCTCTTACATGAGTGGTTTCCGATATTCGTTGGATGTGTGACTCAGGGAAGGATGTTGTTCACATTCTCCTTGACTTTAGAATGGCATTAGAGTCAGTCCCACATACACGTCGACAAGTTTCGAAGTCAATTTGGCTTCTCATCTTCTGCATGCAAGTTAATTTCCTCCTATTCGAATGAAAGATCTCAGACCGTCGTGTCTAACGGCGTAAAGTCTTCTTCCAGGGCGGTTTTATCTGAAGTCCTCTAGGGATATCTGAAGTCCTCTAGGGATATCTAATGATATCACTCTGGAGTTGCAGGGTGATCATTGCCATCTCTATGCTGGCGACATACAGATCTATGCTGGAGCCCCACGGAGTGACCTTTCATTTTTGATTTCTGACATCAGTGCGATTATCTCCATGGTTTCTAACTGGTCCAGTGCTAATGGACTTGGTCTAAATACTGAGAAGACTAAAGCAATAATCTATAAGAGTGGGCATGATGCTGTTTCCACAGCCGCTCTCCGTTCGATGACTCTTCGGGGTCAAACCATTCTATTTTCCTCTGATTCAGTTAAGAATCTTGGACTCTTGAACCGCACCCCCCTCCCCCCCATCCCAGGTTGAAAACATGGATTTTTCATTGAGGCTCTGAACTAAATAACATATATATATAAAAATCACAACTATCCCACCTTTTGTAGGGTAAAAACCCCTACTGACTGGACTAGTAATATGGTACTTGATGTACCCCTATATTATAATGCTGGCTCTTTTTCCACACAGTCATGATATTTAGAAAAACCCGACCTAGCATATAAGCACATGGTGCATTTAGTTACGGATAACACAAATAGATTTATTAAAACTATGACTACCGTATGACTGTGTGCAACTTACTGGAGTGGAAGAGGTCTGGAGCACACTATTAGTACTATGAAGATCAAAGTTCGACTTCTGGTGAAAGTTTAGAATTAGAAGTATAGCTATGATAAAATTTGGTCTTAGTCGAGACTATAATATTTAAGCTCCGGTTTCATAGTATCTTACAACTCCCCCTGAAAACGAAATCTTTATGTATTACACAAGTTGCTTTATGAAAGATATTTCATTAATATTCTTCATATAAGTTTATTGTTATTATTACTTGTATACATGCCTACTCATTCCTTAGTAAGTATCTATATGATTAAGTTTCTTGAATTCAACCTGTACACAAAAAAACAATGATAATTTTACAGATGATATTATATATGTATAATTGAAAAAGGAAATTTTTAGCTTTACCTGACTTCATACTATTCCATTGAATAAGATATCGGGCAGAAAACAAAGCTCGCCATAGATTGTTCGTTGTTGTTTTTATCTTTATTGAAACACTATCTTCGCCATTTATCATAGGGTCTTAAAACAGCCGTATTTCTTCTTAGGACTAAACCATTAAGTAATTCAATCCAATATTTTCTTGGCGCATTATCACGTTCTTTCATCTTAACTCGGATCCAATTCTGATCTGTTTTTGACCACCCTTTTTCCCCCATTTTAATTATTTTATTGAACCTTGTTCCTCTGTCATAATAAAATTTACTTTTTACACACAGTTTTACTACCCTACAAAGACACATTTTTAAGAAAACTAAGTTTCCCTGGCAATAATGTATGAATTTTTCTACTCATTAGTATTTCTATCGATGAGAATAATGAGTTTCTCGATGGGGTGTTTCTGTGTACTTCCCAAAATTCTAACTTACTTTCTTCACATTTGTTTAGGACTTTTTTCGATAGCTGAATCATCTTTCTGCAAACCCGTTTGATTTGGAATAATTGCGATAACTAGTAAGTAATTCAATATCATATTTCCCAGTTAAATGCCTAAATTCATAGGATCCAAATGACATATTATCAGCTCCTTTTTCCCTGGGAATACCATGCGCAGCAAAACTCGTTTTCAGTTTATTATTCACCGATGTGGTGGTCTTATCATTATGGAAACGTTTTCCTTTATGTTCCATGATATCAAGAGCAATTTTTTGAAATGGATACTCAGGGACTTCGTGGTGCATCATTGGTTCTTTTCCATTTACATTTCTGAATTTCTGTCAAATATTATACATTGATACTTTTTCTTCAAAGCCATTGTTCATACCTGGCCAGTATACAAAACTGCTTGCCCTTACTTTGGTTCTTTCTAACTCTTGATGCGACCTGTGCAGCAGGTCTAACACATAATTTCTTAAAGTTACTGGTATAAATACGCTGTCATTTACAGAGATTAAACCATCAACCAATGCAAGGTCATTTCTGATTTTCCAGAAAAATCTAATATTTTCGTTTAAGTCCTGCTTCCTTTTTGGCCAACCTTCTTCGAGCACTTTCCTAATTTATCTTAAAATTTTTATCGAGTGCACTACTTCTGTCATAGATACTTAATTCCTTGCTCATCTTCACAAAAGTTTCTCGATAGAAAATCTGCGATATGTAGACCTTTTTCTGGTATATATATACTGTAAAGTTAACTTATAATTCAATAATTGAATCTTCATATACGTTGGGGAGCTATTTTTTGCAATTTCTTTTCCCATAATTCCTAAACGAGATTTGTGATATGTGGGCAACCATATATTAGGTTATGAAAATTAGAGCACACAAAAACTATGGCCAGCAGCTTCCTTGTCTATCTGGGCGTACTGAATTTCTGCATCATTTAAATTCCGAGATACGTGATAACTATTTTGAAAAAGATAACATCCTAACCCATACTTCGATGTTCCCTTGTAGAGAAATTTCTTGATGCTTTTTTATCCCGAACAGTGTGAATGTGGAACAGTTTACCATCATCTATTTTTCCTCCGGCATACAATCTGCGGAGGTTTAGGGGCGAAAATATCGGCACCTCCATAACTCTTATCATATCCCCTAATCCTTCCTCTATCTCCTTTCTGCCATGCTGTGCTTTCCATCATAGGGTATCCATCCCCTGAGCTTGGCTTAATAATATATAAAAACAAAAATGATTGTATTACAATACAATATCCTTTTCAGTATCAAATGGCTTCAACTTCAAGGTAGGTGTCTTCATTATCGTTTGTTTTATCTCATTTAAAATGTTTGTATGTTTTGGCGTCAATTCAAAAAATGTATATGTTTTTAGAAGTTCTCATAACTTTTGGGACCTTTCAGCCAAATTCGGAATAATATGTGTCATATAATTAAACATACCTTATATTCTCTGTAATTCTTTTCTGTCCCTGGGGGGACCTAGTGCACTGAAAGGTTTTGTGCGTTCGGGATCATCAGTGGAATGTTCTGAGCTGGTTTCACTACCGGTATAGTATTGCCAGAGTCATAAATAGTAGACTTTTTACAGCTCTGGTATTGCTTTTACATTCAATAAAATCTAATCCTTCAAAAACATCTTCATACTGTTCTTTCCAATCATATCATGACAAACTTTTTACCGCATTAACACATTTCATAGGACTAATGGCACATATCCTAGTAATCCCAGTATCGCATTCGTTTCAACATCAACAACTTTGTCTCGTGGCTTTGTTTACAATTTGTTGATAAATTATCAACTACTTATTCATTGTTCCTGTAAATCATTTTTGAAATATTAGACCTAAATAAATGATGTGCAGAAAATTGCTGGCCAACAATTGCTCGCCCACAGTTGCTCGCCCATAATTGCTCGCCAGGAAAGTTGCTTCCAGCACAATTGCACCACACACAATTGCGCCAGACACAATTACTCGCCAGGAAAGCTGCTCGCCAACAATAGATATTAATTTCAATTCTTATGGAGTTTTATATTATATAAATATAATTATTGTTACGCGCAATAAAGCGACACAAGCTACATCTGTTGGAAATGGAAAAAAAACTTAAGGTTTGTGACATCTTAGTAAACTTTGGGTTCGGAGAATAGAATTTACGGGAAGGTTCTAGGATAATTTGTGGAGTATAAATACCGCGCCTCTCACATCCACGAGACTCAGCTTATTTCAAACAGTGAAGTGAACGAAGTAAACTATTTGGATTGTAATAATTAGAAGGACAGTACTAGCGATAACTAAAGAGTTGATTTGATAATTGTTTGTGAATTTGTGACAGTAAACGGTAAAATTAAATAAAGAAAGAACTTTTGAATTATATCCAAAATATTGTGTTTTAAATAACGAACTAAGGCCACGCACATAACATTATTATACCGATATTAGAAGTACTTGTAGTTTTAAATGTTCTCAGTGTTGTACTTTATTTCGGGGAAAATTTTTTAAAATCAAAAGAAAGAGAAAACAGTTTTGTAAATATCATCAGTCTAAAAGTGTCGTGACGATGCTAAGTTTCGAGCAATAAATACTCAAGATGGAACACATAGCATTGTTGCTGATTCGTATACTAATTTGTCAAAATCTGTAGCCGGACAGATGCCACGTATGGACAGCATGAAAAGGACAACACGAAATATAAGAAACGCGAAAAACTGTCTATCAGCAACTCCAATTCACTTTCAGAATTACAAATACCCGAATTTTATCAAAAGACATTCGAACGAGTACAGTTTTTATTACTTGATAGCAACGATAGAAATAACAGAACTGAACATCTTTTTTATTTCATAGTGAAATGATTTCGTCATACAAAAAATAAATTGTCACAACAAAATAATTTTGTTAACATAAAAAACATGTACGCAACCAAAGCACCAAATCGGCACATATTTTCCAGCAGGCAACAAATGCAAGCTTTGCATTTTGTAGAAGTTATTAACCTCGGGTCAATAATAATGTACAAATTTGCCGCGTTAGCATTAAATTAGTATGTTGCATGAGTAAATTTCCAATATTTGTAAATATATGTTATGTTAGCAATAATTTAGTATTTAAGTCATATGATAAAATGAATAAAGACAGTTTTGATCTAAAACGCAGAGTGTTTTAATTCTTTAGACTCAAATTAAGTTTGAGTTTATTACAGTCGCATTACATGGTCCTTCGAGCGGTAATTTAAGAAACAACAATAATTCAAGAAATCTTGAATTATTTTCTTAATCATAATCCAAAAAAGTTCTTCCAGCGACTTCGTGTTTAATTCAAGAATCTTTGAATTATTTTTGGAAGGAAGTAACAGCAATACAACTTCGTGTTTAATTCAAGAATCTTTGAATTATTTTTGGAAGGAAGTAACAGCAATACAACTACGTGATTAATTCAAGAGTCTTTGAATTATAATTACAAAGCAATAAGCCAATACTAGCTTCGCAAGAAACAATTCAAGAGCCATTGAATTGGTGATAATAATTCAAGAATCTTTGAATTATTTTCCTCACTTTGCATCATCAACCTATCTTAAAAGATCCAGATAGCCACAAAAAGATTCAAATTAAGTTTGAATTCTTTTTAGATCAAAATCAAGATGCCAACAGATCCATTGCATGAGGATTCACTAAAGGCCCAGAAGCACCTATTGAAGGCCCAGAAGAAAATAGCTGGAGATATTGAAAGATTCAAGACCAATCTCACCAAAGACCCACTGGAACGGAGAATCCCAGAAAAGTTGGTAGACAAACGACTCCAACTAGAAGAATACTGGGAAAGCTTTAATGAACTGCACATAGATATAGTGACCTGCATTAGTGAAGATCACGCGTATTTCAAAGAAGACGTTTTTAGTAAAACAAAGGCGATATACATTGACGCTATCAAGATCATTGAAAAATACGAAGCGATAAATAAAGCTACAGAGCCAAATTCTCCAGTACCATCCACTACAAAGCAGACTATCAACCCAACAACAGACATGCCAACACTTTCTCTCACCACTCCCGAGTTGGACACACAAACAACAATATCCGCTGCCAGTCCAGCCAATCCCAGTGGCGCTATACAGCAGCCAGTTCCACCAATGGCCTACTTACATCAGAACAACACCAATAACTTTCCGAAACTTCCGCCAATAAAAATACCTAAGTTTAGCGGAAACTATAAGGAATGGAAGACGTTCATCGACATCTTCACCCAAGTAATAGATCACAACCCTTATCTGAGCAAAGTTGAAAAGATGCAGTACCTTCTTTTCCATCTTGAAGGTGAAGCAAGGAAGGTTATCAGTCATCTCCAGCTGAGCAATGAGAACTACAATATTGCCATTCAACTGATAAAGGCTAGATTTAACAATAATAGAAAGATCGTTACTACGTACATCAATACTATCATAGACGCAAAGAAAGCCGAGCACAGATCTCAAGAGGATATAATTATGCTTTATGACACATTAAGGGAATGCCTCGCTGCATTAAAGAATTTAAACTGCAATACAGATGAATGGGATGCTATGATTGTTTGTATTGCTACGAGAAAGCTCGACGCAGAGAGTCTTAGATTTTTTGAAGAAAGTCTAACAAACCAGAAAGAAATGCCTTCAATGACGGAGTTGTTCAATTTCTTGGAAAAACGTTACCAGATTTTAGACTGCATAAAAAGTTCAAGGCAGACCAGACCTGATGGAAATCAAAGCAACATTAAGAAGAGAGCATTTCACACAACATTGAAGCGTTCATGTATCTTCTGCAACAAAGAACATGCAATATATCAGTGTATGGATTTTAAGGCAATGAGCGTAAGGGAACGAAACTCATTCATTAATAAGAAAAATCTGTGCAACAATTGCATGGCCCATAAGGCAACTGAAAAATGCAGAACCAACAAATCGTGTTATTACTGCAACAAAAAGCACCACACCTTGCTTCATAGAGATCATGAAGGTGATGAACAATCGAAAAAAAGTATGAGTAGACCTGTAACCACATATAATAAGAAGGATAGCTCACATTCAAACCAGCCAATTGAAGAAGATGTAACGATTCTACACAATAAAACCAAATTTCCAAAGGTTTTACTACCCACTGCCAAGGTGTATTTAAAAAATATCTTCAATGAATCAATACCCTTTAGAGCATTGATAGACCCCGGCTCACAAGTATCGCTCATCACTGAAGAAGCGGTGCAAATCTTAAAATTAACCAAGGAACGTATTAAAACAACCATAATGGGAGTTGGCGATACTAAGTCCGCTAAATCCTCCAGCAAGGTAACTATCCAAATTGAGCTAAAACAACCAGAACGCCCAAGCCTCACTGCAGAAGCACTTGTATTGCAAAAGTTAAATTCGCTACTACCAGACGCACCAACAACACGAATTGATCCAACAAAGTTTGGAAATATTACACTGGCAGATGAGACTTATCATATTCCTGGACCAATAGATTTACTGCTAGGCGCAGACGTTTACGCAAACGTAATACTGGACGGATTGATATCAGGGCAACCTACGGCACAAAACACAAAGTTAGGTTGGATTCTCTTTGGTCGTGCTCCAGATACCTTCATCAAAACCAACAAGGTATCAAGTTTTCTGTCCACAGCTGAAATAGACGAAAAGCTCGAAAAACTGTGGGAAATAGAAGAAGACATCTCCTCTAGTCAGGTGACCGATCAATACGCACAACATTTCCAAGAAACACATAGCAGAGACAGAGATGGCAGATACATTGTCCGCTTACCATTTAAGGATAATGTTAACAAATTGGGCGATTCAAGAAACAAGGCGTTCGCTCGTTTATTACAACTAGAGAAGAAATTACAGAAATCACCGAATGACTTCGACGAATATAATAACTTTCTAATGCAATACCTGAAACTTGGTCATATGAGCCCAGCTGATGCCTTCACAGGACATATATCCAGAGTATTCTACCTGCCCCATCACGCAGTATTTAAAAAAGACAGCACTACGACAAAATTACGAGTAGTGTTCGACGGGTCCTGTAAGACTAACACGGGAATAAGTCTGAACGATTTATTACACAAAGGTCAAAAGCTACAACAAGACTTACATCAAATACTAATAAGATGGAGAAAGCATCGCTATGTCTTTACAGCAGATATAGAAAAGATGTTTAGACAAATCAAGATAGCTAAAGAAGATCGAAACTTCCAGCGAATACTCTGGAGACATTCTGCGACAGAACCAGTGCAAGAATTCGTTCTGAACACAGTTACATATGGAACAGCTCCTGCAGCTTACCTAGCGGTAAAAGCTTTGAAACAGCTTGCAGAAGATGAAGGCGATGATTATCCGGTAGCAAAGAATGTGGTAAATAATGACTTCTACATGGATGACATGCTTTCTGGTGCAGATACCCGAGGTGACGCACGCCTGCTCCAAAATGAGATAATCTCCCTCTTAAGCAAAGGTGGATTCAATCTAAGAAAATGGACCTCAAATAATCACGAGCTGTTACAAGACATGCAAGAAGACATGATCGAAAAGGGAATCCTAGAAATTGGAAAGGATGATACTATAAAAACCCTTGGAATACACTGGAATCCGAATCAAGACGAATTCCAGTTCAAAATGAAATTCGATAAGGAAGATTCAAAACTAACCAAGCGAATATTACTGTCAAGAATTGCCACAATTTACGATCCATTAGGGTGGCTAGCCCCAGTAATAGTAACAGCCAAGCTCATCATGCAAGCTATATGGCAAACAGGCACAGACTGGGATCAAGTCCCACCGCCAGAAATAACAAAGGCATGGAAAAGGCTAGAAGGGGAGATGCAGGAACTGCAATCGATCAAAATTCCACGTTGGATTAACCACAGAACAGGCCAAGTAATGCAGCTTCATGGTTTTTGCGATGCCTCTGAAAAGGCATACGCAGCCGTTATTTACACAAGAACAGTAGACGCATTTGGTAAAATACACACAACTCTTCTAGCGGCTAAAACTAAGGTAGCACCCCTGAAGCAAAAAATCACGCTACCAAGGTTGGAACTATGTGGCGCTTTGTTGTTGGCACAATTACTCAAGTCAACTGTTGAAAACTTGGAAGTAAGCACACCTCAGATATTCGCCTGGTGCGACTCTGAAATCGCTCTAGCATGGATAGCAAAAAATCCAAATAATTGGCACACCTTTGTGGCAAACAGAGTAAGCCAAATACAGAGCATGTTTAATACAAGTATATGGAGATACATATCTTCCCAAGAAAATCCTGCGGACGTTGCATCAAGGGGTACCACCCCAAACAAATTGGCTACGCACAACCTCTGGTGGAAGGGTCCACTATGGCTAAGACAACAACCTCAGGCATGGCCTTCAAACAAACTGAAACCGTTGACATATGAAGAAGCAAAAAAGGAAGTAACGGTTTTGCAAGCAACGATTTCTTCCCAAGATGTTCTCACCTGCTCAACATACACCCGACAAGTAAGAATAATAGCCTATTGTCTGAGATTCATCAACAACTGTAGATCATTAACTACACAAAGGAAATTTGACTATCTAACATCCCAAGAGTTAGAGGAAGCAAAGAAGTGCATAACAAAAATTACACAACTCGAACAATTTTATGAAGAAATAACCACCCTAAGAAAGCGTCGACAGCTGAAGAAAACCAGCAAGCTGCTTTCGCTACACCCATTACTGGACAATGAAGCCATTTTGCGGGTTGGAGGAAGACTGGGAAACTCTGATCTTTCAATTGATACGAAGCATCAAATATTACTACCTCAAAAACACCACGTCACCAACCTTATCATTGATTATGCTCACCATCAAACCTTACATGGAGGCACGCAACTTACCCTGAACTACATACGGATGAAATTTTGGATAATTGATGGTAAACGAGTTGTACAAGGAAGAATTCACAAGTGTGTAACTTGCATAAGACATCGTCAACAAAGCATACAACCTGTAATGGGTAATCTACCAGCAGTGCGAATAACCCCATCTCCACCATTTTCACACAGTGGGGTTGATTATGCTGGCCCATTTATCACTAAAATGTCTAAAGGGAGAGGCACCAAAACCATAAAGGGTTACATAGCTCTTTTCATTTGTATGGCAACAAAGGCAGTACACTTGGAACTGGTAAGTGATCTCACCACAGATGGCTTCCTGGCAGCTTACAGGAGATTCGTTGCCCGCCGGGGAAACTGTAAACAGATATTTAGTGATAACGGCACCAACTTTGTCGGAGCTCGGAACAAAATGGAGAAGGACTTGGAGCTTATCATACGCAATTCCACCAAACAAGCAGCAGAAACTTTGGCCAATGACGGAACCGAATGGAAGTTTATTCCGACTGCCAGCCCACATTTTGGAGGTCTTTGGGAAGCTGGTGTAAAATCGGTTAAAGGACACCTAAAGCGTATTTTGGGAGAAACGCTCCTAACTTATGAAGAGTTCACCACAGTCCTATACCAGGTCGAAGCTTGCTTGAACTCAAGGCCAATAGGACAACAGTCCAGCGACCCCAGAGACCTAGAGCCATTGACCCCAGGCCACTTCCTGATAGGGCGCCCTCTCATAGCACCACCTGAACCGGATATTCAATGTAAACACTTACATCAAAGATGGAAATTGGTTACAAGGTTATATCAGGATATATGGAAAAGGTGGTCACAAGAATACTTGACCCTCTTGCAACAGCGGACAAAATGGAAAACAGAACACAAGGGTCCATCCATAGGAGAACTAGTCCTAGTAAAAGAAGACAATTTACCACCACAAAAATGGTCATTGGGTCGAATTCTAGAACTACACCCTGGAGAGGATGGAACAGTTCGAGTAGTATCAGTGAAATACAGAAATGACATCAGAAAACGCCCAGTTAACAAAATCTGTCAATTACCTATGAACGAACTCAGGGATGAGGATTCCTCTCATGTTGCCACAAATATGACGACCATGAATTCAAAGAAAAAAAGGGCTACAAGAAAACGACTTACAGTAGTTCAGTCAGAACCAGAGCTATGGTCTAGACCTGATCATTTTCACCAAATTGGTCCAGCTAAGGAACATAATCCAACCTTAACTCCACCGAAAAGGAGGAGGAGAGTAGCACCGTGCACATGGGCAACAAAATTCCTACATTCTGCCTTGTTATTATTTTATTGGTTAGCGGTGGTCTTCGCCCAAGACTACGAAATACTTCAACCGAAAACAGGACTGTATATTGAAGACCTAGGGAATGTTCAAATTAACCGAGGCAATCTCCGGCTTCAAGTAACATTACCACTAGAGGAGATAATAAGAGATCAAAAACATATTGACACTACCTGGGCCCAAATAAAGAGTATGTGCGAGCAAACCAAAAAACTAGCTCCTATTACACACTGCCTGGAGCTTTTTCAACATTTATCCACTAGAAGGCAAACTCTTTTGAAAACAACCAATGAAATCCTACAAAGAGCACAATCAAAGAACAGAGGGAAAAGAGGTCTTCTTGGTAATTTACTAAACAGTATTTTTGGGGTGAATGATGAAGTCTATAATGACATCGAAATCTTACAGCGCAATCAGGAAACCTTCCTGCACTCTACAAATCAACAAATGCTCTTATTGAATGCAAGAATCAATCAATCAAATTACGTAGTTCTTGAAAAACTGAAGAGGTTTGACACCAGGCTATCAGAAGTAATCTCCTCAGTCAATGAAATGAACACATGGATCTTAAAGGCAGACCATAACAGGCTCAGCCTAGAAGTGATCACCACCTACATAAGTGCTGAAGACTATTACGACGAGATCCAGGAGAAATACGATCATTGGATCAATGCCTTACATAATCAAGGTCACTTGTTGAACTTCATTACCCTTCACGACATAAATTCGGCAATACGGAATATATCCCAAGATATTGGATCAAACTTTATAATATTAGCCACTCCCCAGGATCGTTTGGAAATAAAGACTGCCAACAACGCCATAATATTGTACGGCTACCTAAGCATTATCGAGAGGGCTTTATACGACTTAATACACGTGACACCTACTCCTCACATCATAGATAACAATGCATTTGCCTTAGCTGACATTGATACAACTACATTCGCTGTCAACTTTGATCAACAGACATATTTCACCTTGGAGGAACAAGAACTAAAGGCTTGTTCAAGCACACAAAACAACGTTTATCTCTGCACTCCAACAATAGTGCACAACATTGAAGAAAGTCCCTCCTGTGTGCTAGATGAAATTTACGATCGTCATCCAAAGACAGTGTGCGACCTCCGTCCTATAACTTTAAACGGAACTTTATGGAAGGCTCTAATCATGAAGAACACCTGGCTGTACATGACTAACAAGGCTAGGGTTGCTGCAATAATCTGTAAGGGCTCAAGGCGAGAGTTATTGTTAAACCTTACCGGCATCATCCATATCAATAACGACTGCTACATAAAAACCAAGGAAGTGACACTCAAACCAACTCTGGACAAAACCAGGAACATCATCACCAGCCACATGAAGGAATTTCTTCCCAAATCAATCAACCTGGATTTTGCCAAACCACCTTCAATACTTCAAAGCGGAACTCTAATACAACCCTACGAACAGATACTCAGCTATAGTGTGAACCCAGAAGTATCATCAGACATCCTCAAGAAGACTATAGTTTTGCACTCAACAGGCGCAACATGTACGATGATTCTGATAATCCTGGCGATACTCTGTTATAAGTACTCAACGTGTATCAAGAGAACTGTTCTGCGATCTTGTCTCAAATCTCAAGGAAGTACCAATGACCTTGCGAAACAACCATCCCCAAACAGTTCAATTCAGCAACGTTTTGACAGAGTCTTAGCATCTGGCGGCCCCCAACATGTTCAGAACTGAACATCTTTTTTATTTCATAGTGAAATGATTTCGTCATACAAAAAATAAATTGTCACAACAAAATAATTTTGTTAACATAAAAAACATGTACGCAACCAAAGCACCAAATCGGCACATATTTTCCAGCAGGCAACAAATGCAAGCTTTGCATTTTGTAGAAGTTATTAACCTCGGGTCAATAATAATGTACAAATTTGCCGCGTTAGCATTAAATTAGTATGTTGCATGAGTAAATTTCCAATATTTGTAAATATATGTTATGTTAGCAATAATTTAGTATTTAAGTCATATGATAAAATGAATAAAGACAGTTTTGATCTAAAACGCAGAGTGTTTTAATTCTTTAGACTCAAATTAAGTTTGAGTTTATTACAGTCGCATTACAAATTTTCACTACAATAGAAAGTTATTACTTGTCATCAATAGAAAACTGGTACGCAATACGGTACGGTACGGTATACAATCCATGTATGAACCTCTGATTAGGTTGTCTTAAAAAATTATGAAAAGGGTGCTGGTTGGAATGATAAGTCATTCAATTTAGAAAAACAAATTTTTTTAACACAAACAAAAAACGCTTAAAACCAGAAACTTATTACAAGTAAATGAAAACTAATTCAAATTAACAAAACGGAAAGCAACAATTCGGTTTAATCCTACTTAATACTAATGCTTCGGTTTAATCTGAAATGGAACAGAAAACGAAATAACTATAAAAGTTATAGCGGTTTATAGTCTAGTAATGCTATACACCTTAAAGCTGTGTATAAACTAAGTATGAAAAGAGCTATAAACTTTAATGCGGTTTATAACTCCTGACTGATAATTTAAACTGGTAATTTAAACTAGGTATATACGTGAAAGCGGTGTACAAATGTTTCAGATATAAGGAATACTGCGGTTTATAGTTCTTAATATCTATAACAAAACCAACTGTATAATTTAAAAGACTATACAATTGGTGGCAAATAAGCAGTTTAAAGCACCGCTTGGAAGTTTGTTAATTTATAACATTACCTATGACTGCTCAGAAAGGAATGCCATGATCTGTGTGTTGTTTCTGCTTATATAGCCAGTTTGTTCGTTGCAAAGACTACTGAGATGGCCAAAAAATGTTTGGCGTAAACTTAGTAACGTTTCTATTATTAATATTTGATGTATGACTGTACAATGCATGCAATTATAAATAATAAATCTGCTCCGAGAGTATTTGCGCTTTTATCACAAAAGTACGAAGAGTCATACACAAAAATATTCGACGAGCTAAAACGTTTGAAACCCAAATTAGCACCAAATAATTATGGTTGATTTTGAGCAAGCTGCGAAAATGGTTTTAAGACTGTTTCCAGGAGTACCTTGCGAGGTTGTTTTTTTTTTTTTAATTTTATGTAATGTTTTTATTTCTGCATTCAACAAACTAGTTTGCAAAAGCGATATCAAGAGGATAGTGACTGCGCTAAAACTAAGAATGATATCCGCTTTAGCTTTTATTCCCGTTGCAAATGTAGAATGCAGCTTCGAGGACTTTCGCGAGTGCGTTGATTTTGAAGATAATTTGCAACCTCTATTGGATTATTTCGAGGACACGTGGATTGGTAGGCCATTGTGCCCTACAAAGTAGTTGACCAAAAACCAATAAGGTTGGCATCGTTTCTTCACTAAGTAATTGGTGTATAGCATGTAGGTATATTTATATGGATGTTCATTGCCGAATCTCTCGTTTATTGAAATATTATCGCTTAACGAAAAAACTTTTGTTGTTTTAGGAACTGTAGGATTTAAATCATACTCTTAATCTTTATAAAGACTTTTAGTTGACGACAAGTGGTTTGTAAATAATAATTGAAAATATATGTTTATGTTATGCAATGAACCTGTTTGTTAATATATTATTTGTATTCATGTAAAAAAGAACTAAAACATCAGCGAGCAACTTTCCTGGCGAGCAACTTTCCTGCCGAGCAATTGTGGCCGAGCAACTGTGGGCGAGCAATTGCTGGCGAGCAATTTTCCCGTAATCGAATAAATGCTAAGTTAATATTGAAACAACTTTTATTTTTTATTGTTATGTATTTCCTATCATTTGATTACTTGTTACTCTTAAGTTTGTTGTTCAAACTGCTGATACTGTTGGATGTTGTAATGATATCTACACCAGATGATGATCCCTGTGCTCTCTGTATATCATTGCTTTGGACCTTTGACAATTCTGCTACTCTACCCATTTCAATGCTCTTCTCCAAATCCAAGTAATTTGTCTCTAGGTACTTTTTCTGTAGTTGCTCATCTGTTATTCCAGATACAATGTGGTCTCTGATCATACGAGATTCTTAGCCTTCAAATTTACATTTTTGTGCTTATTTTCTGAACTCCAAAACAAACACATCGAATGGTTCACCGAAGGATTGCTTTCTGTTTTGATACATAAAGCTTTCGTATACTTAATTACATTTAGGTTCACAGACATTTCTAAAAGCTTCCATGACCTTATTATATTCTGCTTTGTTTGCATCACTAATTTTGAGGGCGTTGAACGATTGCACAGACTCCGGTCCTATCACATTTAGAGCCACAGCGATTTTTACCTTTTATTCTTTTTATCTAACTCTATAGATACATACAACAACAATTTTTATCTATATTTCCTTCTTGAGACAATTTCTTTACCTTCTTTACGTAGTCCATAGCTTTTGGAATATACACAAAATGAATATTTTTAAATGGGCGCCCACGTGGTTTTTTTATACTATGCACTTCATGGTACTTCGCTCGTCCCATATATTAAACCCTAATTTTTTTTCTTTACTTTCCTGTCTAAATTTTATTTTAAATCCTTTAGACTAATTAAGACCGCCTTCGCCATGTGATGTTTAGGAAACCCGATTTAGCATAAAAGCACATGATTTATTTAATTACAAGTATATTAAGCCTACCGTATGGCTGTGTACAAATAACTGAAGTGGGAGTGGTTTAGAATATACTACTAGAACTATGAAGCTATGGTAACACTTGGTTTTAGTCGAGACTATAATATTTATTCATAGGCCATGCAATATAAGGTAGCAAAATGGTCGTAACTTTTCCCGATAAAATCAATAGAAACAGAACCCTGTTCATGTCCCTACAAATGGTAGAGATGGTGTACTTTGACAACTGCTATAGCAAATAAACCAAGAAAATGATTGATAGCTGTACGAGATATGACGGAAAACATACTATAACGCAACGAATAAAATCAATGAAATTCATATTTCGGGTTTTGATTAATCGATGTTACTTGGACATAAAGGTTGAGGTAAATATGAATCGATTAAGATGTGAATATATATTCTACTTATCTAGGAGGATGCCTAGCGATAAAAGAGCATCGAATCGATCACCATTGTAATATTAAATATTGTAAATATATTATGACTTGAACATGAACTGATACCAGTTCTGAGAACTAGATATCATTTACAGTATTAAAAAATTGTGAATACAATACAAATAGTATCTTAGTAACGGTGATGTTGATGTTGTAATTGATTCTACTGACACATTGACATATCGCTGTCGCAAACACACTGCCTACAAAAGGCAACTTACAGAAAGTCTAAAAGAATCGATCTACTCTGTCAAAACAAAAGAGGATATTGAAATAGCCGTTAATTGCATCCAACAAGCTGTGGTGAGAACTGAGAACTGCCCAGGCGTGTATACAGGGAGGGGGGGTCACGGGGGTCATGACCCCCCCCCCCAAAAGAGTGCCACCTCACCTACGCGGTGAATAGAAGCAAATCGCGCTGGACTGTAGAGCACGTTGTAAAAGTTTCACAGGGCGATTTTTGTATGGTACGGGCACAATGTTTAGCTGACGCCAGCGTTTAATGCTGGTGATATAGCGCACTTCTCTAAATTTATAACTTTAGCGCTGCTGTGTTACAGAGATAATCTGCGGCAAAGCTTAGTTAATGACTAGGGTGAGCCCGCCGGCGATGCCCGGCGAGAGGGTGGGGATGGGTGCGACGTTTTCCCATAGGTAGGGGGAGGGGTTGGCTATCATTTGAGAGAAGAATGAAGAGAAACGGTCCAGAGGGTGAGGAGCAATGGACAAAAGAGTGGAGGCATGTCGGAATTTTTTTTTGAATGTAGACTGTAGATTGGCATGGTGTGCTTCGCGAGGGTGTGAGGGGAGGAACAGATGATTGCCTGTTTGTAGAGAGAGGGGTTGGCTACCATATGCAAAAAGAATGAAGAGAAACGGTAAAGAGGGTGAGGAGCAATAGCCAAAAGAGTGGAGTCAATTCTGGTTTTTACTCCCACCCTCCCCATCTTTTTCACTAAATTATATGAAGGGGGTAAAATATTTTTACATGTTCATAATACACTCATCGAGACCTTTCCAATGAGTGGTCATACGTTAAGATTGGATGAAAAATAGTAAATTGATGTTTTACCACTTACATACATACATAATGTATGGAACGTACACCAATCCCCAATTAGATAGGGGCTTAAATACTTTGAATTTTGATATCTCCTGAACGCTGAAAGCTAAGTGAGTATAACTTTCTCCTATATTGGAAGTCTCGATATTTCAAGGGAGCGCCGCGCCGGTATAAGGCCATCTTCTCAGGTACATGAGCGTATCCCAAGGTATATAGAATTCATGTTATTCCCATTACGAAGCATGTTCCACCATTAGATGATGTCATATCGTGAAATGTATAGGAAAGCACGGTACAGGGAACACAATACGCTCTCTGATCTCTCTGTCTTTCCTATAAACATGCAAGTACATTAGTCACACAATTACGTCACAGGCTATCAGCTTCAATGTGTCAAAATTCTAATGGGAATACTTGTCGTGTATCTACCTTCAGCGTAACCAAAATGCCGGCTTATCTGTGCGTGAAGTTCGGCCATATTAGAGCCTGACTGTCAAATTTCAAAGCGGGAACTTGGCACTTTGGTACTTTTGTTTATCTTGTTTGGAAACTGACGCATGAACGTAGTAAGATACAGGAAAAATAAAAATTTCCCAATTAACTGAGTTGAAATTTTGCACACTGGTTTTAAAAAAAAAAACAAATCGGGTATCTCTTTCATAGGGCTTTCTTTAAAAATTTAGTTTTTCGCTATATATTTGAAAATATTTGAGAATGCATCTACGTAGTGAGCTGAAATTTTGTATACGAATTTTTTTATAGGCATAGTTCACTTAGAGCGCTGAAAGTTAGCAGACGGCCTTTTTCATAAAAATAGTAAATAAAATCACAATGGACCAACTCTAATCAATATTACTATCAGTTGTAAAAGTGGACTTGGTTCACTTTAGCAATAAACCCGTCATATATAAAAAAAAAATAAAAAAAAAAAATTCCACTGTTAACAATCGAACCCATACCCGCCCTACTCGAGGACTTTGACCTACCGCCCTACTGACTGAGCCAAACTTCCCTATCCAGCTTGGGCTATAAATGCATATGTAGACTGAATTGTGTTCGATCTCACAGGGTATACAGACGCGTAAAAATTAATCGTGACATTTTATTTTTTTTTTAATAGAAAAATAAAATCTAGGAATACTAAAATTCGGTACATACAATCCTTTTATGATCACAATTGTAGGAAAAAATTAAAAATTGGAATAACCGTTATTACAATACAATAAAATTTTCAAATCACTTTTCAAGGTGGAAATTTGGCGCTCAAGAATTTCTGATTACGTCACGTTGTTCGTCGCAGGAGTTTGCAAATATGTTCAAAAAATCAGAAAAATTCACAATAACAGAAAATCGAAAAATTTCTGAAATAAGTGAATAATTGTAGGAGATACACGTGCTCAAACTGTACGCGTAGTACAAATCATTCCTTTCCCCGCCTTCCTTTTCACTAAATTATATGGTGGGGGTAAAATGTTTTTGCATATTCAAAATGTACTCGCCAAGACCTTTCCAATGAGTGCTCAATCGCTAAGATAGGATGAAAAATAGGAAATTCAGTTTTCATACATACATACCTACATGCACCAAGGAATTCCCTAATTATATTGGGACTTGAATACTTTGAAATCCGATATCTCCTGAATGATAAGAGGTAATGACTTCAAATAAATTTTAAAAATTATAGGACATAAGTAGCTATACTGGGCTTCGGCATTGCAAATCTATGTAGTTCAAGGGGGCGCCGCTAGGAAGCGCAGACTGCAAAAATAACGGTTTTTTGTCCTAAATCACCCGAAAAATTGGAGAAGGGGGGAAATTTTTGTTATTTTTGTAATGTAGTCATCGAGACCTTTCCAATGAGTGCCCACATGTTGGGTTAGGCTCGAAAAATGAAATCGTGATTTTTTGAGATTTTTTGATGGGCAAACCCCTTACAAAATGCTTGATTTCGCAAATCTTGGCTGGACTTGTCGAACTCAAATGCTTGTAGAATTTGAACGAAGTAACTGAATTGGCTCAAATAAATTTTAAACGATAAAGCAGGAATGTCAAAAGCCACTTCTTGAAATAGACGGTCCAGTTGCTTCTGTGGCCCCCACCAGGAGTCGTCTAATGGACCTTACATTTCCAGGACATTTTAATTTTTTTAAATAGGAAAATAAAATCAGAGAATGCTAAAATTCGGTATAGACAATCCTTTTATGATCACAATTGTAGAAAAAAATTAAAAATTGGAATAATTGTTATTTCGTATAACGGAATTTCCAAATCAATTTTCAGGACGCTGATTTCGGGCGCCAAATATTCAGATTTTGTCACGTATGGCGGAGGAGTTTGAAAATATGCTCAAAAAATCAGAAAAAAATCGTAATAAAAATTAAGCTAAACAAATTAGCATATTAATTAAAAAATAACGGGAATTTTAATTCATTCCTTAATATGAGCATGAAAATTAAATGACATAATGAAATCTATGTATGACAATCTTTTAAACCGTTTGTCGGATAGCATTGAAAAAAACACAATAATTTAGGGACAGTAGTATACTACTTCTAAATTTATAACGGGACTTATACGATTGCTATAAGTCCCGTTAAAATTAAAACATTTCAATCGTACGTAACATTCCCCATATAAATGAGGGACGAATCTAATTAGAATCTAATTTAGCGAACCATGCAAACTTATTTGGTTAGTTATTGCTAAACGACTTTGAATAATGCCTTGTAGTTTATTTTAGATAAAAGCTAGTGGATTAGAGATAATGTTAAGAGAAAAAAAGTGGCTTAATTGTTGCAGGATATACAAAAAATATGGCGCTGAATGTAATGTAATGACCGATGAAAGATAGTATCATACAAAACTCATCGGCGAATCGGTAATTAGAATCGCATCGAGATTTAGTAAAAAGATTTATTTTTAGGACAAATAGGGGTTGTAATTATCTACCCTTGTTCAGCCCTCCTTGAAAATTTCATTACTAAAAAAATGATTTGAAAATTTTTTTCTAAAAAAAAATCCGAAAATTTTCCCGTTTTTATTCCCACCCCCTCCACCAAGGTGGACGCAAACCTTAAATTTACATCATTTGTAATGCCACATATCCTAGGTATACTTTGAAAAAGGAATAGTTGAAATTGAACTAACACTTACGGATAACGATCGACTTTGGTGTATGAAGAAATTTGAAATTTTTTTAAATGACCCGTAAAATGCTCAATTTGGTCATCTTCTATCACAGATGAGATACTATAAATATTTTAAATATATAAACGGTATAGGATATTTGTAGTTTGAAATCGCATCTACATTTTGCCCCATAAAGTTAAATCTAATTAGTTTTCCGATCGGTCTAATAGTTTAGAAGAAAAATTAATAAGAGTAGAACAACCTCCTGCCGTGGAAATATGTAAATCAGGGTATATATACAGGTTATGTAATCATGGGTTATACGCAGATTATTAACAAAATTTGCACATGGGCTTTTTAAAAAGAAATTAAATTTGAATGTTACATTTCACATAATGATATGAAACCTACATAGCAATCTTCCAAATCCGTCTCATATATCATATTTTTCTTTATTTTTTTCTATATAGGTACTCTAATAATAAATGGGCCAACCTTGCTTTATGTTGAAAAAAATCCTCATAATAAGCATCAAGTCTTACTTTTACTGGTAAATTTATTTCCAATATAAGTACTGGTACTGGTACATGTAATGAGTACCAATTTACTTGAATATCATACAGCTCTAAGTAGCCGTCAAGAAAGGGTAAACCAAAAGCTTGAAAAAGATCTGTGCTTGGTTCACTTTAGCAATGAACCCGCCATATACATAAAAAATAAAATATTAAAAGAAATTCATGCTCAACACTCGAACCCACAATCCTTAAATTCTCTGACTTAGCGCCCTACTGGCTAAGCCAAACTATCTTACGTGGTTAGCGCTATAAATGCATATTTCAATAAAATTGTGTACTTCTTAGCTCATATACAAATGCTTACATACGCAAGTGAAAATTAGTTCCGCATTATAATATATTGAGGGGGTGGGCAAGAACCCTATAACTCGGTACCCTACGAAATTCGTAATAGTCTTAAAAAATCAGAAAAAAATCACTAAGATGAATTTAGTAAAAAGAATTTTGAAAATCGGTTGGAATTTGGCCGAGATAAAAAGGGTGGTAGTTTTCAGTAGCACACCTATGTACGTATGTGTGTTCATGAAACTAATTTAGCTTGCCTCGCAATGTAATTATGGGAATGAAATTTGTTTTTTTGGGAACAGGGTGATTAAATGGGCCGGTAGGAGCACTTCCCGACCCCGGAAAAAATTGAAAAAATTCCTCAATATTCCCAGGTGTCATAGTTATCATAGAAAAAAAGAACTATGAAGATCCGGTTAAAAATAGCTAAAATAAAAACAAAAGTATCTCAACAAAATGGCTTAAATTAAGGAAATGCCGGTTTTTCAAGGCGTTTTCTGACCGTTTTGGTCGTTTTCAAAGTTTTTATTTCTACTATTACTACTTAATTATACACTTTTTGAGTATAATGTTAGCGGATAAAATGAAGCCTGTTTTATTGGAAACGTTTATTTCCAATTAGTTTTCCGCTCGGGCTGATAGTTTAGGAGAAAACTTAATAATAGTAGAACAACCTCCTTTTACGACGGCTTTTTGCCGCTTTTTGCCGTGAGATGATGTAAACATTTACAATTTCTCTTTACGGAATAACGGTGCTTCGGAGGAATTTTTTTGTAAAGATGAAAAAGTTTCGTAATCAAACACTAATGCCTATGGTTGAAAAAAAATTGGAAAAGTAACTCATATGTAGTAATGGGGTATATGGGACCCAGATGAGGAAAAACTTTGAACTTCGGGAGGAAAAAATCAGTGAGAAAATGTCTCAAATTGAAAATAAAAACTTACTAATAGATAGAGAATTTTGTTAGCTTTAATTTGAATGTAAAATTTTTTCTGTAGGCGCATCCGTTATGATGCAGGGTCCGAAAAAGTGAAAAAGTGGTTTTCAGGTAAAATGTAAGAGGGTGAAAAAAATATACTACGAAGTATACTCAATTGAAATTTGAAAAACGCCATTCGATAGAGCTCGGCGGGGCTTTAATTAGACACCCCACATGCCAAATTTGGGGCTTGTGGGGGGGTGGGGGTAACAACCCCCCACCACAAAATCCCCCCACCCCAAATTTTTTTTTCATAACTTTAATCCCTTTATTGAATTAAAGACGAATCCGAAGTTAGTTTTTTCATCGGGTCCCCCCTCTCCCCGCAAAACAGGTTCGAATATTGAAAATAATTAAAGCAAATTTCTGAACTTCAAATACTATTATTAAGTAAATAAGGGCAGAAAAAGAAAATCGATCACACCAATTTGTTTTTCGCTGATGTTTTATTAAGTTTTCCAGAAAGTTTCATGCTCTTTGATGCGCTATTACTTATGTTTTGGGATCCCAAATTTGCAATAACTTTTTTTGTGGGGTAGCACCGTGATGCGGGTAGATGTAAATTGAACACCCTGTTAAATCAACCCAGTACCACCCTTAAGCGATATTAGTGCACAAATCGATAGTACTCGAAGGGATCTTTCATTTGGCGCATTCGAAATTTTCCGCGGACACCCCCCTCCCCCGCTCCACCCCCTAACATTTTACGTTACGTTTTACCTCCCCCCACCCACAAAGAAGGGTGGAGGGGGATGAAATTTCAGATTCGTAAAATTTGAAGTGTTCTCTTTCCAACGATACCCCACTCGACCCAGTGGAGTTGGAATTTCACTTGTTATAAGCCGGGAAAATGACCCTTACGTTTTTCGAAAATCATCAATTTTGTATGAAAATTTTTCGAAATTCGAAAAAAAATACCATCATGCTATGGGAAATTTTAAGTGGAATTTAGGTGTGGAATTTCATCTCCATGCGATAAGAAGTACGGAATCTAGGACGATTTTCGTGATGGCACCCTTCACCCTATTTCCCCCTTTTCCGAGCGTTTCGAAAATACCGTTTTTCTAAATTTTTGATATTTTATAGCCACGCCCATAGGCTTTCCAACGAACCTTAAAACATCTCTCTAGACCCTCAGGGAGTGGAGAAATAAGGGAAAATCTGAAATGACGATTTGAAAACTTCAACTGCGTGAAATTCGAAATCTATTTCGAATTTCGAATATTTTCGAAAACCAAAAGATAGCTTATGAAAAGATCTATAAGTTGTATAAATTTCATCCCCCTACTCCTTAAATTACTCAAGTTAGAGTTAATATCGAAAATTCCCCCCACTCTATTTTTCTCCCCACTCAAAAGTCCAAATGAACTAAAACTTGAAAAAATTGGTTCAGAATAAAAAGATCTTTCAAAAAAGTGCTATAATTAAAAAATCGTACGATTCAAATAAAAGTTATTCCAATTCGAAAATGTCTAACTTTAACCATTATAATGTAAATGTTCGAAAATGAATTTCGAAAAAAAAAACCCTCCAGGACAAGAGCTAAATGTTTTCAATATAAATAAAAAAAATTCATAAAAATCGGTTAATTAATAAAAAAGTTTTCATTCAGAAACCTTAAGCATGTTTTTCACTCAATCACTTTTTACTTTATTGTAGATAAGTTAAAACAGAGGCGAAGAAGATTGGAAATTTTTCGTGTTTTCTAGAAGGAAACAAGTAATGTTATATACTTATGTACTTATGCATTGCCGTCTTTATGTTCCAGGCCATGACACAAAACGATTTTGCTACTTGCAAAAGTATTAGAGTGGTACGATTTCGTACTTCTCTTAGCATTTGTTCTTATGGAAAAATACATTACTTTCAACTTCAACCTCCTGCACAATGTAAATAAGCCTCCGTACTAAAAGTTTTATTCAGGAATTGTGTTATTTAATTTCTTGTGCATTTACCAGTATATAAATCTAAGTACTTACTTTAAGAAAATTCTTTATATTTTATTACTCAAACATAACACTACACATAAAAATGAGAAAATGCGTTCAATTCTGTTGCCTTCATACCACAAATCACACTGGAAAGCAATCAGAGCTTTGAGCTTGCCTATTGAGTTATATGAAAAAAATAAGTCTTTCAATGTTTAACACACAGTAACTTCTTAAATATAATAAAGACAAAAGGACAATGTTAACCATTTTTTTATATTATCCCATAATGCTTCTATCAATTTAAAAATTTTTCCAACATTCCATATCAAATAATTCAGTTTTTTCATTTCAAACATGACTCAAAGTATTTTTTAATCAATGAATCGGCAGAGGTACACATTCGCTTCATATTTTCACAAGCTGCGCTTGCTCACTGCGCTGTGAATCGAACGGACGGCAACGGTTTTCTGTGTTTAACTCTTCATAACTTTTAAATTATAATTCAAAGGTAATTCAAATATTAGCCTATTTTATAGGAAATTTTGTTGGCTTTATGGTTGTATAATTTATACTTTAGGTTTTAATAGATTTTCAAAAGAAAATCAGTTTCAAACCAAAGTAGATCTGATTTAAGAACTATTTGCTCCCACTTTGAAATGAGCTTTCATTTTTCTGTGAGAAAACACATAGAGAAATGAAAGTTGGTATGAAGGCAACAGAATTGAACGCATTTTCTAATTTTTATGTGTAGTGTTATGTTTGAGTAATAAAATATAAAGAATTTTCTTAAAGAAAGTACTTAGATTTATATACTGGTAAATGCACAAGGAATTAAATAACAAAATTCCAGAATAAAACTTTTAGTACGGAGGCTTATTTACATTGTGCAGAAGGTTGAAGTTGAAAGTAATGCATTTTTCCATAAGAACAAATGCTAAAAGAAGTACGAAATCGTACCACTCTAATACATTCAAAGAATTCGATGTCACGGCCTGGAACATAAAGACGGCAATGACTTATGTCTTTGCATGAATGGGGGAAAGAGCTTCGCTATGCATTATTGTAGTGCGACTGAGCTGAGACAACGAGTTAAAAACAAACAAGTAAAACAGTTAGAATTGATACCCTAGATTATGCCCCTTCTGGGCAAGTTTGATTTTTGAAGTGGTTTTTCGAAAAAAATGATTATAACCAATTTTATAGAATTTCGTATTCTGAAGTTTTTAGTACAATAAAAATGTCTTGGACTAATCGTTTTCACAGTATACGAAAAAACTCTAAATTTTCTTATGGCAACACCTAAAAGGGGTTGCCCGATTTAGTCCATTTTTGAAGTTTTATTTGATGGTACAATGAAAACACCGTGTCCAATCCAAATATATAGTGGAAAACGAAATTTTTGTATGGCAACCCCACGAAGGACTTGCCCGGTTTGTCTTATTTTCGAACTTAATTTTACTTTTTTTTTTAAGTTCGTGTACAAAATTTCAGCTCTCTAAGTATACGCGTTCTTGTGCGCACAGACAGACGGACGGACGGACATTCAAAAATCAAAATAACTTTTAATATTATGCGTGGGTGTTCAATCCATTTTGTTCTACCATCATTATTTCGAGGTGTTACAAATTGAATGACAAACTTAGTATACCCTTAGATTTCATGTAGAGTATAAAAACGAGAGAACCTAGGATTATCCGAACGACAAAATCTTATTAAATCCCTCAAAATCCTATCAAATTATTCATAATAATGTACTCCCGGTCACAGTACTTCACTTTTTTAATAAAAAGATAAACTGCGCTTTGGCCCAGATGCTGAAAGGAGATGTAAAATTTCTGTCAAAAAAAATTTTCATTTTTCCCGAAAATATCAGAGAATCCAGCATTAGTTTCTCCCATTTAATCACTTCATCAGAGCAAAACGAATGTTCAACAGAAGCACGTGCTGTTCAAATATCATAGGAATTATACTAACAAACATTGATTATACTATAAAAAACATTGGATATTTCTCACAATATTTCAGCAAAGATCGGTTTTCACAAAAACGCGGGAGCATTTTATGAGAGTAAAACCTGAAAAGTCCGCCCCTTCTCATTTATTTATGAAAATGAATCATTTGCCATTTCCGTTTATTTGCATATAATCAGCGTTTTCACATTTTATGTCCATATTCATAAAATTTTTAAAGAGAGTTCGATTTCTTTTTGTTATTTTTTCTTCTTCTTTCTGTCCTTTTCTAGCCGTGTACATTTAAATGGAAAACAACCGAAAATATCTTCTATGTCCTATATTTAGTTATTCAATCTTTGCCTGCGGTGGGGGTGTTTCTTTGAGTTTCTTATGAGTACTAAACTTATTCTATTATTCTATTCTATTCTACTAATAGTGGCAATAATAGCCATTCGCTCGTAGCTCTTCATATTTGAAACACGTACGAATTTTTTTGAATTTTTTTGTGATTTTATATAGTGTCGAACGAAAAGTCATCTATCGTACCTATCACAGGATGGTAAGTAATTTTGGAATACATATTTATTTTATTGTTTGAAAAAAGGAATGAAATGCTTTTATATTTTTTTTTTGCGCCGATTACTCGTATATACTCGTAGAGACTTCTTCCTACTTTTTCAACCCCCCCCCCCCCCCAACCCATTCGAACATTTTAGTTGTGACCCCCCCCCCCCCCAGGCTACAGGTCTGGATACGCGCCTGGAACTGCCCTATGAAGCAAACGGCGACAAATCTAAATGTCCTCTGTTGGAATAACCACCTGACTAAACTCACGGCAAAGGTATGCAGGATATGCAACAAAGCGAAAGAAACATCGGACTGGAAATAATACAAACAAGCTCTAAGCGAGTATAACCGTATATAACCAAGCTGTGTTAAGTATATTGACCGGAACAAGTTTTTATCGCCTTGGCAATCTGGGTTCCGTAAAATGTACAGTTGTGAAACAGCTCTGTTAAAAGTAATATCTGATATTACAGAAGCCCGTGATCAGGATTTCCTAACGATACTCGTTTTTCTCGACTTTAGTAAAGCGTTTGACTCTGTCGATCATACTCAACCTTCTTTATAAACTAGCAAGCAATTTTAATTTTTCGTCATCTGCTGTTAAACTCATTGGGAGCTTCCTTTCACATAGACAACAAGCCGTTAAAGTGAGTAACATAATCATATTCATCTCTATGCTGATGATGTGCAGATTTACTACAGCAGACCAATTGGTTACAAAAGGATTGCACTGCGCGTATAAATGAGGATTTGCATCGCATATCTGAGTGGTCAGTTGAAAATGGGTTGATCTTAAATGCCAATAAGTCGAGTTGTATGCCTATCTATAAAAATGCTCTTGATACATCAGCTATGCCTCCTGTTTTACTTAATAATGTTATCCTACCGTATCAAAACTCAGTCAGATATCTAGGAGTTTAACTGAATCCTAAACTTTCTCCTGCTGTAGTCATATCATACCAATATTATTTGCAGAGTTTATGGGTCCTTTCGCCAGTTATGGGTCCATGGATATCTTCTCTCAACTGAGATGCGTATGAAACTAGTAAGAACACTTATTGTATCTCATTTCATGTACGGTACCATATTATTCCCAAAGTTAGACTCAGTCTGCCGTAGAAGACTTACAGTAGCATTTAATGACTCTATTCGATTTGTCTATAAACTACCGCGTAGTGCTCATATCTCAATGCATTCAAGTTCTGTTCTTGGTCACTTACTAGATAGTCACCTTGAACATCGTGATTTGTTCTTTTTGCATAAATTACTATTTAATAAGTGTCCCGAACATCTCTACAAGAAATTAAGATTTATGCATGATGTAACTCACATTATGGCGAACGTTCTTATTTTGTTCAAATCCTACGTAAGTGGAATCTACTGCCGTTTGACCTAAGGGCAGTGGGCTCTAGCAAAGAATCTCTTCAGCAATTAAAGTCCCTTTCATCTTATCAGTGTCCATCCTGGTTCGTCTTTATTTCTATTTTATTATACTTTGTTTAATTTCTATTAGATCTTAATTTTTCATCTTTCTTACTTGATTGTTTAAATTTTTACTCATTCTCCTTTTCCCTGTACTAAAATCTCTGTGCTGTAATCAGGTTTAATCCGCTTGCTATTCGACCATTATATTTTCATTTCAATTTTATATATATCTTAAGTCTTTATTGGTTATTCTGTATATTTGAATTCCACTTCTTATCTGTATGTTAACAAGATTATGTAATCTTTATACAGTAGCCAGAAATAAAAGCATTATATTATCTTATAACTGGGAAATCAGGAGTTCCAAAAGATTATCATGATAGAAATTCACAGAAGGTGTTAATGAAATACCTATCTGTGTTAGACTCCAAAAGGTCGTGTCAAAAGGATCCCGTAACACACTCGGATTATTAGAAAAAGGTGATAGTAGCAACTCTAGAACAGAAAAAAATTTGGAGCTTCTTGCACAGAAATATTTTCCAAGTTATGTAGTAATTGGGGCTGAAGTAGAGTACAACAGTCCTTCGATGGAAGAGTGTTATCGTCCCAAGTTAGAGGATTGGCGCGTTGCAGCCAAGATCTTCACACCACAATTACTCAAATGGGATATAAACTTATTTAAACCATACAAGTCGCCGGTTGAAGACGAGATCTTCCCCGCTCTCCTACAAAAAGGATTGTATAAACTTCTACCAAACCTAATTAAAACTTTTAGAGAAAGCTTTGCATGGGGGGATATCACCACAGAATGCTGGAAGGTAAAGATAATATAATGTATACCTAAGGCAGAAGACAAACCTGGAGCCCGGCCCGGGCCATATTGTCCCATAAGCAATAGAGAAAATATAGAAAGGCATATTAGAGACAGAGCGCTCAAGAAGCATTCACTAAGACGAAATCAGTTTTACTAAACCTTTCAAATGGTATAGAAAAAGCTATTGTTAAGAGATAAATAGACATTTCTTCTTTTTTGGACATTGAAGGTGCATTTGACCGCACCTTTGTTAAGTCAATAATGCCTGCATTGGATAGACATGGAGTGAACAGACGAGTTCAGGCAATGCTTTCCAGCAGGTTAATTAAGACGCAGCCGTTTGGTGAGGCACTGGAGAATCACACCACCAATGGTTGCCCCCAAGGATGAGTACTGTCTGAACTGCTGATATCTATGATAGTTAACGACCTTTTAGTTCAACTAAGCAAGGAATATATTGAGACGCAAGGTAATGCTTATGACCTTGCAATCACTATATATATAAATTTGAGCGCTTGCCTTCTAAAAAGCTTTAAAAAGGCTTACGATTTATTCAAAACTGATGTTCTATAGACAAGCTATCGCTCAACCCTGGCAAAACAACAATTATACCGTAAACGTAATTTTTCGTTCATTACTTCATGTAACATTTATACCATTTATCAGAAAAAGGATAATTATGAATTTAGCTAGCCGTCTCTCTTTGGTAAGAAGGTCCCTATGTCCAAAGATCCTAAATATCTTGGGATAACTCTCGATGATAAACTCAATTGGAATAAACATATAGATAAGACAGTCCATAAAAGTACACTAGTGCTGTGGAACTGTAGAAAACTGGATGTACGCAAAAGACAACCATCAGGAAGCTAAAGAAGCTTCAAAAAATGGCCTGTATGTCTAATTGTAACTGGGTGCCATGCGCACTCAGTAACGTTGCTAGATTAATGGTGTATAGAGCCCAGACAGATGGTTATGGTGAATAGGATACTAAAAGTCTATGCACCATAACTGAAAGAATAGAGGCAAATCCAATAGTGGATATGATGATATCAGACGAAATGGTCATTAAACACAACCTCTGTCTAGCTCTCAAAGTAAAAGGTACCAAATCGGGAGGAAATTGATATAAATCTAGAGAAGTCCTAGTCTATTACACCGACAGACAGTTCTAAGACCCAGAATATATATAGGAGCAGAAATATATGGTGTAAATCCAAGAGCTCATAGTCATCAAAGCCTAGGAAAATACGTCTCCAGGCAGAAGTATGTGCCATCACTAGATGTAGTAGTACATGTAATAAAAAATTGTGAATTTTACAAAAAGTCGAATTTGTTAGTAACCTGAAAAAGCCAGATTTAAAGATCTATACTTCACGGGAGACGTGAAGTGGAAAATCTAAATAGCCGCGGCTGAATTGTGTTAGGAAAATATTAGATTGCGATGAGTACCGATTTTCTTTTATTGCAGCAGGGCTGATCTACTTGCCCATTGCTGCGCTTTATTATTAAGACAAAAGTATTAAAAAAAAGTCGAAGATCGTCCGTGGCTAGACCTTAAAGAAATTTTTTTCCGCGAACAGGAAAGTGTGTTATTCCTATTCAGGTAGCAAAGATTGGAGATTTAAACCCCGTTGCTGGGATTGAATGTCAGTCAAATGATTGAATTGAATTACACTTTCAACTGGAGATTTCAACACGAGCTGTCTGTCAATCCCTCGTTGAAAGCACACTCTTCTCTTAACATCTACTGAGGCACTCACACACGAATACTTACCACATTTGTAAAGTCCGCCATTTGCCAACAATTTTTCCAAAGGAAAACAAATCCACGGATTCCATAGAAACTGCTGCACTAAATCCATCGTTGATAAGCCGCTTGGCCTCAAAGAACCGAGCGAGAAGTTTATGCATAACCGAGAAAAAACCTTCTCAGCCCAGTGCCTCGTAGCTACACGGACGAACCGAAATTTAATTAGGTGCTCGCGCTCTTACTTTTATAAAAAAAAAGGAGCATTCATACCGGACCGGATCATTTTACGGTATAATTTCTTACAACATGAAGCATAGCTTCCAAAACTGGATCCAGATCCAAATGGACCAAGGATGGATGTCGATGATAGGCTCCAGACAAGCCAAAAGATGCTTTAAAGGACCTTCACCAAAGAAGACCCAGGATGAATTCAGAATTATCACCTGAGTCCTAATCGGACAATGCAAACTAAACAAACACATGCATCGGACAGGCATATCACCCACTGATGTATGTAGCCTATGTCTTGAAAAGGATGAAACATCGAAGCAGGTTTTATGCGAATGCGAGGCCATTGCTCAATGTAGATTTCAGGCCTTACTTAAAGCCTGTCGGCTTTGAGCAAACATCATCCAGAAAATATTGCTTTTCCTGGGAACAATACGCCGATTTATGGCTCCAGTGGAAAGGCCAATAGCCCCGCTTAGCCCTAGTCTCATCTAAGTGTGATGCAATTTCGTGAATTGAATTCAGAGCAAAAAAAATAAAGAGAAATCGAATTATTCAAACATTAAAAGTTAAAACGGCAATATATGTACTTTATTTAAATAATTATTAATGACTATGATAAGGCAACCCGGGCCATTTCTAGCATAAAAACCAATATTGCTTGTAAAAGGCTTCACGCTTTTATTTCAACTTCAACGAATCACGATGAACTACATAGTAGTATGGTAGGTCACACGAGATACAACGATTGAATAAACTTCATTTGCATATTAATTCTAGTTGAGAAGTTAACCTGGCTGGAAGTTCAACAAAATTGTTTTGAAGTGACACCGACAGACCCTCATGCACGAGACAATTTGTCGCAGTACAACCTTTGCTCGCTGGCTGTCTGTTGTTCTGTTTGCACAACCAATCGCACGACACACTCCCACCTACAACATGTCCAGCCACACACGATACACTGGTTGTGCGCCGACTTTTGTCCTTGCAATCATTGTATTGTTTGTGAGCTACTTAAATATGTCATTCCGTTTGTAGTGGATAATATGATAACGCTGGTGGATTAACATGGATTGGACACCCACGCAACACGCATAATATTAAAATTTAATTTGATTTTTGCAAGTCCGTCTGTCTGCCTATCTGCCTGTTTGCCTGAGTATGTACTCCTTCGTACAGTTGAAAGGCACGAGAATTCCCCCCCCCCCACACCCCTCCCCCATAAAACAAAAATCCATTGATGTGCGTGCTAGTCCGATTCTTTAAAATGTTTTGTATTGATTTTTATGGAAAAGTGACTAGACATTGATTTTATATATGCCAGAAAGCCGAAACTACTATCCACACAGCAAAATAGTCTTCCAGTAATTTAAAGCTTGGTTCTTTACCTTCCCAAAGGCTACACTTACTATATACCTTACTTAACAAAATAATGAAAAAACCCTACCATTTTACGCTCAATAACTCTAACCTGAGTAATAGTTGCAATAGTGTATGTGCGGCCGTAGTCCGAATGTGTAGGCCAGATTGATTCTAATTTATCAGACCACGGCATAGCCGCATATACAATTATTTTACTCAGCTGAGAGTTTTTATTTGAGGAATCGTGGTCATTTGGGTAAATTATTTAAATATATTTGTTAGAAAAGGTATACAAATTTAATTACGATACAGAAGATAAGAAAGCAAGGTTAAGATTTTTACAATTTTTCTGTATGAATAGGATTTAGGACGCAGGAACTCTTCAAATCAGGCTTTTGTCAGGTTTTCATAAGAAACTGCAAATATTTTAGAATTTTAGGACTATGTTAGTGTTGGAAAACAACCTAAACCACTCCATCTGTAAAAACAAAACACGTTAGACCCCATCCATACATCGGAATCAACAAAAGCTCGATCCAGTCAATTTGCAGTTTCAAAAGGGGAGCAGCCATCTTGTTTTTTCTAATACACATGTCAAGTCAAGTTTGAGGAAAATAAAAACACATTATTATTATTTAATCTCGAGTAAGGTGCTAGTTGTTTTATTAATCTATGTAAAGAAAAAATTATACAGTCTACTTGCTATTAACAGTTGGTGCTCTCATGGGTGGTGGGGGATTCTGTTTCATGGCTTGGGAAGTATTTCTGGAGGGCTTTGATAGCTTCCATTCAAAAATTTCGTGTTTGCCTGTATATTTGGAGGTCACCTGACAACGCGCTGACGTAGAGAGCTGTAATTTTGTACATGGTGTTTTCTTCGAAATAGTAAATACAACTTCAAAAACCGCCTAAATACTGGAACCCCTTTTTGGTGTTGCCATAAATAAATTTAGAGTTTTACGTATAGTGTGAAAAGGATCAGTCCTAGATGTTTTCATTTTACTAAAACGTTCTTCATAATATAAAATTCTACGAAATTGGTTATAATCATTTTTTAGTGTCCAATGATCCTTTCCAGCAGTGTATCAGAAATTTTTCTATCATAGTCATAACTAGGAATTTTTTCTGGAGTGGGCCAGATCTCCCGACTTTCGTACAAAGATTTTAACAAACGTTTTGATTGCGAAGTATACCAGCTCATGAGTATTCTCTTATTTTATATGCTTGCTCTGACCGCTTACAAAATAGCATGTCACTCTACAAGTCGCAAAAATCGCGTCACTACTTTTTTAATATGTAGTCTTCTTACGTGAAACCTTAACTCCGCTCACAAGAAAGAAAGAAAAAAACTAGTTCAGCACTTTTAATCCACTGCAGTGTGCATTCGGGTCGATTTTAATAAGAAAATTTTTTGAGATAGGGCTTTCTTTGTCGAAGTTCCGATGTTATCGACCAAAGGAACAATGAACAGTTTTCAATTGTTTCCCATTCTTTATTATAATTCTCGTTGAATGTTATTGAGCACCCGGAGAGAGAAAAGCATGGTACATCGCTTATCAGTTAGTATAAGTCATCAGCATTCAATCAATTTTTGGATAACTAGTCAGGTCAATATTCGGCGATCGAGCGATATTTATTGCTTATCGAGACCATCGGGTACGAGTATTAACGAAATAGTTTTAGTCTATTGTGAAAATACATTAGTACATAATGTAATTGGCAAATTAAGTGAAAGTGCATTCTTTTCTTTAATCCCAATGAACCCAAGCGACACTCATCTATGCTGTACAGTCCACTCCAAACTTCCAACGCGATTTAAATTTTTCTTAAATCATAGGAATTAGTGTTTATTTAAAAAAAAAAAAAAAAAAAAAAACATGAATAAAATTTGCACGATTTTAAAAGAAAAATGAAAGAAAGTTGTGTCGTTTAATTAATAGAAACTTTTGTTTTCCACATTGTGTTTCTCTCACGTATTAAGGAAAATAAATCAGAGTTCTCAAACTCCATACACGAAACTGATATGATTTATTTAATCCAAGTACCAGTACCAGGACCCATACTTCAAATCTTTTAAGTATAAGTACAAGTTCCAAGAGCTTTCGAAAACTCAAATCTTAAATTTTGAAAATTCTATAGCCAGTTAAATAAGCCTGTAAGGTAGAAACGGCTATATTGAATACAATTTTATAATTTTCTACAAATGTCTGTCCATGTTTTAGGTACAACTTTATAAATGAGTCAACTGACTGTGCCAAGGGTAGATTTTTAAAAATATTTTTGTAGTTAGTTATAATGTTGTCCATCACTTGATTTTAAATATGTATCTTCCCATATTCGGATGGCCTTGCCCTTGTATCCGATGGAAAGTCTACGAAATTACTTTTACCTAGAGTGGACTTTATCAGAAAGTCTTTGGCTCTCTCCGGTTGCCTTCTCCTTTTCGAGACTCGACTAGGTTCTAGACAAATTTATTAAATTTCAGTGAATTTCTTTGTTTCCCGAAGTAAATTGAGAAGAGTGCTAGTATAGTTTTATTCCATAGTGTAACGTAATAAGAATATTATTGAAGATTTTAATTGCGAAGTAAATATTTTTTTCTTATAAAGATAATGAGCCTTATTACTGAATCCGTTGGGATTAGAATCGAAAAAGCTCAAAAAGCTTTTATTCCGAACAATCAAACAAAAAGCTTTATGAAATTTTCAAAATTTCATTGATATCAAAAGTTTTCAATTAAAATTTCCCCACAAACTGTCAAAATAGTTCTGCATGATTTCTCCTACGGATCAGGCCTTTGTTAAAATTCAGTGGAATTTCAGAATAGTTTTTAAAAAAATTTAAAAATATTTTAATAGGTTTTCGCGAAGAAAAGATCTCATTAAAGCCTTTTTGATTCCGATCCGAACGGATTCAATTTAATTAGGTCTAAGATTGTACGAATTTAACGAATGTTTTCTTGGGAGTTTTCATAATTTCCCGGCGGGGGGGGGGTGCAGTCCGCATTCTCGTGGGGCCTACCCTGGCCCCTACCTAGTTACGCCCATGTTCGTAGCTTTTTAGCGTACCCGGAAAGTATTTTACACGTGGAAATATTACAGAAAACTTAAAATCTTAAACAAATATGACCCTATAACCATTACTCCTTAAGTTTTGTGCTAAGTAATAAGTACGTACGAGTATATAATATCAACATAAATAAAACTCATCGAGAAACAGTCAAATCTGCATTAAAATGTCCAAAAAGATTTATCGTCCATTACCAGTAACTCGAACAGATTCTTGTCATATTAAAAGGGAGATAAGACTTATAAGCTTGTTTACCCTAACAAAAGCTATGTAAATCACAGCGCACAAACTCCCGGAGGATAGTACATTTCATCCTCATAATCATGCAAATCGCGTTCACCAAAATCAACAAAAAGATATTCGACCTTTTTTATTTATTTTCATAGATTCAAGCGCCGAATGGAAATATTATGAAGGATAACTGCCCATACTGTTGCTTCGAAACGAAGTGGCCTCAGCATCCTCAATGCTCCTCGTTTTCTTCAGAACGTCTTTTCATTTCCATAATGGCATGGTTAAAAGTGCGAATTCTTTGAAAGACTCTGATAAAAAGATTTTTTTCTCTGTGATTGCTTTGTCAGCCTTAAAGTTGATGTCACGTTCTATCTGCTGATTGCTCTTACCAAAAGTGGTATAAAATTTTTCGAATGAAGTGCCTTTTTTATGGGATTTTTTTATTTTTCTTGCCGTCCATGCGCAAGAACTTGGATCACCTTAAGGACATAAAAAACGGCAGATGTTTTTCTGTCTAACATTACAGAAACCATCGATGCATGAATTAATATTCTATAAAATTGAAATTTATGTTAAGAAGACCCACTGGGTTTTTCGTTTTGGAGTGAATTAAAAAACCACTTTTGAAATCTAATGCGTAGGTAAATTTTCGAAAGTGCTGCTGCTGGCCTTATTTTATCTACCTGAAGCTATACCTGCCATGTTATCCCTCTCAATTTCTGTAATAATATCGTTTTCCATTAAATATTACAACGAAATTTACATAGGACTGATGTCTAGATTAGTTTCAAAATTTCAATTGTTTTTGTGTTATGAGCGTGTAGATCTCCAGGCGTTGTCGGATGAGGCAGATTCTATCCAATAGTGAACATTCTAAAACTACTGTGGATGAGCAGGTAACGTTTTTGTGTGATACCCTGAAAGACTAACATGAAAGGCATGTTCCTCTTATAACTAAAAGAGTGGTTAATTCTCAGTGTCCTTGGTTTTCACATAAAATCCTTAATTAGATTTATACTCGTAACAGAGCTTTCCTTATGTGGAAGCGATTTCGCTCCTCCAATTTTTGGGAGGAATATCGGATTCTCCGCAACCGTGTGACAAATGTCATTTACATCTCAAAAAAGAGGTATTACTCATCGATACTACGCACCGACCTTTCCAATAAGCAGCTTTGGAAAAATATTAAATTTTTGGGTGTAAAATCAACTAAAAGTACAAGCTGTGAAGTTGATCCCGATACCCTAAATGACATCTTTTTGTCGGATCAACCTCCTGTCTCCACAGAATACAACTTGACATTTTCTTCATTGTCATCATCTCAATCGCATGCAAACTTTTCATTCCAAATAGTTTCTGAAATAGACGTATTGGAAGCTTTTAAAATTTTAAAGTCGGGCTCCATTGGTTTGAACTTGATTAGTCCCAGATTTGTTCGTCTATTATTATTGCCCAACCTTCTTTCTCCCTTAGGTCATATTGTCAATACTTGCTTCATGATGTTACGCTTCCCTAACCTTTTCAAATTATCTAAAGTAATTCCTATCCCTAAAAGTTCGTCTGATTTTCATCCAATTTCTATTCTTCCCTTTTTATCTAAAATCATTGAGAAAATCATGTGTACACAAATCACTAATTTTCTGTTAAGTAACTCTCTTTTACATAGCTGCCAGTCTGGTTTCAGCATGATTGTATTACCGCACTGCTGAAAATTACAAATGTTATTAGAGAAAGTTTGGATAATGATATGTTTTCGGCGGTCGTTTTTCTTGATTTTTCCAAAGCATTCGATTCAGTCGATCATGAAACACTTTGTTTAAAACTGATAAACAACATACATACATGCCGTACGATTGATTTCCGACTATTTATGTGTACGCTTTCACGCAGTCTTTTCCACTGAAAAGCTCTCCTCATTCAAAGCAGTGAATTCGGGTGTTCCACAAGGCTCCATATTGGGACCGATCCTGTTCATTATGTTCGTTAATGATATGTTTGGCTGCCCTCAACATTCTCGTTTACATCTCTATGCCGATGATGTACAATTATACATCTGTCGTCCTATTGGTTTGGCTGAGGATGGGGTATTTTGTATTAATCAGGATTTGGAATCAATAAATAGGTGGTCAGCTTTGAACAAACTTAAATTAAATCCAGAGAAATCTAAATGCTTACTTTTTTATAAGACATTGCTTGATCTAAACAGCTTTCCCGTGGTTGAACTCAACGGTTCCACTATCGGTTTTGCTCAATCCGCTCGAAACTTGGGGGTAATATTTAATAGAACCCTTACGTGGAATAACCATATATGTAGATATTGCAATTCAAGAAGTATATGGTGGTCTCCGCGCACTGTGGTCATCTACTATACTCCACTCTCAACGCGCTTATTACTAGCTGGCTCTTTAATTTCTCCCATAGTAACTTATGGGTGCGAGGTCTTCTGTTAACTTCCTTCTATAAACTTAATATCGCTTTTAATTCAATAGTGCGATATGTTTACAATTTTCGGCGGTACGGTCATGTTTCGCGATACGTCTCGTCTATTTTCGGATGCTGTTTTTACTTTACCTTAAGTTTCGGTGTACCTTATTTTGGCTAAGGTCATTAAGTTTCAATCTCCTAATTATTTATACGAGTGCTTACAATTTTCTAGATCTACCAGGACTGTAACATTGATTATTCCTTGGTCCAATTCTGTTAAATCAAAGCGGCAGTTCTTCGTCCACGCTGTCAGAATTTGGAACATTTTACCAATTTCTTTGAGAAAATCTTTGAGGATCCTCGCATTCAACTGCTTCAAAAAACTACTGTTTGAATTTATGAAATCTAACTCTACTTTATTTAATTTCTAACTTAGTATATTGTGATTTCACATCTAGCTCAATTGATTACTTCTTTATGATTGCAATTATTATTTCAGTTTTAAGTTTAGTTATAGGTTTACATACTCCTTGTTACTATTAGGAACAATTATTTCTTTTTTTTGCACATGTATTCATTATTTCAATATTTTGGAGTTTCGATGTGTTACGTTTTGTTTTTCTTTTGATTTTGTATATACTTTTAAACTTGTACTAATTATAAGATCCCACATCTTCATTGTACAATGCCTTAATTAAATAAATTGAAATTGAAATTAATATATTTTTCAATTTATCTCATAATATCTTCTCGGGAAAATATTAAATTACTACTGGTAAATTATTGCTCGTTTAATAGCTAAGATCATTCAACCAACGAAAAAAGTCATTTTACACGAATATAATTCACAGCGTTACGTTAATCCATTAATCTGCCTAATTTGTCAGTTGAGCTTATGCGAGGCATATTGTCAGACACAAAGAAAGTAAAATTTGTGGAACAATTTTTTTATCAGCTTACCTCAAGGAATCGTGTGGTATACCGGAAGGTACCTTTGTATACAGGGGCTCCCGTAAGTGGTGTGATACCCCAAGGCTATGGATAGGCCACACTTATACGAGCAAAAAAATTGTGTTAACGGTTTCCCAGTGATAATGAGACTAAAGATATTTGTGTAAGTTTTTATAGATCATCCTGTAAGTTCTCAATCTTACTTACTATACCAAGGCTGCCCAACTATTTTTCCACGTGGGCCATTTTTTCAATTCATTACCGATTGACGAGCCAAAAACAAAAAACAAACAATCAAGCTCACGACTAAAACTCTAAGCATTGTAGGTAAGTGGTAGGTGGGTCCAGCATATCTTGGCAATCAAGATATTTTAAAGATGTATAGGAACAGTCAGAGCCACGTTGAAACTACGGAAATATCCTAACCTAATTTTATTAACATGTGAAAGGCTGAGTGTGTGAATAAATAAAAAATCACGCTGTTAAGTACATACATATATACATAGGTATTTATTTCAAATAAAAAAATTAATGGGATTTCTGAACAGGTTTCTGAGCTAATAATTTTTCAATATTTGGTTTCAAATCGGAGGTCGATAACAGCATCAAATCAGAAATATGTTTCGCTGACAGCGAGTTGCGGCATTTATTTTTCAGATATGTAAGCGTTGAAAAAGCTTTTTCAAATACATATGTTGAGTTAAACCTGCATATAATTTGCAAATCTAGGTCGCGCATCTCTGGGTAGATATCTTTTGATACTAATTTCCAAAATTGTTCATAGTCGTTTGGCGACGGTTGAGGTTGTGAAGTCACCGATTCCAAAAACCGGTTAGGTTAGATCGTAGATCCTACTTTCAACACGGGTATGAAATTTCGAAACTGTAAATTCGTATGAAGGTACTTACCTAGTTGCTTTTTCTTTTTACTAAAACAACAATTTCAGTATTAGATCCTTCAAAAGATAACTGCTAATGTGCCAGCCAACCACTCCAATTGATAGGTAACTGAATTCAAATAAAGGTAAAAAACTTACACGAAACGAACCAAAAATGATTTTCAATTTTTGAATCTGTTTGTCAACGCAAAAGTTCACTCACTCACATTATTGACATGTTAGCGAAGAAGCAGGCGATCCGTGTACATAAGCGTAGTCAAAATGCCCTGAATTTGTGACTTTGTATATGTTTCATTCCATCATTTTTGTTCTTCCCTTTCAAATTCATAGTGTTGAAGGTTTTGGTTTGTTTTGGACTTGACGCATTGGCGCAGGAAAAACCTTGAAATAACCGAAGGGAGCGAAACAAATTTTTTTACAAATTACAAGTTTTACAGCGCTTATGTACAAACAATATCAGCGTCAATGTGTTAGAAATAGCTACATGATATTTGCTCATTTTCATCTTCTTTAGTTATTACTTACCTCGTTAAGGCGAAGAGTTAGAAAGTAATTACGTATAACTCTGTCTCATTCTTTCATTGTTTGTTTAGGTTTAAATTTCAAAGTGGCGATTGGCGGACAAATTCAAATGCGTTGGCGGGCCACTCCGTGGCCCGCGGGCTTGGGGTTGGACATCCTTGTACTATACTATGATGATGATTTAAAATTTGTTAGATTGATAACAGTTAGGCGGTTCTTTCTTATGGTCTATAAATTTTTCCCCTCCTCTCTTTCGTTTTGAAATTGCGACGCAAAAAATTTGAAATTTCGGAATTTTAACTCATTTTTGTTTTTAATTTTAATACTATTTTTATAAAAAAAACCACGTCATCAGCACCAAGTTTACATATTGGATTTAAGAAGCCTTAAATATTAGCTTTAAAATGACTTATCACACTCTGGACCCAATAACGACCCTATATCGATTACATTATTTTCGAGTCTTTAGAAAGATTGAATTGTTACGATCGTGCTCGAACACCCATCATAATGAATTATCCCAAAAATTACTCTATTTGGTCAATTGTCACATTTGTCCACTATGTCAAATCTGAATCTGTTGAGAGTTCGTAAGAATCCTGATTTTAACAACACCAACAACAAACTGGGATGTCAATAAAAGTATTACGACCTAAGAGGCCTACTATAAACCACGCCGTAGTGAAACGAACCAGACAGCAACAACTGCATACGGGAGGTACACTACATTCACACATAATAATTACTTCTAATTAAAAAACTTATTTAAGTGTTTAAAATATTTAAAATTCTGGATCAATTTTGTAACCACCCAGAAATAATTTGCAAATAATTTTACACGAAATGGCAATACTTCAAGACATAAATAATGAAGTGCATTTGCCTTTGCCATGCTAAATTATTGTGGCTATGCGCCTTTGAAATTGTGATCTTTGGTGCCGTGCGCAAATCATGAGCTATATAAACCATAATTTGATTTACCTCGCTCTCTTTTCTAGTTTTGAAGCACAACGATCTACATGGTTACTTCTATTCCATGACTTTATTTCAAATATCAACTGAAATGAAGTTTCTTACTGTGGTTATCGACTATCGGCTGCAGTCAGCATTTTATTAACAAACACTTTATTTCGAGTACTGTATGGAAATAAATTTTCCTTTTCTGGGTTTCGACAGATTAAAATCAACCTGCATCTATACAGAAATCTGCTCCAATCCAGAAAGTGTAGACCAAGAACAATTACATGCCATACGACTTAGACTACAAGAAGATAGGCAGAGATCGATTTCACGATTTATCCAATTAATCGATCTTAATTCGCTATCAACTGCAATCCAGACATAAAATAATTCGTTGCACAAATACTGGGATTATTTGGAAGCAATATATAATGAAATAATAACATGTACTAATCCTATCCGGATGTTTACGCTAATGTAGAAACATTATATACAGGCACAATAATCGCGTTTCAGGAACAGCTGGACTCCAGATTGCAAAATTTAGCAAATAACACGCAAAATTCCACAGAAAATCAACATAAGGTCTCCTTTAGAGATCAGTCGCATTACTCCTAATCAGATGCAAGGTCCCTAATTTCCAGTTTTAATGGAAATCACAAAGATCTTGTTATTTCAAGTCGAGACGATATACAGTGGCACATACAGTTTTTTTTTGGGGGGGGGGGGGGGGGGCGTGCAACTATGGTTTAAAAATTATATATGCTGAAAACTGAACAAAAGTTTGAAGACCTTCGCGACTCTCAAATGTCAAGTGCTCAAAATTTATCATTTAAAAGATACGAGTCGAACAGATTAGCAAGTGGTTACCACTCGCAATGAAGAAAGTTGCCCAACGTTCTTTGTCACTCCGAAAAGTCAAAGGAGATGTTAGATTATTCATTTTGTGTTGGTTTGAAAATGGTGGAAGTGTACAACTTCCCAATCATCCATTTTAGTTAGTAAAACTAAGGAAACGTACTTTATTCAAATTCACGAATCATCATAAATTGTGTCTTTGTAAAATACAGGAATTAAAAATTTACATTTATTTAAAATAGCAGTCACAGAACAGATGCAATACATACCTTGTATGTATATAACTTTATCGGGAAGGTAAGAAAGTGTGACTTCTTTTGTTTTTATATTATAAAGCCAAGCTCAGGAGATATACGATGCAAAGTACAGCATGGAAAGAATGTGATAAAGAAAGGAATTACTGAACGTCAAGAGAGTGGCGAAAGTGTCGAAGTATGTCACCCTTAAACTTTCGCAGATTGCATTCCGGAGGAAAGACAGAAGATGGTAGACTGTCCCACGTTCGCACAGTTCTGGATAAAAAATCATCACGAAATTTTACTCTACGGCCGAAAGTATTTTGAAGGGTAAAAGGATGTGCGCGGTTTGCAATGCGAGTATTACATGCAGGAATCAGGGATCAGACTAGACATTTCATCAGAACATTGGCTATGCATGTAGAAATATAGGAGCGAAACGCAACCAATAATTCTTACACCTTTGCAGTAATCCAAGATATTTCGATGGTTATTTGGCAACAGAGAAGTTGTGATCTGTCCAGCTTAACTTACTGCATATATTAATGACAAGAATGCAAGACGGTGTGTCAAGAAGTGCTCTATCAAAAGAAAAGGGAGTGGAAAAATTATGATCTTGTTTTAAAAAGATGGGACAGCTTTGGAGCTTAGATGTATTGAATTTGATGCGATTCGGTTTGCTCCAAGCGAGGATATTATCAAGGTGGTTATTCAAGGATCTTATCATGCAATCTGGTTTGACAAACGTGGCATTTCCTCTGTAGTCCGCAAGAGTGTCAAAGTAGTAAGCGAAATAAAGGGTACTGCCACTGGCAAAACAATTGATGGGATTGAAAGTAAGGGAAAGCAGATCATTAACGACAATTTAGAAGAGATAATAAAGCCCTGAGGCACACCGGCTTATATAGGCTGAGATTCAGATGTAACGCCATCTAACATAGTCTGTATTAAGCGACCACATAAAACACTTTACTTCCATAATAGAAGAGCACGAGAGAGAGGCCAAATGTTTTAAGTTTAGCTAAAAAGAGCTGAATGCAAGACACTATCAAAGGCCTTTGAAATATCTAGGGCAACGATTTTGTACTAATCAAAATTGTGAAAACTACGGCTTCAACGTTCCATAAGAAAAGTCAGAAAAAGAAAAGCCATATTGGCAATCGTTGAGGGTTTGATTAGTTTCATTAATTTGGAGTTAATGATAGATTCAAGAATATTTGACAGAATCGAAGTGATTGTACTTGGTGAATAATTTGAGGGATCGCTACCCTTTCCTTTCTTGGGAATAGGCTGAACATGAGGTAGTTTCCAAGCAATTGGCAATTTTTCTGCCGAATAAGACAAGTAGAATAGTTTTCGCAGAGCTTTAGCCAAGAATGAGGCACAGGTTTTATTTAAGGCGGCTTTGAAACTATCAGGACCTGCAGCTATGGAGACGTTGATCTCCTTAAGGATCTTGAACATATGTCTCGCAAGGATGTGTATTGGCTCTTGCACACATCTACAAGGGAGATATGAAGTAGGTGGAAAAGGAGAATTTGAAGTGATTTTAACAGTCAAAATATTAGTTCTATTTAGGGAGTCAACAATCACTTTATTGTAAACTAGTTAAGAAATAGAGGAACTGCTTAAGTTGCTTCTGATGGTTTTGACCAGGGACCAGAAGCCTTTGCTGCCATTGCGTCTTGCCAAGATTCTACCATTATGGTCAAAAAGAAAATTTTCTATTTGGATAGTGTTTCAGTTCTGGACATGGATGCAATTTATAGGTGCGAAAAGCAGACTATTTCGTTTTTATTGCTTAGTTGTACTTATCGTTAAACCAAGAGTGACTTTGTTGTTGTTATGATCTGCTGTATAAATACTGAATGTATTCACGCATGCCCAAGACTAAGAATTGTACTAAATTCAAATGTGCATTCATCAACATCCCTTGAAGCAGTACAGACCAACCAATCAAATTCTCTTGGATACTCATTGAGACTTTCCTAGATTTATTTTGTTTTTATTTAACGCTTGGGCTAGGTATTCTATAAAAACTATGACATTTTACGAAATAATAAAAAAAATATATTCCAAAATAAATCTCTTGCTTTAAATGGAATAACACTCACTAAAACAATGCACAATGACTTGTTCGCCGTTGTGTAATTTCGCTGAATATCTCCAATTAAGAGTTACAATGGTTTTTTTTTAATGTTTGTTTTACCACGCCGCGGCGATAATATTCTAAGAAGCCGTCTTTACATGGAAGGCTTATCAAAGACCCTTTGGCACCTATTTTCAATTAAAACAAACCTTCCATCGCGTTAACATGAATAGGCTCTGTCCTGCTTCAAACACCCTGAGCAAAGCGACACTCATGTACAGGTATCCGCGCTTCCTGTTTTCTCTATAGGCTTAAACAACCATGACCGAAGGCAAAGGTGCTAACTTGGGCCTCCGTTCCTAAATGTATCATATTGAATGCTTTCCAGAGATTGTTACGTTTTTTACACAAGGTGCAGTAGAATAGATGTGAATCATTTTGTTAGGAAAAATTCAAAAAATCTGCTGAAATTTTTTTCAGTGGTCTTTAGACTGAGATGGACGCGCCACCGCGCCTTCTAGCTGGATCCGCCCCTGACAACATATATGCGACGGTATCGACGCTGAACGAAAAATATTCCCTCAATAGCTTAATAACGAGTAAGTTATCTGCTGAGGCATACGATATCTCAAATATTTATTGAACACAAATGAAAACAGGTATTATTAGTCGAATAACAAAGAACATTCATTTATAAAATAAGCAAAAGTGAAAACATGGTCTAATCAAGCTTGAACTATTATTCGTCATTAAAAATGCTATTTCGAAAATCATTGACAGCACTCTTTCAAGCAGAGGTACAAAAATAATATTATTTTTACGAAATCAGTATCAAGAAATAAACAAGAGACCAATCGAAATCTTTCATCGTTGAGCTGTTGATAAGTAAAGAGGAACGTGGAGAAAAATGGAAAAAACTTAATAGTTAAAGCAAAATAAATAAATCGAGAAAAAACTATATTATTGTGAACATTTACAAAAGTAATCGATAACTCTTGAAATAATGATGATTATTTTGGTTTTTTTAAATTAGTCCAGAAATTTAAAGTTCACCTTATAAGGATAACATTGGTTCCATTCATTTAAAGATCCGATCATTATTTCTATGTGATTTTTTTTTTTTTTTTTAAAAATCTAAAATAATGGTTATTTTCGTTCCCTAAAAAAAAAAACATCAATTTTTTTATAGACACACTATGAATGACCGATTTAATCCATTTTTTAATTTTAAGTTTACCATTCGTAACAATGAAATCAGCAATTTAATTGGTTACTCCAGGAAAAATTTCAGATACCAATCAAGAAGAAATCAGTCAAGACTTGATAACAGTAAACACTTTTGTTGGTATCATTTCAAATTCGGAGACAAAGCTAATAAATGCATTTCTCCACGCGCTTTTATTAGTAAGAATAACCAAAAAAGCTAAATATCCCCTCAGAGTCCTGTATGTCTAAAAGGAATATTTCAAATAGACTTTTCCTTGTAGATACACGGTAAAAAATAATTACCTAAAGTGAGTGGCAGCAATTTGTGCCACACAGGTTAGGCATTTGTCGATAAGATTAGGGAAAGCTCCACCATGGAAAACTAAGCTTAGGTTTTTATCCCTAAAATGTAGGTAGGCTTTTCTCCCTCAAATGTAGGGAATTTTGGTTTCCCTCCTCCCCTAAAATTTAGGGAATATTCCCTAAATGTAGGGAATTTTCATATTTTTTTTATGATTTTCCCTACATTTTAGGGAATTTATTATTGTTTTGTTTTCCCCCCTAAAATGTAGGGACTATTCCCTGAAATTTAGAGAATATTCCCTAAAATGTAGGGAATATGTGATAGCACCGCACTACTCTCCACCATAGGTGAAGGTGATAGAAGACCACGCCTTTTAAAAAACATGAGAATGAGCTGAATAGCTCATTTCTTATGGTTCGTACTACCAAAGTTAACCTAATGACAAGTTAGGAAGCTTGCGAGAGTTCCGAGTGTTTTACATTTAAAATGCACATGGCAAGAAAAGGAAGAAAGAAAGAAAAAAAATCAAAAAAAAATCAAACTCTCTTTAAAACTTTTAAGAATAAAGATAAAAAATGTGAAAACGCAAGTTGCATGCAACGAAACAGAATGGCAAATGTTTCATTTCGGGAAATAAATGAGAACGGGCGGAGTTTTCACGTTTTACTCTCATAAAATGCTCCCGCGCTTTTGTGAAAACACGTTTTTGCTGAAAAATGGAGAGAATCGGCCAATGTTTTTTATAGCATGGCCAATGTTTGCTAGTGTAATTTCTATGCTAATTGAGCAGCACGCGCTTCTGTTTACATTCGTTTTGCTGAGAAGAGATTAAGTGGGAGAAATTCTTGCTGGATTCTTTGATATTTTCGGGAAAAATGAGAATTTCATTTGAGAGGAATTTTACATCTCCTTTCAGCATCTGAGCCAAAGCGATATTTATCTTTTTCTTAAAAATGGGAGGTAGTGTGACCTGATGTACATTATTATGAATAGGTTGAAAGGATTTTGAGGGATTTAATAAGATTTTGTCGTACGGGTAATCCTACGTTCTCTCGATTTTTGTTTTTAACTCGTTGTCTCAGTTGCACTACAATAGTGTATAGCCAAGTTCTTTTCCCCCATTCATGCAAAAGACAAAAGTATATGAAATTACTTGTTTCATTCTAAAAAACACCAGAAATTTGCCCATTTTACTCTACAGCTTCTTAACTTGTCATTAGGTTAACTTTGGTACTACTAAGTAGTATGGGAGATATATTGGTACAGTAGGCACGCTAAATAAGATCTTGAAAAGCAATATATGATTTATATTCAAGAACAATGTGTGAATTATATAAACGAAAATATGTTTCCATATAAAATTTAGCATAATACCTAATTCGTTGAATGATCTCTTCCTTATATCCAAGAGAGCCATTTCGGGAATTTTACGTACTTTAGAGGTTTTCTGGCGCCAGATACCTAAATTCATTGAATGTTCCATTGATTTGGGGAAATTAAACTGATTTTCCTTAGTTTATCAGAGAAAATTACATTTATTTTTAGGGAAAAACGTGTCTTAAATTTAGGCAATAGTCCTAATATTTTTACAGTGTAGAGAGATTAAATTTAAATTTTTAATTGACACTGCTGGGCGGATCTTTCAGTATTACCAAACCGATATTTAAGAGTAACCAAAATTTGAAATTAACCGCAGCTAACAGATCGACAATTAATACTTACGGTACAAAATTACTGAAGGTAGATTTCGGATAAAGACGAGATCTAACTTATCCGTTCATCATTGCGGGAGTAAATAAACCAATTATAGGAGCAGACTTCCTAGAGAAATTTAATCTCCTGGTTGAACTTAAAGATAAAAAATTAATTGACGTAAATGGAATTCCGATAAATATACTCCTTCGCTTCATCATTACGCAATTGACAATGAGTTTGGTAAAATTTTGCAAAAGTTTTCATCGTTAACACACCGTGTTACGATACTCCCGTACAACATACTGTTCTATATCATATTTCTACGAAAGGACAACTTCCTTTTTCAAGACCACGTAGGCTCGATATCCAAAAACTAAAAATAGCAAAATTAGAATTCGAACATATGGTCAAGTTAGTTTTATGTTGACTTTCCTCTTTAACGTTGCATATAGTTCCGAAGAACTATTCATAATCTTAGTTCTGCTACCAACTTAGATTTACTTTTGCTGGCTCTATACCAGACTAAGGCTATATCTCTGGAAATACCTAGTGCTGAACGCAATATTTGGGTATTATTGACACTCCTAGCTTCACTTTCCAAATGAACTCAAAGATTTTCCAGGGTTTCCCGAAAATTGAAATCCCCATATTGTTCAGCTTTGTAATAGTAGTCTCAATTTGCTCAACTTCGTCTGCTTCAGATTCATCTCCTTCAACCTCTTCTTGTAGGGCACCCAAGCCTACTATCAATACTATTCTCATACCCGATTTGTCCTTCCTTTCAGATTCTTCTTTAATTTGGCACCTGTAAAGCCCAATTTAACTTCGTTAGGATTTCCTTATATTCCTCAGAGTTAACATCGGACTTAAATGTTGAAGTTAAGATTTTTATTTTGGCTAATTTGTCTTACTTAGCGTGTTTATCTTCTTCGAACGTAAATGCATAAGGGGTAATGAATATTTCCCCAAATTTCTTGTGACAACCTGTTGACCTCAATGGTAAAAGCTTTTACAGGTACTTTAATTAAATATTTGCAACGAATAAAATGGAACACTATCGTAAAGAGCCTCTGTTAAGTATAATTGTAGTGTTATGAATAATAGAACATATGAATAATAGACAGAATACCAAATGAGCTGTTCCATAAGCTGAACAGATTATAACTTAACAATTCTGTTCAAAACGCAATGCGTTTCAATTCCACGTTTTTGCACGTGGAAGAAAACTCAATATAAATTTCATAAGCTTCATAATGTATGCTATAAAATTAACAGAACTAAATTTTTTGTTTTAGATAATTGAATCCCGAGGAAGTAAAGTACCAACAGTCATCGTAGCAAACAAAGTCGACATGAATGAAGATGATAGAAAACTTACAAGGGAAGTAACTGAAAGTGTTGCAACAATAGATTGGAAATGTGGTTATATTGAATGCTCAGCCAAGGAAAATCTTTGCATAATTGAAGTATTCAAGGAGCTGCTCGTACAAGCTAATATCAAATATAACTTAAGTCCTGCGGTGAGACGAAGGCGTCGGTCCTTGCCATCCTACTCAACACAGAGTAGCAAACAGAATAATAAATTTTCCATGAAACGGCATTCTTGCACTGTCGCTTAGATGAAGGATCAAAGATGTTGAATTTAAAGTGCTCGTGATATTTTCGTTAGTATTATTGGTTTAGGCTTAAATGGACTTTATATTTATACAATTTTTGTTTAAATGTGCTGTTTTTATTAATAAATTCATATTTAATGTATAGTTATATGATTTATGTATGTAATTATTCTCGGTCTTTTACCCGAAAGATATTTATATTTATACCGATGTTTATGATGATGGATTTCAATCGATGAATACTTTATAAACCTGACTAAAAGATTTATTTTAAAATTTTGGATAGAGTATCTTTAGGTTAGGTTAGGTTAGGTAAGAGGAGTGCTGCTATAAGTACCTAGCCTGCTTCACTTAGACCACCAGTGGGTCCATTCTGCCTCATGTCATCATGGGATAACCTAAAAATTGCACAAGATTTATTGTGCTTCCCTTAGTAAACTCAGGATACATCTGAACTCTTTATTTTGCAGCTCCCGCAGACTTGAAAAGAATTAGCTACCCAGTAGCGTACCTCTTTTGTTCATCAGACCGAGGCAATCGCAGAGTACACGGTGGACAAATTCTACTTCCTCCGGGTCGTTAAAGCTCCTACAGAAATCGTTCGCCGCCATACCCAGCCTTCTAGCATAGTCTCCTATGGCCCAATGACCCGTAATGACCCCTAATAGCTTCCTGGTATATGTTCTGCTGCAATTAAGCAGTTCTTTTGTCCTCTTCCTATCATATGCAGGCCATAATTACCTCGCGATACGGCACGCCTTCCTGTTGATCCACCGTAGACTTGCCTTTTGATAGGCGTCCTTGATGATCTCCACTTTTAAAGCTCCGATCGCGATCCTCACTTAATCTATTTCTGCGGAGCTATCCGTTCATTTTAGAGCCGTTTTTAACCGCCATCTCGTTACCAAAAATATCCATGTGGCCAGTTACCGAGCATAGGGTCACCATGTGCCGTGCAGTCAGTTCCTCAAGGCTAGTCTTGCATAATTGCACCGATTTTGATTTAACCAGCATAGCATCCAGCATCTTAAGCTGTTTGGCTGTCCGTGTATATGCAGATGTGCCATGAGGACTCTCTGCACATAGACGCCAATATTACCGCCTAATAAATCGCTACGAGCTCTGCCTGAAAAACACTACATTTGTCAGGCAGTCTATAAGACTCTTGTCACATATAGTCTCTGGAGTATACTCCAGCCCCTGTGCCCGCACTCAACTCGGATCCATCCGTAAAAATAGAAATATTGATTGTTACCACCATCTCCTTCCCATTCTAGTCACTCCTGGTGGACATCAGCCCATTGACTGGGTTTCTTTCCTGCAATCACTGCAGCCTGTCTTCCGGAGTATATTGGAATACCCAAAACCTCCCTCCGTCCACCAACCCCCTGCTGTAAGCCGCTACACTCCTCCAGTGGAGATCTAGCGGCAGTAAATACATCATGACCTCCGTGGGCGTGATGCGCAGACACCCCGTTATTCCCAAGCAAGTGACTCTCTGGATTTTTGACAGCACATCCAGGTTACATTCCTCGTGAGTGCCGTCCACTACACCATAGAGCCATAGCAAAGGATCGGCCAAACTTAGAGTGCCTTTATCCTACCTTCAATTGACTGGTCTAGGTACTTGAACCTAGGCCTGATATAAAAACGATTCTATGTACTGCTACTCAGCGGAGAAGACACTTGTGGAATTAAATTATAACGCTGTGACTAAAATTCTTCTGAATAATTTTATTTGCTTCTGTTACTATTTAAATACAAAAAGCGTACCTATGTGTTCTAAATAACAAAAGACACGGTGAGAAATTAATTTTTCTCACGCGTATGTTAAAACAAATTACTTTAGGCGAGGAGGAGTTAAATTACGCCGGCTGTGTTAGATAGCAAAGTAGTGCCAGCAAAAGCTTTTCCCACAGACCATAGTGATCAGGGAAAACATATCAAGTGTCATGAGATAAAAACTTCTTATGCTCGCCATTTCCTGATTCGGATGGGAAAGAATTTGCAGTGATATTAGATATCAGCTTAGATGCGCGTAAATTCGAAGTGGTACGAATTCTTTACGGGAACGTTGAAAGCATATTTGCATTTTCATGAAATGTCTTTGGAGTTTTGCAACATGTATGTCACATATTTTTTAAGTCTCACAAACATTTTTATATCAAAATAAACCTTCAGCTTTCAGTCAATTCAATATATAATGTACTTATGACATATATATCAGAGCTGCTACCGCCTTCACTCATCCAACAATATTAGGGAACCATTCTTCTGCTTTCAATTCTGATCTAATGAAGGTGTCAGAAGTTAGGAATTATAATTGATAAGATCATTTCGAAAATGTACATGGAAATTGAATAACTTTGTACTCCCAGCCACGAAGACGATCAAAAAGGGTGTGCTTTGGACCGCACTATTTCCAAATTGGATGAAACTTTCAGAGGTTGTATGGATACCAAAAGAGGTCACTCATGTTTTTTTGTTTCCACGTACTCCCCCCGTTAGGGAGGTTAGGAATTTCATGATCTTGCGATGAAACATCATTTTCAAAAACTCATATTTCGAGAACGGAAGAACTGATTTTTCTGATTCAAAAACCAAGTGAAACTTAACGCTTTATGTTTTCAATAAAAAAATACAGCAACATCAAACGAAAATGAAATGTTAATAATACAGAAAATGCCTGAGGGTTTAACGTGTACACATAGCTCGAAACATTAATTCCACGGCAGTATTAATGAACGGATTTGTATCCATGCGATAATCAGCGCCCTCATGAGACAGAGTACTCTGTCCCGATGAGTAAGTACCAGTTTATGCCAGTTCATGCTTTATATTGAACTTACTGGTCGAAGCGAGACCCATCTAAAATCTCTGCCGATCTGTGTGTCACGGCATCCAGTTGATTTAGCGCAACTCCACTCCGAAAGTCAAATATCCAAGCATATATTAATAAGCGACCATCCTTCAGATCTTCGGATACAGTATGCAATTTATTCAAAAAAGAATGTCCGCCTAAGTCATGCAGACTCAGACACTCTCTCTCTCTGTCCGCATATGGGCTACCACAACCACCACGTTGCTCCCATCAAGGGGCCTACTCCGTGGTGAGTTGAATTACATGCACAACTATAGTAGTACTATGCAGCGCTCCCTAGCCCCGTGGTACCAAGTTAGCAATGTCGGCTACCCAATTGGTATGGCTTCGTAGTCCACGACCATAAGGCTCTCCCAGACGAGACTCGTTACTCCGTTCGGACTTAATCATATTAGCATATAAGTGACGGCAGTGTACCACGAGAAGGTTATGATGTACTATTAGGGACTTCTAGTATTCTTTTTTTTTATTTTCATTTCGAAGCTAGTTGCCTTATCCGTCGACGTATAAAAAATTTTAATGTGTTCGCTTCGTTTTTGATATATGACTTTTAAAGTCATGGTATCCCCGAGTAATATGTATGTAAGGACTGCACTGACGGGAATGTATTGTTTGTTTTTCTACTAGGGACTCTAGGACATCATTTTGTACATTTATTTTCAAGCTAGTCGCCTTATCTATCTATGTACAAAAAATTGCGATGGTGTTCGGCTTCGTTTTTCAGATGTGAGTTTTTAAAATCACCATATACCTAAAGTAATATTAGTGGAACTGCACTTAGCTTAATCCAGTTCCTCTGAAGTTACCACCATGAGTGACTCTTCCAAGGTCATAAAAACTTAATGGTAGTGCTAAGAGGAACAGAACTAATTAATCCGCCCACCGCGTTGAGGTGGGAGTCCGCGGGGGAAAACCTGCCAAAGAAACGTATTATATAAGAATTTACGATTTTTTAAACGATTTTTTACTTTTTGATATTAAAAACTGAAGCTTCGTTAGAAAATGAATAATGCCTTACAGAAATACAATAATTTTCCACAGGTATAAAAGAATGGTACTTTTTTGTTCATCGTATTAACTTCATATTATTATATTTATTTATTCTTTAGTTTTATATCCATTCCTTCTTGATCTTCTTGAGTGCAAAGGGTAAAATTCATTATCGATTGAGTGCTGAACAGTTCGTCGGATAGTAAAAATGATTATAATCAATTCCATAGACTTGCATATTCTGAAGAATTTTTCAATACAATGAAAACGTCTAGGAGTAATTGTTTTGACAATATACGTAAGAAACCTAAATTTTTATATGACAACACCAAGAAGAGGTTTCCCGATTTAGTCCAGTTTTGAAGATTTACTTACTAATACTATGAAGACGCCGTGTACGCAATTTCAGCTCTCTACGTCAACGCGTTGTAAGGCACCGTCCAAATATACAGTAAAGAATGAAATTTTTGTAAGGCAACCGTACAAAGGAGTTGCTCGTGCGCAAAATTTCAGCCCTCTAAGTGCACATGCTCTCGAGTTATCGTGAAGATTATACATGGGTGTGCAATCCATTTTACTCTACCATCATCATTTCTATATGTTATAAACGGAATGACTAACTTAGTATACCCTATGATATGAAAAAGAGGCCTGCCTTAAGGAAGCTCTCAGTTTTTCAACAGCGATTACACGTGCTATATGCATAGGATCAAATCAAACTAGTGTACATTTTTGAGTAAAACAAACAGTACATTGAATAATATTTAGACACAAACAGTATATTACTAGACATGCTTAGTTTTATGGCGCAAATCGAGTTTGGAGAAATTAATTTTTTAATATAAGTATTTATTTAGATTAGTATTATTTTGTATAAAATTATACGTATGCTTAGGTTGTGGCGACGCGTGTGTGCCGCCTCCTACGTTTCCGAACACTTCACCAACCATTTTGTAAACCTAGTAAGAAATTCGAAATTCGTGTCTAGTAACGATTTGCTGAACCTAGGGAGGCTTACTCCTGTGGCACTTCAAAGTTTACCTCAGAGGTGCCCTAAATAATTGAGCAAATAAGCAAAAATCCTTGTATTGGGGAAGGCTACAAGGAGTTCATCTGATCTTAATTATAAGCAAGCGTTAAATTAAATGTACAAGAGTATATGGATATTATCTCAAAGAAATATTTTATTTACGTACTGTACATTTACTTATAAGATGCTAACAATTGGTACCTCAGAGAATAGTTGTTAAAAACATATACAATACAAGGAAATAGAAATCGTTCGAATTTCTTAGAATTATGTGCAGATAACGAGGCGAGCAGTAGTTTATATATTTTTATAGTGCTCGAAAAGTTCACCCTTGAAGGCGGCCAGATTGTTTATTCGTTTGATTCCAAGAGCCAAGGAGTTCCAAAGATTAACCGCCTTAACATAGAATGATCTTCGGCTCTGCAGGACGGTATGTCTGGGTACGATTAGCGATCTCGATCTGGACGATGTGGCAAAATTAAATTTTTCAAAAAGATACCGAGGCTGCTTGTTGTACATTAAGCAGAAAAGAAAGAGTACTGTGCGGTATTAAAGATATTGATCCAAATTGCAGCCCAAGATATGGTTGGTAAAGGGGGATACATGATCGTATCTACGAAGGTTGAAAACGTGGCGAACACACGAGTTAAATGCAACATTAAGTTTGCGCGAGCATACTGCATTCATACAGCCATACACTACCACTCCATATATAATTAAAGGTACCAGCAAAGTTTTAACAAGCTTCAGTCGAACCTGTTGTGGCGTGAATGAAGCAGATGGCCACAGGCTACGTAAGCCACCATAGATTTTACCCACCACTGCATTTACATGTTCATCCCAAGTGAGTGCCTTGTTCATAGATAATCCCAAATTTTTAATGACATCAGAGTAGGGGACAGTCATATTATTAAGAATAATAGGCGAGAAATCGGAAGTATCCAGTCTACATTTGTAAATAATAACAGACTGAGATTTCACTGGATTAAGTGACATACCATTCAAAAGTGCCCAGGGTGAGACGGCTTTCAGATCTTCATTGACTCTGCAAATACCATCCTCTAGTAGCCCAACGGATCGCGACAGGTATAACTGTACATCATCTGCGTGCAGCAGCATGTTTGAATGCTGGAGTACTGATGCAATATCAATTATAAACAGTGCGAAAAGAGATGGAGCGAGAGTAGATCCTTGTGGTACCCCACACCTAATCCTGATTGGGGTAGAAAGAAGCCCATTCACTCGGAGCATTTGATCTCGATTAGATAGATAGCTGCCTTGGAGAAATCAAGAAGCACTAAAATGGAGAGTCCATAGAAATTCTTATATCATCAGTAACTTTGAGGAGAGCTGTAGTGCAACTATGATTTTCCCGAAAGCCGGACTGCCAAGAGATCAAAAGATTTTCAGCAGCTACGTAGTTCATCATTTGCCAGTTCAGAAGCTTTTCAAATATTTTGGAAGTGAATGAGAGGAGGCTTATTGGGCGAAAATCTTCAGGAGACAGAGCACTCCTATTTTTAGGAACCGGGACTACTAAGGCTGATTTCCAAAGAGAGGGGTAGGTGGAGGTAGTGATACAAGTGTTAAATATATGAGTAACATAAGGTAGTATGTGAGGTAGAATAGCTTTGAGAAAGCGTGGTGGAATCCCATCCATACCCGTAGCATGAGAACTGATCGAGTATGCAGCCGTTAGCACTTCATCAAAGGCGACACACCTAAAGTTGAATACAGCTGTACTATCTTCCACACCAGCGGAGGGTACCAGAGCTTCTTCTGATGGTGGAGTGCCTGAAAAGGTAGAACTTTATAACAAAGCATCTATTTAAATTGTTGGGATCCAGCTAACATTCGTTGTTGTGAAATTTTCCAACCCCAATTTCACGAAGGTTTTTAAATAGCTCTTTAGGTGGGAGTCTTGTGTTCAGCTTAGATTTATAATAGTTTACGTTGGAGGTACGAACAGCCATTTTGGTAATATTCCTTAACCTACGAAAATGATCCCAGTTTTCCTCGTTCCGATTTCGTCTCCAAAGGTGATATAAATAGTCTCGTTCTGCTATTAAATTGGCAATGTGGTTGTTAAACCATAGAACAGATGGATGGCAAGGCCTAGTGTGAAGAGGAACATATTTTTCGTAAAGGAATTTCACTAAGGTGTTCAAGTGAGGAACTTGATCGTCAGGACTGATGAGAGAGAAAACTGTGTCCCATGGGAGGAGATGGAATGTCATTGATGAGCTCATTTAGATTAATACGGTTGTAATCTCTATAACTAATTGAAGTAATTTCATTCAACGGAGGAGACTGTAGGTCGTAAGTTAAGAAGATGAGGTCATGGAGTGAAATTCCAGGTACAGAGAATTGATTGAATAATAACACCTTATCACGATCGGCCGTCAGGAAAACATCAATAAGAGAAGGTGTTTCACCAGCAAAATGGGTGGGCTCATTTTGATTAATAACTTGAAGGCCGATACCACTGACATCCCCCAAGAAATTAGCAGAGATGTTATCTGATCCTAGGACGTTGTTATTAAGATCACCAGCAAAGATAACATTATTATATTGGCTGCTTAGCCTCTCCAGTATGTTAAATAGTTGTCCAATATCATTATTCCTGTGGGGATTATAGGCACAAACTAGCATAAGTTTTTCTTGACCCGAAGTAATTTCAAGGGCGATATATTCACACATCCCAGCAGTTGACTTCTCCCAAGTCCTAAGGAGTCGGAAAATAAGGCTCTAAAGTCGCACGTCCTGCGCCCATCTGAGCACTTAAGAACTGATATTGTATATTTAAGGGTTTTATTTTATTTTATCGGACTTTGTAATAAATAATAATATACAGCCTACATTTTATACATAATTTATAAATTATGTTCAAAATACTGACATTCTGGAGGGGGGCCGGTCCCGTTCGCCCCCCCCCCCCTTCCCCCACTGGACTACACCATCTTGACCAGGATGAGTTTGCGTAACATGACCAACAATCCACGTAGATGGTGGAAGACTGTGTTCCTTTATAGTAACCGAATCTTCTACGACCATATCATTTTGAAATTTCTTCCATTAAAAAGGTTACTGGAGACTAGTTACATATTAAAAGATGCCATTTGTGCCAAAAATGCTTATGCATTTGCTATAATAGTCGTCATATTTCCAGGATTGAAACTGTAAGTTGCTTGATTTGAAGCGTTCAGGAAGCGTTGTCAGCGGTTGGCCGATTTGAACGTGTGTTGAAGTTAGCGTATTCGAAGAGAAAATATTATCTGCAATCGGTGTAAATGGTTTGGAATTAAGGAGGCCTTCTATTTGCGCGAATACAGTAGATAATTCTTCGTACGTTAGTTTTGTTTCAGTTCTGGTTCTTCCAAGAATGCTCTTCACTGACTTTACGCCTGCTTCCTATATACTGTTAAATTTGTGGTGCAGCTGGAGATATGAAATACCATTAAATGATACTAGTAGTAAGAATGTTATTTGTTAATGAATCTTGATACAATGTGACATGAAAATATTGCAAGTTTTATTTAAACGTCTTTTAGCCCTTACAAAATGTGTGCCATTATCGCTGTAAATGTTTGTAGGGATCCCCTTTTACCAATAAATCTCTTTAGTCACGCGATAAATTTTTCCGATGTTAAATCTTCTGCCGCTTCCAAGCGTAATGCCTTCGTACTGAAGCACATAAACAATAGACAAGCTCAGAGCATAATGACGAACGATTTATCACTAGATTTTTCTTAAATCCCTGAATCAATTTCTTTAAACTTTAAATATACCAATATCAAGTAGGGTCAACATGGACAAAATATATAATATACATATTAGATTATATTAATATAAAAATAACAAAAAAAGTATAAGATCTACTTCTAAAATAAAAAAACCGAGGCACAAAAAAGTACAAATTAAAAAGAAAATTAAGAAATTATATTTAAAATACGCGAAATAACACGAAACATTAAACATAATTGAAAATCGCAAATTATGATATTATAAAAATGACAAAAATTTTGAAATAAACTGAAAGTTAGCTACGCCGGGAAATAAAATAATAAGAGAAATAACGTGAAAAGGGGACGATTAATTAAAAGCGTGTACCCTTTAAATGCACTGACAAATCGCGCGTTCTGATAACTAGGATGAAGACTATTCCAGAGACGGGATATTTGGACAGCATAAGAGACTTCCTTTACTAATTTTTGGAAACGAGCATTATCACATTCTCATTGTATTCCGAAGCTGTGTACTGGGAAAATTCATGCAGATAATACGGTTTGTTTGCACATAATAAGCTATAAAAGTGAATCAGTCCTCTCTGCTTGAGATAATCTCATATTGAGCAACCTATTTTGTGCGATAAGGTGAAGCATGGTCGAACCTACGAAATCCATAAATGAAGCAGATACAATTATTAAAGGCAACTTCTATCTTTTAAAGACAAAGGCTATCGAGTCTATGGTATATCAATCAAACTGGCAAAAGTAAAGTAAGGTAGAATTATGGTTTTAACCAGCTTTGAGCGGTTTAACTTTAAGGCCATTAGCTTTGGTCAGATATTGATTCTCTCCAAATCGTCATTAATGCGAGCAATACAGTCCTCAAACAAACCAACAGGTCTGCTTAGGTAGACCTGCACATCATCAGCATACATGTGGAATCTGACGCCCGAACGGTTTCAGGAAGATCATTTATAAATAAACTACATAACAAAGGGCCCAGTATTGAGCCCTGAGGAATGCCACACAGAAGAGGGAGGGAACAGGAGGTAATAGAATCCACTTTTACCACTTCTTTTCGATTGGTCAGGAAGTCCTAGATAAGAGCGACGACGGAGGTAGTGAAACTAAAACAGCAATTGAGTTTCCGAAGCAAGATACAAGGATCAACGCTGTCAAAAGCTTTCGAAAAATCGAGCAGTGCCAAGGCAACCTAGTAGTTTAGGTCTAGGGCAGCTCTGATATCAGTGAATACTTTCAGTTGTAACGACGGCTGTCTGCAGCTATGAAATATAGCCGCCGCTCCCTATAACTTAGCTTAAGCAATCTTTTTTTTCCTCGAAACACCTGAAATGCAACTGGTAAAATAATTAGCCTATCACTGTAGAAAGCGGCTAAAAGTCACAATAACAGTATAGCCATTAAACAGCGTAACCGACAGAAATAGAGATGGAAGAAATATTATTGGACTCAGTCGGCTTGTAGCAAATAACCTAATTTCACTAATGACCTAAGGATGGTGCGAGTACATACGTACATAAAAGTTCCAAGTAGAGTAGACGTAACATGACTTAGCAGCTAGTATGTATGTATATAAAGCCAGAATGAGTGTAGAGTAACAGGTCAAGGCAGAACGCGACAAAAAAAAATAAAAATAAAATAAAATCGGGGTCGAGACTGACGTTTATATTTTGCTAACAAATTCGGAATTAGTTATTGCGAGGTATGACTATTGCTGGAGCCCAGGCGTAAGCACCAAGCACCTTAATTTCCAATTGGGCAGCTAAAATAAAAAAAAAAACAAAAATATTCGGAGTAGCCGTGGCACGAGTCAAACCGCAGGCAGCAACCATGCTTCTGAGCTTTGTTAACTAAATCAGAGCATAAGTGCACACTAGGTGGCTAACGACCAGCCGGTGGAGCCATCTACTAGGGTTCAAGTAGCGTCCGTCCGATAGCCAAGAAATCCTATAAAATGGGAGGTGACTACATCGGAATCTTCTAGATGACCATAATAGCGCGATTCCGACTAGCAAATAACCAAAAGAGGAATACGGTGCCCTCGCAAAAGCCAAGCGCATTCGAAATATACTAGCGGTAGTCTAAGTAAGTGAATGTTTATGCAAGAGTAGCCATAAAACCGGTGAAAGAATCAAAATAGAATAAAACTTCTATAAGTGCTAATTAAGTGCGGAAAGCAAGAATACAGTGGTGAGAAAGAGAATTTAAAAATTACTGGTAATCTAGTTCATAGGTGGTGTCAAGACATAGGTGTCCCAACTGGAGTACTGAGGGAAGTTATTAATAGTAAAACCCCAACTAACCGGACCTTCACCTCATCCCAAGCGCGGCACCCAATTCCGAGTAAGTAGAGATCCCTTTCAAAAAATTACTTGTAGAAAAAAACAAAGGATTCCATTACTCATATAGTCATGTTCATCTAGGGACACGCGTAGGACAATAAAAACCCTCCGGGGAGTCCCTAGAAACGCTAGTGGGCTTCCCGGCATTGTGATTAGTTACTCACCTGGGACGAATTCAACAATTACCGTGCGCGCATAGAGCACACAAACAGGCCAGCCTTAAGCAAATCTAGTAGCACCGTTGTGCAGTTTATATATTGAAAGGGTCTAACGCATGCCAACATGAGATCTACAGTAACCGATTAGTATAAAAAAAAAACAAAAAAAAAAAACAAACAAAAAACACGAAAACAAAACAAAACACGGCAAACACAGGAAAAAGAAACGGAATTATTGTAGGGGAGCAGTTCTTGAATTAATTATATCATAATTAAGTAACCATAAAGAAAAGAAAAGTTTTTATGTAAAATTTCCAGCCTAGCAACAGCCGGTTCTCATTCGCAAATGCATTTGGGCAGGATAAACCGGGTAAGTACCATTAAGTTCCTTCTTAACAAACAAAAATTTTTTTATATAACACATTTTATTGAATTTATAAATTTTAACAAAAGATAAGAAAAAAAACGAAGAAGTGCATGCTAGTGAACTGGATTAGACGTAGATATATATATATATATAGTCATAATATGTAGATAGCCAAGCAGGTGCCTGCCCTATTTATTTGTTGTTGGAACAGAGTAAATCAATCGTCAATACAAGGAAAAAAAAAAGAAAATTTCAACAAAACTCAAATAATTCTTAGCTAGTAATCACTAATCAGGTGACCTCAGTTCCTTTTTGCATTGTCGGCCCCAAAAAAAAAATTGTGTACATATATGTATATAAAGGGTTTTCCAATAAGAGGTGTTATTTTAATTAGCCCGCTATTTCGGTAGATGTCACTTTTGGAGCTGTCATTTTTTGACATTTGACACGTAGAAACTACGCCATTAAGAAAAATGGAACGATACACGATTCAACAACGCATTGAAATTATTAAAATTCACTATAAAAATGGTGAAAATGTGGCAGAGACGGTTCGTAAAACTCGAACATTTTTGGGTCGTCGTGAAGCACCTTGTCGGACTGCAATACAGAAATTGGTAGAAAAATTCGAGCTGTCGGGACAAGTTAGTGATGTGAAGAATAAAACCCGTGCACGTCGCTCAAGAACAGCCGAGAATATTGTTGCTGTAGCCAAAAGTCTTGAAGAAAACCCAGGTTTGTCCATTCCTCGTCGTTCTTTGGAATTAGGCATTCCACAAACGTCATTACACCGTATTTTGCATAAAGATTTGGGTCTTAAGGCTTATAAAGTTCAGTTAACACAAGAACTCAAGCTGGCCGATCATCAACAACGTCGAGTCTTTTCTGATTGGGTCCTTTAAATGCATGGAAATGATCCGCAATTCCATCGAAAACTCATCTTGAGTAATGAGGCCCATTTCCACCTCGATGGCTTCGTCAATAAGCAAAATTGTCGCATTTGGGGCTCGGAAAACCGAAGAGTTATTGTTTAAAAGCCTCTCTATCCTCAACGTGTGACTGTTTGGTGCGGTTTATGGCCCCGCGAGGTCATTGGACCTTACTTTTTCGAAAATGAGGCTGGAGCAACAGTTACGGTGAATGGATTGCGCTATCGACAGATGATTAATAATTTTTTATGGCCGGAATTGGATGGTATTGATCTGGACAACGTTTACTTTCAACAAGACGGCGCTACGTGCCATATAAGCAACGAAACCATTGATCTTTTACGGGAAAAGTTTCTGGACCGTGTTATCTCTCGAAGAGGTGATCACAATTGGCCACCGGGATCTTGTGACTTAACACATTGCGACTTCTTCCTTTTGTGCCACGTGAAAGAGAAGGTCTACGCCAACAGCCCAGCGTCGATTCAAGACCTCAAAGACGGAATTCGTGAGGCTATGGAGGACATAGGGCAGCCACTTTGCGATTTGGTTATATAAAACTTCATGAAGAGGATATGGTCCTGTAGGCATGGTCGTGGTGGTCATTTGGCTAATGTTATTTTCCATTATTAACGGCATACCATGAAATAAAGATCCGATCATTTATCTCAAAAAGTGGCAATTTTCTTTGAATATCAAAATAACATCTCTTATTGGAAAACCCTTTATATATAAAGGAAAAAGAAAAAAAAATTTGAAATTGGATTAATATTAATGTGTATATCGGTGACGAATCTCAAGGTTACCAGGCAAGCATGATGATAAGCAGTTTGGACGTACAGTTCATAAAATTTTGTCTGTAGATATACAATTTTCAGATCATCATAAAATAGTTCCGTAGGTCATGTAGTAATAAAAAGTAGAACTTTCCCCTTCGCCTGATTTGAAAGAAAACCAAATGGGGGATAGTAATATTTTGTTTTGTGTTTCCAGAATTTCCTTCTCTCTCATAAAATTATTACATTTAGAAATAACTGTGCTTTCCTCGGCCTGTGATAAAATAGATTTTCCTAATGTGTAAGTTCTCATTGTTGAATTATATTAGCAGTAAGTATAAGTACTATTGCTTGATTTTTTTTTATTGCTGGAATTTGGTAATTTAGAAATCTATGTATTGGCTAATAGCGTAACAACTTGGAGATTGAGTCGAATTGTAACATACGAGAAAATAATTTGAAAAAAAATTCCCAAAATGATTGAATAAATTAAATTGATGGTACATGTCGTTGTGGTTAATTGAGGGGTGATGCGCAGTGTAGAATACTAGTGATGGCACGGCGATCCCATTTGTGCAGGTTATTGTCATTCCGTTTAAGATACGCAAATATACAGGTGTCTGGGATCAACTACGTGGAGCTTCGTCGAGTCTCATCAATTTGTGGAGTTTATATGGACCGACCTGTGATTGAAATAATTTTTTTTTTTTGTTAAATTTCCCTTGAGCGTGATTAAGACTCCGAGGTAATGAAGAATACGAAGTTCTAGAATGCGAACGGAGTAGCAGACATACTGCGAGTGTAGTAAGGGGATCTCCGGATGGGCGTATGCGAAGCTGCATGTCCAGGTGTAGGTACTTCATTATTGAGATATTTTTTTTCCTTGGTGTCAGCCGCTAATGGCGTCGTCTTCCCTCCTTCCCTCCCACGACAAAATCGACGAGCTTAGCCGGCTAAGATGGAGGTCATTCCGGGGAAGAAGGGAATCGAGTCATAAGCAATGCCTGCTTCACTGAGCCCATCGATGAATTAAATATGGCTCCCACTTATCTATCAGAAGGAACATTGAGGATGTTTCAGCAGGAGACCTGGCGCCCACTGACTTAACTCTGTTCACTGGCCACACTGGCCTGGATATAAGAGCTTGCACTCGAAAAACCCAATTCGCATAGCCGTTATAGTTGCTTATTGATATTCGTTTTTTTTCATCATTGCTTATTCGATTCGCATATTGTTGTTTTTTTTATATAAATATTGGGTTTCACGTTTTCAGATTCACCCGCTTGGATTGGTTGACTTTACATATTCTGGGTGGTGTTGATTCGATTAAGTACGTGCAATTGGTTTTTTTTTTCTCTTTCCTTTGTTTCCCTTTTCTGGCTGCTTTAATGATATTTGTCTTAGTTCCAACGTGGCAAAATATAGGACCTCCAAATAAAATAGTGACATCAACTGCGAACTGCCTTAAGCAGAGAGCGAAGTTTGTACACAGTACTGCGGTTTCGCAGTTATGGTCACGACAAAAACTAGACTGCCATTTGCTTAGGAGCTCTCTCGAATCGAGATGCCCAACTAATTGCCCATTCATTAGCTTTTTCAGTACTTTCGATAAAAAGCATACGATGCTTATAGGTCTGAAATCTGAAGGGGACTGAGGAGAAGATTTTTTGGGTATTGCCAACAGAGATCGGCTTGAATGCATTCATAAATGACTTTGAGGCACTTGTTAAAAAATGAGCCTCAAGCTGGCATTTATGTTCATAGCAATACGCAAGTGTGAGATGTGAGCAATGAGCTTTTCTAAGCTCGTGGTTCATGAATCAGAGTTTTTTTACAGCTCGCAATCATGGGAGTAAATAACTCGAAATATTCACAATTTGCATTGAAATATATGTGTTCAAACCAACATTAAATAGCCACCTGAAAATTAAATCATTCAATAGATTTTAATTCCAAGCATTTCTTATTATTGAAACTAGGTTGGGAACGAAACTACATATACCTACCTACAAGCTCGTCGATAAAGCAGTTTTTTAGTGGAGACAACAATCGACACATGATCGCTACATTCCACATTACAAAATCTCGACACGATCGACAGAATTCATCAGGCTTTTAATTGAAATTAAAATGTATATTATTAGCAAATTATTACTTAGCTTAAAAAGCATAAAACATTTTAGTATTAACTAAAAATAATTTAGAAATGGCCATATTGTGTATGTATAGGTATATTCTATTAGTTCAGTTAATACGTTGTACGTACTAAGCATAGCTGCTAAGGTCAATGCATTGTCTGACCTACGCACAGCTGTTAAGGTCAACGGACTTTCTGTTGCTACCTACGCACAGCTGCTAAGGTCAATGTACTTTGGTTGTTATGCGCAAGGTAAAATAATTTGTTGGTGCCGTGCGCAGTTCAGAGGCAATATAAGTCGCAGGCCAACTTGAATCTTTCTCTTTTAGTATCCAGCTTCTATAGAGTGCGCATCATTTTGGAATTCGACTTGGCTAGTGTAATCAAATATAATTATTAACAAATTAACTTTATCTTGGGTAACGACTGAGATAAAGATATTTATTCTGGGTCTCGACTGGAATAAATTCTACTAACCTAATAACTTTATCTTGGGTAACGACTGAAATAAAGATATTTATTCTGGGTCTCGACTGGAATAAATTCTAATAACATAACAACTTTATCTTGGGTAACGACTGAGATAAAGATATTTATTCTGGGTCTCGACTGGAATAAATTCTACTAACCTAATAACTTTATCTTGGGTAGCGACTGAGATAAAGATATTTATTCTGGGTCTCGACTGGAATAAATCTTACTAATAACAACTTTATCTTGGGTACCGACTGAGATAAAGATATTTATTCTGGGTAGCGACTAGAATAACATAGACTAACTCAAACCTTTATCTTGGGTCTCGACTGAGATAAAGATAGTTATTCCGGGTAGCGACTAGAATAACACTCACTAATCTCAAACCTTTATCTTGGGTCTCGACTGAGATAAAGATATTTATTCTGGGTACCGACTAGAATAAACACGACTAATACAACTTTGCTTTGGGTCTCGACCGAAGTAAAGTATCTTGTTCCGGGGAACGACTAGAACAAGATAATCACTAACTATTTAATTACCAACGCCATAAAGACGATTCCATAGTTTTATACTGGTGAGTACATCTTTGATTAATCATATATTATATTTCGTATTGATTAATATATTTATATACCTATATATATACATATAGTGCCATTGGTCAAAGTAGCCACAACTTTGACTGTATTATATTGAAATTATTATTGTGTAGTGAGTAAGCGATTTTTTTTGAATATATTGAAGTTTAGTTCTTAAGTTTGAAATTGAATTCTGTTAATTTTAGTTCTAGTTGTAATGTTGTACTTAAGTTTTACGTGCGTACAATAAACCACTGGCTATAAAATATTCCCCGGCGTTATTATTTACAGTCCACATCCTTCTCTATATTTTTTCTTGAGTGTTCTCATTGGGCAGAACATTTAATGATCCTTCGTAGCCGAATTTAAAGTCTAGTGGTTTATAATCTCACACGTCTTAACATGAGTACACTTCAATAATGTTTGGCTAACCAAGCCACCTCCGCAAAAATCATCGAAAAATCTCTTAAGAACTACAACAATACTGCTGTAGAGAAACGAACAAAAGGGCTTGTTTCTGAGCGCTTAATCGCTTTAAGCGAAATCTGATTATTTTTTTGCATAAATGCTGTAAGTGCTGGGGGCTAAAACACATGCTATATTTCATTGAAATATATATGATACTATGATGTGAGTACACAGGTGCACCATTCCTATGACTCGTTGGTTGTTAGACAGTGTGCCTGAGATCAGACCAGATCACATCAACTAGAGTTTAGTAAGTATTTTAGAAATCGATATATTTGTTAATCACTGTGTCCAAATATTACGAGCAAATAATTGGATTAAGGCTGCTGGAACCTTTATAAATATGGGTTCACTAGTCTGAGTTCTAGTGATTGGGTTTACTAGTTTGAGTTCTAGTATATGAAGGTTCTGATTAAAAAATATGTGTGGGTTAGTTCGACTAGCTATAGTTAAAGCGGAGGATTGCTAGAGTAGTTTGGGTTTAGATTGAAAATTATGTGAAAAGGCTTTAAAATTGAATATATATCATTTAAATTGGTAAGTTTAGGTTCAAGAGGTATTGCTATGAGACAGTTGAAAGAGTGTGTCCCATTATAGCTATTATAATGGACTATACTGAATGTTCATAGCAAAGGATGTTGCCATGGGGGTATGCGGTCAAATCTTATTATAGGTTAATTGGATTACGTGATTGTATACAGTATTTAGTGGAGTGAGTTAATGAAGTGTATCTTCATCTCTCAAATTTATGATTGGGCTCTATTTTTTGTGACCTGCCTCGCATGCGGACCACTGTGAATATGTATAAATATACTAAAGTTAAGCTGACTACAGATGTGTATATAGTTATAAGTTCTCTACTTATTAATATTATACTGGAACATTATGGTTTGTTTGTTGAATCAATGTTGAATGAATCCATTAAATCTTCCAATTTGTTTGCCAGGGATATGTAGTTCTAGTAGTTTTTAATTATGCTGCGCTGCATGTTGGCTATGATGCTTATTGCCGTTTTACTTGGTCTTCATGTAGGGTATGTGGCCAGTGTGTGGTGCGGTGAAGTACTTTTCGTTTGGAACGGAAGTTTGTATTGTCTTTTCTGACATTGTTATTGAGTAATGCCCAGATTATATGTGTTTGGAGGCTTGAGCAGTTGAAAGTAATTGTGGAATCTCATTAGATGTATTTATAAATCTGCAGTTTTAGTATGATTAAGTGATTAGATCACTGTTCCCGCTTTTTTAATCCTGTGCGTAGTGCTTCTGTATTGTAGTTGTGTTTCTAGATTTATTCTTAATTGGGTTAAGCCTTAGACTGGAGTTATGCACTTATCCGAAGTTACATTACTCAGGTTATTGTCATTTATGAATGTACCCTCTGAATGGAGTGGACCTCGACATTCATCTACCAAAGTATTTTGGTGTGGAATGATATATCTGCATGAATGCATGTTAGGAATCCAATTGTAATCAATGATTCCCATCATTCCTCCTATTTTGATTTTGAGTGGTGGTTTGGTGAACCATTAGTGATTAGCAACTCCATGAATGGTTGAGTTCTATTTGTTTAAACTTTCTTTACATTGTGTATTGCTACACTTTGTAGAGTAGGTGCAGGGGTTTAAACCACATGCTACATTATTGTTTAGATAATATATATGATGGTTGAAATTGTAGGGTGGTGCACAACTTTCCATTCCTACATATGGTTGTGTGTGGGCGCAGTATGGGACAACCCGAGCCAGACTTAAGGATTTTAATTTTATTTTATTAAGTTATATTGTATTTTATTTATTTCAATCAGTTTAGAAACCTGTGTACCGTTCAAAAGCCTCACAACCAAAATGGTGTTAGTGTGAAGTATTATTTCCTATTATAGATGTTATTTTTGTTATTATGTATGTTATTTTTTTCGGCATAAAGCTAGAAGTGCTGGGGGTTAAAAACATACTATATTCTATTGAAATATATATGATGCAGTGTGTCCGAGGTCAGACCAGACCACATTAACCTGACTATAGCAAGCATCTTGGACACTAACATGTAGGTTAATTACTGTATTCTATCATCATGAGCATAGATTATAAGTCTCGATTGTTTTGTATTTCTTATTGTAATATTATTGCGAATTTATTTAAATTTATTATCTGATTTGAATTAGTTTAGAGATGTTTGAATTGGTGCATTTCATTGAACTTGGTTTAATGAAGTGTTAAGTTTTGTCATGTTGCATTACCTTCCCGGAACTGGTAATGGATGAATAAGTGGAATCATATTCAGCGATTGGAATATGTTCGATGTTTGGAATTGTAGTAATATAATTTAATTTAAGATTAGCTTTGGGTGCCGTTTAGGCTCCTGCTTGGCTTTACCGGACGTTTCGCTCCCGCCACGGAGTTCATTCAGCGGTTTTACTATAAAATGTGGTGAATTATCAGATGTACATACATGTGTACAAATTGTGGGAGGGTGTAGTAAACTAGGTTAAGAGATTATTATGGAACGGTCTGAGAAGTTTGTGAGATTGGTTGTATTTATTTGAGTATTTTAGAATTATTATTTAGACTTCCTTCTTGGTAAATCATAATTATGATTATCTGACATGTATAAGAAATGTTTAGATTCTGAATTCATTTTAGCACCAAATGATAAATTGATTGACTATATTTAGTTTTAATTAATATATTTACTGTATGTACTAAAGTAACTTGAAATATATTACAAGGAGGAAATCTGTGATGTTTAAATTTTTATAATTGAAAATATATGTACCAGTTGTAGGTAGTTATGGTTGATTAAGTTAAGAAGTTATTATTGAATGGTCAGAGAAGTTTGTTAAATTGGTTGTATTGTTAAAGTATTCTAAATGATCATTTAGATTTCCCTCTTGGTAAATCAAATATCTTCAATTCACTGACACACACAAGATAAATTTACATTTAAAATATTATGGAGTAAAATCGCTAATTAGTTGACTATATTTAATTTTATGATGTATTCGATATTTCCAAGGTGGAAATCTGTAGCGTTTAAAGTTTTGTTATAAAAGTTTCCCATGAATATATACACATATGTGCAACCTATGCGTGGACATAGTTAGCTAGATTAGGAAATTATCGTTAATTGGTCTGAAAAGTTTGTTAAATTATTTGTTATTTGTTTAAGCATTTCAAATAATTACTTAGATCTTCCTCCTGATAAATCAAAATCTACCACTTTCAGATAAGTGTAAGATAAACTCAAACTCGAATCCAATCCAGGACAAGACCGCCAATTACTTTACCAAATCAAACCGTCACCGCCATATTTACCAGTATGTAGTACTATAGTCTAATTTAGAAATCAATTCTGAGGATATCTGCAAAGCTTTAAAATTATATAAATGTTTGCTATGTTCATACGCATATATGTATATCTCATAGGTGGGTATAATTAATTAAATTGAGAAATTATTATTAAATGATCTGAAAGGTTAGTCAAATTAGTTGTCATTTGTTTAGGTATTCCAAATAATTATCTAGATTTCCTTTCTGATAAACCAAGAAACCACAACTTTATGATATGTAGAAGATAACTTTAAGTTTGAAATTATTTACACATAAGATTGCTAATTAATTGACATTATCATTGTTATTGATATATTTACTAGTATGTGATAATGTAGTCTAATTTCGGAATTAATTCAGTGCAAGATTGCTAATAAATTGACTATATTAATGTTATAGATATATTTACTGGTATGTAGTTAAACATCTTACCAGTAGGAAATCTGTAAGGTTAAATTTATTATAAAGTTTTTATATGGTTACTCTAACCTTGTTTTATTATCCTCCGTGTTATTCCTATGATTTGGTGGTATTTTTGCATACTAGCCGTTTGTTGGGTGCTGTAGTTTTTTATCCAGCAATGGGTGATTGGGATGGTTCAGGTTGGTGAATGATTCCTCTAAAATAATCCTTTTTTAGGGCCTGTTCTAGTTGCGGTTCCATTAGTTTCTGGTGCTCCGCCCTCAAGCTCTTGCAAGAATTCACTGGCTTGTGCCTGTTCATTAGCTGATGACTACGATGTTTTTTATGTTTTTTATATCTTTGGTCGTTGATTATTTATAGTATTTTCTGGGTCGTTGATTATTTATAGTATTTTCTGGGGTAGTACTAGTTGAGTTGTTGTTATTGGGTGTTGGTTATTAATAGGATGTCTATGTGGTGTAGGTAATGAACTTTCTTTACATTGTGTATTGCTACACTTTGTAGAGTAGGTGCAGGGGTTTAAACCACAGGCTATATTATTGTTTAGATAATATATATGATGGTTGAAATGGTAGGGTGGTGCACAACTTTCCATTCCTACATATGGTTGTGTGTGGGCGCAGTATGGGACAACCCGAACCAGACTTAAGGATTGTAATTTTATTTTATTAAGTTATATTGTATTTCATTTATTTCAATTAGTTTAGAAACCTGTGTACCATTCAAAAGCCTCACAGTCAAAATGGTGTTAGTGTGAAGTATTATTTCCTATTATAGATGTTATTTTTTAGCATAAAGCTAGAAGTGGTGGGGGCTAAAAAACATGCTATATTTTATTGAAATATATATGATGCCATGGTGTGAGCTTATAGGTGCACTACTCCTATTACTCATTATTAGTTTAGCAATGTGCCCGAGATCAGACCAGAGCACATTAAGCCGACCATAGCAAGTATCTTAGACACTGACATGTATGTTAATTACTGTATTCTATCATCATGAGCATAGATTATAAGTCTCGAATGTTTTGTATTTTTTGTTGTAATACTATTGCGAATTTATTTAAATTTATTATCTGATTTAAATTTGTTTAGAGATGTTTGAATTGAATCATTTCTTTTAGTGACGGAAGTTTGTTTGTATTGGTTACGTTTCATTGAACTTGGTTTAATGAAGTGTTAAGTTTTGTCATGTTCCATTACCTTCCCGGAACTGGTAATGGATAAATAAGTGGAATCATATTCAGCGGTTTGAATATGTTCGATGTTTGGAATTGTAGTAATATAAATTAATTTAAGATTAGCTTTGGGTGCCGTTTAGGCTCCTGCTTGGCCTTACCGGACGTTTCGCTCCCGCCACGGAGGTCATTCAGCGGTTTTGCTATAAAATGTGGTGAATTATCAGATGTACATACATGTGTACAAATTGTGGGAGGGTGTAGTAAACTAAGTTAAGAAATTATTATGGAACGGTCTGAGAAATTTGTGAGATTGGTTGTATTTGTTTGAGTATTTTGAATTATTATTTAGATTTCCTTCTTGGTAAATCAAAATTATGATTATCTGACATGTATAAGAAATGTTTAGATTTAGAATTCATTTTAGCACCAAATGATAACTTGATTGACTATATTTAGTTTTAATTAACATATTTACAGTATGTACTAACGTAACTTGATATATATTACAAGGAGGAAATCTGTGATGTTTAAATTTATTATAAATTGATTATTTTTCGCATAAATGCTAGAAGTGCTGGGGGCTAAAACACATGCTATATTTCATTGAAATATATATGATACTATGATGTGAGTACATAGGTACACCATTCCTATGACTCGTTGGTTGTTAGACAGTGTGCCTGAGATCAGACCAGATCACATCAACTAGAGTTTAGTAAGTATCTTAGAAATCAATATATTTGTTAATCACTGTGTCCAAACATTACGAGCAAAAAATTGGAATAAGGCTGCTGGAACCTTTATAAATATGGGTTTACTAGTTTGAGTTCTAGTATATGGGTTTACTAGTTTGAGTTCTAGTATATGAAGGTTCTGGTTTAAAAATATGTGTGGGTTAGTTCGTCTAGCTAAAGTTAAAGAGGAGGATCGCTAGAGTAGTTTGGGTTTAGATTGAAATTATGTGAAAAGGTTTTAAAATTGAATATATTATCATTTAAATTGGTAAGTTTAGGTTCAAGAGGTATTGCTATGAGAAAGTTGAAAGAGTGTGTCCCATTATAGTTATCATAATGGATTATACTCAGTGTTCATAGCTAAGGATATGGTTAGTATTAATTATGATGCTCATGAACAATACTCAGTTTTATGATGAAATGTTATATGATTTTATATATTTATATATTTGGAATAGATTATAGGATTTTATAATATATGTGAATTGATTGTGTAATTGTCATGGTTCAGATTGTGTCACCCCACCCCCACATTGAAATGGTTAGAATTGTTAGATTTGTTTACCCTCCCGGATCTAACCCCCTTTCCCGTCACACCAAACCAGCGAGACACCAGGAGAAAGTCACCATTCCACTTGTCTCACGAAGTCAAGCTAGGACCGTTAATGAGAGGATTAGGTGATGCCCATTTTGCGGAGCGTTAAAGCATGAACTTTCTTTACATTGTGTATTGCTACACTTTGTAGAGTAGGTGCAGGGGTTTAAACCACAGGCTATATTATTGTTTAGATAATATATATGATGGTTGAAATGGTAGGGTGGTGCACAACTTTCCATTCCTACATATGGTTGTGTGTGGGCGCAGTATGGGACAACCCGAACCAGACTTAAGGATTGTAATTTTATTTTATTAAGTTATATTGTATTTCATTTATTTCAATTAGTTTAGAAACCTGTGTACCATTCAAAAGCCTCACAGTCAAAATGGTGTTAGTGTGAAGTATTATTTCCTATTATAGATGTTATTTTTTAGCATAAAGCTAGAAGTGGTGGGGGCTAAAAAACATGCTATATTTTATTGAAATATATATGATGCCATGGTGTGAGCTTATAGGTGCACTACTCCTATTACTCATTATTAGTTTAGCAGTGTGCCCGAGATCAGACCAGAGCACATTAAGCCGACCATAGCAAGTATCTTAGACACTGACATGTATGTTAATTACTGTATTCTATCATCATGAGCATAGATTATAAGTCTCGAATGTTTTGTATTTTTTGTTGTAATACTATTGCGAATTTATTTAAATTTATTATCTGATTTAAATTTGTTTAGAGATGTTTGAATTGAATCATTTCTTTTAGTGACGGAAGTTTGTTTGTATTGGTTACGTTTCATTGAACTTGGTTTAATGAAGTGTTAAGTTTTGTCATGTTCCATTACCTTCCCGGAACTGGTAATGGATAAATAAGTGGAATCATATTCAGCGGTTTGAATATGTTCGATATTTGGAATTGTAGTAATATAAATTAATTTAAGATTAGCTTTGGGTGCAGTTTAGGCTCCTGCTTGGCTTTACCGGACGTTTCGCTCCCGCCACGGAGGTCATTCAGCGGTTTTGCTATAAAATGTGGTGAATTATCAGATGTACATACATGTGTACAAATTGTGGGAGGGTGTAGTAAACTAAGTTAAGAAATTATTATGGAACGGTCTGAGAAATTTGTGAGATTGGTTGTATTTGTTTGAGTATTTTGAATTATTATTTAGATTTCCTTCTTGGTAAATCAAAATTATGATTATCTGACATGTATAAGAAATGTTTAGATTTAGAATTCATTTTAGCACCAAATGATAACTTGATTGACTATATTTAGTTTTAATTAACATATTTACAGTATGTACTAACGTAACTTGATATATATTACAAGGAGGAAATCTGTGATGTTTAAATTTATTATAAATTGATTATTTTTCGCATAAATGCTAGAAGTGCTGGGGGCTAAAACACATGCTATATTTCATTGAAATATATATGATACTATGATGTGAGTACATAGGTACACCATTCCTATGACTCGTTGGTTGTTAGACAGTGTGCCTGAGATCAGACCAGATCACATCAACTAGAGTTTAGTAAGTATCTTAGAAATCAATATATTTGTTAATCACTGTGTCCAAACATTACGAGCAAAAAATTGGAATAAGGCTGCTGGAACCTTTATAAATATGGGTTTACTAGTTTGAGTTCTAGTATATGGGTTTACTAGTTTGAGTTCTAGTATATGAAGGTTCTGGTTTAAAAATATGTGTGGGTTAGTTCGTCTAGCTAAAGTTAAAGAGGAGGATCGCTAGAGTAGTTTGGGTTTAGATTGAAATTATGTGAAAAGGTTTTAAAATTGAATATATTATCATTTAAATTGGTAAGTTTAGGTTCAAGAGGTATTGCTATGAGAAAGTTGAAAGAGTGTGTCCCATTATAGTTATCATAATGGATTATACTCAGTGTTCATAGCTAAGGATATGGTTAGTATTAATTATGATGCTCATGAACAATACTCAGTTTTATGATGAAATGTTATATGATTTTATATATTTATATATTTGGAATAGATTATAGGATTTTATAATATATGTGAATTGATTGTGTAATTGTCATGGTTCAGATTGTGTCACCCCACCCCCACATTGAAATGGTTAGAATTGTTAGATTTGTTTACCCTCCCGGATCTATCCCCCTTTCCCGTCACACCAAACCAGCGAGACACCAGGAGAAAGTCACCATTCCACTTGTCTCACGAAGTCAAGCTAGGACCGTTAATGAGAGGATTAGGTGATGCCCATTTTGCGGAGCGTTAAAGCATGAACTTTCTTTACATTGTGTATTGCTACACTTTGTAGAGTAGGTGCAGGGGTTTAAACCACAGGCTATATTATTGTTTAGATAATATATATGATGGTTGAAATGGTAGGGTGGTGCACAACTTTCCATTCCTACATATGGTTGTGTGTGGGCGCAGTATGGGACAACCCGAACCAGACTTAAGGATTGTAATTTTATTTTATTAAGTTATATTGTATTTCATTTATTTCAATTAGTTTAGAAACCTGTGTACCATTCAAAAGCCTCACAGTCAAAATGGTGTTAGTGTGAAGTATTATTTCCTATTATAGATGTTATTTTTTAGCATAAAGCTAGAAGTGGTGGGGGCTAAAAAACATGCTATATTTTATTGAAATATATATGATGCCATGGTGTGAGCTTATAGGTGCACTACTCCTATTACTCATTATTAGTTTAGCAGTGTGCCCGAGATCAGACCAGAGCACATTAAGCCGACCATAGCAAGTATCTTAGACACTGACATGTATGTTAATTACTGTATTCTATCATCATGAGCATAGATTATAAGTCTCGAATGTTTTGTATTTTTTGTTGTAATACTATTGCGAATTTATTTAAATTTATTATCTGATTTAAATTTGTTTAGAGATGTTTGAATTGAATCATTTCTTTTAGTGACGGAAGTTTGTTTGTATTGGTTACGTTTCATTGAACTTGGTTTAATGAAGTGTTAAGTTTTGTCATGTTCCATTACCTTCCCGGAACTGGTAATGGATAAATAAGTGGAATCATATTCAGCGGTTTGAATATGTTCGATGTTTGGAATTGTAGTAATATAAATTAATTTAAGATTACCTTTGGGTGCCGTTTAGGCTCCTGCTTGGCTTTACCGGACGTTTCGCTCCCGCCACGGAGGTCATTCAGCGGTTTTGCTATAAAATGTGGTGAATTATCAGATGTACATACATGTGTACAAATTGTGGGAGGGTGTAGTAAACTAAGTTAAGAAATTATTATGGAACGGTCTGAGAAATTTGTGAGATTGGTTGTATTTGTTTGAGTATTTTGAATTATTATTTAGATTTCCTTCTTGGTAAATCAAAATTATGATTATCTGACATGTATAAGAAATGTTTAGATTTAGAATTCATTTTAGCACCAAATGATAACTTGATTGACTATATTTAGTTTTAATTAACATATTTACAGTATGTACTAACGTAACTTGATATATATTACAAGGAGGAAATCTGTGATGTTTAAATTTATTATAAATTGATTATTTTTCGCATAAATGCTAGAAGTGCTGGGGGCTAAAACACATGCTATATTTCATTGAAATATATATGATACTATGATGTGAGTACATAGGTACACCATTCCTATGACTCGTTGGTTGTTAGACAGTGTGCCTGAGATCAGACCAGATCACATCAACTAGAGTTTAGTAAGTATCTTAGAAATCAATATATTTGTTAATCACTGTGTCCAAACATTACGAGCAAAAAATTGGAATAAGGCTGCTGGAACCTTTATAAATATGGGTTTACTAGTTTGAGTTCTAGTATATGGGTTTACTAGTTTGAGTTCTAGTATATGAAGGTTCTGGTTTAAAAATATGTGTGGGTTAGTTCGTCTAGCTAAAGTTAAAGAGGAGGATCGCTAGAGTAGTTTGGGTTTAGATTGAAATTATGTGAAAAGGTTTTAAAATTGAATATATTATCATTTAAATTGGTAAGTTTAGGTTCAAGAGGTATTGCTATGAGAAAGTTGAAAGAGTGTGTCCCATTATAGTTATCATAATGGATTATACTCAGTGTTCATAGCTAAGGATATGGTTAGTATTAATTATGATGCTCATGAACAATACTCAGTTTTATGATGAAATGTTATATGATTTTATATATTTATATATTTGGAATAGATTATAGGATTTTATAATATATGTGAATTGATTGTGTAATTGTCATGGTTCAGATTGTGTCACCCCACCCCCACATTGAAATGGTTAGAATTGTTAGATTTGTTTACCCTCCCGGATCTATCCCCTTTCCCGTCACACCAAACCAGCGAGACACCAGGAGAAAGTCACCATTCCACTTGTCTCACGAAGTCAAGCTAGGACCGTTAATGAGAGGATTAGGTGATGCCCATTTTGCGGAGCGTTAAAGCATGAACTTTCTTTACATTGTGTATTGCTACACTTTGTAGAGTAGGTGCAGGGGTTTAAACCACAGGCTATATTATTGTTTAGATAATATATATGATGGTTGAAATGGTAGGGTGGTGCACAACTTTCCATTCCTACATATGGTTGTGTGTGGGCGCAGTATGGGACAACCCGAACCAGACTTAAGGATTGTAATTTTATTTTATTAAGTTATATTGTATTTCATTTATTTCAATTAGTTTAGAAACCTGTGTACCATTCAAAAGCCTCACAGTCAAAATGGTGTTAGTGTGAAGTATTATTTCCTATTATAGATGTTATTTTTTAGCATAAAGCTAGAAGTGGTGGGGGCTAAAAAACATGCTATATTTTATTGAAATATATATGATGCCATGGTGTGAGCTTATAGGTGCACTACTCCTATTACTCATTATTAGTTTAGCAGTGTGCCCGAGATCAGACCAGAGCACATTAAGCCGACCATAGCAAGTATCTTAGACACTGACATGTATGTTAATTACTGTATTCTATCATCATGAGCATAGATTATAAGTCTCGAATGTTTTGTATTTTTTGTTGTAATACTATTGCGAATTTATTTAAATTTATTATCTGATTTAAATTTGTTTAGAGATGTTTGAATTGAATCATTTCTTTTAGTGACGGAAGTTTGTTTGTATTGGTTACGTTTCATTGAACTTGGTTTAATGAAGTGTTAAGTTTTGTCATGTTCCATTACCTTCCCGGAACTGGTAATGGATAAATAAGTGGAATCATATTCAGCGGTTTGAATATGTTCGATGTTTGGAATTGTAGTAATATAAATTAATTTAAGATTAGCTTTGGGTGCCGTTTAGGCTCCTGCTTGGCTTTACCGGACGTTTCGCTCCCGCCACGGAGGTCATTCAGCGGTTTTGCTATAAAATGTGGTGAATTATCAGATGTACATACATGTGTACAAATTGTGGGAGGGTGTAGTAAACTAAGTTAAGAAATTATTATGGAACGGTCTGAGAAATTTGTGAGATTGGTTGTATTTGTTTGAGTATTTTGAATTATTATTTAGATTTCCTTCTTGGTAAATCAAAATTATGATTATCTGACATGTATAAGAAATGTTTAGATTTAGAATTCATTTTAGCACCAAATGATAACTTGATTGACTATATTTAGTTTTAATTAACATATTTACAGTATGTACTAACGTAACTTGATATATATTACAAGGAGGAAATCTGTGATGTTTAAATTTATTATAAATTGATTATTTTTCGCATAAATGCTAGAAGTGCTGGGGGCTAAAACACATGCTATATTTCATTGAAATATATATGATACTATGATGTGAGTACATAGGTACACCATTCCTATGACTCGTTGGTTGTTAGACAGTGTGCCTGAGATCAGACCAGATCACATCAACTAGAGTTTAGTAAGTATCTTAGAAATCAATATATTTGTTAATCACTGTGTCCAAACATTACGAGCAAAAAATTGGAATAAGGCTGCTGGAACCTTTATAAATATGGGTTTACTAGTTTGAGTTCTAGTATATGGGTTTACTAGTTTGAGTTCTAGTATATGAAGGTTCTGGTTTAAAAATATGTGTGGGTTAGTTCGTCTAGCTAAAGTTAAAGAGGAGGATCGCTAGAGTAGTTTGGGTTTAGATTGAAATTATGTGAAAAGGTTTTAAAATTGAATATATTATCATTTAAATTGGTAAGTTTAGGTTCAAGAGGTATTGCTATGAGAAAGTTGAAAGAGTGTGTCCCATTATAGTTATCATAATGGATTATACTCAGTGTTCATAGCTAAGGATATGGTTAGTATTAATTATGATGCTCATGAACAATACTCAGTTTTATGATGAAATGTTATATGATTTTATATATTTATATATTTGGAATAGATTATAGGATTTTATAATATATGTGAATTGATTGTGTAATTGTCATGGTTCAGATTGTGTCACCCCACCCCCACATTGAAATGGTTAGAATTGTTAGATTTGTTTACCCTCCCGGATCTATCCCCCTTTCCCGTCACACCAAACCAGCGAGACACCAGGAGAAAGTCACCATTCCACTTGTCTCACGAAGTCAAGCTAGGACCGTTAATGAGAGGATTAGGTGATGCCCATTTTGCGGAGCGTTAAAGCATGAACTTTCTTTACATTGTGTATTGCTACACTTTGTAGAGTAGGTGCAGGGGTTTAAACCACAGGCTATATTATTGTTTAGATAATATATATGATGGTTGAAATGGTAGGGTGGTGCACAACTTTCCATTCCTACATATGGTTGTGTGTGGGCGCAGTATGGGACAACCCGAACCAGACTTAAGGATTGTAATTTTATTTTATTAAGTTATATTGTATTTCATTTATTTCAATTAGTTTAGAAACCTGTGTACCATTCAAAAGCCTCACAGTCAAAATGGTGTTAGTGTGAAGTATTATTTCCTATTATAGATGTTATTTTTTAGCATAAAGCTAGAAGTGGTGGGGGCTAAAAAACATGCTATATTTTATTGAAATATATATGATGCCATGGTGTGAGCTTATAGGTGCACTACTCCTATTACTCATTATTAGTTTAGCAGTGTGCCCGAGATCAGACCAGAGCACATTAAGCCGACCATAGCAAGTATCTTAGACACTGACATGTATGTTAATTACTGTATTCTATCATCATGAGCATAGATTATAAGTCTCGAATGTTTTGTATTTTTTGTTGTAATACTATTGCGAATTTATTTAAATTTATTATCTGATTTAAATTTGTATAGAGATGTTTGAATTGAATCATTTCTTTTAGTGACGGAAGTTTGTTTGTATTGGTTACGTTTCATTGAACTTGGTTTAATGAAGTGTTAAGTTTTGTCATGTTCCATTACCTTCCCGGAACTGGTAATGGATAAATAAGTGGAATCATATTCAGCGGTTTGAATATGTTCGATGTTTGGAATTGTAGTAATATAAATTAATTTAAGATTAGCTTTGGGTGCCGTTTAGGCTCCTGCTTGGCTTTACCGGACGTTTCGCTCCCGCCACGGAGGTCATTCAGCGGTTTTGCTATAAAATGTGGTGAATTATCAGATGTACATACATGTGTACAAATTGTGGGAGGGTGTAGTAAACTAAGTTAAGAAATTATTATGGAACGGTCTGAGAAATTTGTGAGATTGGTTGTATTTGTTTGAGTATTTTGAATTATTATTTAGATTTCCTTCTTGGTAAATCAAAATTATGATTATCTGACATGTATAAGAAATGTTTAGATTTAGAATTCATTTTAGCACCAAATGATAACTTGATTGACTATATTTAGTTTTAATTAACATATTTACAGTATGTACTAACGTAACTTGATATATATTACAAGGAGGAAATCTGTGATGTTTAAATTTATTATAAATTGATTATTTTTCGCATAAATGCTAGAAGTGCTGGGGGCTAAAACACATGCTATATTTCATTGAAATATATATGATACTATGATGTGAGTACATAGGTACACCATTCCTATGACTCGTTGGTTGTTAGACAGTGTGCCTGAGATCAGACCAGATCACATCAACTAGAGTTTAGTAAGTATCTTAGAAATCAATATATTTGTTAATCACTGTGTCCAAACATTACGAGCAAAAAATTGGAATAAGGCTGCTGGAACCTTTATAAATATGGGTTTACTAGTTTGAGTTCTAGTATATGGGTTTACTAGTTTGAGTTCTAGTATATGAAGGTTCTGGTTTAAAAATATGTGTGGGTTAGTTCGTCTAGCTAAAGTTAAAGAGGAGGATCGCTAGAGTAGTTTGGGTTTAGATTGAAATTATGTGAAAAGGTTTTAAAATTGAATATATTATCATTTAAATTGGTAAGTTTAGGTTCAAGAGGTATTGCTATGAGAAAGTTGAAAGAGTGTGTCCCATTATAGTTATCATAATGGATTATACTCAGTGTTCATAGCTAAGGATATGGTTAGTATTAATTATGATGCTCATGAACAATACTCAGTTTTATGATGAAATGTTATATGATTTTATATATTTATATATTTGGAATAGATTATAGGATTTTATAATATATGTGAATTGATTGTGTAATTGTCATGGTTCAGATTGTGTCACCCCACCCCCACATTGAAATGGTTAGAATTGTTAGATTTGTTTACCCTCCCGGATCTAACCCCCTTTCCCGTCACACCAAACCAGCGAGACACCAGGAGAAAGTCACCATTCCACTTGTCTCACGAAGTCAAGCTAGGACCGTTAATGAGAGGATTAGGTGATGCCCATTTTGCGGAGCGTTAAAGCATGAACTTTCTTTACATTGTGTATTGCTACACTTTGTAGAGTAGGTGCAGGGGTTTAAACCACAGGCTATATTATTGTTTAGATAATATATATGATGGTTGAAATGGTAGGGTGGTGCACAACTTTCCATTCCTACATATGGTTGTGTGTGGGCGCAGTATGGGGCAACCCGAACCAGACTTAAGGATTGTAATTTTATTTTATTAAGTTATATTGTATTTCATTTATTTCAATTAGTTTAGAAACCTGTGTACCATTCAAAAGCCTCACAGTCAAAATGGTGTTAGTGTGAAGTATTATTTCCTATTATAGATGTTATTTTTTAGCATAAAGCTAGAAGTGGTGGGGGCTAAAAAACATGCTATATTTTATTGAAATATATATGATGCCATGGTGTGAGCTTATAGGTGCACTACTCCTATTACTCATTATTAGTTTAGCAGTGTGCCCGAGATCAGACCAGAGCACATTAAGCCGACCATAGCAAGTATCTTAGACACTGACATGTATGTTAATTACTGTATTCTATCATCATGAGCATAGATTATAAGTCTCGAATGTTTTGTATTTTTTGTTGTAATACTATTGCGAATTTATTTAAATTTATTATCTGATTTAAATTTGTTTAGAGATGTTTGAATTGAATCATTTCTTTTAGTGACGGAAGTTTGTTTGTATTGGTTACGTTTCATTGAACTTGGTTTAATGAAGTGTTAAGTTTTGTCATGTTCCATTACCTTCCCGGAACTGGTAATGGATAAATAAGTGGAATCATATTCAGCGGTTTGAATATGTTCGATGTTTGGAATTGTAGTAATATAAATTAATTTAAGATTAGCTTTGGGTGCCGTTTAGGCTCCTGCTTGGCTTTACCGGACGTTTCGCTCCCGCCACGGAGGTCATTCAGCGGTTTTGCTATAAAATGTGGTGAATTATCAGATGTACATACATGTGTACAAATTGTGGGAGGGTGTAGTAAACTAAGTTAAGAAATTATTATGGAACGGTCTGAGAAATTTGTGAGATTGGTTGTATTTGTTTGAGTATTTTGAATTATTATTTAGATTTCCTTCTTGGTAAATCAAAATTATGATTATCTGACATGTATAAGAAATGTTTAGATTTAGAATTCATTTTAGCACCAAATGATAACTTGATTGACTATATTTAGTTTTAATTAACATATTTACAGTATGTACTAACGTAACTTGATATATATTACAAGGAGGAAATCTGTGATGTTTAAATTTATTATAAATTGATTATTTTTCGCATAAATGCTAGAAGTGCTGGGGGCTAAAACACATGCTATATTTCATTGAAATATATATGATACTATGATGTGAGTACATAGGTACACCATTCCTATGACTCGTTGGTTGTTAGACAGTGTGCCTGAGATCAGACCAGATCACATCAACTAGAGTTTAGTAAGTATCTTAGAAATCAATATATTTGTTAATCACTGTGTCCAAACATTACGAGCAAAAAATTGGAATAAGGCTGCTGGAACCTTTATAAATATGGGTTTACTAGTTTGAGTTCTAGTATATGGGTTTACTAGTTTGAGTTCTAGTATATGAAGGTTCTGGTTTAAAAATATGTGTGGGTTAGTTCGTCTAGCTAAAGTTAAAGAGGAGGATCGCTAGAGTAGTTTGGGTTTAGATTGAAATTATGTGAAAAGGTTTTAAAATTGAATATATTATCATTTAAATTGGTAAGTTTAGGTTCAAGAGGTATTGCTATGAGAAAGTTGAAAGAGTGTGTCCCATTATAGTTATCATAATGGATTATACTCAGTGTTCATAGCTAAGGATATGGTTAGTATTAATTATGATGCTCATGAACAATACTCAGTTTTATGATGAAATGTTATATGATTTTATATATTTATATATTTGGAATAGATTATAGGATTTTATAATATATGTGAATTGATTGTGTAATTGTCATGGTTCAGATTGTGTCACCCCACCCCCACATTGAAATGGTTAGAATTGTTAGATTTGTTTACCCTCCCGGATCTATCCCCCTTTCCCGTCACACCAAACCAGCGAGACACCAGGAGAAAGTCACCATTCCACTTGTCTCACGAAGTCAAGCTAGGACCGTTAATGAGAGGATTAGGTGATGCCCATTTTGCGGAGCGTTAAAGCATGAACTTTCTTTACATTGTGTATTGCTACACTTTGTAGAGTAGGTGCAGGGGTTTAAACCACAGGCTATATTATTGTTTAGATAATATATATGATGGTTGAAATGGTAGGGTGGTGCACAACTTTCCATTCCTACATATGGTTGTGTGTGGGCGCAGTATGGGACAACCCGAACCAGACTTAAGGATTGTAATTTTATTTTATTAAGTTATATTGTATTTCATTTATTTCAATTAGTTTAGAAACCTGTGTACCATTCAAAAGCCTCACAGTCAAAATGGTGTTAGTGTGAAGTATTATTTCCTATTATAGATGTTATTTTTTAGCATAAAGCTAGAAGTGGTGGGGGCTAAAAAACATGCTATATTTTATTGAAATATATATGATGCCATGGTGTGAGCTTATAGGTGCACTACTCCTATTACTCATTATTAGTTTAGCAGTGTGCCCGAGATCAGACCAGAGCACATTAAGCCGACCATAGCAAGTATCTTAGACACTGACATGTATGTTAATTACTGTATTCTATCATCATGAGCATAGATTATAAGTCTCGAATGTTTTGTATTTTTTGTTGTAATACTATTGCGAATTTATTTAAATTTATTATCTGATTTAAATTTGTATAGAGATGTTTGAATTGAATCATTTCTTTTAGTGACGGAAGTTTGTTTGTATTGGTTACGTTTCATTGAACTTGGTTTAATGAAGTGTTAAGTTTTGTCATGTTCCATTACCTTCCCGGAACTGGTAATGGATAAATAAGTGGAATCATATTCAGCGGTTTGAATATGTTCGATGTTTGGAATTGTAGTAATATAAATTAATTTAAGATTAGCTTTGGGTGCCGTTTAGGCTCCTGCTTGGCTTTACCGGACGTTTCGCTCCCGCCACGGAGGTCATTCAGCGGTTTTGCTATAAAATGTGGTGAATTATCAGATGTACATACATGTGTACAAATTGTGGGAGGGTGTAGTAAACTAAGTTAAGAAATTATTATGGAACGGTCTGAGAAATTTGTGAGATTGGTTGTATTTGTTTGAGTATTTTGAATTATTATTTAGATTTCCTTCTTGGTAAATCAAAATTATGATTATCTGACATGTATAAGAAATGTTTAGATTTAGAATTCATTTTAGCACCAAATGATAACTTGATTGACTATATTTAGTTTTAATTAACATATTTACAGTATGTACTAACGTAACTTGATATATATTACAAGGAGGAAATCTGTGATGTTTAAATTTATTATAAATTGATTATTTTTCGCATAAATGCTAGAAGTGCTGGGGGCTAAAACACATGCTATATTTCATTGAAATATATATGATACTATGATGTGAGTACATAGGTACACCATTCCTATGACTCGTTGGTTGTTAGACAGTGTGCCTGAGATCAGACCAGATCACATCAACTAGAGTTTAGTAAGTATCTTAGAAATCAATATATTTGTTAATCACTGTGTCCAAACATTACGAGCAAAAAATTGGAATAAGGCTGCTGGAACCTTTATAAATATGGGTTTACTAGTTTGAGTTCTAGTATATGGGTTTACTAGTTTGAGTTCTAGTATATGAAGGTTCTGGTTTAAAAATATGTGTGGGTTAGTTCGTCTAGCTAAAGTTAAAGAGGAGGATCGCTAGAGTAGTTTGGGTTTAGATTGAAATTATGTGAAAAGGTTTTAAAATTGAATATATTATCATTTAAATTGGTAAGTTTAGGTTCAAGAGGTATTGCTATGAGAAAGTTGAAAGAGTGTGTCCCATTATAGTTATCATAATGGATTATACTCAGTGTTCATAGCTAAGGATATGGTTAGTATTAATTATGATGCTCATGAACAATACTCAGTTTTATGATGAAATGTTATATGATTTTATATATTTATATATTTGGAATAGATTATAGGATTTTATAATATATGTGAATTGATTGTGTAATTGTCATGGTTCAGATTGTGTCACCCCACCCCCACATTGAAATGGTTAGAATTGTTAGATTTGTTTACCCTCCCGGATCTAACCCCCTTTCCCGTCACACCAAACCAGCGAGACACCAGGAGAAAGTCACCATTCCACTTGTCTCACGAAGTCAAGCTAGGACCGTTAATGAGAGGATTAGGTGATGCCCATTTTGCGGAGCGTTAAAGCATGAACTTTCTTTACATTGTGTATTGCTACACTTTGTAGAGTAGGTGCAGGGGTTTAAACCACAGGCTATATTATTGTTTAGATAATATATATGATGGTTGAAATGGTAGGGTGGTGCACAACTTTCCATTCCTACATATGGTTGTGTGTGGGCGCAGTATGGGGCAACCCGAACCAGACTTAAGGATTGTAATTTTATTTTATTAAGTTATATTGTATTTCATTTATTTCAATTAGTTTAGAAACCTGTGTACCATTCAAAAGCCTCACAGTCAAAATGGTGTTAGTGTGAAGTATTATTTCCTATTATAGATGTTATTTTTTAGCATAAAGCTAGAAGTGGTGGGGGCTAAAAAACATGCTATATTTTATTGAAATATATATGATGCCATGGTGTGAGCTTATAGGTGCACTACTCCTATTACTCATTATTAGTTTAGCAGTGTGCCCGAGATCAGACCAGAGCACATTAAGCCGACCATAGCAAGTATCTTAGACACTGACATGTATGTTAATTACTGTATTCTATCATCATGAGCATAGATTATAAGTCTCGAATGTTTTGTATTTTTTGTTGTAATACTATTGCGAATTTATTTAAATTTATTATCTGATTTAAATTTGTTTAGAGATGTTTGAATTGAATCATTTCTTTTAGTGACGGAAGTTTGTTTGTATTGGTTACGTTTCATTGAACTTGGTTTAATGAAGTGTTAAGTTTTGTCATGTTCCATTACCTTCCCGGAACTGGTAATGGATAAATAAGTGGAATCATATTCAGCGGTTTGAATATGTTCGATATTTGGAATTGTAGTAATATAAATTAATTTAAGATTAGCTTTGGGTGCCGTTTAGGCTCCTGCTTGGCTTTACCGGACGTTTCGCTCCCGCCACGGAGGTCATTCAGCGGTTTTGCTATAAAATGTGGTGAATTATCAGATGTACATACATGTGTACAAATTGTGGGAGGGTGTAGTAAACTAAGTTAAGAAATTATTATGGAACGGTCTGAGAAATTTGTGAGATTGGTTGTATTTGTTTGAGTATTTTGAATTATTATTTAGATTTCCTTCTTGGTAAATCAAAATTATGATTATCTGACATGTATAAGAAATGTTTAGATTTAGAATTCATTTTAGCACCAAATGATAACTTGATTGACTATATTTAGTTTTAATTAACATATTTACAGTATGTACTAACGTAACTTGATATATATTACAAGGAGGAAATCTGTGATGTTTAAATTTATTATAAATTGATTATTTTTCGCATAAATGCTAGAAGTGCTGGGGGCTAAAACACATGCTATATTTCATTGAAATATATATGATACTATGATGTGAGTACATAGGTACACCATTCCTATGACTCGTTGGTTGTTAGACAGTGTGCCTGAGATCAGACCAGATCACATCAACTAGAGTTTAGTAAGTATCTTAGAAATCAATATATTTGTTAATCACTGTGTCCAAACATTACGAGCAAAAAATTGGAATAAGGCTGCTGGAACCTTTATAAATATGGGTTTACTAGTTTGAGTTCTAGTATATGGGTTTACTAGTTTGAGTTCTAGTATATGAAGGTTCTGGTTTAAAAATATGTGTGGGTTAGTTCGTCTAGCTAAAGTTAAAGAGGAGGATCGCTAGAGTAGTTTGGGTTTAGATTGAAATTATGTGAAAAGGTTTTAAAATTGAATATATTATCATTTAAATTGGTAAGTTTAGGTTCAAGAGGTATTGCTATGAGAAAGTTGAAAGAGTGTGTCCCATTATAGTTATCATAATGGATTATACTCAGTGTTCATAGCTAAGGATATGGTTAGTATTAATTATGATGCTCATGAACAATACTCAGTTTTATGATGAAATGTTATATGATTTTATATATTTATATATTTGGAATAGATTATAGGATTTTATAATATATGTGAATTGATTGTGTAATTGTCATGGTTCAGATTGTGTCACCCCACCCCCACATTGAAATGGTTAGAATTGTTAGATTTGTTTACCCTCCCGGATCTATCCCCCTTTCCCGTCACACCAAACCAGCGAGACACCAGGAGAAAGTCACCATTCCACTTGTCTCACGAAGTCAAGCTAGGACCGTTAATGAGAGGATTAGGTGATGCCCATTTTGCGGAGCGTTAAAGCATGAACTTTCTTTACATTGTGTATTGCTACACTTTGTAGAGTAGGTGCAGGGGTTTAAACCACAGGCTATATTATTGTTTAGATAATATATATGATGGTTGAAATGGTAGGGTGGTGCACAACTTTCCATTCCTACATATGGTTGTGTGTGGGCGCAGTATGGGACAACCCGAACCAGACTTAAGGATTGTAATTTTATTTTATTAAGTTATATTGTATTTCATTTATTTCAATTAGTTTAGAAACCTGTGTACCATTCAAAAGCCTCACAGTCAAAATGGTGTTAGTGTGAAGTATTATTTCCTATTATAGATGTTATTTTTTAGCATAAAGCTAGAAGTGGTGGGGGCTAAAAAACATGCTATATTTTATTGAAATATATATGATGCCATGGTGTGAGCTTATAGGTGCACTACTCCTATTACTCATTATTAGTTTAGCAGTGTGCCCGAGATCAGACCAGAGCACATTAAGCCGACCATAGCAAGTATCTTAGACACTGACATGTATGTTAATTACTGTATTCTATCATCATGAGCATAGATTATAAGTCTCGAATGTTTTGTATTTTTTGTTGTAATACTATTGCGAATTTATTTAAATTTATTATCTGATTTAAATTTGTTTAGAGATGTTTGAATTGAATCATTTCTTTTAGTGACGGAAGTTTGTTTGTATTGGTTACGTTTCATTGAACTTGGTTTAATGAAGTGTTAAGTTTTGTCATGTTCCATTACCTTCCCGGAACTGGTAATGGATAAATAAGTGGAATCATATTCAGCGGTTTGAATATGTTCGATGTTTGGAATTGTAGTAATATAAATTAATTTAAGATTAGCTTTGGGTGCCGTTTAGGCTCCTGCTTGGCTTTACCGGACGTTTCGCTCCCGCCACGGAGGTCATTCAGCGGTTTTGCTATAAAATGTGGTGAATTATCAGATGTACATACATGTGTACAAATTGTGGGAGGGTGTAGTAAACTAAGTTAAGAAATTATTATGGAACGGTCTGAGAAATTTGTGAGATTGGTTGTATTTGTTTGAGTATTTTGAATTATTATTTAGATTTCCTTCTTGGTAAATCAAAATTATGATTATCTGACATGTATAAGAAATGTTTAGATTTAGAATTCATTTTAGCACCAAATGATAACTTGATTGACTATATTTAGTTTTAATTAACATATTTACAGTATGTACTAACGTAACTTGATATATATTACAAGGAGGAAATCTGTGATGTTTAAATTTATTATAAATTGATTATTTTTCGCATAAATGCTAGAAGTGCTGGGGGCTAAAACACATGCTATATTTCATTGAAATATATATGATACTATGATGTGAGTACATAGGTACACCATTCCTATGACTCGTTGGTTGTTAGACAGTGTGCCTGAGATCAGACCAGATCACATCAACTAGAGTTTAGTAAGTATCTTAGAAATCAATATATTTGTTAATCACTGTGTCCAAACATTACGAGCAAAAAATTGGAATAAGGCTGCTGGAACCTTTATAAATATGGGTTTACTAGTTTGAGTTCTAGTATATGGGTTTACTAGTTTGAGTTCTAGTATATGAAGGTTCTGGTTTAAAAATATGTGTGGGTTAGTTCGTCTAGCTAAAGTTAAAGAGGAGGATCGCTAGAGTAGTTTGGGTTTAGATTGAAATTATGTGAAAAGGTTTTAAAATTGAATATATTATCATTTAAATTGGTAAGTTTAGGTTCAAGAGGTATTGCTATGAGAAAGTTGAAAGAGTGTGTCCCATTATAGTTATCATAATGGATTATACTCAGTGTTCATAGCTAAGGATATGGTTAGTATTAATTATGATGCTCATGAACAATACTCAGTTTTATGATGAAATGTTATATGATTTTATATATTTATATATTTGGAATAGATTATAGGATTTTATAATATATGTGAATTGATTGTGTAATTGTCATGGTTCAGATTGTGTCACCCCACCCCCACATTGAAATGGTTAGAATTGTTAGATTTGTTTACCCTCCCGGATCTATCCCCCTTTCCCGTCACACCAAACCAGCGAGACACCAGGAGAAAGTCACCATTCCACTTGTCTCACGAAGTCAAGCTAGGACCGTTAATGAGAGGATTAGGTGATGCCCATTTTGCGGAGCGTTAAAGCATGAACTTTCTTTACATTGTGTATTGCTACACTTTGTAGAGTAGGTGCAGGGGTTTAAACCACAGGCTATATTATTGTTTAGATAATATATATGATGGTTGAAATGGTAGGGTGGTGCACAACTTTCCATTCCTACATATGGTTGTGTGTGGGCGCAGTATGGGACAACCCGAACCAGACTTAAGGATTGTAATTTTATTTTATTAAGTTATATTGTATTTCATTTATTTCAATTAGTTTAGAAACCTGTGTAACATTCAAAAGCCTCACAGTCAAAATGGTGTTAGTGTGAAGTATTATTTCCTATTATAGATGTTATTTTTTAGCATAAAGCTAGAAGTGTTGGGGGCTAAAAAACATGCTATATTTTATTGAAATATATATGATGCCATGGTGTGAGCTTATAGGTGCACTACTCCTATTACTCATTATTAGTTTAGCAGTGTGCCCGAGATCAGACCAGAGCACATTAAGCCGACCATAGCAAGTATCTTAGACACTGACATGTATGTTAATTACTGTATTCTATCATCATGAGCATAGATTATAAGTCTCGAATGTTTTGTATTTTTTGTTGTAATACTATTGCGAATTTATTTAAATTTATTATCTGATTTAAATTTGTTTAGAGATGTTTGAATTGAATCATTTCTTTTAGTGACGGAAGTTTGTTTGTATTGGTTACGTTTCATTGAACTTGGTTTAATGAAGTGTTAAGTTTTGTCATGTTCCATTACCTTCCCGGAACTGGTAATGGATAAATAAGTGGAATCATATTCAGCGGTTTGAATATGTTCGATGTTTGGAATTGTAGTAATATAAATTAATTTAAGATTAGCTTTGGGTGCCGTTTAGGCTCCTGCTTGGCTTTACCGGACGTTTCGCTCCCGCCACGGAGGTCATTCAGCGGTTTTGCTATAAAATGTGGTGAATTATCAGATGTACATACATGTGTACAAATTGTGGGAGGGTGTAGTAAACTAAGTTAAGAAATTATTATGGAACGGTCTGAGAAATTTGTGAGATTGGTTGTATTTGTTTGAGTATTTTGAATTATTATTTAGATTTCCTTCTTGGTAAATCAAAATTATGATTATCTGACATGTATAAGAAATGTTTAGATTTAGAATTCATTTTAGCACCAAATGATAACTTGATTGACTATATTTAGTTTTAATTAACATATTTACAGTATGTACTAACGTAACTTGATATATATTACAAGGAGGAAATCTGTGATGTTTAAATTTATTATAAATTGATTATTTTTCGCATAAATGCTAGAAGTGCTGGGGGCTAAAACACATGCTATATTTCATTGAAATATATATGATACTATGATGTGAGTACATAGGTACACCATTCCTATGACTCGTTGGTTGTTAGACAGTGTGCCTGAGATCAGACCAGATCACATCAACTAGAGTTTAGTAAGTATCTTAGAAATCAATATATTTGTTAATCACTGTGTCCAAACATTACGAGCAAAAAATTGGAATAAGGCTGCTGGAACCTTTATAAATATGGGTTTACTAGTTTGAGTTCTAGTATATGGGTTTACTAGTTTGAGTTCTAGTATATGAAGGTTCTGGTTTAAAAATATGTGTGGGTTAGTTCGTCTAGCTAAAGTTAAAGAGGAGGATCGCTAGAGTAGTTTGGGTTTAGATTGAAATTATGTGAAAAGGTTTTAAAATTGAATATATTATCATTTAAATTGGTAAGTTTAGGTTCAAGAGGTATTGCTATGAGAAAGTTGAAAGAGTGTGTCCCATTATAGTTATCATAATGGATTATACTCAGTGTTCATAGCTAAGGATATGGTTAGTATTAATTATGATGCTCATGAACAATACTCAGTTTTATGATGAAATGTTATATGATTTTATATATTTATATATTTGGAATAGATTATAGGATTTTATAATATATGTGAATTGATTGTGTAATTGTCATGGTTCAGATTGTGTCACCCCACCCCCACATTGAAATGGTTAGAATTGTTAGATTTGTTTACCCTCCCGGATCTATCCCCCTTTCCCATCACACCAAACCAGCGAGACACCAGGAGAAAGTCACCATTCCACTTGTCTCACGAAGTCAAGCTAGGACCGTTAATGAGAGGATTAGGTGATGCCCATTTTGCGGAGCGTTAAAGCATGAACTTTCTTTACATTGTGTATTGCTACACTTTGTAGAGTAGGTGCAGGGGTTTAAACCACAGGCTATATTATTGTTTAGATAATATATATGATGGTTGAAATGGTAGGGTGGTGCACAACTTTCCATTCCTACATATGGTTGTGTGTGGGCGCAGTATGGGACAACCCGAACCAGACTTAAGGATTGTAATTTTATTTTATTAAGTTATATTGTATTTCATTTATTTCAATTAGTTTAGAAACCTGTGTACCATTCAAAAGCCTCACAGTCAAAATGGTGTTAGTGTGAAGTATTATTTCCTATTATAGATGTTATTTTTTAGCATAAAGCTAGAAGTGGTGGGGGCTAAAAAACATGCTATATTTTATTGAAATATATATGATGCCATGGTGTGAGCTTATAGGTGCACTACTCCTATTACTCATTATTAGTTTAGCAGTGTGCCCGAGATCAGACCAGAGCACATTAAGCCGACCATAGCAAGTATCTTAGACACTGACATGTATGTTAATTACTGTATTCTATCATCATGAGCATAGATTATAAGTCTCGAATGTTTTGTATTTTTTGTTGTAATACTATTGCGAATTTATTTAAATTTATTATCTGATTTAAATTTGTTTAGAGATGTTTGAATTGAATCATTTCTTTTAGTGACGGAAGTTTGTTTGTATTGGTTACGTTTCATTGAACTTGGTTTAATGAAGTGTTAAGTTTTGTCATGTTCCATTACCTTCCCGGAACTGGTAATGGATAAATAAGTGGAATCATATTCAGCGGTTTGAATATGTTCGATGTTTGGAATTGTAGTAATATAAATTAATTTAAGATTAGCTTTGGGTGCCGTTTAGGCTCCTGCTTGGCTTTACCGGACGTTTCGCTCCCGCCACGGAGGTCATTCAGCGGTTTTGCTATAAAATGTGGTGAATTATCAGATGTACATACATGTGTACAAATTGTGGGAGGGTGTAGTAAACTAAGTTAAGAAATTATTATGGAACGGTCTGAGAAATTTGTGAGATTGGTTGTATTTGTTTGAGTATTTTGAATTATTATTTAGATTTCCTTCTTGGTAAATCAAAATTATGATTATCTGACATGTATAAGAAATGTTTAGATTTAGAATTCATTTTAGCACCAAATGATAACTTGATTGACTATATTTAGTTTTAATTAACATATTTACAGTATGTACTAACGTAACTTGATATATATTACAAGGAGGAAATCTGTGATGTTTAAATTTATTATAAATTGATTATTTTTCGCATAAATGCTAGAAGTGCTGGGGGCTAAAACACATGCTATATTTCATTGAAATATATATGATACTATGATGTGAGTACATAGGTACACCATTCCTATGACTCGTTGGTTGTTAGACAGTGTGCCTGAGATCAGACCAGATCACATCAACTAGAGTTTAGTAAGTATCTTAGAAATCAATATATTTGTTAATCACTGTGTCCAAACATTACGAGCAAAAAATTGGAATAAGGCTGCTGGAACCTTTATAAATATGGGTTTACTAGTTTGAGTTCTAGTATATGGGTTTACTAGTTTGAGTTCTAGTATATGAAGGTTCTGGTTTAAAAATATGTGTGGGTTAGTTCGTCTAGCTAAAGTTAAAGAGGAGGATCGCTAGAGTAGTTTGGGTTTAGATTGAAATTATGTGAAAAGGTTTTAAAATTGAATATATTATCATTTAAATTGGTAAGTTTAGGTTCAAGAGGTATTGCTATGAGAAAGTTGAAAGAGTGTGTCCCATTATAGTTATCATAATGGATTATACTCAGTGTTCATAGCTAAGGATATGGTTAGTATTAATTATGATGCTCATGAACAATACTCAGTTTTATGATGAAATGTTATATGATTTTATATATTTATATATTTGGAATAGATTATAGGATTTTATAATATATGTGAATTGATTGTGTAATTGTCATGGTTCAGATTGTGTCACCCCACCCCCACATTGAAATGGTTAGAATTGTTAGATTTGTTTACCCTCCCGGATCTATCCCCCTTTCCCGTCACACCAAACCAGCGAGACACCAGGAGAAAGTCACCATTCCACTTGTCTCACGAAGTCAAGCTAGGACCGTTAATGAGAGGATTAGGTGATGCCCATTTTGCGGAGCGTTAAAGCATGAACTTTCTTTACATTGTGTATTGCTACACTTTGTAGAGTAGGTGCAGGGGTTTAAACCACAGGCTATATTATTGTTTAGATAATATATATGATGATTGAAATGGTAGGGTGGTGCACAACTTTCCATTCCTACATATGGTTGTGTGTGGGCGCAGTATGGGACAACCCGAACCAGACTTAAGGATTGTAATTTTATTTTATTAAGTTATATTGTATTTCATTTATTTCAATTAGTTTAGAAACCTGTGTACCATTCAAAAGCCTCACAGTCAAAATGGTGTTAGTGTGAAGTATTATTTCCTATTATAGATGTTATTTTTTAGCATAAAGCTAGAAGTGGTGGGGGCTAAAAAACATGCTATATTTTATTGAAATATATATGATGCCATGCTGTGAGCTTATAGGTGCACTACTCCTATTACTCATTATTAGTTTAGCAGTGTGCCCGAGATCAGACCAGAGCACATTAAGCCGACCATAGCAAGTATCTTAGACACTGACATGTATGTTAATTACTGTATTCTATCATCATGAGCATAGATTATAAGTCTCGAATGTTTTGTATTTTTTGTTGTAATACTATTGCGAATTTATTTAAATTTATTATCTGATTTAAATTTGTTTAGAGATGTTTGAATTGAATCATTTCTTTTAGTGACGGAAGTTTGTTTGTATTGGTTACGTTTCATTGAACTTGGTTTAATGAAGTGTTAAGTTTTGTCATGTTCCATTACCTTCCCGGAACTGGTAATGGATAAATAAGTGGAATCATATTCAGCGGTTTGAATATGTTCGATGTTTGGAATTGTAGTAATATAAATTAATTTAAGATTAGCTTTGGGTGCCGTTTAGGCTCCTGCTTGGCTTTACCGGACGTTTCGCTCCCGCCACGGAGGTCATTCAGCGGTTTTGCTATAAAATGTGGTGAATTATCAGATGTACATACATGTGTACAAATTGTGGGAGGGTGTAGTAAACTAAGTTAAGAAATTATTATGGAACGGTCTGAGAAATTTGTGAGATTGGTTGTATTTGTTTGAGTATTTTGAATTATTATTTAGATTTCCTTCTTGGTAAATCAAAATTATGATTATCTGACATGTATAAGAAATGTTTAGATTTAGAATTCATTTTAGCACCAAATGATAACTTGATTGACTATATTTAGTTTTAATTAACATATTTACAGTATGTACTAACGTAACTTGATATATATTACAAGGAGGAAATCTGTGATGTTTAAATTTATTATAAATTGATTATTTTTCGCATAAATGCTAGAAGTGCTGGGGGCTAAAACACATGCTATATTTCATTGAAATATATATGATACTATGATGTGAGTACATAGGTACACCATTCCTATGACTCGTTGGTTGTTAGACAGTGTGCCTGAGATCAGACCAGATCACATCAACTAGAGTTTAGTAAGTATCTTAGAAATCAATATATTTGTTAATCACTGTGTCCAAACATTACGAGCAAAAAATTGGAATAAGGCTGCTGGAACCTTTATAAATATGGGTTTACTAGTTTGAGTTCTAGTATATGGGTTTACTAGTTTGAGTTCTAGTATATGAAGGTTCTGGTTTAAAAATATGTGTGGGTTAGTTCGTCTAGCTAAAGTTAAAGAGGAGGATCGCTAGAGTAGTTTGGGTTTAGATTGAAATTATGTGAAAAGGTTTTAAAATTGAATATATTATCATTTAAATTGGTAAGTTTAGGTTCAAGAGGTATTGCTATGAGAAAGTTGAAAGAGTGTGTCCCATTATAGTTATCATAATGGATTATACTCAGTGTTCATAGCTAAGGATATGGTTAGTATTAATTATGATGCTCATGAACAATACTCAGTTTTATGATGAAATGTTATATGATTTTATATATTTATATATTTGGAATAGATTATAGGATTTTATAATATATGTGAATTGATTGTGTAATTGTCATGGTTCAGATTGTGTCACCCCACCCCCACATTGAAATGGTTAGAATTGTTAGATTTGTTTACCCTCCCGGATCTATCCCCCTTTCCCGTCACACCAAACCAGCGAGACACCAGGAGAAAGTCACCATTCCACTTGTCTCACGAAGTCAAGCTAGGACCGTTAATGAGAGGATTAGGTGATGCCCATTTTGCGGAGCGTTAAAGCATGAACTTTCTTTACATTGTGTATTGCTACACTTTGTAGAGTAGGTGCAGGGGTTTAAACCACAGGCTATATTATTGTTTAGATAATATATATGATGGTTGAAATGGTAGGGTGGTGCACAACTTTCCATTCCTACATATGGTTGTGTGTGGGCGCAGTATGGGACAACCCGAACCAGACTTAAGGATTGTAATTTTATTTTATTAAGTTATATTGTATTTCATTTATTTCAATTAGTTTAGAAACCTGTGTACCATTCAAAAGCCTCACAGTCAAAATGGTGTTAGTGTGAAGTATTATTTCCTATTATAGATGTTATTTTTTAGCATAAAGCTAGAAGTGGTGGGGGCTAAAAAACATGCTATATTTTATTGAAATATATATGATGCCATGGTGTGAGCTTATAGGTGCACTACTCCTATTACTCATTATTAGTTTAGCAGTGTGCCCGAGATGAGACCAGAGCACATTAAGCCGACCATAGCAAGTATCTTAGACACTGACATGTATGTTAATTACTGTATTCTATCATCATGAGCATAGATTATAAGTCTCGAATGTTTTGTATTTTTTGTTGTAATACTATTGCGAATTTATTTAAATTTATTATCTGATTTAAATTTGTTTAGAGATGTTTGAATTGAATCATTTCTTTTAGTGACGGAAGTTTGTTTGTATTGGTTACGTTTCATTGAACTTGGTTTAATGAAGTGTTAAGTTTTGTCATGTTCCATTACCTTCCCGGAACTGGTAATGGATAAATAAGTGGAATCATATTCAGCGGTTTGAATATGTTCGATGTTTGGAATTGTAGTAATATAAATTAATTTAAGATTAGCTTTGGGTGCCGTTTAGGCTCCTGCTTGGCTTTACCGGACGTTTCGCTCCCGCCACGGAGGTCATTCAGCGGTTTTGCTATAAAATGTGGTGAATTATCAGATGTACATACATGTGTACAAATTGTGGGAGGGTGTAGTAAACTAAGTTAAGAAATTATTATGGAACGGTCTGAGAAATTTGTGAGATTGGTTGTATTTGTTTGAGTATTTTGAATTATTATTTAGATTTCCTTCTTGGTAAATCAAAATTATGATTATCTGACATGTATAAGAAATGTTTAGATTTAGAATTCATTTTAGCACCAAATGATAACTTGATTGACTATATTTAGTTTTAATTAACATATTTACAGTATGTACTAACGTAACTTGATATATATTACAAGGAGGAAATCTGTGATGTTTAAATTTATTATAAATTGATTATTTTTCGCATAAATGCTAGAAGTGCTGGGGGCTAAAACACATGCTATATTTCATTGAAATATATATGATACTATGATGTGAGTACATAGGTACACCATTCCTATGACTCGTTGGTTGTTAGACAGTGTGCCTGAGATCAGACCAGATCACATCAACTAGAGTTTAGTAAGTATCTTAGAAATCAATATATTTGTTAATCACTGTGTCCAAACATTACGAGCAAAAAATTGGAATAAGGCTGCTGGAACCTTTATAAATATGGGTTTACTAGTTTGAGTTCTAGTATATGGGTTTACTAGTTTGAGTTCTAGTATATGAAGGTTCTGGTTTAAAAATATGTGTGGGTTAGTTCGTCTAGCTAAAGTTAAAGAGGAGGATCGCTAGAGTAGTTTGGGTTTAGATTGAAATTATGTGAAAAGGTTTTAAAATTGAATATATTATCATTTAAATTGGTAAGTTTAGGTTCAAGAGGTATTGCTATGAGAAAGTTGAAAGAGTGTGTCCCATTATAGTTATCATAATGGATTATTCTCAGTGTTCATAGCTAAGGATATGGTTAGTATTAATTATGATGCTCATGAACAATACTCAGTTTTATGATGAAATGTTATATGATTTTATATATTTATATATTTGGAATAGATTATAGGATTTTATAATATATGTGAATTGATTGTGTAATTGTCATGGTTCAGATTGTGTCACCCCACCCCCACATTGAAATGGTTAGAATTGTTAGATTTGTTTACCCTCCCGGATCTATCCCCCTTTTCCCATCACACCAAACCAGCGAGACACCAGGAGAAAGTCACCATTCCACTTGTCTCACGAAGTCAAGCTAGGACCGTTAATGAGAGGATTAGGTGATGCCCATTTTGCGGAGCGTTAAAGCATGAACTTTCTTTACATTGTGTATTGCTACACTTTGTAGAGTAGGTGCAGGGGTTTAAACCACAGGCTATATTATTGTTTAGATAATATATATGATGGTTGAAATGGTAGGGTGGTGCACAACTTTCCATTCCTACATATGGTTGTGTGTGGGCGCAGTATGGGACAACCCGAACCAGACTTAAGGATTGTAATTTTATTTTATTAAGTTATATTGTATTTCATTTATTTCAATTAGTTTAGAAACCTGTGTACCATTCAAAAGCCTCACAGTCAAAATGGTGTTAGTGTGAAGTATTATTTCCTATTATAGATGTTATTTTTTAGCATAAAGCTAGAAGTGGTGGGGGCTAAAAAACATGCTATATTTTATTGAAATATATATGATGCCATGGTGTGAGCTTATAGGTGCACTACTCCTATTACTCATTATTAGTTTAGCAGTGTGCCCGAGATCAGACCAGAGCACATTAAGCCGACCATAGCAAGTATCTTAGACACTGACATGTATGTTAATTACTGTATTCTATCATCATGAGCATAGATTATAAGTCTCGAATGTTTTGTATTTTTTGTTGTAATACTATTGCGAATTTATTTAAATTTATTATCTGATTTAAATTTGTTTAGAGATGTTTGAATTGAATCATTTCTTTTAGTGACGGAAGTTTGTTTGTATTGGTTACGTTTCATTGAACTTGGTTTAATGAAGTGTTAAGTTTTGTCATGTTCCATTACCTTCCCGGAACTGGTAATGGATAAATAAGTGGAATCATATTCAGCGGTTTGAATATGTTCGATGTTTGGAATTGTAGTAATATAAATTAATTTAAGATTAGCTTTGGGTGCCGTTTAGGCTCCTGCTTGGCTTTACCGGACGTTTCGCTCCCGCCACGGAGGTCATTCAGCGGTTTTGCTATAAAATGTGGTGAATTATCAGATGTACATACATGTGTACAAATTGTGGGAGGGTGTAGTAAACTAAGTTAAGAAATTATTATGGAACGGTCTGAGAAATTTGTGAGATTGGTTGTATTTGTTTGAGTATTTTGAATTATTATTTAGATTTCCTTCTTGGTAAATCAAAATTATGATTATCTGACATGTATAAGAAATGTTTAGATTTAGAATTCATTTTAGCACCAAATGATAACTTGATTGACTATATTTAGTTTTAATTAACATATTTACAGTATGTACTAACGTAACTTGATATATATTACAAGGAGGAAATCTGTGATGTTTAAATTTATTATAAATTGATTATTTTTCGCATAAATACTAGAAGTGCTGGGGGCTAAAACACATGCTATATTTCATTGAAATATGTATGATACTATGATGTGAGTACATAGGTACACCATTCCTATGACTCGTTGGTTGTTAGACAGTGTGCCTGAGATCAGACCAGATCACATCAACTAGAGTTTAGTAAGTATCTTAGAAATCAATATATTTGTTAATCACTGTGTCCAAACATTACGAGCAAAAAATTGGAATAAGGCTGCTGGAACCTTTATAAATATGGGTTTACTAGTTTGAGTTCTAGTATATGGGTTTACTAGTTTGAGTTCTAGTATATGAAGGTTCTGGTTTAAAAATATGTGTGGGTTAGTTCGTCTAGCTAAAGTTAAAGAGGAGGATCGCTAGAGTAGTTTGGGTTTAGATTGAAATTATGTGAAAAGGTTTTAAAATTGAATATATTATCATTTAAATTGGTAAGTTTAGGTTCAAGAGGTATTGCTATGAGAAAGTTGAAAGAGTGTGTCCCATTATAGTTATCATAATGGATTATACTCAGTGTTCATAGCTAAGGATATGGTTAGTATTAATTATGATGCTCATGAACAATACTCAGTTTTATGATGAAATGTTATATGATTTTATATATTTATATATTTGGAATAGATTATAGGATTTTATAATATATGTGAATTGATTGTGTAATTGTCATGGTTCAGATTGTGTCACCCCACCCCCACATTGAAATGGTTAGAATTGTTAGATTTGTTTACCCTCCCGGATCTATCCCCCTTTCCCGTCACACCAAACCAGCGAGACACCAGGAGAAAGTCACCATTCCACTTGTCTCACGAAGTCAAGCTAGGACCGTTAATGAGAGGATTAGGTGATGCCCATTTTGCGGAGCGTTAAAGCATGAACTTTCTTTACATTGTGTATTGCTACACTTTGTAGAGTAGGTGCAGGGGTTTAAACCACAGGCTATATTATTGTTTAGATAATATATATGATGGTTGAAATGGTAGGGTGGTGCACAACTTTCCATTCCTACATATGGTTGTGTGTGGGCGCAGTATGGGACAACCCGAACCAGACTTAAGGATTGTAATTTTATTTTATTAAGTTATATTGTATTTCATTTATTTCAATTAGTTTAGAAACCTGTGTACCATTCAAAAGCCTCACAGTCAAAATGGTGTTAGTGTGAAGTATTATTTCCTATTATAGATGTTATTTTTTAGCATAAAGCTAGGAGTGGTGGGGGCTAAAAAACATGCTATATTTTATTGAAATATATATGATGCCATGGTGTGAGCTTATAGGTGCACTACTCCTATTACTCATTATTAGTTTAGCAGTGTGCCCGAGATCAGACCAGAGCACATTAAGCCGACCATAGCAAGTATCTTAGACACTGACATGTATGTTAATTACTGTATTCTATCATCATGAGCATAGATTATAAGTCTCGAATGTTTTGTATTTTTTGTTGTAATACTATTGCGAATTTATTTAAATTTATTATCTGATTTAAATTTGTTTAGAGATGTTTGAATTGAATCATTTCTTTTAGTGACGGAAGTTTGTTTGTATTGGTTACGTTTCATTGAACTTGGTTTAATGAAGTGTTAAGTTTTGTCATGTTCCATTACCTTCCCGGAACTGGTAATGGATAAATAAGTGGAATCATATTCAGCGGTTTGAATATGTTCGATGTTTGGAATTGTAGTAATATAAATTAATTTAAGATTAGCTTTGGGTGCCGTTTAGGCTCCTGCTTGGCTTTACCGGACGTTTCGCTCCCGCCACGGAGGTCATTCAGCGGTTTTGCTATAAAATGTGGTGAATTATCAGATGTACATACATGTGTACAAATTGTGGGAGGGTGTAGTAAACTAAGTTAAGAAATTATTATGGAACGGTCTGAGAAATTTGTGAGATTGGTTGTATTTGTTTGAGTATTTTGAATTATTATTTAGATTTCCTTCTTGGTAAATCAAAATTATGATTATCTGACATGTATAAGAAATGTTTAGATTTAGAATTCATTTTAGCACCAAATGATAACTTGATTGACTATATTTAGTTTTAATTAACATATTTACAGTATGTACTAACGTAACTTGATATATATTACAAGGAGGAAATCTGTGATGTTTAAATTTATTATAAATTGATTATTTTTCGCATAAATGCTAGAAGTGCTGGGGGCTAAAACACATGCTATATTTCATTGAAATATATATGATACTATGATGTGAGTACATAGGTACACCATTCCTATGACTCGTTGGTTGTTAGACAGTGTGCCTGAGATCAGACCAGATCACATCAACTAGAGTTTAGTAAGTATCTTAGAAATCAATATATTTGTTAATCACTGTGTCCAAACATTACGAGCAAAAAATTGGAATAAGGCTGCTGGAACCTTTATAAATATGGGTTTACTAGTTTGAGTTCTAGTATATGGGTTTACTAGTTTGAGTTCTAGTATATGAAGGTTCTGGTTTAAAAATATGTGTGGGTTAGTTCGTCTAGCTAAAGTTAAAGAGGAGGATCGCTAGAGTAGTTTGGGTTTAGATTGAAATTATGTGAAAAGGTTTTAAAATTGAATATATTATCATTTAAATTGGTAAGTTTAGGTTCAAGAGGTATTGCTATGAGAAAGTTGAAAGAGTGTGTCCCATTATAGTTATCATAATGGATTATACTCAGTGTTCATAGCTAAGGATATGGTTAGTATTAATTATGATGCTCATGAACAATACTCAGTTTTATGATGAAATGTTATATGATTTTATATATTTATATATTTGGAATAGATTATAGGATTTTATAATATATGTGAATTGATTGTGTAATTGTCATGGTTCAGATTGTGTCACCCCACCCCCACATTGAAATGGTTAGAATTGTTAGATTTGTTTACCCTCCCGGATCTATCCCCCTTTTCCCGTCACACCAAACCAGCGAGACACCAGGAGAAAGTCACCATTCCACTTGTCTCACGAAGTCAAGCTAGGACCGTTAATGAGAGGATTAGGTGATGCCCATTTTGCGGAGCGTTAAAGCATGAACTTTCTTTACATTGTGTATTGCTACACTTTGTAGAGTAGGTGCAGGGGTTTAAACCACAGGCTATATTATTGTTTAGATAATATATATGATGGTTGAAATGGTAGGGTGGTGCACAACTTTCCATTCCTACATATGGTTGTGTGTGGGCGCAGTATGGGACAACCCGAACCAGACTTAAGGATTGTAATTTTATTTTATTAAGTTATATTGTATTTCATTTATTTCAATTAGTTTAGAAACCTGTGTACCATTCAAAAGCCTCACAGTCAAAATGGTGTTAGTGTGAAGTATTATTTCCTATTATAGATGTTATTTTTTAGCATAAAGCTAGAAGTGGTGGGGGCTAAAAAACATGCTATATTTTATTGAAATATATATGATGCCATGGTGTGAGCTTATAGGTGCACTACTCCTATTACTCATTATTAGTTTAGCAGTGTGCCCGAGATCAGACCAGAGCACATTAAGCCGACCATAGCAAGTATCTTAGACACTGACATGTATGTTAATTACTGTATTCTATCATCATGAGCATAGATTATAAGTCTCGAATGTTTTGTATTTTTTGTTGTAATACTATTGCGAATTTATTTAAATTTATTATCTGATTTAAATTTGTTTAGAGATGTTTGAATTGAATCATTTCTTTTAGTGACGGAAGTTTGTTTGTATTGGTTACGTTTCATTGAACTTGGTTTAATGAAGTGTTAAGTTTTGTCATGTTCCATTACCTTCCCGGAACTGGTAATGGATAAATAAGTGGAATCATATTCAGCGGTTTGAATATGTTCGATGTTTGGAATTGTAGTAATATAAATTAATTTAAGATTAGCTTTGGGTGCCGTTTAGGCTCCTGCTTGGCTTTACCGGACGTTTCGCTCCCGCCACGGAGGTCATTCAGCGGTTTTGCTATAAAATGTGGTGAATTATCAGATGTACATACATGTGTACAAATTGTGGGAGGGTGTAGTAAACTAAGTTAAGAAATTATTATGGAACGGTCTGAGAAATTTGTGAGATTGGTTGTATTTGTTTGAGTATTTTGAATTATTATTTAGATTTCCTTCTTGGTAAATCAAAATTATGATTATCTGACATGTATAAGAAATGTTTAGATTTAGAATTCATTTTAGCACCAAATGATAACTTGATTGACTATATTTAGTTTTAATTAACATATTTACAGTATGTACTAACGTAACTTGATATATATTACAAGGAGGAAATCTGTGATGTTTAAATTTATTATAAATTGATTATTTTTCGCATAAATGCTAGAAGTGCTGGGGGCTAAAACACATGCTATATTTCATTGAAATATATATGATACTATGATGTGAGTACATAGGTACACCATTCCTATGACTCGTTGGTTGTTAGACAGTGTGCCTGAGATCAGACCAGATCACATCAACTAGAGTTTAGTAAGTATCTTAGAAATCAATATATTTGTTAATCACTGTGTCCAAACATTACGAGCAAAAAATTGGAATAAGGCTGCTGGAACCTTTATAAATATGGGTTTACTAGTTTGAGTTCTAGTATATGGGTTTACTAGTTTGAGTTCTAGTATATGAAGGTTCTGGTTTAAAAATATGTGTGGGTTAGTTCGTCTAGCTAAAGTTAAAGAGGAGGATCGCTAGAGTAGTTTGGGTTTAGATTGAAATTATGTGAAAAGGTTTTAAAATTGAATATATTATCATTTAAATTGGTAAGTTTAGGTTCAAGAGGTATTGCTATGAGAAAGTTGAAAGAGTGTGTCCCATTATAGTTATCATAATGGATTATACTCAGTGTTCATAGCTAAGGATATGGTTAGTATTAATTATGATGCTCATGAACAATACTCAGTTTTATGATGAAATGTTATATGATTTTATATATTTATATATTTGGAATAGATTATAGGATTTTATAATATATGTGAATTGATTGTGTAATTGTCATGGTTCAGATTGTGTCACCCCACCCCCACATTGAAATGGTTAGAATTGTTAGATTTGTTTACCCTCCCGGATCTATCCCCCTTTCCCGTCACACCAAACCAGCGAGACACCAGGAGAAAGTCACCATTCCACTTGTCTCACGAAGTCAAGCTAGGACCGTTAATGAGAGGATTAGGTGATGCCCATTTTGCGGAGCGTTAAAGCATGAACTTTCTTTACATTGTGTATTGCTACACTTTGTAGAGTAAGTGCAGGGGTTTAAACCACAGGCTATATTATTGTTTAGATAATATATATGATGGTTGAAATGGTAGGGTGGTGCACAACTTTCCATTCCTACATATGGTTGTGTGTGGGCGCAGTATGGGATAACCCGAACCAGACTTAAGGATTGTAATTTTATTTTATTAAGTTATATTGTATTTCATTTATTTCAATTAGTTTAGAAACCTGTGTACCATTCAAAAGCCTCACAGTCAAAATGGTGTTAGTGTGAAGTATTATTTCCTATTATAGATGTTATTTTTTAGCATAAAGCTAGAAGTGGTGGGGGCTAAAAAACATGCTATATTTTATTGAAATATATATGATGCCATGGTGTGAGCTTATAGGTGCACTACTCCTATTACTCATTATTAGTTTAGCAGTGTGCCCGAGATCAGACCAGAGCACATTAAGCCGACCATAGCAAGTATCTTAGACACTGACATGTATGTTAATTACTGTATTCTATCATCATGAGCATAGATTATAAGTCTCGAATGTTTTGTATTTTTTGTTGTAATACTATTGCGAATTTATTTAAATTTATTATCTGATTTAAATTTGTTTAGAGATGTTTGAATTGAATCATTTCTTTTAGTGACGGAAGTTTGTTTGTATTGGTTACGTTTCATTGAACTTGGTTTAATGAAGTGTTAAGTTTTGTCATGTTCCATTACCTTCCCGGAACTGGTAATGGATAAATAAGTGGAATCATATTCAGCGGTTTGAATATGTTCGATGTTTGGAATTGTAGTAATATAAATTAATTTAAGATTAGCTTTGGGTGCCGTTTAGGCTCCTGCTTGGCTTTACCGGACGTTTCGCTCCCGCCACGGAGGTCATTCAGCGGTTTTGCTATAAAATGTGGTGAATTATCAGATGTACATACATGTGTACAAATTGTGGGAGGGTGTAGTAAACTAAGTTAAGAAATTATTATGGAACGGTCTGAGAAATTTGTGAGATTGGTTGTATTTGTTTGAGTATTTTGAATTATTATTTAGATTTCCTTCTTGGTAAATCAAAATTATGATTATCTGACATGTATAAGAAATGTTTAGATTTAGAATTCATTTTAGCACCAAATGATAACTTGATTGACTATATTTAGTTTTAATTAACATATTTACAGTATGTACTAACGTAACTTGATATATATTACAAGGAGGAAATCTGTGATGTTTAAATTTATTATAAATTGATTATTTTTCGCATAAATGCTAGAAGTGCTGGGGGCTAAAACACATGCTATATTTCATTGAAATATATATGATACTATGATGTGAGTACATAGGTACACCATTCCTATGACTCGTTGGTTGTTAGACAGTGTGCCTGAGATCAGACCAGATCACATCAACTAGAGTTTAGTAAGTATCTTAGAAATCAATATATTTGTTAATCACTGTGTCCAAACATTACGAGCAAAAAATTGGAATAAGGCTGCTGGAACCTTTATAAATATGGGTTTACTAGTTTGAGTTCTAGTATATGGGTTTACTAGTTTGAGTTCTAGTATATGAAGGTTCTGGTTTAAAAATATGTGTGGGTTAGTTCGTCTAGCTAAAGTTAAAGAGGAGGATCGCTAGAGTAGTTTGGGTTTAGATTGAAATTATGTGAAAAGGTTTTAAAATTGAATATATTATCATTTAAATTGGTAAGTTTAGGTTCAAGAGGTATTGCTATGAGAAAGTTGAAAGAGTGTGTCCCATTATAGTTATCATAATGGATTATACTCAGTGTTCATAGCTAAGGATATGGTTAGTATTAATTATGATGCTCATGAACAATACTCAGTTTTATGATGAAATGTTATATGATTTTATATATTTATATATTTGGAATAGATTATAGGATTTTATAATATATGTGAATTGATTGTGTAATTGTCATGGTTCAGATTGTGTCACCCCACCCCCACATTGAAATGGTTAGAATTGTTAGATTTGTTTACCCTCCCGGATCTATCCCCCTTTCCCGTCACACCAAACCAGCGAGACACCAGGAGAAAGTCACCATTCCACTTGTCTCACGAAGTCAAGCTAGGACCGTTAATGAGAGGATTAGGTGATGCCCATTTTGCGGAGCGTTAAAGCATGAACTTTCTTTACATTGTGTATTGCTACACTTTGTAGAGTAGGTGCAGGGGTTTAAACCACAGGCTATATTATTGTTTAGATAATATATATGATGGTTGAAATGGTAGGGTGGTGCACAACTTTCCATTCCTACATATGGTTGTGTGTGGGCGCAGTATGGGACAACCCGAACCAGACTAAAGGATTGTAATTTTATTTTATTAAGTTATATTGTATTTCATTTATTTCAATTAGTTTAGAAACCTGTGTACCATTCAAAAGCCTCACAGTCAAAATGGTGTTAGTGTGAAGTATTATTTCCTATTATAGATGTTATTTTTTAGCATAAAGCTAGAAGTGGTGGGGGCTAAAAAACATGCTATATTTTATTGAAATATATATGATGCCATGGTGTGAGCTTATAGGTGCACTACTCCTATTACTCATTATTAGTTTAGCAGTGTGCCCGAGATCAGACCAGAGCACATTAAGCCGACCATAGCAAGTATCTTAGACACTGACATGTATGTTAATTACTGTATTCTATCATCATGAGCATAGATTATAAGTCTCGAATGTTTTGTATTTTTTGTTGTAATACTATTGCGAATTTATTTAAATTTATTATCTGATTTAAATTTGTTTAGAGATGTTTGAATTGAATCATTTCTTTTAGTGACGGAAGTTTGTTTGTATTGGTTACGTTTCATTGAACTTGGTTTAATGAAGTGTTAAGTTTTGTCATGTTCCATTACCTTCCCGGAACTGGTAATGGATAAATAAGTGGAATCATATTCAGCGGTTTGAATATGTTCGATGTTTGGAATTGTAGTAATATAAATTAATTTAAGATTAGCTTTGGGTGCCGTTTAGGCTCCTGCTTGGCTTTACCGGACGTTTCGCTCCCGCCACGGAGGTCATTCAGCGGTTTTGCTATAAAATGTGGTGAATTATCAGATGTACATACATGTGTACAAATTGTGGGAGGGTGTAGTAAACTAAGTTAAGAAATTATTATGGAACGGTCTGAGAAATTTGTGAGATTGGTTGTATTTGTTTGAGTATTTTGAATTATTATTTAGATTTCCTTCTTGGTAAATCAAAATTATGATTATCTGACATGTATAAGAAATGTTTAGATTTAGAATTCATTTTAGCACCAAATGATAACTTGATTGACTATATTTAGTTTTAATTAACATATTTACAGTATGTACTAACGTAACTTGATATATATTACAAGGAGGAAATCTGTGATGTTTAAATTTATTATAAATTGATTATTTTTCGCATAAATGCTAGAAGTGCTGGGGGCTAAAACACATGCTATATTTCATTGAAATATATATGATACTATGATGTGAGTACATAGGTACACCATTCCTATGACTCGTTGGTTGTTAGACAGTGTGCCTGAGATCAGACCAGATCACATCAACTAGAGTTTAGTAAGTATCTTAGAAATCAATATATTTGTTAATCACTGTGTCCAAACATTACGAGCAAAAAATTGGAATAAGGCTGCTGGAACCTTTATAAATATGGGTTTACTAGTTTGAGTTCTAGTATATGGGTTTACTAGTTTGAGTTCTAGTATATGAAGGTTCTGGTTTAAAAATATGTGTGGGTTAGTTCGTCTAGCTAAAGTTAAAGAGGAGGATCGCTAGAGTAGTTTGGGTTTAGATTGAAATTATGTGAAAAGGTTTTAAAATTGAATATATTATCATTTAAATTGGTAAGTTTAGGTTCAAGAGGTATTGCTATGAGAAAGTTGAAAGAGTGTGTCCCACTATAGTTATCATAATGGATTATACTCAGTGTTCATAGCTAAGGATATGGTTAGTATTAATTATGATGCTCATGAACAATACTCAGTTTTATGATGAAATGTTATATGATTTTATATATTTATATATTTGGAATAGATTATAGGATTTTATAATATATGTGAATTGATTGTGTAATTGTCATGGTTCAGATTGTGTCACCCCACCCCCACATTGAAATGGTTAGAATTGTTAGATTTGTTTACCCTCCCGGATCTATCCCCCTTTCCCGTCACACCAAACCAGCGAGACACCAGGAGAAAGTCACCATTCCACTTGTCTCACGAAGTCAAGCTAGGACCGTTAATGAGAGGATTAGGTGATGCCCATTTTGCGGAGCGTTAAAGCATGAACTTTCTTTACATTGTGTATTGCTACACTTTGTAGAGTAGGTGCAGGGGTTTAAACCACAGGCTATATTATTGTTTAGATAATATATATGATGGTTGAAATGGTAGGGTGGTGCACAACTTTCCATTCCTACATATGGTTGTGTGTGGGCGCAGTATGGGACAACCCGAACCAGACTTAAGGATTGTAATTTTATTTTATTAAGTTATATTGTATTTCATTTATTTCAATTAGTTTAGAAACCTGTGTACCATTCAAAAGCCTCACAGTCAAAATGGTGTTAGTGTGAAGTATTATTTCCTATTATAGATGTTATTTTTTAGCATAAAGCTAGAAGTGGTGGGGGCTAAAAAACATGCTATATTTTATTGAAATATATATGATGCCATGGTGTGAGCTTATAGGTGCACTACTCCTATTACTCATTATTAGTTTAGCAGTGTGCCCGAGATCAGACCAGAGCACATTAAGCCGACCATAGCAAGTATCTTAGACACTGACATGTATGTTAATTACTGTATTCTATCATCATGAGCATAGATTATAAGTCTCGAATGTTTTGTATTTTTTGTTGTAATACTATTGCGAATTTATTTAAATTTGTTTAGAGATGTTTGAATTGAATCATTTCTTTTAGTGACGGAAGTTTGTTTGTATTGGTTACGTTTCATTGAACTTGGTTTAATGAAGTGTTAAGTTTTGTCATGTTCCATTACCTTCCCGGAACTGGTAATGGATAAATAAGTGGAATCATATTCAGCGGTTTGAATATGTTCGATGTTTGGAATTGTAGTAATATAAATTAATTTAAGATTAGCTTTGGGTGCCGTTTAGGCTCCTGCTTGGCTTTACCGGACGTTTCGCTCCCGCCACGGAGGTCATTCAGCGGTTTTGCTATAAAATGTGGTGAATTATCAGATGTACATACATGTGTACAAATTGTGGGAGGGTGTAGTAAACTAAGTTAAGAAATTATTATGGAACGGTCTGAGAAATTTGTGAGATTGGTTGTATTTGTTTGAGTATTTTGAATTATTATTTAGATTTCCTTCTTGGTAAATCAAAATTATGATTATCTGACATGTATAAGAAATGTTTAGATTTAGAATTCATTTTAGCACCAAATGATAACTTGATTGACTATATTTAGTTTTAATTAACATATTTACAGTATGTACTAACGTAACTTGATATATATTACAAGGAGGAAATCTGTGATGTTTAAATTTATTATAAATTGATTATTTTTCGCATAAATGCTAGAAGTGCTGGGGGCTAAAACACATGCTATATTTCATTGAAATATATATGATACTATGATGTGAGTACATAGGTACACCATTCCTATGACTCGTTGGTTGTTAGACAGTGTGCCTGAGATCAGACCAGATCACATCAACTAGAGTTTAGTAAGTATCTTAGAAATCAATATATTTGTTAATCACTGTGTCCAAACATTACGAGCAAAAAATTGGAATAAGGCTGCTGGAACCTTTATAAATATGGGTTTACTAGTTTGAGTTCTAGTATATGGGTTTACTAGTTTGAGTTCTAGTATATGAAGGTTCTGGTTTAAAAATATGTGTGGGTTAGTTCGTCTAGCTAAAGTTAAAGAGGAGGATCGCTAGAGTAGTTTGGGTTTAGATTGAAATTATGTGAAAAGGTTTTAAAATTGAATATATTATCATTTAAATTGGTAAGTTTAGGTTCAAGAGGTATTGCTATGAGAAAGTTGAAAGAGTGTGTCCCATTATAGTTATCATAATGGATTATACTCAGTGTTCATAGCTAAGGATATGGTTAGTATTAATTATGATGCTCATGAACAATACTCAGTTTTATGATGAAATGTTATATGATTTTATATATTTATATATTTGGAATAGATTATAGGATTTTATAATATATGTGAATTGATTGTGTAATTGTCATGGTTCAGATTGTGTCACCCCACCCCCACATTGAAATGGTTAGAATTGTTAGATTTGTTTACCCTCCCGGATCTATCCCCCTTTCCCGTCACACCAAACCAGCGAGACACCAGGAGAAAGTCACCATTCCACTTGTCTCACGAAGTCAAGCTAGGACCGTTAATGAGAGGATTAGGTGATGCCCATTTTGCGGAGCGTTAAAGCATGAACTTTCTTTACATTGTGTATTGCTACACTTTGTAGAGTAGGTGCAGGGGTTTAAACCACAGGCTATATTATTGTTTAGATAATATATATGATGGTTGAAATGGTAGGGTGGTGCACAACTTTCCATTCCTACATATGGTTGTGTGTGGGCGCAGTATGGGACAACCCGAACCAGACTTAAGGATTGTAATTTTATTTTATTAAGTTATATTGTATTTCATTTATTTCAATTAGTTTAGAAACCTGTGTACCATTCAAAAGCCTCACAGTCAAAATGGTGTTAGTGTGAAGTATTATTTCCTATTATAGATGTTATTTTTTAGCATAAAGCTAGAAGTGGTGGGGGCTAAAAAACATGCTATATTTTATTGAAATATATATGATGCCATGGTGTGAGCTTATAGGTGCACTACTCCTATTACTCATTATTAGTTTAGCAGTGTGCCCGAGATCAGACCAGAGCACATTAAGCCGACCATAGCAAGTATCTTAGACACTGACATGTATGTTAATTACTGTATTCTATCATCATGAGCATAGATTATAAGTCTCGAATGTTTTGTATTTTTTGTTGTAATACTATTGCGAATTTATTTAAATTTATTATCTGATTTAAATTTGTTTAGAGATGTTTGAATTGAATCATTTCTTTTAGTGACGGAAGTTTGTTTGTGCACCTGTGTACTCACATCATAGTATCATATATATTTCAATGAAATATAGCATGTGTTTTAGCCCCCAGCACTTACAGCATTTATGCAAAAAAAAAATAATCAGATGATTTCGCTCCTTAAAAATGGGCATAGCTCGAACAATGTCACTTGAAACCGCTAATAAATCTGCAGTATACGTAATGAACTCACGTATTGCTTACTACTGTAAATAAGCTGAGTTTTGTTAAAAGCAGACCTTGTTGTTGAGATATAGATCCGGGAGGGTAAACAACACAATAATTTGGTCGTGAGCTAGTACCACTTACAACCTGGGACATGTGCAATGGGTGAGGAATGGAACACATTGGCTGGAAACCTTATAATAAGAAAGAAAATTCATTAAATATTTATTTGAAGATTGAATAACACTTGTGGTTTGTTCATCGCTGACCCCAGATATATACACATACAATCCCTTGAATGGATTGAATGTAAGAACAAACATAGTTCAAAAAATCCAGTTATGATCCCATCACAACAAATCTATAGCCTAGCACCAACATCCTTATACGATCTCAACGTGTTCCATCACCATTTACCAATATAGAATTATCCAAACTTCACAACCCATCACAAGCCTACACGGCATATCCTACCAACTTCTCAAAAAAAGGTCTAGAATATCAACACCCCCACAAACAGTATAGTGGAAAATTAAGATTAACCTAAAAATCTAAATAATACAAGAAACTCCACCAATTATCTATCAACATCACATAAACTAAACAATTCAACGTATGAAATTATAACTTCAAATTAATCATCAAATTAATATGGCCCTACCAAAAAATTTACTATACATGGCAGCATCATACTAAACTGTCATATTACATTGGAATAATTCCCATACGCACGAATAAGTTCTACTAATAACAATATGGAAGTTACAAGTGAGAAACACAAATAACCAGGGCAAACGGGAGAAAACACAACGAATTCAACACGTGAAGTGAACCTGACCTACTTATAGGCATCTAATTTGCAGAGTTAGCATTCTAATTGGAAAATTCTGTAATCTGGAAGTGTAATTAGTGCAGTAGTTCTGTGGTTTAGTTAAAATCTGAGAAAATTAATCTCATTCAGCAAAGGATTAAGCGACGGCAACAAAGGAAAATAAAAAAACATCGTAGTCATCAGCTAATAAACAAGCACAAGCCAGTAAATTCTTACAAGAACTTGAGGGCGGAGCACCAGAAACTAATAGAACCGCAACTAGAGCAGGCCCTAAAAAAGGATTATTTTAGAGGAATCATTCATCAACCTGAACCATCCAATCACCCATTGCTGGATGAAAAACTACAGCACCCAACAAGCGGCTGGTGTGCAAAAATTACCACCAAATCATAGGAATAACACGGAGGATAATAAAACAAGGTTAGAGTAACCATATAAAAACTTTATAATAAATTTAGCCTTACAGATTTCCTACTTATAAAATAATTAACTACATACCAGTAAATATATCTATAATATTAATATAGTCAATTTATTAGCAATCTTGCACTGATTTTAATTCCGAAATTAGACTACATTATCACATACTAGTAAATATATCAATAACAATGATAAAATTAATTAGCAATCTTATGCGAAAATAATTTCAAACTTAAAGTTATCGTCTACATATCATAAAATTGTGGTTTCTTAGTTTATCAGAAAGGAAATCTGGATAATTATTTGGAATACCTAAACAAATAACAATTAATTTAACTAACCTTTCAGATCATTTAATAATAATTTCTTAATTTAATTAATTATACCCACCTATGAGATATACATATATGCGTATGAACATAGCAAACATTTACATAATTTTAAAACTTTGCAGATATCCTCAGAATTGGTTTCTAAGTTAGACTATAGTACTACGTACTAGAAAATATGGCGGTAACGGTTTGATTTAGTAAGGTAATTGGCGATCTTCTGCTGGATTGGATTCGAGTTTGAGTTTATCTTGTACTTATCTGAAAATGGTAGATTTTGATTTATCAGGAGGAAGATCTAAGTAATTATTTGAAATGCTTAAACAAATAACAAATAATTTAACAAACTTTTCAGACCAATTAACGATAATTTCCTAATCTAGCTAACTATGTCCACGCATAGGTTACACATATGTGTATATAATCATGGGAAACTTTATAACAAACTTTAAACGCTACAGATTTCCACCTTGGAAATATCGAATACATCATAAAATTAAATATACTCAGCTAATTAGCGATTTTGCTCCATAATATGTTAAATGTAAATTTATCTTGTGTGTGTCAGTAAATTGTAGATATTTGATTTACCAAGAGGGAAATCTAAATGATCATTTAGAATACTTTAACAATACAACCAATTTAACAAACTTCTCTGACCATTCAATAATAACTTCTTAACTTAATCAACCATAACTACCTACAACTGGTACATATATTTTCAATTATAAAAATTTGAACATCACAGATTTCCTCCTTGTAATATATTTCAAGTTACTGTAGTACATACAGTAAATATATTAATTAAAACTAAATATAGTCAATCAATTTATCATTTGGTGCTAAAATGAATTCAAAATCTAAACACTTCTTATACATGTCAGATAATCATAATTTTGATTTACCAAGAAGGAAATCCAGATGATAATTCTAAATACTCAAATAAATACAACCAATCTCACAAACTTCTCAGACCGTTCCATAATAACCTCTTAACCTAGTTTACTGCACCCTCCCACAATTTGTACACATGTATGTACATCTGATAATTCACCACATTTTATAGTAAAACCGCTGAATGAACTCCGTGGCGGGAGAGAAACGTCCGGTAAAGCCAAACAGGAGCCTAAACGGCACCCAAAACTAATTCTGAAATTGAAATAAATCCAATTAAAATTATATTACTACAACTCCAAATATCGAACATATTCTAACCGCTGAATATGATTCCACTCATATAACCATTACCAGTTCCGGGAAGGTAATGCAGTATGATAAAACTTAATACTTCTTTAAACAAACTTCAATAAAACGTAACCAATACAAATTAACTTCCGTCAATAAAAGAAATTATTCAATTCAAATACCTCTAAACAGATTCAAATCAGATAATAAATATAAATAAATTTGCAATAATGGGATCAATACATAACAAATGAAACTTATAATCTGTACTCATGATGTTATGAAAACAGTGATTAACATACATATCAGTATCTGAGATACTTGCCAGAGTCAATTGAATGTAGTCTGGTCTGATCTTGGGCACACTGCCAAACTAATAATGAGTAATAGGAATAGTGCACCTATAAGCTCACACCATGGCAGCACATGCATATTTCAATGAAATATAGCATGTTATCAGCCCCCATTACTTCTAGCTTTATGCTAAAAATAATAATACACAACAATCTAATCAAGGAACTCCCCACTTATAAAGAAATCTATAAACAAATAGAACTCAACCATTCATGGAGTTGCTAATCACTAATGGTTCACCAAACCACCACTCAAAATCAAAATAGGAGGAATGATGGGAATCATTGATTACAATTGGATTCCTAACATGCATTCATGCAGATATATCATTCCACACCAAAATACTTTGGTAGATGAATGTCGAGGTCCACTCCATTCAGAGGGTACATTCATAAATGACAATAACCTGAGTAATGTAACTTCGGATAAGTGCATAACTCCAGTCTAAGGCTTAACCCAATTAAGAATAAATCTAGAAACACAACTACAATACAGAAGCACTACGCACAGGATTAAAAAAGCGGGAACAGTGATCTAATCACTTAATCATACTAAAACTGCAGATTTATAAATACATCTAATGAGATTCCACAATTACTTTCAACTGCTCAAGCCTCCAAACACATATAATCTGGGCATTACTCAATAACAATGTCAGAAAAGACAATACAAACTTCCGTTCCAAACGAAAAGTACTTCACCGCACCACACACTGGCCACATACCCTACATGAAGACCAAGTAAAACGGCAATAAGCATCATAGCCAACATGCAGCGCAGCAAAATTAAAAACTACTAGAACTACATATCCCTGGCAAACAAATTGGAAGATTTAATGGATTCATACAACATTGATTCAACAAACAAACCATAATGTTCCAGTATAATATTAATAAGTAGAGAACTTATAACTATATACACATCTGTAGTCAGCTTAACTTTAGTATATTTATACATATTCACAGTGGTCCGCATGCGAGGCAGGTCACAAAAAATAGAGCCCAATCATAAATTTGAGAGATGAAGATACACTTCATTAACTCACTCCACTAAATACTGTATACAATCACGTAATCCAATTAACCTATAATAAGATTTGACCGCATACCCCCATGGCAACATCCTTTGCTATGAACATTCAGTATAGTCCATTATAATAGCTATAATGGGACACACTCTTTCAACTGTCTCATAGCAATACCTCTTGAACCTAAACTTACCAATTTAAATGATATATATTCAATCTTAAAGCCTTTTCACATAATTTTCAATCTAAACCCAAACTACTCTAGCAATCCTCCGCTTTAACTATAGCTAGTCGAACTAACCCACACATATTTTTTAATCAGAACCTTCATATACTAGAACTCAAACTAGTAAACCCAATCACTAGAACTCAGACTAGTGAACCCATATTTATAAAGGTTCCAGCAGCCTTAATCCAATTATTTGCTCGTAATATTTGGACACAGTGATTAACAAATATATCGATTTCTAAAATACTTACTAAACTCTAGTTGATGTGATCTGGTCTGATCTCAGGCACACTGTCTAACAACCAACGAGTCATAGGAATGGTGCACCTGTGTACTCACATCATAGTATCATATATATTTCAATGAAATATAGCATGTGTTTTAGCCCCCAGCACTTACAGCATTTATGCAAAAAAATACTCAAACTAGTAAACCCATATTTATAAAGGTTCCAGCAGCCTTATTCCAATTTTTTGCTCGTAATGTTTGGACACAGTGATTAACAAATATATTGATTTCTAAGATACTTACTAAACTCTAGTTGATGTGATCTGGTCTGATCTCAGGCACACTGTCTAACAACCAACGAGTCATAGGAATGGTGTACCTATGTACTCACATCATAGTATCATATATATTTCAATGAAATATAGCATGTGTTTTAGCCCCCAGCACTTCTAGCATTTATGCGAAAAATAATCAATTTATAATAAATTTAAACATCACAGATTTCCTCCTTGTAATATATATCAAGTTACGTTAGTACATACTGTAAATATGTTAATTAAAACTAAATATAGTCAATCAAGTTATCATTTGGTGCTAAAATGAATTCTAAATCTAAACATTTCTTATACATGTCAGATAATCATAATTTTGATTTACCAAGAAGGAAATCTAAATAATAATTCAAAATACTCAAACAAATACAACCAATCTCACAAATTTCTCAGACCGTTCCATAATAATTTCTTAACTTAGTTTACTACACCCTCCCACAATTTGTACACATGTATGTACATCTGATAATTCACCACATTTTATAGCAAAACCGCTGAATGACCTCCGTGGCGGGAGCGAAACGTCCGGTAAAGCCAAGCAGGAGCCTAAACGGCACCCAAAGCTAATCTTAAATTAATTTATATTACTACAATTCCAAACATCGAACATATTCAAACCGCTGAATATGATTCCACTTATTTATCCATTACCAGTTCCGGGAAGGTAATGGAACATGACAAAACTTAACACTTCATTAAACCAAGTTCAATGAAACGTAACCAATACAAACAAACTTCCGTCACTAAAAGAAATGATTCAATTCAAACATCTCTAAACAAATTTAAATCAGATATAAATTTAAATAAATTCGCAATAGTATTACAACAAAAAATACAAAACATTCGAGACTTATAATCTATGCTCATGATGATAGAATACAGTAATTAACATACATGTCAGTGTCTAAGATACTTGCTATGGTCGGCTTAATGTGCTCTGGTCTGATCTCGGGCACACTGCTAAACTAATAATGAGTAATAGGAGTAGTGCACCTATAAGCTCACACCATGGCATCATATATATTTCAATAAAATATAGCATGTTTTTTAGCCCCCACCACTTCTAGCTTTATGCTAAAAAATAACATCTATAATAGGAAATAATACTTCACACTAACACCATTTTGACTGTGAGGCTTTTGAATGGTACACAGGTTTCTAAACTAATTGAAATAAATGAAATACAATATAACTTAATAAAATAAAATTACAATCCTTAAGTCTGGTTCGGGTTGTCCCATACTGCGCCCACACACAACCATATGTAGGAATGGAAAGTTGTGCACCACCCTACCATTTCAACCATCATATATATTATCTAAACAATAATATAGCCTGTGGTTTAAACCCCTGCACCTACTCTACAAAGTGTAGCAATACACAATGTAAAGAAAGTTCATGCTTTAACGCTCCGCAAAATGGGCATCACCTAATCCTCTCATTAACGGTCCTAGCTTGACTTCGTGAGACAAGTGGAATGGTGACTTTCTCCTGGTGTCTCGCTGGTTTGGTGTGACGGGAAAGGGGGATAGATCCGGGAGGGTAAACAAATCTAACAATTCTAACCATTTCAATGTGGGGGTGGGGTGACACAATCTGAACCATGACAATTACACAATCAATTCACATATATTATAAAATCCTATAATCTATTCCAAATATATAAATATATAAAATCATATAACATTTCATCATAAAACTGAGTATTGTTCATGAGCATCATAATTAATACTAACCATATCCTTAGCTATGAACACTGAGTATAATCCATTATGATAACTATAATGGGACACACTCTTTCAACTTTCTCATAGCAATACCTCTTGAACCTAAACTTACCAATTTAAATGATAATATATTCAATTTTAAAACCTTTTCACATAATTTCAATCTAAACCCAAACTACTCTAGCGATCCTCCTCTTTAACTTTAGCTAGACGAACTAACCCACACATATTTTTAAACCAGAACCTTCATATACTAGAACTCAAACTAGTAAACCCATATACTAGAACTCAAACTAGTAAACCCATATTTATAAAGGTTCCAGCAGCCTTATTCCAATTTTTTGCTCGTAATGTTTGGACACAGTGATTAACAAATATATTGATTTCTAAGATACTTACTAAACTCTAGTTGATGTGATCTGGTCTGATCTCAGGCACACTGTCTAACAACCAACGAGTCATAGGAATGGTGTACCTATGTACTCACATCATAGTATCATATATATTTCAATGAAATATAGCATGTGTTTTAGCCCCCAGCACTTCTAGCATTTATGCGAAAAATAATCAATTTATAATAAATTTAAACATCACAGATTTCCTCCTTGTAATATATATCAAGTTACGTTAGTACATACTGTAAATATGTTAATTAAAACTAAATATAGTCAATCAAGTTATCATTTGGTGCTAAAATGAATTCTAAATCTAAACATTTCTTATACATGTCAGATAATCATAATTTTGATTTACCAAGAAGGAAATCTAAATAATAATTCAAAATACTCAAACAAATACAACCAATCTCACAAATTTCTCAGACCGTTCCATAATAATTTCTTAACTTAGTTTACTACACCCTCCCACAATTTGTACACATGTATGTACATCTGATAATTCACCACATTTTATAGCAAAACCGCTGAATGACCTCCGTGGCGGGAGCGAAACGTCCGGTAAAGCCAAGCAGGAGCCTAAACGGCACCCAAAGCTAATCTTAAATTAATTTATATTACTACAATTCCAAACATCGAACATATTCAAACCGCTGAATATGATTCCACTTATTTATCCATTACCAGTTCCGGGAAGGTAATGGAACATGACAAAACTTAACACTTCATTAAACCAAGTTCAATGAAACGTAACCAATACAAACAAACTTCCGTCACTAAAAGAAATGATTCAATTCAAACATCTCTAAACAAATTTAAATCAGATATAAATTTAAATAAATTCGCAATAGTATTACAACAAAAAATACAAAACATTCGAGACTTATAATCTATGCTCATGATGATAGAATACAGTAATTAACATACATGTCAGTGTCTAAGATACTTGCTATGGTCGGCTTAATGTGCTCTGGTCTGATCTCGGGCACACTGCTAAACTAATAATGAGTAATAGGAGTAGTGCACCTATAAGCTCACACCATGGCATCATATATATTTCAATAAAATATAGCATGTTTTTTAGCCCCCACCACTTCTAGCTTTATGCTAAAAAATAACATCTATAATAGGAAATAATACTTCACACTAACACCATTTTGACTGTGAGGCTTTTGAATGGTACACAGGTTTCTAAACTAATTGAAATAAATGAAATACAATATAACTTAATAAAATAAAATTACAATCCTTAAGTCTGGTTCGGGTTGTCCCATACTGCGCCCACACACAACCATATGTAGGAATGGAAAGTTGTGCACCACCCTACCATTTCAACCATCATATATATTATCTAAACAATAATATAGCCTGTGGTTTAAACCCCTGCACCTACTCTACAAAGTGTAGCAATACACAATGTAAAGAAAGTTCATGCTTTAACGCTCCGCAAAATGGGCATCACCTAATCCTCTCATTAACGGTCCTAGCTTGACTTCGTGAGACAAGTGGAATGGTGACTTTCTCCTGGTGTCTCGCTGGTTTGGTGTGACGGGAAAGGGGGATAGATCCGGGAGGGTAAACAAATCTAACAATTCTAACCATTTCAATGTGGGGGTGGGGTGACACAATCTGAACCATGACAATTACACAATCAATTCACATATATTATAAAATCCTATAATCTATTCCAAATATATAAATATATAAAATCATATAACATTTCATCATAAAACTGAGTATTGTTCATGAGCATCATAATTAATACTAACCATATCCTTAGCTATGAACACTGAGTATAATCCATTATGATAACTATAATGGGACACACTCTTTCAACTTTCTCATAGCAATACCTCTTGAACCTAAACTTACCAATTTAAATGATAATATATTCAATTTTAAAACCTTTTCACATAATTTCAATCTAAACCCAAACTACTCTAGCGATCCTCCTCTTTAACTTTAGCTAGACGAACTAACCCACACATATTTTTAAACCAGAACCTTCATATACTAGAACTCAAACTAGTAAACCCATATACTAGAACTCAAACTAGTAAACCCATATTTATAAAGGTTCCAGCAGCCTTATTCCAATTTTTTGCTCGTAATGTTTGGACACAGTGATTAACAAATATATTGATTTCTAAGATACTTACTAAACTCTAGTTGATGTGATCTGGTCTGATCTCAGGCACACTGTCTAACAACCAACGAGTCATAGGAATGGTGTACCTATGTACTCACATCATAGTATCATATATATTTCAATGAAATATAGCATGTGTTTTAGCCCCCAGCACTTCTAGCATTTATGCGAAAAATAATCAATTTATAATAAATTTAAACATCACAGATTTCCTCCTTGTAATATATATCAAGTTACGTTAGTACATACTGTAAATATGTTAATTAAAACTAAATATAGTCAATCAAGTTATCATTTGGTGCTAAAATGAATTCTAAATCTAAACATTTCTTATACATGTCAGATAATCATAATTTTGATTTACCAAGAAGGAAATCTAAATAATAATTCAAAATACTCAAACAAATACAACCAATCTCACAAATTTCTCAGACCGTTCCATAATAATTTCTTAACTTAGTTTACTACACCCTCCCACAATTTGTACACATGTATGTACATCTGATAATTCACCACATTTTATAGCAAAACCGCTGAATGACCTCCGTGGCGGGAGCGAAACGTCCGGTAAAGCCAAGCAGGAGCCTAAACGGCACCCAAAGCTAATCTTAAATTAATTTATATTACTACAATTCCAAACATCGAACATATTCAAACCGCTGAATATGATTCCACTTATTTATCCATTACCAGTTCCGGGAAGGTAATGGAACATGACAAAACTTAACACTTCATTAAACCAAGTTCAATGAAACGTAACCAATACAAACAAACTTCCGTCACTAAAAGAAATGATTCAATTCAAACATCTCTAAACAAATTTAAATCAGATATAAATTTAAATAAATTCGCAATAGTATTACAACAAAAAATACGAAACATTCGAGACTTATAATCTATGCTCATGATGATAGAATACAGTAATTAACATACATGTCAGTGTCTAAGATACTTGCTATGGTCGGCTTAATGTGCTCTGGTCTGATCTCGGGCACACTGCTAAACTAATAATGAGTAATAGGAGTAGTGCACCTATAAGCTCACACCATGGCATCATATATATTTCAATAAAATATAGCATGTTTTTTAGCCCCCACCACTTCTAGCTTTATGCTAAAAAATAACATCTATAATAGGAAATAATACTTCACACTAACACCATTTTGACTGTGAGGCTTTTGAATGGTACACAGGTTTCTAAACTAATTGAAATAAATGAAATACAATATAACTTAATAAAATAAAATTACAATCCTTAAGTCTGGTTCGGGTTGTCCCATACTGCGCCCACACACAACCATATGTAGGAATGGAAAGTTGTGCACCACCCTACCATTTCAACCATCATATATATTATCTAAACAATAATATAGCCTGTGGTTTAAACCCCTGCACCTACTCTACAAAGTGTAGCAATACACAATGTAAAGAAAGTTCATGCTTTAACGCTCCGCAAAATGGGCATCACCTAATCCTCTCATTAACGGTCCTAGCTTGACTTCGTGAGACAAGTGGAATGGTGACTTTCTCCTGGTGTCTCGCTGGTTTGGTGTGACGGGAAAGGGGGATAGATCCGGGAGGGTAAACAAATCTAACAATTCTAACCATTTCAATGTGGGGGTGGGGTGACACAATCTGAACCATGACAATTACACAATCAATTCACATATATTATAAAATCCTATAATCTATTCCAAATATATAAATATATAAAATCATATAACATTTCATCATAAAACTGAGTATTGTTCATGAGCATCATAATTAATACTAACCATATCCTTAGCTATGAACACTGAGTATAATCCATTATGATAACTATAATGGGACACACTCTTTCAACTTTCTCATAGCAATACCTCTTGAACCTAAACTTACCAATTTAAATGATAATATATTCAATTTTAAAACCTTTTCACATAATTTCAATCTAAACCCAAACTACTCTAGCGATCCTCCTCTTTAACTTTAGCTAGACGAACTAACCCACACATATTTTTAAACCAGAACCTTCATATACTAGAACTCAAACTAGTAAACCCATATACTAGAACTCAAACTAGTAAACCCATATTTATAAAGGTTCCAGCAGCCTTATTCCAATTTTTTGCTCGTAATGTTTGGACACAGTGATTAACAAATATATTGATTTCTAAGATACTTACTAAACTCTAGTTGATGTGATCTGGTCTGATCTCAGGCACACTGTCTAACAACCAACGAGTCATAGGAATGGTGTACCTATGTACTCACATCATAGTATCATATATATTTCAATGAAATATAGCATGTGTTTTAGCCCCCAGCACTTCTAGCATTTATGCGAAAAATAATCAATTTATAATAAATTTAAACATCACAGATTTCCTCCTTGTAATATATATCAAGTTACGTTAGTACATACTGTAAATATGTTAATTAAAACTAAATATAGTCAATCAAGTTATCATTTGGTGCTAAAATGAATTCTAAATCTAAACATTTCTTATACATGTCAGATAATCATAATTTTGATTTACCAAGAAGGAAATCTAAATAATAATTCAAAATACTCAAACAAATACAACCAATCTCACAAATTTCTCAGACCGTTCCATAATAATTTCTTAACTTAGTTTACTACACCCTCCCACAATTTGTACACATGTATGTACATCTGATAATTCACCACATTTTATAGCAAAACCGCTGAATGACCTCCGTGGCGGGAGCGAAACGTCCGGTAAAGCCAAGCAGGAGCCTAAACGGCACCCAAAGCTAATCTTAAATTAATTTATATTACTACAATTCCAAACATCGAACATATTCAAACCGCTGAATATGATTCCACTTATTTATCCATTACCAGTTCCGGGAAGGTAATGGAACATGACAAAACTTAACACTTCATTAAACCAAGTTCAATGAAACGTAACCAATACAAACAAACTTCCGTCACTAAAAGAAATGATTCAATTCAAACATCTCTAAACAAATTTAAATCAGATATAAATTTAAATAAATTCGCAATAGTATTACAACAAAAAATACAAAACATTCGAGACTTATAATCTATGCTCATGATGATAGAATACAGTAATTAACATACATGTCAGTGTCTAAGATACTTGCTATGGTCGGCTTAATGTGCTCTGGTCTGATCTCGGGCACACTGCTAAACTAATAATGAGTAATAGGAGTAGTGCACCTATAAGCTCACACCATGGCATCATATATATTTCAATAAAATATAGCATGTTTTTTAGCCCCCACCACTTCTAGCTTTATGCTAAAAAATAACATCTATAATAGGAAATAATACTTCACACTAACACCATTTTGACTGTGAGGCTTTTGAATGGTATTGAAATAAATGAAATACAATATAACTTAATAAAATAAAATTACAATCCTTAAGTCTGGTTCGGGTTGTCCCATACTGCGCCCACACACAACCATATGTAGGAATGGAAAGTTGTGCACCACCCTACCATTTCAACCATCATATATATTATCTAAACAATAATATAGCCTGTGGTTTAAACCCCTGCACCTACTCTACAAAGTGTAGCAATACACAATGTAAAGAAAGTTCATGCTTTAACGCTCCGCAAAATGGGCATCACCTAATCCTCTCATTAACGGTCCTAGCTTGACTTCGTGAGACAAGTGGAATGGTGACTTTCTCCTGGTGTCTCGCTGGTTTGGTGTGACGGGAAAGGGGGATAGATCCGGGAGGGTAAACAAATCTAACAATTCTAACCATTTCAATGTGGGGGTGGGGTGACACAATCTGAACCATGACAATTACACAATCAATTCACATATATTATAAAATCCTATAATCTATTCCAAATATATAAATATATAAAATCATATAACATTTCATCATAAAACTGAGTATTGTTCATGAGCATCATAATTAATACTAACCATATCCTTAGCTATGAACACTGAGTATAATCCATTATGATAACTATAATGGGACACACTCTTTCAACTTTCTCATAGCAATACCTCTTGAACCTAAACTTACCAATTTAAATGATAATATATTCAATTTTAAAACCTTTTCACATAATTTCAATCTAAACCCAAACTACTCTAGCGATCCTCCTCTTTAACTTTAGCTAGACGAACTAACCCACACATATTTTTAAACCAGAACCTTCATATACTAGAACTCAAACTAGTAAACCCATATACTAGAACTCAAACTAGTAAACCCATATTTATAAAGGTTCCAGCAGCCTTATTCCAATTTTTTGCTCGTAATGTTTGGACACAGTGATTAACAAATATATTGATTTCTAAGATACTTACTAAACTCTAGTTGATGTGATCTGGTCTGATCTCAGGCACACTGTCTAACAACCAACGAGTCATAGGAATGGTGTACCTATGTACTCACATCATAGTATCATATATATTTCAATGAAATATAGCATGTGTTTTAGCCCCCAGCACTTCTAGCATTTATGCGAAAAATAATCAATTTATAATAAATTTAAACATCACAGATTTCCTCCTTGTAATATATATCAAGTTACGTTAGTACATACTGTAAATATGTTAATTAAAACTAAATATAGTCAATCAAGTTATCATTTGGTGCTAAAATGAATTCTAAATCTAAACATTTCTTATACATGTCAGATAATCATAATTTTGATTTACCAAGAAGGAAATCTAAATAATAATTCAAAATACTCAAACAAATACAACCAATCTCACAAATTTCTCAGACCGTTCCATAATAATTTCTTAACTTAGTTTACTACACCCTCCCACAATTTGTACACATGTATGTACATCTGATAATTCACCACATTTTATAGCAAAACCGCTGAATGACCTCCGTGGCGGGAGCGAAACGTCCGGTAAAGCCAAGCAGGAGCCTAAACGGCACCCAAAGCTAATCTTAAATTAATTTATATTACTACAATTCCAAACATCGAACATATTCAAACCGCTGAATATGATTCCACTTATTTATCCATTACCAGTTCCGGGAAGGTAATGGAACATGACAAAACTTAACACTTCATTAAACCAAGTTCAATGAAACGTAACCAATACAAACAAACTTCCGTCACTAAAAGAAATGATTCAATTCAAACATCTCTAAACAAATTTAAATCAGATATAAATTTAAATAAATTCGCAATAGTATTACAACAAAAAATACAAAACATTCGAGACTTATAATCTATGCTCATGATGATAGAATACAGTAATTAACATACATGTCAGTGTCTAAGATACTTGCTATGGTCGGCTTAATGTGCTCTGGTCTGATCTCGGGCACACTGCTAAACTAATAATGAGTAATAGGAGTAGTGCACCTATAAGCTCACACCATGGCATCATATATATTTCAATAAAATATAGCATGTTTTTTAGCCCCCACCACTTCTAGCTTTATGCTAAAAAATAACATCTATAATAGGAAATAATACTTCACACTAACACCATTTTGACTGTGAGGCTTTTGAATGGTACACAGGTTTCTAAACTAATTGAAATAAATGAAATACAATATAACTTAATAAAATAAAATTACAATCCTTAAGTCTGGTTCGGGTTGTCCCATACTGCGCCCACACACAACCATATGTAGGAATGGAAAGTTGTGCACCACCCTACCATTTCAACCATCATATATATTATCTAAACAATAATATAGCCTGTGGTTTAAACCCCTGCACCTACTCTACAAAGTGTAGCAATACACAATGTAAAGAAAGTTCATGCTTTAACGCTCCGCAAAATGGGCATCACCTAATCCTCTCATTAACGGTCCTAGCTTGACTTCGTGAGACAAGTGGAATGGTGACTTTCTCCTGGTGTCTCGCTGGTTTGGTGTGACGGGAAAGGGGGATAGATCCGGGAGGGTAAACAAATCTAACAATTCTAACCATTTCAATGTGGGGGTGGGGTGACACAATCTGAACCATGACAATTACACAATCAATTCACATATATTATAAAATCCTATAATCTATTCCAAATATATAAATATATAAAATCATATAACATTTCATCATAAAACTGAGTATTGTTCATGAGCATCATAATTAATACTAACCATATCCTTAGCTATGAACACTGAGTATAATCCATTATGATAACTATAATGGGACACACTCTTTCAACTTTCTCATAGCAATACCTCTTGAACCTAAACTTACCAATTTAAATGATAATATATTCAATTTTAAAACCTTTTCACATAATTTCAATCTAAACCCAAACTACTCTAGCGATCCTCCTCTTTAACTTTAGCTAGACGAACTAACCCACACATATTTTTAAACCAGAACCTTCATATACTAGAACTCAAACTAGTAAACCCATATACTAGAACTCAAACTAGTAAACCCATATTTATAAAGGTTCCAGCAGCCTTATTCCAATTTTTTGCTCGTAATGTTTGGACACAGTGATTAACAAATATATTGATTTCTAAGATACTTACTAAACTCTAGTTGATGTGATCTGGTCTGATCTCAGGCACACTGTCTAACAACCAACGAGTCATAGGAATGGTGTACCTATGTACTCACATCATAGTATCATATATATTTCAATGAAATATAGCATGTGTTTTAGCCCCCAGCACTTCTAGCATTTATGCGAAAAATAATCAATTTATAATAAATTTAAACATCACAGATTTCCTCCTTGTAATATATATCAAGTTACGTTAGTACATACTGTAAATATGTTAATTAAAACTAAATATAGTCAATCAAGTTATCATTTGGTGCTAAAATGAATTCTAAATCTAAACATTTCTTATACATGTCAGATAATCATAATTTTGATTTACCAAGAAGGAAATCTAAATAATAATTCAAAATACTCAAACAAATACAACCAATCTCACAAATTTCTCAGACCGTTCCATAATAATTTCTTAACTTAGTTTACTACACCCTCCCACAATTTGTACACATGTATGTACATCTGATAATTCACCACATTTTATAGCAAAACCGCTGAATGACCTCCGTGGCGGGAGCGAAACGTCCGGTAAAGCCAAGCAGGAGCCTAAACGGCACCCAAAGCTAATCTTAAATTAATTTATATTACTACAATTCCAAACATCGAACATATTCAAACCGCTGAATATGATTCCACTTATTTATCCATTACCAGTTCCGGGAAGGTAATGGAACATGACAAAACTTAACACTTCATTAAACCAAGTTCAATGAAACGTAACCAATACAAACAAACTTCCGTCACTAAAAGAAATGATTCAATTCAAACATCTCTAAACAAATTTAAATCAGATATAAATTTAAATAAATTCGCAATAGTATTACAACAAAAAATACAAAACATTCGAGACTTATAATCTATGCTCATGATGATAGAATACAGTAATTAACATACATGTCAGTGTCTAAGATACTTGCTATGGTCGGCTTAATGTGCTCTGGTCTGATCTCGGGCACACTGCTAAACTAATAATGAGTAATAGGAGTAGTGCACCTATAAGCTCACACCATGGCATCATATATATTTCAATAAAATATAGCATGTTTTTTAGCCCCCACCACTTCTAGCTTTATGCTAAAAAATAACATCTATAATAGGAAATAATACTTCACACTAACACCATTTTGACTGTGAGGCTTTTGAATGGTACACAGGTTTCTAAACTAATTGAAATAAATGAAATACAATATAACTTAATAAAATAAAATTACAATCCTTAAGTCTGGTTCGGGTTGTCCCATACTGCGCCCACACACAACCATATGTAGGAATGGAAAGTTGTGCACCACCCTACCATTTCAACCATCATATATATTATCTAAACAATAATATAGCCTGTGGTTTAAACCCCTGCACCTACTCTACAAAGTGTAGCAATACACAATGTAAAGAAAGTTCATGCTTTAACGCTCCGCAAAATGGGCATCACCTAATCCTCTCATTAACGGTCCTAGCTTGACTTCGTGAGACAAGTGGAATGGTGACTTTCTCCTGGTGTCTCGCTGGTTTGGTGTGACGGGAAAGGGGGATAGATCCGGGAGGGTAAACAAATCTAACAATTCTAACCATTTCAATGTGGGGGTGGGGTGACACAATCTGAACCATGACAATTACACAATCAATTCACATATATTATAAAATCCTATAATCTATTCCAAATATATAAATATATAAAATCATATAACATTTCATCATAAAACTGAGTATTGTTCATGAGCATCATAATTAATACTAACCATATCCTTAGCTATGAACACTGAGTATAATCCATTATGATAACTATAATGGGACACACTCTTTCAACTTTCTCATAGCAATACCTCTTGAACCTAAACTTACCAATTTAAATGATAATATATTCAATTTTAAAACCTTTTCACATAATTTCAATCTAAACCCAAACTACTCTAGCGATCCTCCTCTTTAACTTTAGCTAGACGAACTAACCCACACATATTTTTAAACCAGAACCTTCATATACTAGAACTCAAACTAGTAAACCCATATACTAGAACTCAAACTAGTAAACCCATATTTATAAAGGTTCCAGCAGCCTTATTCCAATTTTTTGCTCGTAATGTTTGGACACAGTGATTAACAAATATATTGATTTCTAAGATACTTACTAAACTCTAGTTGATGTGATCTGGTCTGATCTCAGGCACACTGTCTAACAACCAACGAGTCATAGGAATGGTGTACCTATGTACTCACATCATAGTATCATATATATTTCAATGAAATATAGCATGTGTTTTAGCCCCCAGCACTTCTAGCATTTATGCGAAAAATAATCAATTTATAATAAATTTAAACATCACAGATTTCCTCCTTGTAATATATATCAAGTTACGTTAGTACATACTGTAAATATGTTAATTAAAACTAAATATAGTCAATCAAGTTATCATTTGGTGCTAAAATGAATTCTAAATCTAAACATTTCTTATACATGTCAGATAATCATAATTTTGATTTACCAAGAAGGAAATCTAAATAATAATTCAAAATACTCAAACAAATACAACCAATCTCACAAATTTCTCAGACCGTTCCATAATAATTTCTTAACTTAGTTTACTACACCCTCCCACAATTTGTACACATGTATGTACATCTGATAATTCACCACATTTTATAGCAAAACCGCTGAATGACCTCCGTGGCGGGAGCGAAACGTCCGGTAAAGCCAAGCAGGAGCCTAAACGGCACCCAAAGCTAATCTTAAATTAATTTATATTACTACAATTCCAAACATCGAACATATTCAAACCGCTGAATATGATTCCACTTATTTATCCATTACCAGTTCCGGGAAGGTAATGGAACATGACAAAACTTAACACTTCATTAAACCAAGTTCAATGAAACGTAACCAATACAAACAAACTTCCGTCACTAAAAGAAATGATTCAATTCAAACATCTCTAAACAAATTTAAATCAGATATAAATTTAAATAAATTCGCAATAGTATTACAACAAAAAATACAAAACATTCGAGACTTATAATCTATGCTCATGATGATAGAATACAGTAATTAACATACATGTCAGTGTCTAAGATACTTGCTATGGTCGGCTTAATGTGCTCTGGTCTGATCTCGGGCACACTGCTAAACTAATAATGAGTAATAGGAGTAGTGCACCTATAAGCTCACACCATGGCATCATATATATTTCAATAAAATATAGCATGTTTTTTAGCCCCCACCACTTCTAGCTTTATGCTAAAAAATAACATCTATAATAGGAAATAATACTTCACACTAACACCATTTTGACTGTGAGGCTTTTGAATGGTACACAGGTTTCTAAACTAATTGAAATAAATGAAATACAATATAACTTAATAAAATAAAATTACAATCCTTAAGTCTGGTTCGGGTTGTCCCATACTGCGCCCACACACAACCATATGTAGGAATGGAAAGTTGTGCACCACCCTACCATTTCAACCATCATATATATTATCTAAACAATAATATAGCCTGTGGTTTAAACCCCTGCACCTACTCTACAAAGTGTAGCAATACACAATGTAAAGAAAGTTCATGCTTTAACGCTCCGCAAAATGGGCATCACCTAATCCTCTCATTAACGGTCCTAGCTTGACTTCGTGAGACAAGTGGAATGGTGACTTTCTCCTGGTGTCTCGCTGGTTTGGTGTGACGGGAAAGGGGGATAGATCCGGGAGGGTAAACAAATCTAACAATTCTAACCATTTCAATGTGGGGGTGGGGTGACACAATCTGAACCATGACAATTACACAATCAATTCACATATATTATAAAATCCTATAATCTATTCCAAATATATAAATATATAAAATCATATAACATTTCATCATAAAACTGAGTATTGTTCATGAGCATCATAATTAATACTAACCATATCCTTAGCTATGAACACTGAGTATAATCCATTATGATAACTATAATGGGACACACTCTTTCAACTTTCTCATAGCAATACCTCTTGAACCTAAACTTACCAATTTAAATGATAATATATTCAATTTTAAAACCTTTTCACATAATTTCAATCTAAACCCAAACTACTCTAGCGATCCTCCTCTTTAACTTTAGCTAGACGAACTAACCCACACATATTTTTAAACCAGAACCTTCATATACTAGAACTCAAACTAGTAAACCCATATACTAGAACTCAAACTAGTAAACCCATATTTATAAAGGTTCCAGCAGCCTTATTCCAATTTTTTGCTCGTAATGTTTGGACACAGTGATTAACAAATATATTGATTTCTAAGATACTTACTAAACTCTAGTTGATGTGATCTGGTCTGATCTCAGGCACACTGTCTAACAACCAACGAGTCATAGGAATGGTGTACCTATGTACTCACATCATAGTATCATATATATTTCAATGAAATATAGCATGTGTTTTAGCCCCCAGCACTTCTAGCATTTATGCGAAAAATAATCAATTTATAATAAATTTAAACATCACAGATTTCCTCCTTGTAATATATATCAAGTTACGTTAGTACATACTGTAAATATGTTAATTAAAACTAAATATAGTCAATCAAGTTATCATTTGGTGCTAAAATGAATTCTAAATCTAAACATTTCTTATACATGTCAGATAATCATAATTTTGATTTACCAAGAAGGAAATCTAAATAATAATTCAAAATACTCAAACAAATACAACCAATCTCACAAATTTCTCAGACCGTTCCATAATAATTTCTTAACTTAGTTTACTACACCCTCCCACAATTTGTACACATGTATGTACATCTGATAATTCACCACATTTTATAGCAAAACCGCTGAATGACCTCCGTGGCGGGAGCGAAACGTCCGGTAAAGCCAAGCAGGAGCCTAAACGGCACCCAAAGCTAATCTTAAATTAATTTATATTACTACAATTCCAAACATCGAACATATTCAAACCGCTGAATATGATTCCACTTATTTATCCATTACCAGTTCCGGGAAGGTAATGGAACATGACAAAACTTAACACTTCATTAAACCAAGTTCAATGAAACGTAACCAATACAAACAAACTTCCGTCACTAAAAGAAATGATTCAATTCAAACATCTCTAAACAAATTTAAATCAGATATAAATTTAAATAAATTCGCAATAGTATTACAACAAAAAATACAAAACATTCGAGACTTATAATCTATGCTCATGATGATAGAATACAGTAATTAACATACATGTCAGTGTCTAAGATACTTGCTATGGTCGGCTTAATGTGCTCTGGTCTGATCTCGGGCACACTGCTAAACTAATAATGAGTAATAGGAGTAGTGCACCTATAAGCTCACACCATGGCATCATATATATTTCAATAAAATATAGCATGTTTTTTAGCCCCCACCACTTCTAGCTTTATGCTAAAAAATAACATCTATAATAGGAAATAATACTTCACACTAACACCATTTTGACTGTGAGGCTTTTGAATGGTACACAGGTTTCTAAACTAATTGAAATAAATGAAATACAATATAACTTAATAAAATAAAATTACAATCCTTAAGTCTGGTTCGGGTTGTCCCATACTGCGCCCACACACAACCATATGTAGGAATGGAAAGTTGTGCACCACCCTACCATTTCAACCATCATATATATTATCTAAACAATAATATAGCCTGTGGTTTAAACCCCTGCACCTACTCTACAAAGTGTAGCAATACACAATGTAAAGAAAGTTCATGCTTTAACGCTCCGCAAAATGGGCATCACCTAATCCTCTCATTAACGGTCCTAGCTTGACTTCGTGAGACAAGTGGAATGGTGACTTTCTCCTGGTGTCTCGCTGGTTTGGTGTGACGGGAAAGGGGGATAGATCCGGGAGGGTAAACAAATCTAACAATTCTAACCATTTCAATGTGGGGGTGGGGTGACACAATCTGAACCATGACAATTACACAATCAATTCACATATATTATAAAATCCTATAATCTATTCCAAATATATAAATATATAAAATCATATAACATTTCATCATAAAACTGAGTATTGTTCATGAGCATCATAATTAATACTAACCATATCCTTAGCTATGAACACTGAGTATAATCCATTATGATAACTATAATGGGACACACTCTTTCAACTTTCTCATAGCAATACCTCTTGAACCTAAACTTACCAATTTAAATGATAATATATTCAATTTTAAAACCTTTTCACATAATTTCAATCTAAACCCAAACTACTCTAGCGATCCTCCTCTTTAACTTTAGCTAGACGAACTAACCCACACATATTTTTAAACCAGAACCTTCATATACTAGAACTCAAACTAGTAAACCCATATACTAGAACTCAAACTAGTAAACCCATATTTATAAAGGTTCCAGCAGCCTTATTCCAATTTTTTGCTCGTAATGTTTGGACACAGTGATTAACAAATATATTGATTTCTAAGATACTTACTAAACTCTAGTTGATGTGATCTGGTCTGATCTCAGGCACACTGTCTAACAACCAACGAGTCATAGGAATGATGTACCTATGTACTCACATCATAGTATCATATATATTTCAATGAAATATAGCATGTGTTTTAGCCCCCAGCACTTCTAGCATTTATGCGAAAAATAATCAATTTATAATAAATTTAAACATCACAGATTTCCTCCTTGTAATATATATCAAGTTACGTTAGTACATACTGTAAATATGTTAATTAAAACTAAATATAGTCAATCAAGTTATCATTTGGTGCTAAAATGAATTCTAAATCTAAACATTTCTTATACATGTCAGATAATCATAATTTTGATTTACCAAGAAGGAAATCTAAATAATAATTCAAAATACTCAAACAAATACAACCAATCTCACAAATTTCTCAGACCGTTCCATAATAATTTCTTAACTTAGTTTACTACACCCTCCCACAATTTGTACACATGTATGTACATCTGATAATTCACCACATTTTATAGCAAAACCGCTGAATGACCTCCGTGGCGGGAGCGAAACGTCCGGTAAAGCCAAGCAGGAGCCTAAACGGCACCCAAAGCTAATCTTAAATTAATTTATATTACTACAATTCCAAACATCGAACATATTCAAACCGCTGAATATGATTCCACTTATTTATCCATTACCAGTTCCGGGAAGGTAATGGAACATGACAAAACTTAACACTTCATTAAACCAAGTTCAATGAAACGTAACCAATACAAACAAACTTCCGTCACTAAAAGAAATGATTCAATTCAAACATCTCTAAACAAATTTAAATCAGATATAAATTTAAATAAATTCGCAATAGTATTACAACAAAAAATACAAAACATTCGAGACTTATAATCTATGCTCATGATGATAGAATACAGTAATTAACATACATGTCAGTGTCTAAGATACTTGCTATGGTCGGCTTAATGTGCTCTGGTCTGATCTCGGGCACACTGCTAAACTAATAATGAGTAATAGGAGTAGTGCACCTATAAGCTCACACCATGGCATCATATATATTTCAATAAAATATAGCATGTTTTTTAGCCCCCACCACTTCTAGCTTTATGCTAAAAAATAACATCTATAATAGGAAATAATACTTCACACTAACACCATTTTGACTGTGAGGCTTTTGAATGGTACACAGGTTTCTAAACTAATTGAAATAAATGAAATACAATATAACTTAATAAAATAAAATTACAATCCTTAAGTCTGGTTCGGGTTGTCCCATACTGCGCCCACACACAACCATATGTAGGAATGGAAAGTTGTGCACCACCCTACCATTTCAACCATCATATATATTATCTAAACAATAATATAGCCTGTGGTTTAAACCCCTGCACCTACTCTACAAAGTGTAGCAATACACAATGTAAAGAAAGTTCATGCTTTAACGCTCCGCAAAATGGGCATCACCTAATCCTCTCATTAACGGTCCTAGCTTGACTTCGTGAGACAAGTGGAATGGTGACTTTCTCCTGGTGTCTCGCTGGTTTGGTGTGACGGGAAAGGGGGATAGATCCGGGAGGGTAAACAAATCTAACAATTCTAACCATTTCAATGTGGGGGTGGGGTGACACAATCTGAACCATGACAATTACACAATCAATTCACATATATTATAAAATCCTATAATCTATTCCAAATATATAAATATATAAAATCATATAACATTTCATCATAAAACTGAGTATTGTTCATGAGCATCATAATTAATACTAACCATATCCTTAGCTATGAACACTGAGTATAATCCATTATGATAACTATAATGGGACACACTCTTTCAACTTTCTCATAGCAATACCTCTTGAACCTAAACTTACCAATTTAAATGATAATATATTCAATTTTAAAACCTTTTCACATAATTTCAATCTAAACCCAAACTACTCTAGCGATCCTCCTCTTTAACTTTAGCTAGACGAACTAACCCACACATATTTTTAAACCAGAACCTTCATATACTAGAACTCAAACTAGTAAACCCATATACTAGAACTCAAACTAGTAAACCCATATTTATAAAGGTTCCAGCAGCCTTATTCCAATTTTTTGCTCGTAATGTTTGGACACAGTGATTAACAAATATATTGATTTCTAAGATACTTACTAAACTCTAGTTGATGTGATCTGGTCTGATCTCAGGCACACTGTCTAACAACCAACGAGTCATAGGAATGGTGTACCTATGTACTCACATCATAGTATCATATATATTTCAATGAAATATAGCATGTGTTTTAGCCCCCAGCACTTCTAGCATTTATGCGAAAAATAATCAATTTATAATAAATTTAAACATCACAGATTTCCTCCTTGTAATATATATCAAGTTACGTTAGTACATACTGTAAATATGTTAATTAAAACTAAATATAGTCAATCAAGTTATCATTTGGTGCTAAAATGAATTCTAAATCTAAACATTTCTTATACATGTCAGATAATCATAATTTTGATTTACCAAGAAGGAAATCTAAATAATAATTCAAAATACTCAAACAAATACAACCAATCTCACAAATTTCTCAGACCGTTCCATAATAATTTCTTAACTTAGTTTACTACACCCTCCCACAATTTGTACACATGTATGTACATCTGATAATTCACCACATTTTATAGCAAAACCGCTGAATGACCTCCGTGGCGGGAGCGAAACGTCCGGTAAAGCCAAGCAGGAGCCTAAACGGCACCCAAAGCTAATCTTAAATTAATTTATATTACTACAATTCCAAACATCGAACATATTCAAACCGCTGAATATGATTCCACTTATTTATCCATTACCAGTTCCGGGAAGGTAATGGAACATGACAAAACTTAACACTTCATTAAACCAAGTTCAATGAAACGTAACCAATACAAACAAACTTCCGTCACTAAAAGAAATGATTCAATTCAAACATCTCTAAACAAATTTAAATCAGATATAAATTTAAATAAATTCGCAATAGTATTACAACAAAAAATACAAAACATTCGAGACTTATAATCTATGCTCATGATGATAGAATACAGTAATTAACATACATGTCAGTGTCTAAGATACTTGCTATGGTCGGCTTAATGTGCTCTGGTCTGATCTCGGGCACACTGCTAAACTAATAATGAGTAATAGGAGTAGTGCACCTATAAGCTCACACCATGGCATCATATATATTTCAATAAAATATAGCATGTTTTTTAGCCCCCACCACTTCTAGCTTTATGCTAAAAAATAACATCTATAATAGGAAATAATACTTCACACTAACACCATTTTGACTGTGAGGCTTTTGAATGGTACACAGGTTTCTAAACTAATTGAAATAAATGAAATACAATATAACTTAATAAAATAAAATTACAATCCTTAAGTCTGGTTCGGGTTGTCCCATACTGCGCCCACACACAACCATATGTAGGAATGGAAAGTTGTGCACCACCCTACCATTTCAACCATCATATATATTATCTAAACAATAATATAGCCTGTGGTTTAAACCCCTGCACCTACTCTACAAAGTGTAGCAATACACAATGTAAAGAAAGTTCATGCTTTAACGCTCCGCAAAATGGGCATCACCTAATCCTCTCATTAACGGTCCTAGCTTGACTTCGTGAGACAAGTGGAATGGTGACTTTCTCCTGGTGTCTCGCTGGTTTGGTGTGACGGGAAAGGGGGATAGATCCGGGAGGGTAAACAAATCTAACAATTCTAACCATTTCAATGTGGGGGTGGGGTGACACAATCTGAACCATGACAATTACACAATCAATTCACATATATTATAAAATCCTATAATCTATTCCAAATATATAAATATATAAAATCATATAACATTTCATCATAAAACTGAGTATTGTTCATGAGCATCATAATTAATACTAACCATATCCTTAGCTATGAACACTGAGTATAATCCATTATGATAACTATAATGGGACACACTCTTTCAACTTTCTCATAGCAATACCTCTTGAACCTAAACTTACCAATTTAAATGATAATATATTCAATTTTAAAACCTTTTCACATAATTTCAATCTAAACCCAAACTACTCTAGCGATCCTCCTCTTTAACTTTAGCTAGACGAACTAACCCACACATATTTTTAAACCAGAACCTTCATATACTAGAACTCAAACTAGTAAACCCATATACTAGAACTCAAACTAGTAAACCCATATTTATAAAGGTTCCAGCAGCCTTATTCCAATTTTTTGCTCGTAATGTTTGGACACAGTGATTAACAAATATATTGATTTCTAAGATACTTACTAAACTCTAGTTGATGTGATCTGGTCTGATCTCAGGCACACTGTCTAACAACCAACGAGTCATAGGAATGGTGTACCTATGTACTCACATCATAGTATCATATATATTTCAATGAAATATAGCATGTGTTTTAGCCCCCAGCACTTCTAGCATTTATGCGAAAAATAATCAATTTATAATAAATTTAAACATCACAGATTTCCTCCTTGTAATATATATCAAGTTACGTTAGTACATACTGTAAATATGTTAATTAAAACTAAATATAGTCAATCAAGTTATCATTTGGTGCTAAAATGAATTCTAAATCTAAACATTTCTTATACATGTCAGATAATCATAATTTTGATTTACCAAGAAGGAAATCTAAATAATAATTCAAAATACTCAAACAAATACAACCAATCTCACAAATTTCTCAGACCGTTCCATAATAATTTCTTAACTTAGTTTACTACACCCTCCCACAATTTGTACACATGTATGTACATCTGATAATTCACCACATTTTATAGCAAAACCGCTGAATGACCTCCGTGGCGGGAGCGAAACGTCCGGTAAAGCCAAGCAGGAGCCTAAACGGCACCCAAAGCTAATCTTAAATTAATTTATATTACTACAATTCCAAACATCGAACATATTCAAACCGCTGAATATGATTCCACTTATTTATCCATTACCAGTTCCGGGAAGGTAATGGAACATGACAAAACTTAACACTTCATTAAACCAAGTTCAATGAAACGTAACCAATACAAACAAACTTCCGTCACTAAAAGAAATGATTCAATTCAAACATCTCTAAACAAATTTAAATCAGATATAAATTTAAATAAATTCGCAATAGTATTACAACAAAAAATACAAAACATTCGAGACTTATAATCTATGCTCATGATGATAGAATACAGTAATTAACATACATGTCAGTGTCTAAGATACTTGCTATGGTCGGCTTAATGTGCTCTGGTCTGATCTCGGGCACACTGCTAAACTAATAATGAGTAATAGGAGTAGTGCACCTATAAGCTCACACCATGGCATCATATATATTTCAATAAAATATAGCATGTTTTTTAGCCCCCACCACTTCTAGCTTTATGCTAAAAAATAACATCTATAATAGGAAATAATACTTCACACTAACACCATTTTGACTGTGAGGCTTTTGAATGGTACACAGGTTTCTAAACTAATTGAAATAAATGAAATACAATATAACTTAATAAAATAAAATTACAATCCTTAAGTCTGGTTCGGGTTGTCCCATACTGCGCCCACACACAACCATATGTAGGAATGGAAAGTTGTGCACCACCCTACCATTTCAACCATCATATATATTATCTAAACAATAATATAGCCTGTGGTTTAAACCCCTGCACCTACTCTACAAAGTGTAGCAATACACAATGTAAAGAAAGTTCATGCTTTAACGCTCCGCAAAATGGGCATCACCTAATCCTCTCATTAACGGTCCTAGCTTGACTTCGTGAGACAAGTGGAATGGTGACTTTCTCCTGGTGTCTCGCTGGTTTGGTGTGACGGGAAAGGGGGATAGATCCGGGAGGGTAAACAAATCTAACAATTCTAACCATTTCAATGTGGGGGTGGGGTGACACAATCTGAACCATGACAATTACACAATCAATTCACATATATTATAAAATCCTATAATCTATTCCAAATATATAAATATATAAAATCATATAACATTTCATCATAAAACTGAGTATTGTTCATGAGCATCATAATTAATACTAACCATATCCTTAGCTATGAACACTGAGTATAATCCATTATGATAACTATAATGGGACACACTCTTTCAACTTTCTCATAGCAATACCTCTTGAACCTAAACTTACCAATTTAAATGATAATATATTCAATTTTAAAACCTTTTCACATAATTTCAATCTAAACCCAAACTACTCTAGCGATCCTCCTCTTTAACTTTAGCTAGACGAACTAACCCACACATATTTTTAAACCAGAACCTTCATATACTAGAACTCAAACTAGTAAACCCATATACTAGAACTCAAACTAGTAAACCCATATTTATAAAGGTTCCAGCAGCCTTATTCCAATTTTTTGCTCGTAATGTTTGGACACAGTGATTAACAAATATATTGATTTCTAAGATACTTACTAAACTCTAGTTGATGTGATCTGGTCTGATCTCAGGCACACTGTCTAACAACCAACGAGTCATAGGAATGGTGTACCTATGTACTCACATCATAGTATCATATATATTTCAATGAAATATAGCATGTGTTTTAGCCCCCAGCACTTCTAGCATTTATGCGAAAAATAATCAATTTATAATAAATTTAAACATCACAGATTTCCTCCTTGTAATATATATCAAGTTACGTTAGTACATACTGTAAATATGTTAATTAAAACTAAATATAGTCAATCAAGTTATCATTTGGTGCTAAAATGAATTCTAAATCTAAACATTTCTTATACATGTCAGATAATCATAATTTTGATTTACCAAGAAGGAAATCTAAATAATAATTCAAAATACTCAAACAAATACAACCAATCTCACAAATTTCTCAGACCGTTCCATAATAATTTCTTAACTTAGTTTACTACACCCTCCCACAATTTGTACACATGTATGTACATCTGATAATTCACCACATTTTATAGCAAAACCGCTGAATGACCTCCGTGGCGGGAGCGAAACGTCCGGTAAAGCCAAGCAGGAGCCTAAACGGCACCCAAAGCTAATCTTAAATTAATTTATATTACTACAATTCCAAACATCGAACATATTCAAACCGCTGAATATGATTCCACTTATTTATCCATTACCAGTTCCGGGAAGGTAATGGAACATGACAAAACTTAACACTTCATTAAACCAAGTTCAATGAAACGTAACCAATACAAACAAACTTCCGTCACTAAAAGAAATGATTCAATTCAAACATCTCTAAACAAATTTAAATCAGATATAAATTTAAATAAATTCGCAATAGTATTACAACAAAAAATACAAAACATTCGAGACTTATAATCTATGCTCATGATGATAGAATACAGTAATTAACATACATGTCAGTGTCTAAGATAATTGCTATGGTCGGCTTAATGTGCTCTGGTCTGATCTCGGGCACACTGCTAAACTAATAATGAGTAATAGGAGTAGTGCACCTATAAGCTCACACCATGGCATCATATATATTTCAATAAAATATAGCATGTTTTTTAGCCCCCACCACTTCTAGCTTTATGCTAAAAAATAACATCTATAATAGGAAATAATACTTCACACTAACACCATTTTGACTGTGAGGCTTTTGAATGGTACACAGGTTTCTAAACTAATTGAAATAAATGAAATACAATATAACTTAATAAAATAAAATTACAATCCTTAAGTCTGGTTCGGGTTGTCCCATACTGCGCCCACACACAACCATATGTAGGAATGGAAAGTTGTGCACCACCCTACCATTTCAACCATCATATATATTATCTAAACAATAATATAGCCTGTGGTTTAAACCCCTGCACCTACTCTACAAAGTGTAGCAATACACAATGTAAAGAAAGTTCATGCTTTAACGCTCCGCAAAATGGGCATCACCTAATCCTCTCATTAACGGTCCTAGCTTGACTTCGTGAGACAAGTGGAATGGTGACTTTCTCCTGGTGTCTCGCTGGTTTGGTGTGACGGGAAAGGGGGATAGATCCGGGAGGGTAAACAAATCTAACAATTCTAACCATTTCAATGTGGGGGTGGGGTGACACAATCTGAACCATGACAATTACACAATCAATTCACATATATTATAAAATCCTATAATCTATTCCAAATATATAAATATATAAAATCATATAACATTTCATCATAAAACTGAGTATTGTTCATGAGCATCATAATTAATACTAACCATATCCTTAGCTATGAACACTGAGTATAATCCATTATGATAACTATAATGGGACACACTCTTTCAACTTTCTCATAGCAATACCTCTTGAACCTAAACTTACCAATTTAAATGATAATATATTCAATTTTAAAACCTTTTCACATAATTTCAATCTAAACCCAAACTACTCTAGCGATCCTCCTCTTTAACTTTAGCTAGACGAACTAACCCACACATATTTTTAAACCAGAACCTTCATATACTAGAACTCAAACTAGTAAACCCATATACTAGAACTCAAACTAGTAAACCCATATTTATAAAGGTTCCAGCAGCCTTATTCCAATTTTTTGCTCGTAATGTTTGGACACAGTGATTAACAAATATATTGATTTCTAAGATACTTACTAAACTCTAGTTGATGTGATCTGGTCTGATCTCAGGCACACTGTCTAACAACCAACGAGTCATAGGAATGGTGTACCTATGTACTCACATCATAGTATCATATATATTTCAATGAAATATAGCATGTGTTTTAGCCCCCAGCACTTCTAGCATTTATGCGAAAAATAATCAATTTATAATAAATTTAAACATCACAGATTTCCTCCTTGTAATATATATCAAGTTACGTTAGTACATACTGTAAATATGTTAATTAAAACTAAATATAGTCAATCAAGTTATCATTTGATGCTAAAATGAATTCTAAATCTAAACATTTCTTATACATGTCAGATAATCATAATTTTGATTTACCAAGAAGGAAATCTAAATAATAATTCAAAATACTCAAACAAATACAACCAATCTCACAAATTTCTCAGACCGTTCCATAATAATTTCTTAACTTAGTTTACTACACCCTCCCACAATTTGTACACATGTATGTACATCTGATAATTCACCACATTTTATAGCAAAACCGCTGAATGACCTCCGTGGCGGGAGCGAAACGTCCGGTAAAGCCAAGCAGGAGCCTAAACGGCACCCAAAGCTAATCTTAAATTAATTTATATTACTACAATTCCAAACATCGAACATATTCAAACCGCTGAATATGATTCCACTTATTTATCCATTACCAGTTCCGGGAAGGTAATGGAACATGACAAAACTTAACACTTCATTAAACCAAGTTCAATGAAACGTAACCAATACAAACAAACTTCCGTCACTAAAAGAAATGATTCAATTCAAACATCTCTAAACAAATTTAAATCAGATATAAATTTAAATAAATTCGCAATAGTATTACAACAAAAAATACAAAACATTCGAGACTTATAATCTATGCTCATGATGATAGAATACAGTAATTAACATACATGTCAGTGTCTAAGATACTTGCTATGGTCGGCTTAATGTGCTCTGGTCTGATCTCGGGCACACTGCTAAACTAATAATGAGTAATAGGAGTAGTGCACCTATAAGCTCACACCATGGCATCATATATATTTCAATAAAATATAGCATGTTTTTTAGCCCCCACCACTTCTAGCTTTATGCTAAAAAATAACATCTATAATAGGAAATAATACTTCACACTAACACCATTTTGACTGTGAGGCTTTTGAATGGTACACAGGTTTCTAAACTAATTGAAATAAATGAAATACAATATAACTTAATAAAATAAAATTACAATCCTTAAGTCTGGTTCGGGTTGTCCCATACTGCGCCCACACACAACCATATGTAGGAATGGAAAGTTGTGCACCACCCTACCATTTCAACCATCATATATATTATCTAAACAATAATATAGCCTGTGGTTTAAACCCCTGCACCTACTCTACAAAGTGTAGCAATACACAATGTAAAGAAAGTTCAAATTTAAATAAATTCGCAATAGTATTACAACAAAAAATACAAAACATTCGAGACTTATAATCTATGCTCATGATGATAGAATACAGTAATTAACATACATGTCAGTGTCTAAGATACTTGCTATGGTCGGCTTAATGTGCTCTGGTCTGATCTCGGGCACACTGCTAAACTAATAATGAGTAATAGGAGTAGTGCACCTATAAGCTCACACCATGGCATCATATATATTTCAATAAAATATAGCATGTTTTTTTAGCCCCCACCACTTCTAGCTTTATGCTAAAAAATAACATCTATAATAGGAAATAACACTTCACACTAACACCATTTTGACTGTGAGGCTTTTGAATGGTACACAGGTTTCTAAACTAATTGAAATAAATGAAATACAATATAACTTAATAAAATAAAATTACAATCCTTAAGTCTGGTTCGGGTTGTCCCATACTGCGCCCACACACAACCATATGTAGGAATGGAAAGTTGTGCACCACCCTACCATTTCAACCATCATATATATTATCTAAACAATAATATAGCCTGTGGTTTAAACCCCTGCACCTACTCTACAAAGTGTAGCAATACACAATGTAAAGAAAGTTCATGCTTTAACGCTCCGCAAAATGGGCATCACCTAATCCTCTCATTAACGGTCCTAGCTTGACTTCGTGAGACAAGTGGAATGGTGACTTCCTCCTGGTGTCTCGCTGGTTTGGTGTGACGGGAAAGGGGGATAGATCCGGGAGGGTAAACAAATCTAACAATTCTAACCATTTCAATGTGGGGGTGGGGTGACACAATCTGAACCATGACAATTACACAATCAATTCACATATATTATAAAATCCTATAATCTATTCCAAATATATAAATATATAAAATCATATAACATTTCATCATAAAACTGAGTATTGTTCATGAGCATCATAATTAATACTAACCATATCCTTAGCTATGAACACTGAGTATAATCCATTATGATAACTATAATGGGACACACTCTTTCAACTTTCTCATAGCAATACCTCTTGAACCTAAACTTACCAATTTAAATGATAATATATTCAATTTTAAAACCTTTTCACATAATTTCAATCTAAACCCAAACTACTCTAGCGATCCTCCTCTTTAACTTTAGCTAGTCGAACTAACCCACACATATTTTTCAACCAGAACCTTCATATACTAGAACTCAAACTAGTAAACCCATATACTAGAACTCAAACTAGTAAACCCATATTTATAAAGGTTCCAGCAGCCTTATTCCAATTTTTTGCTCGTAATGTTTGGACACAGTGATTAACAAATATATCGATTTCTAAGATACTTACTAAACTCTAGTTGATGTGATCTGGTCTGATCTCAGGCACACTGTCTAACAACCAACGAGTCATAGGAATGGTGTACCTATGTACTCACATCATAGTATCATATATATTTCAATGAAATATAGCATGTGTTTTAGCCCCCAGCACTTCTAGCATTTATGCGAAAAATAATCAATTTATAATAAATTTAAACATCACAGATTTCCTCCTTGTAATATATATCAAGTTACGTTAGTACATACTGTAAATATGTTAATTAAAACTAAATATAGTCAATCAAGTTATCATTTGGTGCTAAAATGAATTCTAAATCTAAACATTTCTTATGCATGTCAGATAATCATAATTTTGATTTACCAAGAAGGAAATCTAAATAATAATTCAAAATACTCAAACAAATACAACCAATCTCACAAATTTCTCAGACCGTTCCATAATAATTTCTTAACTTAGTTTACTACACCCTCCCACAATTTGTACACATGTATGTACATCTGATAATTCACCACATTTTATAGCAAAACCGCTGAATGACCTCCGTGGCGGGAGCGAAACGTCCGGTAAAGCCAAGCAGGAGCCTAAACGGCACCCAAAGCTAATCTTAAATTAATTTATATTACTACAATTCCAAACATCGAACATATTCAAACCGCTGAATATGATTCCACTTATTTATCCATTACCAGTTCCGGGAAGGTAATGGAACATAACAAAACTTAACACTTCATTAAACCAAGTTCAATGAAACGTAACCAATACAAACAAACTTCCGTCACTAAAAGAAATGATTCAATTCAAACATCTCTAAACAAATTCAAATCAGATAATAAATTTAAATAAATTCGCAATAGTATTACAACAAAAAATACAAAACATTCGAGACTTATAATCTATGCTCATGATGATAGAATACAGTAATTAACATACATGTCAGTGTCTAAGATACTTGCTATGGTCGGCTTAATGTGCTCTGGTCTGATCTCGGGCACACTGCTAAACTAATAATGAGTAATAGGAGTAGTGCACCTATAAGCTCACACCATGGCATCATATATATTTCAATAAAATATAGCATGTTTTTTTAGCCCCCACCACTTCTAGCTTTATGCTAAAAAATAACATCTATAATAGGAAATAACACTTCACACTAACACCATTTTGACTGTGAGGCTTTTGAATGGTACACAGGTTTCTAAACTAATTGAAATAAATGAAATACAATATAACTTAATAAAATAAAATTACAATCCTTAAGTCTGGTTCGGGTTGTCCCATACTGCGCCCACACACAACCATATGTAGGAATGGAAAGTTGTGCACCACCCTACCATTTCAACCATCATATATATTATCTAAACAATAATATAGCCTGTGGTTTAAACCCCTGCACCTACTCTACAAAGTGTAGCAATACACAATGTAAAGAAAGTTCATGCTTTAACGCTCCGCAAAATGGGCATCACCTAATCCTCTCATTAACGGTCCTAGCTTGACTTCGTGAGACAAGTGGAATGGTGACTTCCTCCTGGTGTCTCGCTGGTTTGGTGTGACGGGAAAGGGGGATAGATCCGGGAGGGTAAACAAATCTAACAATTCTAACCATTTCAATGTGGGGGTGGGGTGACACAATCTGAACCATGACAATTACACAATCAATTCACATATATTATAAAATCCTATAATCTATTCCAAATATATAAATATATAAAATCATATAACATTTCATCATAAAACTGAGTATTGTTCATGAGCATCATAATTAATACTAACCATATCCTTAGCTATGAACACTGAGTATAATCCATTATGATAACTATAATGGGACACACTCTTTCAACTTTCTCATAGCAATACCTCTTGAACCTAAACTTACCAATTTAAATGATAATATATTCAATTTTAAAACCTTTTCACATAATTTCAATCTAAACCCAAACTACTCTAGCGATCCTCCTCTTTAACTTTAGCTAGTCGAACTAACCCACACATATTTTTCAACCAGAACCTTCATATACTAGAACTCAAACTAGTAAACCCATATACTAGAACTCAAACTAGTAAACCCATATTTATAAAGGTTCCAGCAGCCTTATTCCAATTTTTTGCTCGTAATGTTTGGACACAGTGATTAACAAATATATCGATTTCTAAGATACTTACTAAACTCTAGTTGATGTGATCTGGTCTGATCTCAGGCACACTGTCTAACAACCAACGAGTCATAGGAATGGTGTACCTATGTACTCACATCATAGTATCATATATATTTCAATGAAATATAGCATGTGTTTTAGCCCCCAGCACTTCTAGCATTTATGCGAAAAATAATCAATTTATAATAAATTTAAACATCACAGATTTCCTCCTTGTAATATATATCAAGTTACGTTAGTACATACTGTAAATATGTTAATTAAAACTAAATATAGTCAATCAAGTTATCATTTGGTGCTAAAATGAATTCTAAATCTAAACATTTCTTATGCATGTCAGATAATCATAATTTTGATTTACCAAGAAGGAAATCTAAATAATAATTCAAAATACTCAAACAAATACAACCAATCTCACAAATTTCTCAGACCGTTCCATAATAATTTCTTAACTTAGTTTACTACACCCTCCCACAATTTGTACACATGTATGTACATCTGATAATTCACCACATTTTATAGCAAAACCGCTGAATGACCTCCGTGGCGGGAGCGAAACGTCCGGTAAAGCCAAGCAGGAGCCTAAACGGCACCCAAAGCTAATCTTAAATTAATTTATATTACTACAATTCCAAACATCGAACATATTCAAACCGCTGAATATGATTCCACTTATTTATCCATTACCAGTTCCGGGAAGGTAATGGAACATAACAAAACTTAACACTTCATTAAACCAAGTTCAATGAAACGTAACCAATACAAACAAACTTCCGTCACTAAAAGAAATGATTCAATTCAAACATCTCTAAACAAATTCAAATCAGATAATAAATTTAAATAAATTCGCAATAGTATTACAACAAAAAATACAAAACATTCGAGACTTATAATCTATGCTCATGATGATAGAATACAGTAATTAACATACATGTCAGTGTCTAAGATACTTGCTATGGTCGGCTTAATGTGCTCTGGTCTGATCTCGGGCACACTGCTAAACTAATAATGAGTAATAGGAGTAGTGCACCTATAAGCTCACACCATGGCATCATATATATTTCAATAAAATATAGCATGTTTTTTTAGCCCCCACCACTTCTAGCTTTATGCTAAAAAATAACATCTATAATAGGAAATAACACTTCACACTAACACCATTTTGACTGTGAGGCTTTTGAATGGTACACAGGTTTCTAAACTAATTGAAATAAATGAAATACAATATAACTTAATAAAATAAAATTACAATCCTTAAGTCTGGTTCGGGTTGTCCCATACTGCGCCCACACACAACCATATGTAGGAATGGAAAGTTGTGCACCACCCTACCATTTCAACCATCATATATATTATCTAAACAATAATATAGCCTGTGGTTTAAACCCCTGCACCTACTCTACAAAGTGTAGCAATACACAATGTAAAGAAAGTTCAAACAAACTTCAATAAAACGTAACCAATACAAATTAACTTCCGTCAATAAAAGAAATTATTCAATTCAAATATCTCTAAACAGATTCAAATCAGATAATAAATATAAATAAATTTGCAATAATGGGATCAATACATAACAAATGAAACTTATAATCTGTACTCATGATGTTATGAAAACAGTGATTAACATACATATCAGTATCTGAGATACTTGCCAGAGTCAATTGAATGTAGTCTGGTCTGATCTTGGGCACACTGCCAAACTAATAATGAGTAATAGGAATAGTGCACCTATAAGCTCACACCATGGCAGCACATGCATATTTCAATGAAATATAGCATGTTATCAGCCCCCATTACTTCTAGCTTTATGCTAAAAATAATAATACACAACAATCTAATCAAGGAACTCCCCACTTATAAAGAAATCTATAAACAAATAGAACTCAACCATTCATGGAGTTGCTAATCACTAATGGTTCACCAAACCACCACTCAAAATCAAAATAGGAGGAATGATGGGAATCATTGATTACAATTGGATTCCTAACATGCATTCATGCAGATATATCATTCCACACCAAAATACTTTGGTAGATGAATGTCGAGGTCCACTCCATTCAGAGGGTACATTCATAAATGACAATAACCTGAGTAATGTAACTTCGGATAAGTGCATAACTCCAGTCTAAGGCTTAACCCAATTAAGAATAAATCTAGAAACACAACTACAATACAGAAGCACTACGCACAGGATTAAAAAAGCGGGAACAGTGATCTAATCACTTAATCATACTAAAACTGCAGATTTATAAATACATCTAATGAGATTCCACAATTACTTTCAACTGCTCAAGCCTCCAAACACATATAATCTGGGCATTACTCAATAACAATGTCAGAAAAGACAATACAAACTTCCGTTCCAAACGAAAAGTACTTCACCGCACCACACACTGGCCACATACCCTACATGAAGACCAAGTAAAACGGCAATAAGCATCATAGCCAACATGCAGCGCAGCAAAATTAAAAACTACTAGAACTACATATCCCTGGCAAACAAATTGGAAGATTTAATGGATTCATACAACATTGATTCAACAAACAAACCATAATGTTCCAGTATAATATTAATAAGTAGAGAACTTATAACTATATACACATCTGTAGTCAGCTTAACTTTAGTATATTTATACATATTCACAGTGGTCCGCATGCGAGGCAGGTCACAAAAAATAGAGCCCAATCATAAATTTGAGAGATGAAGATACACTTCATTAACTCACTCCACTAAATACTGTATACAATCACGTAATCCAATTAACCTATAATAAGATTTGACCGCATACCCCCATGGCAACATCCTTTGCTATGAACATTCAGTATAGTCCATTATAATAGCTATAATGGGACACACTCTTTCAACTGTCTCATAGCAATACCTCTTGAACCTAAACTTACCAATTTAAATGATATATATTCAATCTTAAAGCCTTTTCACATAATTTTCAATCTAAACCCAAACTACTCTAGCAATCCTCCGCTTTAACTATAGCTAGTCGAACTAACCCACACATATTTTTTAATCAGAACCTTCATATACTAGAACTCAAACTAGTAAACCCAATCACTAGAACTCAGACTAGTGAACCCATATTTATAAAGGTTCCAGCAGCCTTAATCCAATTATTTGCTCGTAATATTTGGACACAGTGATTAACAAATATATCGATTTCTAAAATACTTACTAAACTCTAGTTGATGTGATCTGGTCTGATCTCAGGCACACTGTCTAACAACCAACGAGTCATAGGAATGGTGCACCTGTGTACTCACATCATAGTATCATATATATTTCAATGAAATATAGCATGTGTTTTAGCCCCCAGCACTTACAGCATTTATGCAAAAAAATAATCATATATGCGTATGAACATAGCAAACATTTATATAATTTTAAAGCTTTGCAGATATCCTCAGAATTGATTTCTAAATTAGACTATAGTACTACATACTGGTAAATATGGCGGTGACGGTTTGATTTGGTAAAGTAATTGGCGGTCTTGTCCTGGATTGGATTCGAGTTTGAGTTTATCTTACACTTATCTGAAAGTGGTAGATTTTGATTTATCAGGAGGAAGATCTAAGTAATTATTTGAAATGCTTAAACAAATAACAAATAATTTAACAAACTTTTCAGACCAATTAACGATAATTTCCTAATCTAGCTAACTATGTCCACGCATAGGTTGCACATATGTGTATATATTCATGGGAAACTTTTATAACAAAACTTTAAACGCTACAGATTTCCACCTTGGAAATATCGAATACATCATAAAATTAAATATAGTCAACTAATTAGCGATTTTACTCCATAATATTTTAAATGTAAATTTATCTTGTGTGTGTCAGTGAATTGAAGATATTTGATTTACCAAGAGGGAAATCTAAATGATCATTTAGAATACTTTAACAATACAACCAATTTAACAAACTTCTCTGACCATTCAATAATAACTTCTTAACTTAATCAACCATAACTACCTACAACTGGTACATATATTTTCAATTATAAAAATTTAAACATCACAGATTTCCTCCTTGTAATATATTTCAAGTTACTTTAGTACATACAGTAAATATATTAATTAAAACTAAATATAGTCAATCAATTTATCATTTGGTGCTAAAATGAATTCAGAATCTAAACATTTCTTATACATGTCAGATAATCATAATTATGATTTACCAAGAAGGAAATCTAAATAATAATTCTAAAATACTCAAATAAATACAACCAATCTCACAAACTTCTCAGACCGTTCCATAATAATCTCTTAACCTAGTTTACTACACCCTCCCACAATTTGTACACATGTATGTACATCTGATAATTCACCACATTTTATAGTAAAACCGCTGAATGAACTCCGTGGCGGGAGCGAAACGTCCGGTAAAGCCAAGCAGGAGCCTAAACGGCACCCAAAGCTAATCTTAAATTAAATTATATTACTACAATTCCAAACATCGAACATATTCCAATCGCTGAATATGATTCCACTTATTCATCCATTACCAGTTCCGGGAAGGTAATGCAACATGACAAAACTTAACACTTCATTAAACCAAGTTCAATGAAATGCACCAATTCAAACATCTCTAAACTAATTCAAATCAGATAATAAATTTAAATAAATTCGCAATAATATTACAATAAGAAATACAAAACAATCGAGACTTATAATCTATGCTCATGATGATAGAATACAGTAATTAACCTACATGTTAGTGTCCAAGATGCTTGCTATAGTCAGGTTAATGTGGTCTGGTCTGACCTCGGACACACTGCATCATATATATTTCAATAGAATATAGTATGTTTTTAACCCCCAGCACTTCTAGCTTTATGCCGAAAAAAATAACATACATAATAACAAAAATAACATCTATAATAGGAAATAATACTTCACACTAACACCATTTTGGCTGTGAGGCTTTTGAACGGTACACAGGTTTCTAAACTGATTGAAATAAATAAAATACAATATAACTTAATAAAATAAAATTAAAATCCTTAAGTCTGGCTCGGGTTGTCCCATACTGCGCCCACACACAACCATATGTAGGAATGGAAAGTTGTGCACCACCCTACCATTTCAACCATCATATATATTATCTAAACAATAATGTAGCATGTGGTTTAAACCCCTGCACCTACTCTACAAAGTGTAGCAATACACAATGTAAAGAAAGTTCATGCTTTAACGCTCCGCAAAATGGGCATCACCTAATCCTCTCATTAACGGTCCTAGCTTGACTTCGTGAGACAAGTGGAATGGTGACTTTCTCCTGGTGTCTCGCTGGTTTGGTGTGACGGGAAAGGGGGATAGATCCGGGAGGGTAAACAAATCTAATAATTCTAACCATTTCAATGTGGGGGTAGGGTGACACAATCTGAGCCATGACAATTACACAATCAGCTCACATATATTATAGAATCCTATAATCTACTCCAAATATACAAATATATAAAATCCTATAACTTTTCATCATATAACTGAGTATTGTTCATGAGCATCATAATTAATACTAACCATACCCTATTTAACAATTACCCCCCCCCCCTCCATACCACTAACAAACGTTATAATAAGTAATATAACCAAGTTCCACGACTTTAACTACTATGTAGAACATACATATTTTACAGATCAATAATGGATCAACTACAACTAAAAATAGTTGAAGGAGGCTTTGTAAACCTCACCAAAGTAGAACTCAGCCATAACATCAAAGCATTGTTATCCTACGGACCCAAATTCGTAATTCCCAGACAAAAACTAAACCTCACAGACATTATATATTTAACAGAAGAAGTGGCAGACAACATTACAACTGAATACCCGATGCAGCACACCACCAAAATATTGGAACTTACTAAGGCCATAATTAAATACATTGGTCATACTAAAAAACAAAGATACACCAATATAGAAAAAACTATTTTAAACACAACAATGGACCTAAAATTATTCATACTACAAAGCAAGGACTTGATAATCCTTGAAGCAGACAAAGGAAAGGTCACGGTGTTAATGTACAGAATACTATACAACACCTTAATCGAAACCATGATAAAAAATGCTACAAATAATGGACTATACACACAAATTAATTCCAACAATATACCAAGAATACATAGATCTCTAGACTTATCACTACAGGCTAAAATCAAATTAATAAAACAACAAGGATTCATAATAGATAAAGGAAACACCACCATACCTAGCAAAGAGGATAACAAAATCTTAAGAGAAATTATACACTATAAAAATGAAATCAGTACCATGTACCCTGTAATCAAACTACATAAAGATACCTTCAAAATGAGACCAATTGTATGTAAAACTACTGCCATAAACACCATCATAGGTAAACATATAAATAATGCCCTAGACTACATTAAAACAGCACCACAGTTCAGAATAGACTTAAATGTATACAACAAAAATACATTTATTAATGAAGTCAAAAATATAATACCTAAAACAGGATATGCAATGTACACACTAGATCTTGTGGACATGTACAACAACATTAACATAACGAACCTATTGAAGATGCTGAGTATACCATTGAAACAACACATTAATAAAAGATACAAAATAGGAACATTAATAACATTCATAGAATTTGATATAAGAACAGCAAACTACTTCAAAATAAATAACCAAATATTTAAACAAACCAAAGGACTACCAATGGGTGGCAAAACTTCGGGTAAATATGCTAGTGTTTACATAGACTTTATATTAAATAAAATATACGGAGGACTAAAAAACATGGGAGTTGATTTCATGAGAATATATGTAGACGACTTTATCATATATGCCAAAGAATCCAACATAGACCTAATCAAACAAACCCTAGAACACAATCTACAAATGAAATTAACAATAGAAAAAGAAAATAATGGATACATAGATTACTTAGATCTCATCATAGTAACCCTCCTAGGAAACATAACTACAATATGGAACAAAAAAAGCTATACATCCAACAGACTTATTAATTACAACTCAAACATCCCAAAGCACATAAAAATAAACACACTAACGGAAAGAATAAACTATGCAATAATAGCCACTGACATAATTTTCCTTGATACTATCCTGGAGGAATTTTACAAGGAAAGTAAAGATAACAGCTATCCACATGCTATCACCATTGATTGTTACCGACGCGCAATTAGCAAAAATAACACAACATCGCAAAAAAACGAAATTGTACAAACATACATAAACAAACTCATGGCAAGACTCAACTACACCTCCAACCTAAACACATCGTATGATCACAATACTAAGCATAACTACAAATTCAGTGGACGAAGAATAATTAAAATACCATACTATAACAACAAAACGCTACATATAGCCAATATAATTAATAAAATTACAACCAACCTCACTACCATTATATATAATAAACATGAACACAGGTTAAGAAACCAATATAATCGAAGAAACGTGATTAAGAAATATGAACTAAACACAGCATACAATGCATATACCAACAAACCAACACATTGGTATAGAATCATACAAATACGATGTGCAAACTGTGATACCCAATACATTGCACACACAAGCAAACTGGGCATTGAACTCACAATCCTCAAATACTCCAAACCCAACAAACCAATCTACCTACACAACAATATGCTACAACACAATATTGATAACAACATAGCAATCATCACAAAAATGGCAGATCATAAAAGAGCAGACAAATACATACTAGCATATATTCTTGCAAACAAAAATAATAAGAAGAATAAAAAACAGGAAATAATTCACCTAACAGATAACAGTATTGCTACGCAGTTAACACCAACTATAATCAAACTATTGAAAAACCAGTTCGGAAGAAACTGAAGGAAATACTAAGGTTCACCAAGTATAATAACCAACCTAATTATTCAGTCATAATCCCCTAACATAGGATAAATCAAACAATTAACATGTAATAATAATAATAATATATAATCAATCAAGGTCCAATAAAGTAAATAAACCAAAAACCACAATTCCGTAACAAATAAGAAGTTTTAATTACCTACACCACATAGACATCCTATTAATAACCAACACCCAATAACAACAACTCAACTAGTACTACCCCAGAAAATACTATAAATAATCAACGACCCAGAAAATACTATAAATAATCAACGACCAAAGATATAAAAAACATAAAAAACATCGTAGTCATCAGCTAATGAACAGGCACAAGCCAGTGAATTCTTGCAAGAGCTTGAGGGCGGAGCACCAGAAACTAATGGAACCGCAACTAGAACAGGCCCTAAAAAAGGATTATTTTAGAGGAATCATTCACCAACCTGAACCATCCCAATCACCCATTGCTGGATAAAAAACTACAGCACCCAACAAACGGCTAGTATGCAAAAATACCACCAAATCATAGGAATAACACGGAGGATAATAAAACAAGGTTAGAGTAACCATATAAAAACTTTATAATAAATTTAACCTTACAGATTTCCTACTGGTAAGATGTTTAACTACATACCAGTAAATATATCTATAACATTAATATAGTCAATTTATTAGCAATCTTGCACTGAATTAATTCCGAAATTAGACTACATTATCACATACTAGTAAATATATCAATAACAATGATAATGTCAATTAATTAGCAATCTTATGTGTAAATAATTTCAAACTTAAAGTTATCTTCTACATATCATAAAGTTGTGGTTTCTTGGTTTATCAGAAAGGAAATCTAGATAATTATTTGGAATACCTAAACAAATGACAACTAATTTGACTAACCTTTCAGATCATTTAATAATAATTTCTCAATTTAATTAATTATACCCACCTATGAGATATACATATATGCGTATGAACATAGCAAACATTTATATAATTTTAAAGCTTTGCAGATATCCTCAGAATTGATTTCTAAATTAGACTATAGTACTACATACTGGTAAATATGGCGGTGACGGTTTGATTTGGTAAAGTAATTGGCGGTCTTGTCCTGGATTGGATTCGAGTTTGAGTTTATCTTACACTTATCTGAAAGTGGTAGATTTTGATTTATCAGGAGGAAGATCTAAGTAATTATTTGAAATGCTTAAACAAATAACAAATAATTTAACAAACTTTTCAGACCAATTAACGATAATTTCCTAATCTAGCTAACTATGTCCACGCATAGGTTGCACATATGTGTATATATTCATGGGAAACTTTTATAACAAAACTTTAAACGCTACAGATTTCCACCTTGGAAATATCGAATACATCATAAAATTAAATATAGTCAACTAATTAGCGATTTTACTCCATAATATTTTAAATGTAAATTTATCTTGTGTGTGTCAGTGAATTGAAGATATTTGATTTACCAAGAGGGAAATCTAAATGATCATTTAGAATACTTTAACAATACAACCAATTTAACAAACTTCTCTGACCATTCAATAATAACTTCTTAACTTAATCAACCATAACTACCTACAACTGGTACATATATTTTCAATTATAAAAATTTAAACATCACAGATTTCCTCCTTGTAATATATTTCAAGTTACTTTAGTACATACAGTAAATATATTAATTAAAACTAAATATAGTCAATCAATTTATCATTTGGTGCTAAAATGAATTCAGAATCTAAACATTTCTTATACATGTCAGATAATCATAATTATGATTTACCAAGAAGGAAATCTAAATAATAATTCTAAAATACTCAAATAAATACAACCAATCTCACAAACTTCTCAGACCGTTCCATAATAATCTCTTAACCTAGTTTACTACACCCTCCCACAATTTGTACACATGTATGTACATCTGATAATTCACCACATTTTATAGTAAAACCGCTGAATGAACTCCGTGGCGGGAGCGAAACGTCCGGTAAAGCCAAGCAGGAGCCTAAACGGCACCCAAAGCTAATCTTAAATTAAATTATATTACTACAATTCCAAACATCGAACATATTCCAATCGCTGAATATGATTCCACTTATTCATCCATTACCAGTTCCGGGAAGGTAATGCAACATGACAAAACTTAACACTTCATTAAACCAAGTTCAATGAAATGCACCAATTCAAACATCTCTAAACTAATTCAAATCAGATAATAAATTTAAATAAATTCGCAATAATATTACAATAAGAAATACAAAACAATCGAGACTTATAATCTATGCTCATGATGATAGAATACAGTAATTAACCTACATGTTAGTGTCCAAGATGCTTGCTATAGTCAGGTTAATGTGGTCTGGTCTGACCTCGGACACACTGCATCATATATATTTCAATAGAATATAGTATGTTTTTAACCCCCAGCACTTCTAGCTTTATGCCGAAAAAAATAACATACATAATAACAAAAATAACATCTATAATAGGAAATAATACTTCACACTAACACCATTTTGGCTGTGAGGCTTTTGAACGGTACACAGGTTTCTAAACTGATTGAAATAAATAAAATACAATATAACTTAATAAAATAAAATTAAAATCCTTAAGTCTGGCTCGGGTTGTCCCATACTGCGCCCACACACAACCATATGTAGGAATGGAAAGTTGTGCACCACCCTACAATTTCAACCATCATATATATTATCTAAACAATAATGTAGCATGTGGTTTAAACCCCTGCACCTACTCTACAAAGTGTAGCAATACACAATGTAAAGAAAGTTTAAACAAATAGAACTCAACCATTCATGGAGTTGCTAATCACTAATGGTTCACCAAACCACCACTCAAAATCAAAATAGGAGGAATGATGGGAATCATTGATTACAATTGGATTCCTAACATGCATTCATGCAGATATATCATTCCACACCAAAATGCTTTGGTAGATGAATGTCGAGGTCCACTCCATTCAGAGGGTACATTCATAAATGACAATAACCTGAGTAATGTAACTTCGGATAAGTGCATAACTCCAGTCTAAGGCTTAACCCAATTAAGAATAAATCTAGAAACACAACTACAATACAGAAGCACTACGCACAGGATTAAAAAAGCGGGAACAGTGATCTAATCACTTAATCATACTAAAACTGCAGATTTATAAATACATCTAATGAGATTCCACAATTACTTTCAACTGCTCAAGCCTCCAAACACATATAATCTGGGCATTACTCAATAACAATGTCAGAAAAGACAATACAAACTTCCGTTCCAAACGAAAAGTACTTCACCGCACCACACACTGGCCACATACCCTACATGAAGACCAAGTAAAACGGCAATAAGCATCATAGCCAACATGCAGCGCAGCATAATTAAAAACTACTAGAACTACATATCCCTGGCAAACAAATTGGAAGATTTAATGGATTCATTCAACATTGATTCAACAAACAAACCATAATGTTCCAGTATAATATTAATAAGTAGAGAACTTATAACTATATACACATCTGTAGTCAGCTTAACTTTAGTATATTTATACATATTCACAGTGGTCCGCATGCGAGGCAGGTCACAAAAAATAGAGCCCAATCATAAATTTGAGAGATGAAGATACACTTCATTAACTCACTCCACTAAATACTGTATACAATCACGTAATCCAATTAACCTATAATAAGATTTGACCGCATACCCCCATGGCAACATCCTTTGCTATGAACATTCAGTATAGTCCATTATAATAGCTATAATGGGACACACTCTTTCAACTGTCTCATAGCAATACCTCTTGAACCTAAACTTACCAATTTAAATGATATATATTCAATTTTAAAGCCTTTTCACATAATTTTCAATCTAAACCCAAACTACTCTAGCAATCCTCCGCTTTAACTATAGCTAGTCGAACTAACCCACACATATTTTTTAATCAGAACCTTCATATACTAGAACTCAAACTAGTAAACCCAATCACTAGAACTCAGACTAGTGAACCCATATTTATAAAGGTTCCAGCAGCCTTAATCCAATTATTTGCTCGTAATATTTGGACACAGTGATTAACAAATATATCGATTTCTAAAATACTTACTAAACTCTAGTTGATGTGATCTGGTCTGATCTCAGGCACACTGTCTAACAACCAACGAGTCATAGGAATGGTGCACCTGTGTACTCACATCATAGTATCATATATATTTCAATGAAATATAGCATGTGTTTTAGCCCCCAGCACTTACAGCATTTATGCAAAAAAATAAACAAAAGGGCTTGTTTCTGAGCGCTTAATCGCTTTAAGCGAAATCTGGTCAGATTACAAGTCTACTGATTACGCAATTATCCAAGCTACGCAGGCATTGGATGACAGTGAACTTGAGAAGTACGACTATTTCGTACATGATCAATTTGCAGAGGTGGAAAATAAGTACTATGCATTTCGAGGTATTCTTAGGGATGCGTTAGATGCTTTTGAGCCAAAAGCAGAACAAAAAATTGCTGCAGAACCTAGAACTGATCAGCAATCTTCGTCTTTTTTGAAGTTGCCCAGAATTACACTGCCAACATTTTCTGGTTCTTATGATTCATGGAGATCATTTCACGATTTGTTTAATTCTCTAGTTCATGAAAATCATTCTTTACCTCCAGTACAAAAACTACATTTTCTTAAAACAAGTGTTACTGGCGAGGCTGAACACTTGCTGCGACAGTTTCCAGTAACAGATGCAAGCTACGAAAATGCATGGAAAACGTTAAAGGATAGATACGACAATAAGCGAGTATTAGTCAACGCTCAGCTGAAAACTCTGTGTAATCTATCTAAAATAACAAATGAATCTGCCAAGGCGATACGATCCTTATTAGACAGATCTTCAGAATGCATTTTCGAGCTTGAAGCTTTAAGAGTTTCCACAAAGCAATGGGACCCAATTCTCATATACAAGTTGGTGCAATGCCTACCAACGGAAACCCATCGCTTGTGAGAGCAGGAGGTAAATAATGAAGAAGGTTTGCCTACGTTTGATTCTCTAAAAACCTTCCTAGAGACCAGATTCCGAACTCTGGAAGCAATTTTAGATTCAAAGTCAGTTCATCCAGAAAAAACAAATAACTCAAATAATTTCATTAAAAAGATATCAACACATTTCTCATCATCTACAGACAAATGCGCAATATGCAAAGAGCCACATAGATTGTTTAAATGTCCACAATTTATCAAATGTGACATTGACAAAAGGTTTAAGATCGTTACATCTAACCGTCTATGTGTAAACTACCTATCAAGGCACCATAACACGAAATCTTGCCCAAGCATATTTACGTGTCGGCAATGCGGTAGAAAACACCATTCTTTGCTTCACAAGAATAGTGGTACGTCCAATCAAAGTACTCACTTTTCAACTAAGCAAAGCAATAATTCTATTAAACAAGCACAGAAACTCAATTCTCCCTCTACATCTGAGGTCATACCAGATAGTTCTTTACGAACATTCTACACCAATCGCCCACGGCGTATTACACAAGCACTGCTTGCAACAGCATTGCTAAATATTGCCTCCTCAAAGGGCGTCATATTGACATTACGAGCCTTAATAGATTCTGGGTCTCAAGTGTCATTCATTACCCAAGCAGCAGCACGCAAACTGCAATTACCTACCACCCGCGTAGAAATTCAGATAACAGGCTTGGGGAACACACAAGCTACAAATGTAAAAGGAAAAACATCCTTTGAAATACGCTCGTTATCAGATTCACATAAGGCCACTTCAGTGACAGCACTAATCGTGAACAAGATCACTGAATTCCTACCTCCTTCCACCATTCAAATACAAGAATGGGAACATATAAAGAATCTAGATCTAATCAATCTTTCCATAAACCCGGAAAAATTGATATACTTTTAGGAGCAGATGTTTACGGGGAAATTTTATTGGAAGAATTAAGAAAAGGTCCTCCAGGAACCCCTATTGCCCAAAATAGCACCCTAGGATGGATCCTCTTTGAAAATTTATCTCAAGCAGACTCTAGTTCCAAGGTTTCATCTTTAACAATCAATGCGCAAGCTGAACAAGACGCATCTATAGACAAAATCCTGCGAAAGTTTTGGGAAACTGAGGAAATCACTCGTCACGTACGGAAGTTCTCAAAACCCGAACAAGAGTGTGAACGGTTGTATCAAAATACTCATCGTCGCAATGCGAGTGGTCGTTATGAAGTATGTTTACCATTCATCGAAGAAAAACCAGTGCTAGGCGATTCCCGAAATATGGCCCTACGCAGGTTTTATAGTCTCGAGAAGAAACTACTTCAGAATGCTGATCTTTACAAAGACTTGCATAAACGAATATCATGCCTTAGGGCATATGAAACCAGCTGAAAAGGAAGTTAGCAGAGAACAAAGCTACTACCTTCCGCATCACGCTGTTATAAAATCAGATAGTACGACCACAAAGGTTCGAGTCGTCTTTGACGCTTCAGCCAAGTCTACTAATGGGAAAAGCTTAAACGAACAGCTCCATACTGGACCAGTCTTGCAATCTGAACTTTTTTCTATCTTACTACGATGGAGAAAATACAAATACGCTATGTCCGCCGACATAGAAAAGATGTATAGAATGATTAACATTCAATCAGCAGATCAAAGGTATCAGAGAATAATTTGGAGAAATAGTCCTAGTGAACCCATAAAGGACTATCAACTAACAACGGTAACGTTTGGCACTACTCCAGCTCCTTATCTCGCTATCAAAACACTTCATCAGCTTGCACAGGATGAAGCTGAGAAGTATCCAATTGCTGCTAAAATTGTTACTCGCGACTTCTACGTAGACGATTTAATTACAGGTGCAGAATCTATCGATGAAGCTGTCAAGATACAAACGCAGCTCGTTAGTCTATTATCTTTAGCTGGGTTTAATCTAAGGAAATGGGTGAGCAACTCCTCGGATCTTCTAGCAGACATTCCAGAGGAGCAAAGGGAATTACAACTTCCCTTACGGTTTGCAAGTGATGAGTCAGTAAAAACTCTTGGTATCCACTGGTATCCAGGAGCTGATTACTTTATCTGGCAATATCGACAAATAGCAGACCGTCTATCTACTAAACGATCTGTTTTATCAGAAATTGCTACATTGTTTGATCCACTAGGCTGGATCTCACCAATAGTAATCACTGCAAAGGTTCTGATGCAAACTTTGTGGCTTTCTGGATGTTCGTGGGATGATCCGATTCCTGCACTCATTGACACCCAATGGCGGCATTTTAAGGCAGAGTTGTATCATATCAGCCAGCTTAAAATCCCACCCTGGCTACATACGACAAACAATTTAACAAATTGTCAGATACACGGATTCTCAGATGCCTCCAATCAAGCTTATTCTGCTGCTGTGTATATCAAGGTTGTTGACGCCGAAGGAAAAATCCATATCAATTTGCTAATGGCAAAATCAAAAGTAGCTCCTGTGAAACCTGTATCACTTCCTCGGCTGGAGTTATGTGGAGCAGTTTTATTAACTCGTCTTATAAATCGAGTAAAGATAGACTTGGAACTTAATCGAGTTTCCATCTATGCATGGACAGACTCTTCTATAGTCTTATCTTGGATACACAATCATCCAAACAAATATAAGACTTATGTAGCGAATAGGGTTTCTGAAATCCAGGAACAACTAGATATCAAAGCCTGGCGTCACGTGCGTTCCGCAGATAATCCCGCAGATTGCAACTGCAGAGGAATCAAACCTGCGAATCTAATCAATCTTGAACTCTGGTGGCACGGACCCAGTTGGCTTCAGCAGCCCGAGGAACATTGGCCTAAGTCAAAACCCTCAGCTAACATGCAGATAGATTCTGAACAAAAGCGCGTGACACATACTGCTGTAGCCCAAACAATGATAAACGAATTATTTGATAAATATTCTTCTTTCATACAATTAAATCGTGTCACAGCATATTGCCTCAGATTTTTGAACAATATCCGAGCAAGCCAAGATCTGACAAAAGGTTTAATTAAACAAACCGAACAGCTTTCCCCAACAGAGCTGCTGGAAGCAAAATATCTGTTAATAAAATTAGCGCAAGGCATTACTTACTATACCGAGATAAGACAATTAAAAGCAGGATTATCGCTTCCAGCTAAAAGCAATTTGATATCCCTTAATCCATTTCTTGACAATAACAAGTTATTGTGGGTAGGAGGTCGCTTACAAAACGCTTATATCCCATATGATCAACAACATCCGATCATTCTACCAAAAGGAAGTAAATTAACAAACCTAATTATAGATCATATTCATCTAAAAACTTTGCATGGTGGTGTACAGCTTGTATTAAATACTCTAAGACACGAATATTGGGTTTTACAAGGACGACGAACAGTAAAAAACATCCTACATAGATGCATTCCCTGCTTCAAGCAAGCTGCCCGAACTAGGACTCAAATAATGGGAAATTTGCCAACTCCAAGAGTGAATATCTCAAGACCATTTCAACAAACAGGTGTCGATTATGCCGGTACTATTAATTTAAAAATGTCAAAGCACAGGGGCAATCGATATTACAAAGGCTATATATGTATCTTCGTCTGTATGGCCACGAAAGCTATCCATATTGAGCCAGTTTCTGACTTATCTACAGCTAGTTTCATCGCAGCTTTCAAAAGGTTTTCTAGTCGCCGAGGTTTGTGCACTGATATTTATTCTGACTGCGGAACCAATTTTGTTGGAGCCGACAAGGTTTTCCAGAAAGAATTCAAATCTGCACTCAAAAACGCAAGCAACGAAATTGCTGAAAAAATTGCGCACGACGGCATTCACTGGCACTTCAATCCACCTTCGGCTCCACATTTTGGAGGCCTGTGGGAAGCTGGAGTGAAATCTATTAAATTTCATTTAAAACGAGTCTTAGGAAACGCCCTTCTAACTTTTGAGGAATTTGCAACAGTCCTGGCTCAAATCGAGGCCTGTTTAAACTCGCGACCCTTGTGTCCCATGACTGAAGATAAAGATGACCTCAATGCATTAACTCCAGGACATTTTTTGATAGGAAAACCTTTAATCGCACCACCAGAGCCTGTGATGCCCATTAGAATATCATCAGTTACTAGATTGAATCATGTACAACTCCTGAAACAACACTTTTGGAACAAATGGTCAACCGATTACCTGAATTCATTGCAAAATAGGCCTAAATGGCAACAGCCAACATTAAATCCTTGTGTGGGAGATTTAGTTCTGATTAAAGAAACAAATCTACCTGCATGTCATTGGATACTAGGAAGAATACTAGAAGTGCATAAAGGACATGATAACTACGTGAGGGTAGTTACAATAAAAACCAGCAAGGGAATCTTAAAAAGGCCGATTACGAAAGTATGTATTTTTCCAAACTCGGCAGGCAACCCAAATCTATAACGATAATTGCATGTGTACTAAAAAACAACTAAACTATCCATTCTCAACATATGTACCTAAATACAGGTACACAACAGCAATGCCCGCATAAAAAAAAAATAAATATTAAAAAAAAAAAAAATCGTATGAAAGATAACAAAAACTTATCTAAAATCTGGATTAAGCTGCAGGCTGTAGGTACATACACACATACGTACAATCGTACGCCCGTTTCAATAATTAAAGCAAAATCTGTTTCAATTCACAGAACTTTTCCCATGCTGCAATTTCTGCATTATAAACCACAAAACCCTTTTCATCTATTAGCAGGGGGCATAATCACAATTATGCAAAGTCCAGATCTTTGCTATTGGTCTTCATAACAAAGTTTTTTTTTCAGACAAAAAAAAAAAAAAAGCTTTAAAAAAAAATAGGTTATTTCGCCACACTCGAACCTTGGACCTGCGACGTGATACCTTATCAGCGCTCGGCGAAGTTCGGCTATGCTGCCAACGAGAGGCTCTTTCATTACATGTCAATTAAAACCCGTCCAACACGAAGTGATCGTCAATGAAACAGACGTCAACCAAAGGAATGCGCTGCTCTGGCTCAGCTAATCAATTCATTGCAACAGACATCACAATTTATTTTTCCGATTCCGATCGCTGGAACATTTAGGAAAGTAAGATATAATTATTTATATATATATATAGCAAAGAAGACAACCAAGGTATGCTTTACGTCGTCATTTTAAAATTAATTTATAGTTACTTGAAAGATTGAATTTTCAAATAAAATTCAACCTTTCAACAGGGGGCAGTATGTTCAAACCAACATTAAATAGCCACCTGAAAATTAAATCATTCAAAAGATTTTAATTCCAAGCATTTCTTATTATTGAAACTAGGTTGGGAACGAAACTACATATACCTACCTACAAGCTCGTCGATAAAGCAGTTTTTTAGTGGAGACAACAATCGACACATGATCGCTACATTCCACATTACAAAATCTCGACACGATCGACAGAATTCATCAGGCTTTTAATTGAAATTAAAATGTATATTATTAGCAAATTATTACTTAGCTTAAAAAGCATAAAACATTTTAGTATTAACTAAAAATAATTTAGAAATGGCCATATTGTGTATGTATAGGTATATTCTATTAGTTCAGTTAATACGTTGTACGTACTAAGCATAGCTGCTAAGCTCAATGCACTCGTCTGACCTACGCACAGCTGTTAAGGTCAACGGACTTTCTGTTGCTACCTACGCACAGCTGCTAAGGTCAATGTACTTTGGTTGTTATGCGCAAGGTAAAATAATTTGTTGGTGCCGTGCGCAGTTCAGAGGCAATATAAGTCGCAGGCCAACTTGAATCTTTCTCTTTTAGTATCCAGCTTCTATAGAGTGCGCATCATTTTGGAATTCGACTTGGCTAGTGTAATCAAATATAATTATTAACAAATTAACTTTATCTTGGGTAACGACTGAGATAAAGATATTTATTCTGGGTCTCGACTGGAATAAATTCTACTAACCTAATAACTTTATCTTGGGTAACGACTGAGATAAAGATATTTATTCTGGGTCTCGACTGGAATAAATTCTAATAACATAACAACTTTATCTTGGGTAACGACTGAGATAAAGATATTTATTCTGGGTCTCGACTGGAATAAATTCTACTAACCTAATAACTTTATCTTGGGTAGCGACTGAGATAAAGATATTTATTCTGGGTCTCGACTGGAATAAATCTTACTAATAACAACTTTATCTTGGGTACCGACTGAGATAAAGATATTTATTCTGGGTCTCGACTGGAATAAAATTTACTAACCTAATAACTTTATCTTGGGTAACGACTGAGATAAAGATATTTATTCTGGGTCTCGACTGGAATAAATCTTACTAATAACAACTTTATCTTGGGTACCGACTGAGATAAAGATATTTATTCTGGGTCTCGACTGGAATAAAATTTACTAACCTAATAACTTTATCTTGGGTAACGACTGAGATAAAGATATTTATTCTGGGTCTCGACTGGAATAAATTTTACTAACTCAACAACTTTATCTTGGGTACCGACTGAGATAAAGATAGTTATTCTGGGTAGCGACTAGAATAACATAGACTAACTCAAACCTTTATCTTGGGTCTCGACTGAGATAAAGATAGTTATTCCGGGTAGCGACTAGAATAACACTCACTAATCTCAAACCTTTATCTTGGGTCTCGACTGAGATAAAGATATTTATTCTGGGTACCGACTAGAATAAACACGACTAATACAACTTTGCTTTGGGTCTCGACCGAAGTAAAGTATCTTGTTCCGGGGAACGACTAGAACAAGATAATCACTAACTATTTAATTACCAACGCCATAAAGTCGATTCCTGTATATATACATATAGTGCCATTGGTCAAAGTAGCCACAACTTTGACTGTATTATATTGAAATTATTATTGTGTAGTGAGTAAGCGATTTTTTTGAATATATTGAAGTTTAGTTCTTAAGTGTGAAATTGAATTCTGTTAATTTTAGTTCTAGTTGCAATGTTGTACTTAAGTTTTACGTGCGTACAATAAACCACTGGCTATAAAATATTCCCCGGCGTTATTATTTACAGTCCACATCCTTCTCTATATTTTTTCTTGAGTGTTCTCATTGGGCAGAACAATATGAGCCTATGAATCCATTCAAGTATTTCACATTGCATGCATACGACGAGCATAAAGTTGGTAAATTTTCTATTGTGAATAACATTTGTGATTAGGAAATGCTTTAAATTAATAAAATACAGTGGCGTTTGATTAATTCTGATTTTATTTATCGTTAGAAATGCTTTTAACATAAAAATAAAAAGGGATAGATTTCATATAAATTAAATAACAATTCAATTTCGACTTAGTTCTTTGTGGTTTACATTTGTTGTTTTAAAATAGAGTTTAAAAATGACAAACTATCTATGGTTCTAGAAAACAAGCGATTTCGCTTTTCCATTATAATATTTCCAGCTAAAGAAAATGCTCGTTCAGATGCAGCGCTACTCGCGGAAATAGATAATATTTTTGTAGCTAATATCGAGAGTTTTGGATATTCCGCCCTGTGGTTCTCCCACCACTGAATACCATTAAAATGTTCATCTATTTTAACTCTCACCCTCTGTAAAGCTCGTCCATGGCACATTCTGATATGGTAGAGTTTGACCTGTCTTCTAGTAACTCAGGAAAGAAGAATTGAATTTCTCTAGAATGAGGAGGAGAGGAAAGTTCGAGTTCAAATGGATCTTCGCGTCTATTTGTTGTAAAATATTGGATTTTAAATTTGATATTCCTGAAGCATCTTCTGCCGTTATTTCACAAATTTTCCGGAGGCGATTAATATATGGATACACATAGCTGATCGAAATATAACTTGTACCTTTAAAGAACAAAAAACGAGAAGACGTTTTTTCTAATAACAACCACCTTTTATTACTCACTTACACGTTTAAAAGAAAAAAAAACTACTTAAAAATTATCGCTAAATGCATTTCGGACTCATTTGTCCATCTTCAGTAGCTTCCCACTTTACTTTAAACGAAACTAGTATTATGGTATATAATTATAGTTACAATAATTATAGTTACAAGTACACTACCACTATGAAGTTATTGGTGGCTGAATAATGTTCATTAATGTGTTGTTTAATTTTTTCATGTACACAATCTCCCACGTATCGTATAAGAGAAGATATCGTCCACATACCAAACATGAGAGTGGATTTCCCATGTTTGCTCCCATCGTCTGTCTGTAGTACTCATTTTTATAGCTGAATTGATGGCAAAGCGATGCTGCTTTTTGAAAAATGTTAGCTTTTTCATCAGATATATTACTATTATCTAACCAATCACTAAGAATGTCTAGTGCTGTGGGTATCGGGACGCTGGGATAGAGTGATTCCACGTCCTTGTAATTTTTTAGAAATTATTTCAAAATTTGCACAGAGTTCTACCAACATATTTAAAAGACCTAGGTTAATATCCGATAACCGATGGATCTATGTAATTTCGCTCTATGTTTTCTTATCCAGTTTTTCAAAATTGACTGAAACATATTTAAGTGGGAATTCCAACGAATTTTACAATGGGTTTTTAATGAAATTGGCAACAGATGTTGAATGTTGGCTTTTTTGAAATATTTTACAAGTTTTTTGCAAGCTTCAACAATTGGCTTGAGCTCTGTAGTGCTGTCAAATGCAGATTCCAACACATTTGCAAATAAGTGGTTTGAACAGTTAATTCTTTTATGTTCTTTTAAGGCATAATATTTGACCCTCTATCCGTAACGAAGGTTATGCTATCTAGGTTACAAACATCGAACTCAGCTAATATGCTTTTAATTTATTGTGTATGTTTTCTCCGGTAGATTTAGTAAAATCCATAGACTTTACACCCAAAACCATTTCTTTGAACATTCCATTTTTTTAGGTACGGAAAAGTGGAGCACAAAAAGTTTCGTTTTACGAAATTATCTAACCATAGGTCTGCAGTTATAGAGGGTCTTCCTTCTTTAACAATCTTTTTAATTTCCGGTTTCAATTCATTTCTCTTGTCTTGTGCCATTATACTCACCCGGCGAGACACAGTTGATGGATGAGAAAGTAAATCATCAATATCCAAACAATCACCATATTTAAGAAGAAAATGGTCATCTATTGCGAACACACATCTAACACATTTGTTTTTTCTTCTTTGATTAATTTTTTAAAGGTGTATCGTTACCTCGAACTAAATTTGAAGTCTGCTTCCCATTGAATTTAAGCAGATGATTACAGGTACGACAATAAACAACATTTTCTAAAAGTGTTCAATCATCATTCTCAATGTCCAAACCTGACTTCTTCCCTTTCGTGTCTGAGAAATTTTGTAGGCTGCATTGGCAAATTTTTTGAGGATGTCTTCATTGCTTTCATGGTTCTCTCATTAATATGCTTCTACGTTAAAAAAATATATATAACATTGAATAATATGAGCCATATGTGAAATTTGGTAGTTTTGGCGATTGTCAACCCATTTATATTAATATCTATGGACGGAATTTTCACAAGTGAGAATATGTTATTGCTTTGAGGTAAATAAGAAGATACATTTTTTACGGCTTTATAAAAGGAAGATATAACATGTGCCTATATTCAACTTCTTTCTGATATACTCGCAACAAACTGATATCGACTCTTTATTACAAGGAAGAAAATATTGAGATACGTACATATAGTATATTCCGTTTCTTCTTATTATCCCCAGCATGAATTTAATTCTTATCAATTTTTTATCATTCTTGTGATATTCATCAAGGAACAGAAATGCAACAGAGCTACGAACAACTTCTCGTATGGAAGGATCGCTACCTTTTCATCTGGGGGATCTATCGTCAAAATGTTTGCTGGAAAGTCGTATGTCGAAAAGTGTATGTCACGTGTGAAATTAGTAGTTGTAGCCATTGTTACGCGTAGCTTTGGCTCACTGAGTACATATTGTTACGCAATCGTGTGAGACATTTGACCTAAATAGAAAATTTGTTAATTTGGAAGCATCCTGAGTATACAAGAAATACTTATCTCTGATTGTCAGTTCTAAAAATTTCCCTCGACGAGGACATCTTCCGGTACATGACACTTTAGAGGTCATGATCTTGATCTCTCTCTGTTTTTTTTTTGCCGCCCTCCTTGTTGCCCTGAAGAAGAATGAACTACAATGCTGGCCTGATCGGAGTCTGAAAATAAAGTTTTTAAAAAATCTTTTGTAATATTTAAATCCGTCATTAATTACAACATAGAGCGAAAAGAATGTGATGAAAATAAATTTGTATAAACAAGCAGAAATGTAAGAGTTTGAATATGGATCCAGAGTAAGCAAAAGTTTTTTTTTCTGCATGATAATTTTTTTCTTTAGGATAATTGCGAGGAAGAAATCAGAGTGAATAAATTATTTCAACTGTGAGAAACAAATTTAAATAAATAAATTTTATTTGATTTTCTATCTGAGACAAAATAAAATTAAAGTGCAAATCATTTCAACTTTGAAAAATAAATTTAAATAAATGAAATTTATTTTGTTTTCTATTTGAGAAAAAATGTAAGTGCATCTCATATTTTCAAATAAAATAATGTGCTGTTGGTGCTATACAATAGTTGTCTCTTTTTCTTTTGATGCGCATGTTTAGTGAAGAACTCCATCTCCAGTCTAATGACACAATTTCAGAGGGGACCGAAAGTCACACTACATAAAATTGCCTGAGAGATTAGGCTCTAGCTTAACACGATTACCGATAAAAAAAAACTCGCCCGACGCAGCTGGCACGACTTGGGTTATATCTTGTTATGGAACTACTTAAGAGTGAAAGGCTTCGGACGTAAAGTCTAGACTGCCAGTGTGACCTGACAGATCATTCGCTGACAACATTGAAACTGCAGGACGGCACGCTAGCTTGCCTCAGCTATAGGCGGAGAGTGTGGGGTGAGTAGCACGAAATATCTGCCGTTGTCATACTACCATGAACAAAAAGAATCGTGCCAACTCCTGAGGATCGGATGGCATAATCCTCTTGCCGTCCCCGCCGCCCATGACAACATGGCATCATGATTCAGATGTCCCAGTTATTTGGTAGCTTGTTGGAGGAAGAAAAGCCTCTAGGAAGGGGAAAGGAAACAGAAAAGATTTCACGTTTACTTCATAGTATATATTTTATTCGGAATGATAATTGAGCACAAACTGTTTTCTTATGTTTGATTTTTTTTTTTTTTTTATAATCACCCCCGAAGCTTTATAGATGGTTGGGACAGCTGACGAAACCTGACTGCAGTCCGATCCAAAGGGGGCTGCCTCGTTTATTGTTGTGTATTTGAGATAGATATTTTGTTTCAGTTCATTTGTTTCCGTATTTTCGTTTGTCTTTCTTCTGCTGGCGTCAAAAAGTATATTAAAATTTAACCGCGATCCGCAAAAAGGCCTTCTTGTGAATGTATCCTAATAAAACGTTCCAAGAGCGTTACTCCTTTGAAGAGGGAAGCATCCCTGGGGCTCGATTACTCCATTTACAAGCCCTCTTAGTTCTTTGCCTACTAAGGCGGATAATGCAAATAAACTATACAATACTAGTTATATTTCCAACGGGTTTTACTCTACTCTGGTTAACCTTATTGAAAAAAAATTTAACAAAACTCAATTAAGGCCTCTTTATATATGTACTGCACTAGGTGAGTCTTGGACTCCTTCAGGTAATATTCCTAAGATATGTTAAGCTTCGCTTTAGGTGCTCTTATTTACGGACAACTTTCGGGAAGTCAGTATAATAACGTAGAACTTCAGTGGACGTATAATTTAATAATAATATAACCGTTACGTTGACACATCCCGAAAAAAATACTTCTTATGCAAAGTCAGATGCTCTCGTATAAGGACATCTATCGGTAAGTATTAACACTTTTATAATTATTCTTGTTATGTATAGACTTATAGTAATTTAAATAAATTTTAGTACATATCGCGAACAAAAACCTGTTATACCATTTCAGATGCATCAGGACAACACTCGGTAAGTCTTTAAGTCGTTATACTTTTCTCTCTACATATATAGCCTAATAGTAATTAAGTAAATTTTGGCACATATCGCGAATACTAGCTGTTTATTTTGACTTGCAGGTGCTCTTGTAACAGGACCACACAGGGTAGGTCCATAAATTGATGTGAAAATTCTTATATATAATGAAAATGTAACTGCTTGTTAACACATATCGTGAAAATTAATACTTCGTGTTCACTTGCAGGTACTCCTATAGTAGAATAGCACATTGTAAGTCCATAAATTGATATGAAAATTTTTATATTTAAAAAAACAAAGTAAATACTTTTTAACGCATGTCGTGAGAATGATAGTTCTTATTCACTGGCAGGTGCTCCTGTATTAGGATAGCACATTGTAAATTTGAGGTTACGTTCATCCCTCTCGGCAATTATACGTTCAGAAAACTTATCTTAACTTATGCTACTACTTATCCGGTTTTTTCTTTCTACTTATTTGTTTTTCGTTTATTTTCCTTTGCAGGTATTCCTCCCGGCATATGGATACTTTTACAATCAGCCCTGGAAGTACTATTGGGGAGCTTTTAATATTTCGGTTTGTAGTCAGCCCTCGTTATCTTGGTAGATTTCTTAAGGTGCACTGTTTTCTGCCACTTTTGTTAGTTTATTTTAAATAAAACTTTTCACTGGATTTTCTGTATTAATTATTCCTGTTTTCTTCCTCATTATGTTGGACCACGCATCCCACTTCACAAGAAAAAGTCCAAGCTATGGCTGATCGTCTCCCCATCTGTCACATCTCTATCGTGCATTCAATCCATCTCTCACATAATAAAGATAAAGAAACTTTATTGGGACTATATATACATGAGATTGACAAGAGTCTTCGTGACTTCCTATGGATATATATTGCCGACTTATAAGTATGTCTGGCCGCACTTATTAATAAGTTGAGGGCTGGTTACCTCTTACAGAATGTAGTTTATTTTGACTAAAGGTCTGAACACTTGTTAAGGGAATTGCGTGTGCTTGCTACCGACACGCCTTGCCGTAATTGCCTCTTAGGGCCTTTAACAACAACAAACACCTTAAAACTAAATAACTAAAACCCCGTAGGGAAAATACCATGGGTATTATTAAAAATTTTTGTTTGGCTATGGCCTTGCTTCAGCCTAAGTGTCTAATTTTTATATGTAACTAACCTATTTGGTTTGAGCGGTTTTACAGTTTTCTGTCTGACATTTGCTTCTTCTTATTCTAGTTTGTCTTAGCTAGTAAGGTTCATTGGATTTGTATCCATTATTGTACATTTTGACAGAAGTACGTAGTTAATCAATTCCTAATATAAATTGTTCTTAGCATGCTTCGAGATAGGTGTAAGAAATTCTTATTTTCTATTGTGGAGCCATATATATATTCATTTGTACGTATTTATCTGTTATGTTGAAAAAAATAATTAGTTGAAGTGACTACATAGTTTCCACTATTATGTACTATATGAATATGCCTAGACTAGTAGGATTGAAAACTATGATCCCGTTCTAGGTCCCTGCGGCTTAACTTAGATAACAGATAATACATTGGTAGTAAAGCTTTTTGCGATAAGTGAATGTTGGAATACTATTTACAAGGTTATGCTTGCTGATATATTTTAAAGTATTTTGAGTTGACTTATTCCAAAATTATAAATTGTCTTAAATGTTAGTATGTTGAACCTTTATTCAAGTGATTAATGTATAAGTGAAGTAAGACCAGGGTTATATTGTCAATATGGAAGGGTGTGAGACTGAAGCAAATCAAGCCATATTTGCTGCTGTTTAGCTTGCCCCATTTATTATAATAGTTGAGTAGCGAAGGAATTCGGCATTTTAGTGTGTCAAGGGCAACATGTGGACGTTCATCACTGGCTATTATGACAGTGTCGTCGGCGTAGAGAATTGCACCTGGCTCTTCCCCCATGGAATCCTTCAATGGGAAGTCGTGTAAGAAGATATTAAATAGTTAAGGACCAAGTATAGAACCCTGCGGTACTCCCGAGTGCACTGGGAATGCTCCAGTGGATTCATTGTCTATGGTGATAGAAGTTGCCCTCTCCTTAAGGAAACTAGTAATTGTTTTTATAAGCCAAAAAGGCAGATTCAGTTGCATCATTTTGTAAGTGAGACCATTATGCCATACGGAGTCAAAGGCTTTTTCTAAATCTATGTATAAGCAAACTGTGCATTTCTTATTTCTTAGATTGTGTATAATTTTGTTAGCCAAAAGTAAAATAGCTTGATCCGTGGAATGTCACCTTTTAAAACCAAACAGATCTTCCTGAATAATGTTTAAGTTCTCACATGTACTTTCCAATTTTTCTGCCAGAACCCTTTCGAATAATTTACCAACATTGGATATAAGAGAGATTGGTCTGAATTCACTAATATCTTTAGAATTCCCTTTTTTTGCAATTGGAATTCCATACTACTGTGAAATGTCCGTTGTTGATGCAGTGGTTGAAAAGCGTAGGAAGTATTAAGTCGAGTGAAGCAGGACATTTACGGATAATGAAATTGGTAATTAGGTCCGGCCCAAACGATTTTTTATTATTCAGGTTTATTTTGAAAATTTGGATTTTACTAGCAGGGGTGAATTGAACTTGGTCATTTGGGTTAGAGGCCGTGTTGGTTAAGGAGAAAGTTGTTAGCTGAGACCCTAGTGTTGTGTCGTTGAAGGTTTGAATGTCCTCCTGTATTAGCCTGCTAAGGATTATGTCCTGTGATGGGTGTTTTTCCCAATAGGATTTTCTTTTGTGAGATTGAGTTGCTATTGTATGTAATGCTTACGAGATAAGCTGAGATAAGATCACTATGAAACATGATGTGAGAATATTTGAATTTGTTATTCATTAATACTGCTGTGTCTCTGCCATTGTCGTTTCTAATAATGTTAAATCCATTAACCCTAGGTTTGTGCTTGTTTTTGAGTCCAGTTTTGGAAAGTAGACATACGTGAATGTTGTGCTGTTTCATAATGCCCGTGAGTGCAATTCTTTTGTCGTGTGATACCATTGAGTTGATATTTAATGCTAGGGTTTTAATGTTTGAAACACTCATTTGGCTACTAAGGAGGCAACGAAATCAAGATATGCGAACATTTTATCTTCTTTACTTTGTAAATTCAGGTACTTGGACCAAAATTGGGTGATACTTCCAATTAGGTCCTTGAACGGAATGTCAAACAATTTTTGGGATTCCCCCATGAAATTGTTCAACGCTCCCTTTACACGATTCTGCTCCACTGAGCTACCTTTGAGAATGTCTGCGAAAGACACTGAAGGGTTAATGAAACTGTTTATAGCACGATTTGTAGAAACTTTTCTGTTGTTTGCCAGCTTTCTGCCGTTTTCTTTATGTAAGTCTCTTTTCTCTTTATATATTTTGAATTCTGGACACCCCCCATAGCTGGCCGGTGACCTATGGCACCACAGTTTGCACATTTCGCTGATTGTTTGTTCGCGTTGTTTTCGTTCGCATTAATGCACAATTCAGAATCATGGCCTTCCTCGCATACCACGCATCTACTCTCATAGGCACAGAACTCACCCGTGTGCCCGAACCTTTGACATCTGAAGCATCTAATGATGTTTTGTTTCTTTGCCTCTTTCTCTCCCATGTAATGGCTTGGTACAAGATGTATCTAATTGTAATTAGTTCAGAAGTGTTTTCTCCCGCTTCAAGCTGAATCACAAACAATCTTGTGCTTATACCTAGTTCCCTTGTACTGAAGGCCGAGATCTTGGAGATTTTAGTATTAGGTGCCTTTTCTTTAAGTGCCGCGGCGATTTCCTCAACTGGTGTATCGCTCCCTAAGCCTCTGAGTACTCTGGAAATTTTCTTTAGCTCACTTAGGTGCAAAGGACAAGGCTTCCACTTTGTGCTACGAAGTCTCTCCATTAATAATCGGTGGACCCTTGCGTCATTGACGAACACCTTGGTTCTTCTAAAACATACGTTCATAAATTTATACTTTATATTATTGACCTTACAATCTACAGCTTTGGCCTCAATAAATTCTATTAAAATTTTAACATTAATGCCAAAGACAAAAATCGGTGAATAAAAGATTACGTCCCTACTGGATAGTTTCGAGTTAGCTATACTATTAGGCGCTGTTGACTTTGTGCCTATATTTATATTAACTAATTCAGTTACCGTTTCATTACCAAGATTGCTTGCTTTTGAAGAAATATCATCAATGTTGTCCAAGTCCATGCCGTCCCCATCATTGGACAGCAATACGAATTTGTTCGAATAAATAGAATAACATCCTTATCTTTTACTTCTTTCTCAGTGATATGTTTTTTTCTTTTACTTTTTTTTGCTTTAATCGCACAGAATTCCTGCATAGCTATCCATTTGTTCGCTAACTGTGCATTTAGTACATCCCACTTCCATTTGACTGCATTATAAGATTATCTTAATTGTTCTGGGTGTGCTATTCTGTCTCTTCAAGGTGGCTGCTATTGGCTTCGCTATTTGATGCTTGCCCTTAACCTCAAATTTTCTGAGGTTTTCCAAGTCCTTTCTGTAAGAACATCTCCTACACTTTTCATGTTTTAACTATTTTTCGTCTACTTTAGTGCTGCTTTTCTTTTGCTGACCTCATTAAAGAGGGATCTATTATTGTTATTGATGGCGCCACTAATAGGGTCGGCTGCGCTAGCGCACATCTGCTTGCGCTTAACCACTTTTATGCTTCTTTGTGCAATTCTTGTAAGTACGAACACTACCCACTCTGTAACAATTAAAAGTTTACTTCTGGAATTTACGAATACTTTGTAACTATTTTTAACCTTTCATTTTAAAATAAAACTCCAGAATTAAATGAAAATTTTCCCGTCTACAAAATTTGGCGTCCGCTTTCCAACAAGTTTCCGCCATTTTTCCCATCCCTCACATGGTGTTTTGTTTCTCTGACATCTACTGGGCCCTACATGTCAGGGCGTTAACTAGATATGCTGCTGTCATGCCCACATGCGACCATAACAATTTCTTTTTTGTTCCAAAATAATACGAAAATCGATATTTGGCTAGGCTCGGAAAGATAACACACCACGCACTGTGTCACTGCGGCTGCTAAATAGCGCCAAGGCGAAATAAACAAAATTAAATTTAAGTCTAAATTCACCTGCGTGCAGAGTTACATCGCTGATATATCCGCCTTGTACAGCAACAAAACTATTTCCCTCGCTCGCTTGTCTCGGGCACATCTTTTGGGGCACTATCCCTTCAACACAATGCAAACACCTCGAATCACACTTAATGTTGTATATTACACCTGTCTTTATTGACAGGTTGTACTACGCACGACTATTGTTCTATCCGGAATGCATTCCAAAACATTGCTACAGTTGACTATAGCTGACTTCAATCGTTCCAAAACGCAGTATTCAACTAAATTAAGTCAGCTGAGTTGACTTTTGAGCATTCCTACAAATTTGAAGTTGACTAAAAGAGTCAACTATTCCTGACTGTGCTCTAAACTGTTATCTAATATATAAACGATGACGTGAGCTGTCAATTGAAATATTTTGTTTGGCGCGCTTTTACAAACGTTTTGCGAAATTTATTTATTTATTTAATTTTCTCTGGTTCATTTTGGATTAACACAGTAATAAAATATTAGTTTTAAGTATCAATAAAATTATGCAATCAGCATAAATGACAGTTCTAATACTTTTAGCTTACTCAGATCGTTCCTAAACATCAAACAGCTTTAGTTAACTGCAGACAACTTGACAAAGCTCTGACATCACTCTGACATAGCTACAACTATAGCTGCAGTTGCAGTTGGTTTCTGTCTAAATTCTTTAAAAATAAAAACTAATAACATAATAATGTTGTAATCTACAGAATCATTTATTGTAATAAGTATTTAATTTAACAAAAATGCGTGCTGCCCCTAGCAGTCCTTATCTACGTTGAGATTTTTAAGGAGCGTTTACAATGGCAGAGTAGAGTGGAGTCATCAAATTACATTGTCTCTCCTTGTCTCAAGCTTGCACTCTCATATAAGTTCTTCGCGTATCCCACCAGAGTGGATTTACCGTCAGATTTGAAAAATTCCTAATCTCACGTCGGTGAGATTATGAGAGAAAATGCAATCTGGTGACTTCACTCTACTCTGCCATTGTAAATGCTCCTTTAAGCTTAATCACGTATGTAAACAAACATCAGATGTACATACTTTCTTTAGCGCCATTGTTGTTATTGTAAACAGAGCTGCCATGATTGAGTAATTTAAATTAATTAAATTAATTTTATTATTGAATTTGGTAAATTTTTTGTATGACTAGGTCACCCCTCTATTGCAATTTAATGAGAAATGAGACGAGCAATAAACATTCTTTTCTTCTTAGGAATTTACAGAAAATATTTCGGCGGATTTTTCAATTAATTTGGTGGTCAACTGCTCAGTCATATTTTGCAAAAAAAGAAAAAACAGTAATCAAATTTTGCAAAATTTGATGTTTTTTTTTTTTCAAAATTTGATTTTTTTGCCAAATTTGATTAATTTTTTTCCCCAAATTTAATTGTTTTTTTAGCAAAATTTGATAGTTTCTGTCACTGGTCAAGATGTTAGAAACTCGTTGGAACACAAGACCAGATGCGGTGACTGTTGTAAAAAAACATTTATTAAACATTTTCAGTACTTTGGAAAAATTGACATCTGAGGAAGAAAATAGTAAAACGAGATCAGGCACTAGAATATTACTCAACTCTATCCAATCTTTTTTTTCTGTGCTACCTTCATTTATGGCAATCCGTCTTTTTGAAAATTAATGACGTACAACAATACCGGCAAACAAAGGGATTCAATATCTATCAATAGCTGCGTCTTTTCATATTGATCCAGTTCATTGGATATTTCACATTGGTTTGCTTCCAAAAAATATCTGTAGGTAGATATGATTTTACATATGAGTAGAATTATCAAATTGCCATGATTTTAATCTTCACAAAACGTCAAAATAGAACAAATTTTGAAGTTTTGACCCTACAAAGCCTTGGCAATGTGATGATTTCTTATAAATTTAGAAAATCATGTAAATTTATAACCAATTTTTACACCGACGTCAATCGATAATCTCCTTTGATCCGGATCACGAAAAAAGAACGTGGCTAATGTGATTACTGCATTCCTTACAAATGTATATCATAGGACAAAGGGACACTTTAGTGCAAAATGCAGTTACAACAGCCAAAAAATATGTGAAGAGTTGTAGGTATCCACTGAGCGTCCAGTCAGAAGGAAAACAACAAAGTGGTGAAGATTCGCGAGACGTGGGTGTATCTTTAGAAGAAGAAATATAAAGAGAAATGTTTTTGTCATTGGACAGAGTTATCCAGAAAATAAAAGTATGGTTTGAGCAGCTATATGTCCTTGCAGCGTAGAATGCCTAATACTGTAACATGCCAAGATAGCATAATTATAATGCATGTAATTCAAAATCAAATTTAAATTTATAAATGAAATGACTGCCTTATCGACTTCAACAATCAACAATTAAAATGATGGCGGAAGATTTCCAATTGTTTCGCAGCGGCTAGGGAGTTATGGGACACGGGGGTTTTTTGGAGGCATGCTATTGAAAGGAAGATCATGTCCGATAGAGGGAAAAATTTCAGAAAGATTTAAGAGCCAAGTTTGGTTTAAGTTATGTAGTGCGCAAATTTATATAGTGGCATATGTATTATAAATTATCGTAATTTAAAACGAGTTAAAAAAAAAAAAGAACATAACCCTACGGGTAAGAACACTTTCGTAAATAATTCTAAACTACTTATAATAATAATAATTATAAAAAATAAAAAAAACTAGGGTTAAAAAGTGGAGGGCTTAGCATACATTGATCATCGCACAAATAACAGAATCCCGTGAATGGACATACTAAATTGCCTACATTATTCAAGAAGAATCGGAAATCCAATGGGCCAAAGCTAAGTCCTTTATAATGCACATTTAAAGATAATAAATAGGAGATTTTGCTACATACATATTTTCATGTCATATATTTTCATATATCGTCAACTAATTAAAATATTTAAAAATAGTTAAAAAATGCATGCATAGGTTAAGTGTTGTCTTCTTATATAGGACTCCGGAGGTATTTAAGGCAGTGTTTTTTTTTTGAATATTTATTTAAGCACATCATAACAATAACAAATTATATGGGCTAAAAAAAACATTGTAGTGCGTTTGTTAGATCTCAAAACCCCTTGGTGCCGGCGTCCAGTAAAAAAAAAATTATTTAATAATTGAAATAACTGTCGTGCTAAGCCATCAGATGGTGCGTGAATCGAATACAAAAAAAGGGTCTTAAAAAAAACGTATACATTTCACATATATTTATATAGACTCGACGCCCAAACGCCCATCGAGAGACCTTAAAAGATGCGACTTTCAATTTAATGGCAGACAGAATATCTGTTGCTGATAAATAAAGAAAAAGTGTTATAATACCATCTAATCTTTTAAATGAAATTTTTTAATGTCAAGTAAATAACATTGACGAGGAACAGAGCAAGCAAAAGGTTAGAAAAGCAGAGAAGGCCCTCTTAAACTTTTAATATTTATCAAAAAATTTAGGTTGAAAAGCTCTGTTCACAACATATTAATATTATTAAGAATTTTTTTAACAATAGCCATTAGTGTCGCTAGTTGCGAACAGAAAATTTCCAAATTAAAATTAATTAAAAATTATGTTCGTTCCACAATGAGTGATTTAAGATTACAAAATCTAGCGATACTGCCCATGGAAAGAGAACTAACAGATAATATGAATTTTGACAATCAGGCCAACCAGGGAACTCGATTCGATCTAGATTCGATCGAATCAAGGTTTGTCATATAGCATTTTTTACTAGTAAAATTAATCACATCGAATTTTCTTCAGCGCCAATCAAAAATAACCAGAATTGCCTTTTATTGAATTTGGAAAATCTTCGATTCAATTGTATTAAACAGTAGAAAATGCTCATTGAAAAAATACGATTCGATGTCATTCAAGAATTTTGTACTAAAAATGCAAAAAAAATATGTAAATCGATTTACGTTTTATCATTATGTGTACAATCTATTTAAACAAAATAAATAAATGATTTTACCCATTTATTTATTTATGTTCAATAATTGTTAATAACCACTCTTGATTTTGATTAAATTAGAAAAGGCGGTAAATTCAGGACAGCCCCGGATGATAAAAGCTCGAGCTACGCCACTGCTGAGCACAAATTTTCAATAACCAACAAATAAATATTAAAAACTATTTCAGTAGAACGGAACGTATGTATATTTTAACTAATATTTTGGTATACATAATATCTCAATTATAAAATTTCACAATACAAGTTCGTTGCTTTAACCTAATTAAAACTCATTAGCTCTCCAAATGGCTGATTGGATAGCTAATATGTATAATAATAAGTATAATAGCAAATATAATAATAACACGTGTTGGGCAAAATTTATGGCTGGAAATTTTGCCCAAGATTTAACAATGATAATGTTTAACAACAAAATGGCTTACAAAATATTAATTTTAACATTTGATATAGTAGAAGATTTCATAAGATATGGTGTGAGTATTTGTACAAATTTTGTCTTAAGATACAATCCTCAATGTAGAAATTGTTTCAACTATGTGATTTAGCTGAGACATTATTAACCCTATTTCAAATATTGGTCGGTATTCCTTAGTGAACTGGGATTATTTGCGCATATTGAAATGCGTTATTTAAAATAATTTACAAAAGCACAGATTGTGCTTTGTTTACACTATTATCTACACAGCATTTTTTTTATTTGCAAATTTTTTGCACTAATAATGCAAATAACATTCTCTCGGCGCACTTACAAGAATATTATGGTTGTTAAGTAAGTTGCCGAGAAATCATCCACAACGTAATTAAACTTAAACTTAATTATTACAATTCATATTACTAAAGTTATACATTCGATTCTTATACATAGTAAATATTAAATCTTGCGAACGGTCGGCCTCAGACTTCTTCACCTTCTTTTGAGGCCGTTAATCGAACTTGATTTGCTTCTGCAGTAACTCCGTTCAGATTTGTTTGCTGATCACGCCAGGGTGTGGTAAGTATTCGCAATCTCTGTAAAAATTCGATATTTTTAAGTAAAAATAATCCTATTTAATTAAAAAATAAAAACAAAAAACAAACCTGTTTAAAACTACCTGGAGTCGTAATGATTTTATAAATTGCTACAGCCGGTATCATAATCATCGATGAACCTGCTATACACCAACCTAAGGCATTCGCCCAGGCTGGGTAAACGTATCCTTCGTAGCTAAGTGGCTCATATCCAATAAGGCCGTACACGATAATAAAGAGTAAGAATATTGGTGCAACGAATCTCCAGCAAACCCTCCAATACAGTCCTGGGGTAAAGCCAATCATATCTCGGATGTCATTACAAAATCGCTTTGTGCCTTAAATATTGCAAAATTAAAGATCTTAAAGTATATGTACTTTTACGAATTAAATTAATTATAATTATTATATAACAAAGACTCTGCTGATTTTGGAGACATGTAAAGCTAGTCTTCATACCTACACCAAAACATAAGAAATACTGATGTAAACCCATTGGTTTCAGATTTCACGATGGGCAATAAGTATTCAAAATGTATCTTCGTGTGAAAGAGGATCCATGATTTTTATTACTGATACCCATATTACTTTACCTAATATCTTGGTCAAACTTTAACTTTAACAATATTGCAATGCGCCACAGAAGAAACAGAAGGGGACACTACAGACGAGTTAAATTAGTACGCGAGTAATCGACACTTTCAATCTCATTCATCGAAGATATATCTTTCTTAATTGGTTATGAATATGCATATAGGACAAGAAAACATCAGCTTTAAAAATGTCATCACAAATTATAACGAGCCCAAAACCCGATGGCAACGGTAATCTCTTCGTAGTCTGCGATTTTATAACAACTATACTCGTAAAATTAGAGATAAGCATATAACGGCGACCAGATTAAGGAACTTAACAGATCGACCACAAAGCTGATAGTCGTTGATAAATGTCGCTTTGAACACTTTTACGTAAATGGGTCCTTTATAATTTTATATTTTTATACCTTCGATCACGAATCTTAGGATATACTAAGTTTGTCATTCCGTTTGTACCTCATTGAAATAATGTTGGAGAGCAAAATGGATTGGGTACTCATTTTACATTACATGTTATTTCCATCTGTCCATCCTCAAAACCAAAGATTTGGGTGTCTTCCTTAATACTCATCTCTCCTTCGAGCATCATATTAATACAATCTCCATCTGTCCATCCTCAAAACCAAAGATTTGGGTGTCTTCCTTAATACTCATCTCTCCTTCGAGCATCATATTAATACAATCATTGCCAGGGCTAATGCTACTTTGGGATTTGTAAAGACATGGGGCGTGTTGCTAAACTAAGAATCTTTAAGATCTTCAAGACAAAAGTGTTGTAAAAGTCAGGATTTCTTAAACGTCACGTGTTTCTAAACTCAGCCTTAAGAATTTTTCTTTAAAGACAATCCAGGGCGATCCGAACGCACTTGATTATCTTGATATATATATGTGTGCGTTGAGCATGATTTCTGTTTACTTTTTCTGTCTTTTGTTTACTGCCATTATGAATAATGAATTTAACGCTGCAAATAAATGGGGTAAGCCATGATGTGGAAATTGATGACAATACATACGATATGTTGCAAGAACAAGGTAAACTATTATTTTCACTTTAAAACATTAAAATAATAATAGTAAATTGTTTTAATAGGTGGAAATTCGTTGGCGGATTATTGTAGCAGTTTGTTTGGCGTTACCGGCGAAGTACCCAATTTACCGGAAAGTATTGGTGAGCAGCCTCCAGTTGAAGAAATGGAGGCGAAATTTTGGGACGAGAAGAAAATAAAATTGCTTATAACCCTTAGGTTAGAGCGTGATGTAGATTTTTCTCGTCCGATTAGTAAGAAATGTAAGCTCTGGCAAAAAATAGCAACAGAATTCAATCAAAAGGGATACAGAGCTACGAGCAAAGAAGAAAAAATTCAATAACTTGAAACAAACCTATATACGAAATAAGGAACGATCAAAGAAAACTGGAGAAGCATCTTCATCATGGTATTATTTCGATATATTTGATCGGGCACTCGGAACAAAAGCTAATGTTCAACCTTCGGCAGGCGTTATAGGAGACGTCATTGTTGATAATAGCCGTTCTTTAGCTTCCTCCAGTTCTGGGATGCGTGCTACTCCCGGGAAAAGGAAGAAAACCCTCACGGAGGAATTAGTGGAATTTAAAAAACAGAAATTCCAGTGGAAGAAGGAGAAATTTGAGGCTTTGGAAAAGCTTGAGCACCAAAAGATACAAGCGATACAAGAACTCACGGAAGTCTTAAAAAATAAAAAATAAGTCCGCAATATTAATTTTAGTTTTAATTTATTTTATTTATCAAGAAGTGCCATATTTATTTAAAATAAATCTATCAAAAATGTTCCATAATCTGTTCTTTTATTTAATTATGAACGAATACCAGAAAAATATTGTGTTAAATGTTCTTTTAGCTATCCCAGCTATCGTTTCGGCCTCATTCATTCGTTCTGGTGCATTGGTATCATCCTCGAAAGTGTCAGAATCTTCAACATCGTAGTTGTCTATAATTTCATCATCTTCTTGATGAAGAAGTATGAAATTATGTAGAATGCATGCTGCCATTGCAATAAATTTCACATTTTCTAATTTTCTGATTTCTAAATACTTTAAACGTCTAAATAGACCTTTTAATCTGCCGAAGGCCTGCTCGATAACAACTCTTGTGCTGCTTAGCTTCCTATTAAATTTTTTTTACGGGGAAAACGTCTGGTAGCCTAAAACATTGCATATTGCACATTGATAAGTTGCAAAGGATGGCATGTGTATACGCCACTGGCGCTTTCACATCATGACCTCAACGACCACTTGAAGCCATTCATGACTTACAACAACGGCTAGTATGCTCCAAAAGGAAAGACCAGTGGATCACAATTCCTCCAGTGTTGGTCATCTCAATATCTTCGAGCAGGTCAAAATTAACGACCTAGATGCTACAACGGATACTATGTCCAAACGAATTTTCTTTGAAAGAAGTTACCAGGTAACCATTAATGGAAGAAGCTAGATACTAGACTGAGGGCTCCAGTTCCCGCAACGGGCCCAATTCTGTTATGCTGATGGATCCCGGAAGGAACTATCCATTCCGCTTTGTGTCTCATCTGCCATTTTTTTAGGGAAAAGTCTATGGTTTAGACGTTGGAGCTCAGAATAGCCTAAAAATGGTTGGAAAAACTCCAACATCTACTTCTATTCAGATAGCTAAGCTAAGCTCCTAGCTCTTTCCTCTTATGTTTTTGAGGCGAAACTAGTTTACAACTGTTACTAGAAACTCCCACTACTGTCTAGGAATAACCAAGTAACCTTGGTTTGGATTCCTGGACACGAAGTAGTGGACGGTAATGATAAAGCGTACGAACAGGCCAAAACCGGAGCTGAGTGTCCGTATACTGGTCCCTAGCCGACATTTGGCCTAACAAAAAGCCACTTTAAGAAGGAACTACATAAGTTGGAAAACAGGATCTCCTTTGGCGTAGCGCACCTAGTATGAGGCAGGCGAAGAAATTCTTCAACCCTTCTCCTCTCCAGACGCACCAATTTATTGGACTTAGCAGATAGCTCAGACTGTTTGCTAACGCAGTCAGTGGTCATGGCTCCTTCCGTCACTTCTTGAAGAAGATAGGCAAATCCGATAGTGAACTGTATCGACTGTGCAAAGAGGAAGATGAAACCTCGATTCTGTTATTTATGAGTGCCCAGCGCTAGCAGGTCCAAGGATGTAAATCACTGGAGGAACTCGTATCGCACCAAATAAAGTTGCAATCTAATCGAGCTCGGACTCGATTTTGCCTAATCACCTTAGGGGAAGGCACAATAAATCAACTATAGTTGCGGTGTCCGCATGGTACTGGAGGCCTAATCGCCCTTACTCTTAACATTAACATTTTCTTCCATTGTAAACTCTGCCATTTCAAAACTTAAAGACGCCCACGGGTTGGAATGACTTATATTTTACACTCCTTTCACAGATATCGGACAATTTCACCATAAGTAGCCAATTTTTGCATAAAAGTTTGGAAAAACTCATTAGTGCGTGACGAGGTCCGAATCATAAGCGCTGCTATTATGAGACGACATATATCCGAATTAGCGAATTAGCTACGCACTGGTCTACGTATTTTACCTCTGAAAAAATCTAATTTATTATTCTGGCAGATAAAAATTTTTAAATTCGGTTTAGAGCATTATATAGCATTCCATAGAACTTTAACTTATGGCCTACTAAATAATATAGAAAATATTTCGAATATTCAAAAATTTGTGACACCGGAAAGCACTCAAAGAATTTTTATTTTACTTTTCAAAATGCTCAACTTTGTGCTCTTGAACTGAGCTCATATTGAATCCCCTAAATAGAGGGTAAAACGGACAGCACTTTGAGGTCCCAACTGAAATATCCGTATAAAGTGATGACTTCTCTTTTACAGTTTTTTGATTTCCGATAATACAATTATTGTAATTTAAAAAAATTCTTTTTATCTTACCATATATCCATGACACAGCAATAGCTTCGAAAAACACCGCAATAAGAATTGAGTATCCTGCTGCATACCGATCAAGCAATTGAAAAAAATAGAAACCGCCTTGCGTACAACTGGCTAAACCGACTAGAAAATAAAGAGTAAATAAAGCTGCAACAAAAATTTCCCTATTTCTTCCGATTTTCGGAAATTCGTCACTCAAAGCCGTAATTATCGCTTCGGATCCTCCAAACTAAAAATTGAAGAAAAAAAAAACAATTAAATAATTTTCCTTTGATTTATATATAAAAAAAATGTACTTACTGAACTATCCAAGCCTAGTGTTAAAAGCATCATAAAAAATATCAAAGCCCAAAAAGTACTGCCAGGCATTGTTGCAATAGCCGCAGGATACACAACAAATACTAACCCAGGCCCTTCTGTGGCAACATCCTCGATATGTTGACCAGATGAATGAGCCATATAGCCCAAAACTGAAAATATCACAAATCCAGCAATAAAGCTTGTGGCTGAATTGATTGTGCTTGTCAAAATAGCGTCCCTAAAAAAAACAGAATTCATTCCCAAAATTAGATGTGATTATAACTGAAATATTCGTCGGACTCACTTGTAGACATTATTGTGGTACTTATTGTAAGATGCGTATGCTAGTAAAACGCCAAATCCTGGACCTAGTGAAAAGAATACTTGAGTGGCTGCATCGACCCACACTTCAGCTTTATAAATGGCATCGAAATTTGGATTAAGATAATATTGAATTCCCATTGCTGATCCTGGTAACGTTATCCCACGTATGAGAAGAATCAATAATACAACATATGGAAACAGGGCCGTAAACCACACTACCTAAAAGATTTTATGAATAGGTATTGTAAATAAATTATAAAAAATATTTTTAAAGTCATTTTTGCATAAAGAAAGATAATAACAGTCGCATTAATTTTGTATACATTGAAATGTCAACTTCCTATTAATCAACTACCATCACCTGATATACTATGACATTTCAGCATGACATTTCAGTAAGCCAGGGCCGGGCGGAACCAGCTAGTGGCGCGGGGGGCGCCCCACCCTGAAAACCACTGAAAAAAAATTCAGTAGATCTTTTGAATTTTTCCTAACAAAATGATTCACATCTATTCTTCTGCACCTTTTGTAAAAAACATAACAATTTCTGGAAGCGTTCAATGTGATACATTTAGGAACACAGGTCCTACTAGCATTTTGGCCTTCGGTCATGGTTGTTAAAACCTACAGAGAAAACAGGAAGTGCGGATACCTGTACATGAGCGTCGCTTTGCTTAGGGTGTTTGAAGCAAGACAGAGCCTATTCATGTTAACGCAATGAAAGTTTTGTTTTAATTGAAAATAGCTGCCTTCCATGTAACGCCGGGTCTACACAGACTTATTTTTCTGGCAAGATGGTGATTATAAATGTCAATCTGTTATTGGATTAAATTACGGTTGGGAAAATTCTGTCAAAGCTCATTGTCATTTGTCGCCATGTCGTGGGTTAATCCATTTTTATCTTTAAGAGATAAGTTTGATATTGATAAAAATTTATTAATTTCACAATGTCGCACTTTTTTAGCCTCACGTCTGCCATTTTTTTTCACAAATATTGTTTTACTGCCCACAAAAATCCGTTCTAATGCCTACATATCTGCCTTGCCAGAACTGCCTTGACGAAGATTTCGGCAGCGTCCAGGTGGTCCACACTGTACTTTTGGCAGATTAAATTACTGTTAAGGCATAAAAACAAAGCCTGTGTAGACCCGGTATAAAGACGGCTTCTTAGAACATTATCGGCGAGGCATGGTAAAACAAACATTTAAAGAAACAATTATAACTCGTAATTGGAGAAATTCAGTGAAACTATAGACAACGACGAAGAAGTCATTGTGAATTATTGTAGTTAGTTTTAATGCATTTAAAGCAAGAGATTAATTTTTAAATAATTTTTTTTTATTATTTCGTAAAATGTTATAGTTTTTATAGAATACTTAGCTCAAACGTTAGATAAAAACATAATAAATCTGCAGATTGGGAAAGTCTCAATGAGTATCCTAAACAATTTGATCGGTCGGTCTGTTTTGCTTCAAGGGATGTTGATAAAAGCACGTTTGAATTTAGTAGAATTCTAAGTTTTGGCATGCGTGAATACATTCAGTATTTATACAGCAGATCTAACAGCAGCAAAATCGCTCTAGGTTTAACGGTAAGTGCAACCTAGCAATAAAAGGGCAACAGTCTGCTTTTCGCACCTATCAATTGCATTCATGTCTAAAGCTGAAGCACCATCCAAAGAGAAAAATTCCTTTTTGACCAGAATGTTAGAGTCTTGCAAAACGCAAAGGCAGCGAAGGTTCGCGGTCCCAACCATCAGAAGCAACTTCATCAGTTCCTCTATTGCTTTACTAATTTACAATAAAGTGATTCTATGAATAAAACTAATATTTTGACTGTTAGATTCACTTCAAATTCTCCTTCTCCACCCACTTCATATCTCCCTTGTGGATGTGTACAAAAGCAAATGCACATCCGTGCGAGAGATATGGTCAAGGTTCGTAAGGAGATCTACGTCTCCATAGCTGCAGATCCTGACAGTTTCAAGCCCCCGTTAAATAAGAGCTGTGCCTCATTCTTGCCTAAGGCTCTGCGCAATCTATTCTACTTGTCTTTTTTTACAGCAAAATTTCCAATTGCTTGGAAACGTGCAGCCTATTCCCAAGAAAGGAAAGGATAGCGATTCCTCAAATTATCGGCCAATTGCAATTACTTCGATTCTTGAAAAAGTTTTTGAATCTATCATTAACTCCAAATTGATAAAGTATGTAGAAACTAATCAAACCCTCAACGTTCTCCAATATGGTTTTTCTTTTTCTGACTTTTCTTATGGAACGTTGAAGCCTTAGTCTTCTCGAGCTCAGCCCTTTTAGCACTTGGTCTCTCTCGTCCTTTTCTATTGTGGATGTAAAGTGTTTTATCCGGTCGCTTAATACGTATTATATAAGATGACGTTACATCTGAATCTCAGCCAGTAAATGCCAAAGTGCCTCAGGGCTCAGTTATATCTACATGTCTCTTCTCAAATTTCATTAATGATCTGCTTTTCGTTACTTTCAATCAAGCTGAACAGATCACATCTTTTCTTGCCAAAGAAGCATCGAAATATCTTGGATTTCTGAAAAGGTGTAAGAAATATTTCAGCCCATCGATTCTAGCGCTCTTCTACAAGTCCTACAACAGACCTAGAATGGAATAAAATTTCCATTTGTAGGCCGTGGCTGGTTGCAGAACCTTAGCTTCATTGGATATTGTCCAAAAGAGGGGTTATTGGCGATGTGGCAAAGACTTGTCATATGGACTCACTCGACCACCGCCTCAATGTTGGTTGCATTTCGCTCCTATATTGCTACGTGCATAGTCAATGTTCTGTTGAAATGTCTAGTATGATCCCTGATTCCTGCATGTAAAGCTCGCACTGCAAGCCGCGCACATCCTTTCACCCTTCAAAATACGTTCGGCTGTAGAGTAAAATTCCGTGATGATTTTTTATCCAGAACTGTGCGAACGTGGGACAGTCTACCATCTTCTGTCTTTCCTCCGGCATGCAATCTGCGAAAGTTTAAGGGTGACATACTTCGGCACCTTCTCCACTCTCCTCACGTTTAGTAATACCTTTCTTTATTACATTATTTCCATGCTGTACTTTGCATCGTAATTCATAGGATATTTCCTGAGCTTGGCTTAATAATATAAAAACAAAAGAAGTCGCACTTTCTTAACTTCCCGACAAAGTTATTTACGTAGAAGCTATTTTAAATAAATGTAAATTTCTAATTCCTGTATTTTACAAAGATATAATTTATGATGATTCGTGAATTTAAATAAAATACATTTCCCTAGTTTTACTAACTAAAATGGATGATTGGGAAGTTTTACACTTCCACTAATTACAAACAGAATGAATAATCTAGCATCTTCTTTGACTTTCGGGAGTGGCATAAAACGTTGAGCAACTTTCTTCGTTACGAATGGTAACCACTTGCTAATCTGTTCGACTGTTATCTCTTAAATGATAAATTTTTGCATTTGACAGTTGCAAGTGGTGGCGAGTGTATTCAAACTTGTGTTCAGTGTTCAGCATATACCATTTTTAAAGCATAGTTGCCCCCCCCCTCTCACAAGGATCCTGGATCCGCCACTGGAGCAGCCGGGTATATCAATTACAGTTGTATGCATAATTAAGGCACTGGACTCAGAAGTGTTCAGAACCAGCTTCTTTTCAATAGCTAAAGTCAGCTAAAGCAATGGTGCACAAACTGGGGGAGCTTTGAGTACAAGATTTGAAACTGGAGTTGGAGAAGCGGTTTTTACAAACATCAGACACAAAGAATATTCTAGTCGAGTGACTTAGACAAGCTTTGGAAATGGAAGGAACGAATCCTGAGACATTTATTTTTGAAGACATTTCACAAGAATCTGAAGCTGAAGAAAAGTCTGCGATGAATATGGAATAGATTTTGGGTACTTCAATGAGCAAATTAAAACCCGTCCTCTGGAAATCCATTTGGACGAACAACAGAATTCTCTGCAGAATTGTCTAGAACCTTGTTTGGAGGAACGAAAGAATTGATTGAAAAATTCATTAGACGAACAAAATTTGAAAATAGAAGGAATCGAGTAGGAAGTGTCTAAAGTTCAACAAAAAGTGTTCGAAGTACAACAAAATGTCACGGAACAGCTTGACAACTCTAAAGCAGATTTGGAGAAGATAAAGTATCGACATCTTCGGCAGAATAAAACCTCCAATATTTTATTGGCAAAATTTGTGATATATTTTCAAATAAAATGAAAATGAAATTAAAAATCCCCATTGACTATGAAATCAGTTGATTACCCTGGCTGTGAAGAAAGACATCTGTTATTTCGTTGTTATACTCTTTATTTCTTTCCCACGAAATCAAAAAATAATGTTAATAATTATATAACTAATCTTATCCCTGAATAATCCAAATATTGACATTTTTTAACAATTGACAATCAGATGACTTGTGTGTTGCAAATATTAAGAAATACAAGCTCAAGCTGTTCAAGTTAAAACAATCTTTCTAATTAATTTCTCTAATTCAAAGCTGAAATTTGAACAGTGTCAGCTGACGAAAAAACAATGATACAAATACCAATATTGTCAGCTTCACTAATCTCTATGCATATAATGAAAAATGAAGTCGTCGATTATTTTTTTCAAAACTAAATTATTTAAAATATTAAATATGGTTTTTTCGTGACTACACTACATATATTCTGAATGTTCATCCGCATGAAACGAATTCAGCAAGAACACACTGAGAAATTTCTCTTACTAAGGTATGATAAATTTCATTTCATTATCAGCGAACATTCAAATATGTAAATGACAACTTAATCAAAGCTCCCAGCCTAGCCTTTCCCAGAGTAAATATAATATTAATAAATCGGAAAAAGAATTCGTCTGGCTCATATTCCAGCTTCTACTTTCAAATATTGTCTTAATGAGAAAGCTGAGAAATTACTCGTGTTGAGAAAAAGTTTCTAAGTCCATTATTTATAGAGGAATGGACACCGAAGAACTAGGTATCAACGGCTACAGTGGCACTCACAAATCCAAAAAAAAAAAACTAAAGTACATACCGAGTTTACATAGCTTAGATGAAGGATATAGAATTATTAAAAACTTTTCTCGAGAGCCTTCCAAAAATATCATTGCCATATTGTAGAGCACAAACAACTACGTTCTATTTAAAATAAATATTTACAAGTAAGCTTTATGTTACCAGTTTGTATTGAACTCATTTTAAAACAAGCTATATGAAAATTAATCTTGCATTATGTCCAACCAAAAATATATCTGAGATTTTTGTACTATGCACAATATTGGAAACCTGCCAGGAAATAAATCATAAAAGGGAGTAATAACACAAATATAGCGAAAGCAGATCTCTAATGCATATAAGACCCAAAGATATCTCATCTCTTTAAACTAAGATCATCATTTACTACTCCCATTTCTTGGAATGAAGCATTAATTTCTGATACACCGTCAGTAAGCATTCTTGGAATTAATATTTCCACTAAGTTAAGCTGGACAGATCTGTTGCCAAAGAAATGTCTTGGATTTCTGAAAAGGTATAAGCAAAAGAAATATTTCAGCCCGTCAAATGTAGCGATCCTCTAGAAATCTTATATCAGACTTGGAATAGAATATAATTCCCACATCTAGGTCGGATCTAGTGCACAGTCTTAGCTTCATTAGACACCATCCAAAATGATACTTCAAGTTCATTGGTGATTTGACAATAACTTGTCATATCGACTCACTCGAAAATCGCCGCAATGGCCTTTCGCTCCTTTATCGCTGTAAGCTTAGTCAATGTTCTGATGAAATATCTAGTCCCTTTTAGAATAATTCGCAAAACGCGCAAATCCTTTTACTCTTCAAACTACTTTCGGCCGTACAGTAAAATTTTGTGATTCCTTTTTATCCCAAACCTGGCGAATGTGGAATAGTTTACCATCCTTCCCTGCTGTGCATTGCATCATGGTATCCCCTGAGCTTAGCTTAGTAATACAAAATAAAAACGCTAATATAATTAAGCATGGAATGCTTTCTTTAGAATGAAATTGACGAGATAGTAATTTTATGGACCTTTAAGTGTATCTGTCAAAATGCGGGTGTTATTTTGACCAATTTAATGATTCAATAACCAAAAAAATTAGAATTATTCAAAAGAATTTAGGAAAGCGATAGATGCAAATGACCTATGATTTCATTTATAGTCTGCTTGAGGGAAAAAGAAAAAACCGGTCAAGAGCGAGTCGGGCTACGCAATCAGAGTTCTGTATAGTAACGTGGTGGCCATACAGGATACCGGGAGCTTTCCTGGTGTAGCACATTTTCAAGAGCGACAGCTTTTTCACGAAATGCAAAGATAAAAATAAAAATTTATATTCAATTTTCAAAAATTGCTCGCTCACATAATTTTATTTATAATTTTACATTAGATCAAAAAATGTCATATCTAGGGCGCCACTGGTCGGGTTGACTTACCTGTTGGAATACAGAACTGTATCGATAGTCAGAGTTGCGCCTGAGCTACCTAAACAGCCTAGAGAGAGAAAGAGTAGTGGTGCATTAACTAGCATAATAGTTTATGAATAAACAATTGTTCCAAACTTAATCTTCCTTATCATGACCGTGTTAGTATTTATCCAAGCTTAATTAAAATGTATGTAAAATGCATCACAATGCATTTTGTAAATTCATTGAAAACTCTTTTAATAAATTTCAGTCTAATAAAATCGAAATAGGGTGTGCAAAAATATGCAGCGTGATCCATAGGGCAAGAGATAGTACCTACTCACCTAGCCAAACAAAAAATTGTAAGGCCGGGGAGGCGGGCGAGCCATATCAACCGTTTCGGAATAACAGGGTGATTAAGAAAATATCCTAGTTTTCCAAAAGGCATATCTTAAAAAGTACAGGGTATACGATCACTGCCCAATGTTGCCAATCCGGCCGAAAATCACCTAAATTGGCCGAAAAAAAATTAATCTATTAATAATACGAAGACTATACTTTCGAGTTCAGACTCAAACCAGAAATTATTCGCAACGCGAATCGAAACAACAAAAACTCGATTCGATTGTAGGGTGTGGTTGGTAATAATGCGCCAATCTAATCGCAATTCCCATTCATATTAATTATAATGTAGTTTCAAGACTCAAATGGTAATATTCCTTATATAGAGCTCGCAGAATTCACATAGTCGCTTTTAGTTTTAGCATCATATGCTGAAGTTGAGCAGTGCAATAAAAATTCTGGGAGTCCCAGGATAAGCTTGCTAGAAGTATCCGTGTGCGAAAAAATGATTCTGGCAGTCATTAATATTTTAGGGAGTACCAGTAGTAAAACGAAAGAGAAATCCCGGGAGTCCCAAGCGGTTAGATAAATTTTCTGGAATTCCAAGGTACATCAGAATAGAAGTTTGGGGCCGATTTATAAAAGCTGTTTAACCGATATTAGCCGATTTTCAAGACATATTTGGCCGATTTTACAAAAATTAATTCGCAACACTGTCACCACCAAGAACTCATTGTATGCAGAGCATCATGGCCTTTTCAACGAGTAAGAACTAATAACTCTTTAAATGCAAATTAAAGAAAAGAATACACAGTTTACAGTTTTTATAAAAAAACAGAAAGTTATGTTAACCACCTTTTTGTAAAAATAAAGAGGTCAAAGTAATAAAATAAGTAAAAAACGATTTTTTGAACAAAACTGAGGCCAAGTCGCACGAAAAAGTAGAAAATAAACTTTTCTTCACACACAGAGGTGGACTCAGATTTTATTCGCTGACAATCACCGATATATTTCAGTATGATCAATCAGAGGTAATAAGTGATTTGATTCATGAAGAGAAAGAATATTCAAGAGAAATGTCCCAATCAAAAAATCTGAGTCCACCTCTGACATTTCTCTTGAATATTCTTTCTCTTCATGAATCAAACATTGAATAAATAACTAATAAGGAAGCGGGGTATCGTGCGAATACAGTGTACGTGTTTAAGCATTTCAATGACAGTGTGACCTATGGTCGGGGGGGGGGGGGGGGATGACAAGAGGGCCTAGTGGCTATTTTGTGTCAGTTCAACATTCTGACATTTCATATTATTTGAAAATAAGTTTAGGATTTCAATTCGCGATATTGGGAAAAATAATTAATTAAACGTGATTTTTATGAATAGTAGTGTGAAATAAGTGCGGAATATTTCTTTTGTGAACGACATTTTGTGCAATAGAGACTCCGGAGTCCTAAATTAACATAATGAAGTGCGCTGTGCTGTGCTGCAGGAACGAACAGAGTTATTGTCGTGGGAAAGCATTCTTCAAGTAAGCTTAATAGCTTTACTTATTAATTATATTGTTTTAAACAAAATAAAAGTGCAATATCTATAAAAATAAAGAGCCATGGCAAAAAATTTAACATTTTACCAATGCCGGTTTGTTTGTTTACAATTGAATTGTCATTGGTGGCTAAATTATGCCAGTCGTACATAGGCAACGCCAAGAAATATTATCTGAAAATAGGAGGGAGTTAAAAAATTTTTTATTTTACGTAGCAATTTGGATTATAAAAAATGTTCCCCTTCAGAATGTCAGGATTTCATTACTGCCATGACGAAACGAATACAAACAAGGCACACTAATACATTTCGCCGAGTGGTTTACGTTTTCACCCGATATGCCGTTTCCTTATTAGTTATTTATTCAATGGAATCAAATCACTTATTACCTCTGATTGATCTTACTGAAATATATCGGTGATTGTCAGCGAATAAAATCTGAGTCCACCTCTGTGTGTGAAGAAAAGTTTATTTTCTACTTTTTCATGCGACTTGGCCTCAGTTTTGTTTGAAAACTCGTTTTTTACTTATTTTATTTTCTGCCTTTTTCACGTTAACTAAATTGGAAAATTCTGCATTTTTCCTGAAACAGATTTATCACTAATCATATCGATGAAAATTTTTCCGATGATTTTCCCGCTTTTCCGGGTTTTCCATGGAGTTTTCCACAAAAGCAACTCATTTCGCTCTACAACTTTGTCTTAGGTTGCAAAACGCTCAAACGCTTCCTTGGTCGGAAAAACTCCGGAAAAGCGTTTTACATGAATTTTCCTCGATTTTTTCTGCAAGTTTTCACCATTGTCGGAGAGAAAGTAATGATGCCAGTTGATAGGGAACTTGATCCTGCATAATTTAGAAAACTTTTCTACCGGAAAATTTTCCGGAAAAGTCGGAAAATTTTCCGGAAAATTTTTCGGAAAAATCGGAAAACTCTGCATTTTTCCTGAAACGGATTTATCACTAATCAAATTTGTACCAAATTTTCAAATGATTTTTCCCGATTTTCCTGGTTTTCCATGGAAATTTCCGGTTCAAATTTTGACAGATTCAATTGTCACGCGACATGAACCTGTGTACCAAATTTCAGCTCGCTGTGATGACGAAAAGTGGGTCTACGAGAGTGTCGAAAATAGTAAAGAAATGGACAAATTCGTGTACGAGTTAAAGGGAATGGCTGGCCTCAAAAAAGGTAAGAAAATCCGAAATTATAAGGTTAAACCACCATAACTCCTTAGAGGAGAGAAGTACGGAGTGTCCACTCTGAGATCGGCCTAAAAAATACTGGGACTGTAAACACAGACACTATATAATTAAAGGCCATTTTTTTTGTGTTTATCTGTATAGATTTCGAATAAATCCCATGTTCCACTGTTTACAGCAGCCAAACACTAAGAGGTAAACTAACTTGAGAAAGATTGCGTGACTGGTTGAAAAATTAATCATCGGTTGCTCAACTATCACAGTGACTAGGGGGTCCTATGGATCGCGTAAAGAGGGTTTATAAGTATTGCAATTATTTCAGTTTAATTTTTATTATTTTTCTATATTCGTATCTCATAAGTTTCGTATTCCAATAATTTCTTCAAAATTATAATAAACAAATAAAAGTTGAACTGATAGTAATTTTTTGTTGTAGTACGTAGATTTTAAAAATATCAAACAAAAATAAAATTATACGAATAAACAGTTATTTTGTTCTATTGTAAATTTTTTGTTGAAGTAAGTTAGAGGATTTGAGAGTGCTATCAGCAACTGGATATTCTGTGCAATTAATGAAATCTTTTTAATAAACAGACGCATATTTTCAGATAATATGTAGCACGCACCAATAAGTTTGATCCAAAAAATTAATGTCATGTTAATTTTAATAAATGAAAAAAATTTTAGTAGAAAACCAAGAAAAAATTCTAACTAAAATATTAATAATCCCAAAAATAAATATAATTTTTAAACTAGTACTACCTTTCCTGACGTGCTAATCCCTTTCCATAATGAAAAATAACATATCAGGTACACTACTAGGAGGCAAACAGCCATGTCCCACTTAATTGCTCCGAGGTCATGAATACCATCACTTTGATTAAGCTCCAAAATATATCGACTAAAAATAAGAATTTTCAAAGTTTAACTTTCATTTCCATTTCAATAGTTCATAAGAAGTAAGAACGTACTTGAAATACTCTGAAGCAGCTGACTGAAATTTCTCCACATACATTGTTTCATTACTCATATCACTGATATTCATCGGCAGACCAGTTGTTTCGTTTATCATTGTATGATTCGCTTGATAGTACCCAAACTATAGGTAGGTAAAAAAAAAATAGATTAAGTATATATAAAATGCCGTTTTGAACAGTTATCTTATACTTACTGGCTTACAGTCAGCTGTATTCCAAATATTTGTACACGAAGTCCATGGTAAAATGCTTGTAAAAGACGCAAAGAAAAACCTTAACGACCAGGCTATAATAACGTTATAGTAAAAGTCAACGTAAAAGGCAATAAGCACCACAGCATATCCGATTCCTAAAATTTTCATACAATATATTTATGCAGTTCTATTGTTAGTAAATAATTGTTTGAATTTACCTTTGAAAAGAGGTACAAGTCGACCCCAACATGTAATTGCTCCTTTCCTGTTATGCTGGCCCAAAGCTAGTTCCATATAAAAAAGGGGTATACCACCAACTAACAGCATAATACAGTACGGTACCAAGAATGCGCCTGAAAAAAATTAAAGCACTATTTTAGTTATGATCATACTTTAACTGTCAGAAAGCATAATGGAAGAAGGGCTCATTAAATATTTCATGGAGAGTACGAAACCGAAAATTAAATCATCACAATTTCCAAATATAATGTTGTCCTGTCCTGAGCAAACTTCTTTCAGACTTTCGCCGGATTAGTACCTACTCCTTGCTATTTATGTTTTATTAGATTGCTTTCGAGAATCATCGGATCTTCAGAAATATACGTATAAATATATATGCATAATATATAATAATGGTAACGATAAATGTTTCTCGTCCCTTTTATGGGATCGTTTTTCTGAGGGATCCATAAAAATATAAACAGCAAACCATGGCCGCCTAAAAGACTTTTAAGTCCACATTTGCTTGCTCATAGTCCTGATAGAGAATAAGTAGCTGAAAGTATGCTCTGGAACCATAACGTACAGACCAGAGAATTATTTCCCTCCAACCTTAATGACAAAGAACTACATAAACGCCCACTCTTGCCTTTCTACAACGTCTCCTGAACGGATGCTGCGAATATGTAGATCGTAAATGGCCAGATCAAGTATTGCAGATTAAATACAACTTAGAAATGCTCCATTGTTATTGATCACCACGAGTGCGTTCCAAAACATAGCCACAGTTGACTACAGCTGACTTCAATCGTTTCAAAATCCAATAGTCAACTGAATTATGGCAGCTGAGTTGACTTTTGTGTGTTTCAAAACATCTGAAGTTGATTACGATAGTCAACTATCCCTGACTATGCTCTGAATTGCTATCTAAGGGATAAACCGTGACGTGATCTGTCAAGTTGAAATATTTTGTTTGATGCGCTTTTACAAATCTTTCGTGAAATTTAAAATTTTAATTTTAAATAGAACGGGGAAGTAATGGAGTCTTAGAACTGAAAGGAGAAAAGTTCATTCAGATTCAACTTGAAAATGGTATTTTAATTGTATTTATTTTAACAAGCTCTATTTTATAAACAAGGTTTTGTTTTAGGCTCCCGAATGCGATTCCCGTTTACTGAGAATTTAGGTCAACAGCTAAGTTTAAATTGTGAGTAAGTGGATAAAAGAAATTTATGAATTCTTCGACTAATTTAGGTATTATTAAAAAAAATCAATGTCTCCTACGCGCATCAAAAGGTTAACATACTTTTACCCGGGGATTACACGAGATAATACAGCTTGCTTGCATTCAAGCCTACCTTCCAACGCGACTTTTAACTTGACAGCAGAAGGCAGTTCGGTTGATGTCTTATCATCTTGCATGCAAGTTTATTTAAAAAATGGCGTTGAGGCGTAAAGTCATGCATATATTGGAAAATTATAGCAATAAAGGATTTAACAGAATGATAAAAACCCAAGAAAAAGTTAAGAGGAAGGTGTTGGTAAATGATGTCATGTAAATGATCCCAGAAAATCTCATTTTTCCAGAATAAATTAATCAAATTCTCTTAAGCATTTCTTTTCCGCCATCTTGAAAACTGCATAATGTCAAATTACTATCACCTCAGTTTTTCATCATACAAGTTCGCTGAAAGCTGTACTGCCAGCATAGCTGTAGAGGTTGCACGTGCAAGAAGTATGGCAGTGCAGCTTGCATGTAAGCTGTACTTGCAGGTGTAACCCCCCGGGTTAGGTAAGAAAATATGGCGAAGGGATGGGATCAAATGTCTAACACATTGCTACAAAGAGGAGAAGGAGAAATTCGTTTAAAATAGATGCTGTCTGGGAAATAATTTCCAAAGCATGAAACGCAATGGCTTCGATGATTCAACCAATCAGTGCAAGTTTAAGTTTCAACAATTCAAAAAAAAAAAAAATTCAAGTTCGTCTGCCAAAGATAATAAAAAGAAAACTTGAGCTTCGCCGATTATATTTGCATTTATGGAAGAATTTGAGGAATTGTTTTCCAGAGATCTCATTGTATGCCCAGTAGTTGTTGCTGAAAGCCTGCACCCATGCCAAGCACAAGCAAAGCCGTTTTGGAAGAAAATCGCGAAGTGTCGCAAAATAAAGGAGAAACCGAAGATTCTTCTTCGTCAGCTCCGAAAAAAAGACTGCCAGTTAACAGAATGTTGCTGGAAGAGTTCCAATTGTATAGAGAAGAGAAATCTTTGGGGGAAACTGAAAGAAAATAAGAAAGGAATGTGGACGGGGATGACAGAAGGAGACAACATGACAAAAGTATTGCAGTTATGAGGCAGGCCGTAGAAACATACAAGGAAATGATGAGCAAACTACTGGGAAAACTGTAGATTCCCAGTGGGAAATTTGGTCAGGCCTTCCCAGAGCAGCAATGTCGAGGCAATCTAAAATTGTCGACGATGCATGTGAGATAAATAACAAGAGAGCTTTTCGGAAGCAATAGAACGAAATGGACCGGCTGAGGCAAGTTTTATCGTGTCATTTCTCCTTAAATTTCGTTATGAAAATTAAAATTTTTTCTACATAATTATCATTCGTGTTCAGTACTGTGAAGTGTTAAGATCAAAAGTGAAGTGGACCAAAATAGGTCACATGAACTTTCCTTCTTTATTGTTTCCAAAAGAGCACATTACCTTGCCTTCTTCATTGCCTCCAAAAGAGCACATCAACATATCTTCTTTATTGCTGCAAATGACGCACACCAATGCTTCCTAATTATTGCCATGAAAGCTCCCGAAGAGCACACCGAAAGCATTGCTTCTGCCCGCTGACATGCCTATATAAAAAAGAAATGAAGTGCAAAACCACGAGTCATGCATCCACAACTTCTAAAGAAGGCTTTTATCTTGCATGATTTTATGCTTCCTTTTCCCACTGGGTTATATATATACACATACTATATAAAGCTTACAATTCTTTTTTTTTTCTGTTTATATGTAATATATATGTTGGTAGATTTAAAATAAAATGTCAAAACCGATTGGTCGAAGTTTCATTCATTTGAAAGTTCATCAGCCATCAAATTTATCAACATTTCACCGGTTCGCATTGTTTCCAATTTCGCAACTCTATATGTAGCGTACTTGGTGCAGCCTATGGTATTCCCTCCCGAAGACAAGCTCTGGTAACCTGAAGCGCACATTGTGCATCACACAACAAACTGAAAATGCTGCAGGAATTGCGTCTATTCGATTCATGTCTAAATACCGCAATTTCCGCCAACGGCCAAAGAGCAGAGCAAAACTCCTCTCAATTATACTTGCCTAGTAGATGAATGTGACTTATGAAATTTTCCTTGTACTTCAGTTAGCCTTCCATTATCAATGAAAGGAGGGATACCCCACTTCATAAATGGATATGCTTTATCTCCCAAAAAAAACGTCGTTTCCTGTTAGATTCTCTTTCAACTAGTTGAAATATCAATGAATTTATGAAAATTCGCATATCGTCGACTGAACAACAGAACAATTTCTAAAAACCATTTTATGGTCATATATTGCCTTCAAGGTTGTTATCGAATGAAATCTCCTGCGATTATTGCAGGAATACGCATGCTCTTTAGGAACTTTGATTGTAACATATTGTTACGAGCGTGGCTCTTGTTCATTATTTAGAACACAGTATTTCAGATATCAATAACAAGTTTTTCTTTTATTTAACTTCACTGTTTACTTTTATAATATTCACTAACAATTATCAAATCAACTCTTTAGTTATCGCTAATACTGTACTTCTAATTATCGCAATCCAAATAGTTTACTTCGTTCACTTCACTGTCTGAAATAAGACTCCGCCTCCTGGATGTGAGTAGTGCCGTATTAATACTCTACAAATTATACTAGAACCTTCCTGAATATTCCATTTTCCGAACTCAAGGTTTACTAAGATGTCACTAGCCTAAAGTTGCTTCCATTTTCAACAGATGTCGCTTGTGTCACTTTGTGGCACGTAACACTGCCCCCTTCTTAAAATTGTTCGTCCCGAACACAAGTGATCCATGGTCTTCATTTTCGCCGAATTGACACAAGCGATCTAGATGAACGATTTTTCTTTTGCATCTTGTACCGCGCTGAATCTTGTATGCCATGTTATTAGTCCTAGCTTCAACTGCTTACGGTTCCTCCCGGTATTTCGGTAATTTTGGAGAGCGTCTTATGGCCTCGTGCTCATCAGCTAATCGTTGTCTGAGCTTCGTTACGTAGTCTTCTGGTAACTTTTGTTCGCCTCTGGGTATACAAAACCTGACGTCGCTAGGTAAGCGCATTTCCTTTCCGAATATGACCTTAGCTGGGCTTTGTCTGGTCATATTGTAAACAGCTGATATATAAGCCATTAGAAATATAGGAATATGTCGATCCCAATCGCGCTGATTATAGTTGAAGACTTTCCTGAGATGTTCGATTAATGTTCTGTTGAAGCACTCTTCCATGCTTTGACTTTTCTTTCGTCTCTTATCACCTTCATCATCATAGTCTTTGATTCCTTTGCCCTCAATTTTCTTGCCCTTTTTATCGCCGTTATCATGCTTGTCATTGCCGCCTTTGCGCTTCTTCTCATCATCGTCAGAGCCCTTGTCTTTACCTTTCCCGATCTTCATTATACCCTTACCATAGTCATTACCAGCATCCTTAGACCCTTTACTTTTCGTCTTTTTCTTTCCTCCATTGTCCTTGTTTTTTGATTTCCTTCCTTTCTTCTTTTTACTGTTCTCGTCGTAGTCATAATCGTCTTTGGATTTCTTTTCTGACTTCTTTTGACTTTCGTCATCGTCATCGTAGTCATCGTCATCTTTTTCTTCCATCCGTCCGCAATGTTTCCATTCAGGATTATATGGACGTTATGAAAAGGCTTCTACATTTCCGTGGAAACGACCTTTGCGGTATGGGATTTCAAAGTCATGAGGTTGCAGTCTAGTCTCTCCACGAATAACTTGCTCCGTAGCTCTCCATATTCTCCGTTTTTCGTCTATTGATTGCATTCGTCCGCGTTTCCTGCAGTCGTTTTGAAGGTGTCCCAGTCTACTACATTTTCAGCATCGAAGGAGACCACGCGAACTAGTGATCTGTGATGACGGCATTCTGTTGCGAGTCTGCTGCCAAGCTCGATATCTCTGCCCTTCTTCTCTCCTCTATTCTTCTGTCGCCTCTATTCGTCAGCGTTTTCTGCAGTCCCTTTGGAGGTGTCCTGGTCTATTACAATTCCAGCATTGAAGAATACCACGTGCTGCAGTGCTTGGTGATGACTGCATTCTGTTGCAAGTACATTCCTCCACCGAAATTTCTCTCACTCGTACTGCATTCCGAGAAGCTTGTCTAGCAGATTCGTATGCTAATGCATTGGCTAGCACTTCTGCTGTTGACTTCTTTCCTGCTAACCGTAGTGCTTGTTGTAAATTTTGATCTGCAATAGCGTTCACAAATGCTTCTATTGCCACTTCATTAAGGAATTCTGCATTGACGCTAGAGTATGAAAGATAAGCTAATCTTTCCACATCAGCCTGCAATTATTGTAGTGATTCGCCATGTTTCTGAATCCTGTTGCGTAACTGCAAGCGATTTACTTGCTGCATATGTTCATCCCCATAACGTAATTCTATCAACTGTACTAATGAAGTGTAATCACGTTGCCTGTCAATCGATATAGTTTGTAATACCTCTGACGCGGGACCTCGACGTGCTAATACTAGAGCTGTAGCTTTGTCTGCATCATTCCATCCATTTACTTCGGAAACTGCCTCGAATTGTCTTTTGAAAATATACCACGAATTTTGTCCATCAAATATTGGTTTAATTCTGCCTGCACCGGATATTTCAGTTCCTTCGTGCCGAAGTTGTCGATGCTTCATCCTCTCCAAATCTGCTTTAAAGTTGTCAAGCTTCTCCGTAACATTTTGTTATACTTCCGACACTTGTTGTTGAACTTCCAGGACCTCCTGCTGGAATCCTTCAATTTTCACATTTTCTTCGTCTAATGAATTTTAAGAAAATTCTTCTATTCCTCCAAACAGGTTTCTAGACAATTCCGCAAAGAACTCATTTGTTCATCCCAACGGGCTTCCAGAGAATTCTTTTGTTCTTCTAACCATGCTTGCAGAGAATTCTTTTGATCCTCATTAGCTTTCTTCTGCTCATCCAAACGGACTTCTAGAAAATCGCAATCCAAATTGTTTACTTCGATCACTTCACTGTCTGAAATATGACTCCGCCGTATTTAAACTCTACAAATTATACTAGAACCTTCCTGAATATTCCATTTTTCGAACCCAAGGTTTACTAAGATGTCACTAGCCTAAAGTTGCTTACATTTCCAACAGATGTACTTTATGGCATGTAATAACATATACTATCTACAGCACCTATTACATCTTTTAAGCGAGCAAATTTTGAGAATCCTTTCTTAATAACTTACTTTTCATCAGAATCCAGCAAAGATATCATAGTTTCAGCTATTTAGTTGATGGTATCTATTATGCGAAAAATGCTCTGTTATCTATAACTTTCCGGCGTTGCAAGCAGCCAGGTGACTGCAAGTAATTGCTTCCTTAAGCCTTCTTGTGGTCTTCCTGTTGGCGCTACAATTACTTTTTTCCGCTATATTTTTGATAATAGGAAATCAAAAGTTGCTCTAGTCACACGAAAATTTTGTTGGAACTCGACATCGCTGTAATTATTTTGAACTCTCTCAATATAATTTTCAATGCGCACAGGCTCTTCTTTTACATTGATGGCTACATTTAATAATAGTAATGGTTCCTCATCGCTTTCATCGTCACAATTCAAATCTGAAGCAGGTCTAGGCTACTAAAGTAAAAATATAATATCCTAAGAAATTGTAATTATATATTTGAAATTAATTACAACCATTCTTGCTAAATTTCTTGCGTTCGTTGCCCAAATGTAAAGCAAGCAAAATGATTCCTTTTCTCTGGCTCATTTCGGATTAACACACAGTTATAAATTTAATAAAATATTAGTTATAAGAATCAATAAAATTATACAATCAATATTTATTTATTTATTTATTTATTTATTTATTTGGAAGTTTAAGCGATAGTATAACAGACATAATATAAATCCTTTTACATACTACCGGGTAAATATTAAAGCAAAACAGTTATGTTTGAGTAATTAATGTGAGTTAAGAAGCTATGGAAACAATACTAAATTTGAATGAATTCAGGGACAATTAATTATATAATTAAGATATTTAGATACATTTTATTAGGAAACATTTTTTTTTATTTTTTTTATTTTTTTTTTTTTTTTTTTTTTTTTTTTTTAGTGGAAAACGGAAAGATGAAGATTTTCAAGGAGGAAGAGAGCGAGTTTTTATTATATCCAAAGTAGAGCACTTTGAGGAAGAAAGGCTATTTCCGAAGAGGTCAATGGAATTAAATATATTATTGTGTTGTTTCTGGATTCTATATAGAGGTGATTTGTCTTTAATGTTTGTCCTGGCGCTTTCGAGATTAAATGTAGGGGTACGGCGAGATTGGATTGGTGGAACGTTATACGCTAATTGCGCATTAATATCTGTGCTATCTATGAGGTTATGGGTAATTTTTAGTAGAAATAATTCGTCAATATAAGCCCGGCGATCTTCGAGGCTTAATAATGAGTACTTACGAAGTCTTTGCGGATATTCTACATATATGCGATCGAATTTGTAAGTGAGGATCCTTGTAAATCGTTTTTGAACTCTTTCTATTGTGCTTCCATAGACTTGATAGAATGGATTCCAAATAACGGAGCAGTATTCTAGGGTACTTCTGACCAAGAAATTATAAAGAGTCAAAAATGAGAGTGGTGTTTTAAAAGATTTACAGCTACGAAAAATGAAGCCTAATAACTGGAAAGATCGCTGTGTTATTGCATTAATGTGTCTGTTAAATAATAATTTGGTGTCGAATGTAACTCCTAAATCTTTTATTTCTGTGACACGTATTAAGGACAAATTTGAAATATGATAATCATAGTAGAGTGTATTTTGTTTTCTAGAGAATGTTAAGCAACGGCATTTATTGATATTTAAAGGGAGCTTGTTCATTGTACACCAATGATGAAGGTTATTTAAATCATTTTGTAATATTATGCAATCATCAATAGAGTAAATAATTTTAAAAATTTTGGTATCATCAGCATACAATAGGCATGGAGATTTTATTGTTAATGGAAGATCATTAATAAAGAGTAAGAAAATGAGGGGGCCAAGCCTTGTTCCTTGGGGTACACCAGATGTTTGGGTGAAGGTATATGACTTAGATCCATTAAGAACTACAGACAAGTTCCTATTTTTTAGATATGAATCAAACCAGTGAACTAAATTTTTATGGAAGCCAAGTCTATTCATTTTTTTTAATATAAGTAGATGGTCTATTTTATCAAAGGCCTTAGAAAAATCTGTGTATATTGTATCGACTTGTAAGCCTTTATCTAGAGCTTTAGCAATAACGTCAGTGTACAGGGCTAAATTGGTAGAAGTTGAGCGATGTGGAAAAAAACCGTGTTGATAGTTACTTATTAAGTGTTTGACTTGGAAGAAGAGCTGGTCGTAAATGATCTTTTCAAAAACCAGTGACAAACTATTTGATTTACTTATCGGGCGATAATTCGTTATTAATTTTGGGTCGCCTGCTTTAAATATGGGGTTAATAAATGAGTTTTTGAACTCGTTTGGGAAAATACTTTCGGATATGGACTTATTGAAGAGATGTGAAATGGGCATTGACAAATTATGTGCGCAATTTTTTAAGAATACATTCGGTAGTCCGTCCGGGCCAGCTTTTTTATTAATATCAAGCGAACTTAATACCTTGTTAACGTCTTCTGGTGTGCAATGAGAAATTACTATATTTTCTGTGTGTATAAATTCATTAAACGAGTTATGGGTTAAATAATTGTGGGTGTTATTATACACTGATTTAAAATAGTCAGCAAATAGATCGCAAGTTATTTGGGGCGATGAAGACGTTACATCGTTATAAGACATTTCGGTGGGGAAGGAATTGGTTAATTTCATGCTCTTTGTATGAGAGAAGAATACTTTTGGAGCGCTTGTGACGTTTGATTCAATATTTTCTATATGTTTTTTATAACAAGCTTTCATTAGAAGTTTTACTCTTTTTCTCAAATATGAAAACATTAGATAGTCATCGGGGTTCTTATAACGCTTATAGGCTTTGCTATATTTCGTTTTCAATTTTATTGCTGAGATAAGACTATATGAAAACCAAGAAGGGTATCTATTTGATTTACGATGTTTCTCTGGAACATGTGCTTCAATACATGTATTTATAATACGATAAAGCTGTGTGCAAGCTTGGTTAGTATCTAAAGTATCTATGATAGAGAAATCAGTTTGGGATAGGTACGCGTTTATTCTGTTATAGTCAGCACTGAAAAAATTACGTTTTAAGATTAGGTTCTCATGGACGAATCGCAACTTATTAAATCTTACAGAAATATCAAGTGGTGGATGATGGGGGTCAATTTTTGAGATGGGTGTTAAGGAACGTTCTACTTTTATGTCAGCACTGCTGAGATTGGACCAAACCAGGTCGAGTAATCTGTTGTTTACATTTGTATGTGAATTATGTTGTTCTAGAGAGCTGAACGACATATCATCTAATAGAGTTGAGGATATTTTGTTTAAGCTGCTGAGACTCTTCATAAAAAGAGTATTTTGGTCTAAATGCCATTCTATAGAGGGAACATTAAAATCTCCTAGCACAATGATTTTTGAATTAGGTTCGGCCTTTTGAGAGATGATAGTAATGCTGTTCATAATTTCCTCATAAATATTTAATGTACTTTGTGGTGGAATGTAGAGACAACAAATATAATGACTATAGTTTTCAACTTTAATTTTAACCCAAACTACTTCATGAATTAATTCAACTTCAGGTAATCTTATTGAATCGAAGCACCTCTGTACGGCAATTAAGCATCCACCACCAATATTAGCATCAAGCGTGCTGTGCCTATCATGTCTGAATACAATATATCGATTATCGAAAATTTCACCACTATTAATTCCAGGATGTAAAAAAGTTTCAGTTAGACAAACCACCTCATAGTTATTACTAAGTAGACCAAGTCTAACCTCCTCGGTTTTTGTCCTAATTCCTCGTATATTTTGATAATAAATAGATATTGACATTAATGATTTGGTTTAGATTTGCGGATAATATAATCAAAACTCGCTTCATCTTTTATTATATATGCAGGAGAGTTATCATTTAATTTTATATAAATCCTTCCGTTTTTCACCCAATTGTATTTGAAAGAATGTTCTAACTTAAATTTTCTAGCTTGATACAGTAACCTACGATTAGTATTAGATACAAGTTCACTTACATAGATTTTACTAACATTATCTGAGAAACCTAATTCACTAGCAGTTAAAGTTGTTGGTGATGTTTTGAAAGCAATTAAAAGTTTATTTCTAAGATAATCGGATTTATATTTGACTATGATGGGTTGGGATGTTGTTGCATTTCCTTTAGCTCTGGAGCGATACGATTTGATGATATCACCTTTTTCCAATGGGAGGTTTAAATGAGCATGTAGTCTCTTAATTATGCCCAATGTATCCTCTCCTTCAGTTTTTGGGACCTTGGAAACCCGAGCAAAAGTACTGAGGGATTGATTTTCTATCTTACTTAAACGACCCTTTATGTTAGAAACCTCTTTGCGAAGATCCGAGTTTTCAAGTTCTAATGCGGTTATTTTGTTTTTGTGCTCTTCAACAATTTGAGTAAATTTCATTACTTGGTCGAGGCCAGAAATTAAAGAAGAAATTGATTTGTTCAATTCAATATGCTTTTGTTTAAGAGTAATGATCTCAGTGTTCATTTTAGTAATAACGGCTTTTAAATCATTTGTTTCTGAGTCAGCTTCAGGGTCACCATACACAATTGATTTGTTTGCTACATCACTACTGCATGATGAGCACCGAAATGCAAGCTTACCACTTTCAAAGTCACTAACAAGGTCTGATGAAATTTTACTGCAAGTAAAGTGATAATATTGATTGCAGCCAGCACAGCAGACGCCTTTGTTAGATCTATTCACATTGTTGGTGCACAAAACACATTTGATAGCCATCGTAATAAGAAAATATTTTAAAAAACAAAACAAAACGAAAAAATGCCTTTGATCACTACGGCCGTTCAATTGCAAAAATAGGTAAATGACATTTCTAATACTTTTAGCATCAGATCGTTCCAAAACCTTAAACAGATTTAGTTAAATTCAGACAACTTGACATAACTTTAGCATAGCTACAACTATAGCTGCAGTTGTGTTTTGGAACCCACTCCAGATAGATACCCAGGTGCGGTATATGTGGCATTTACTATGTGTCGAGGAAATAGAATGATACGACAGGCTGTGGTCAAGACTAATAACGAGACTGTATATTTCACATAATACAAACTTATACCTAAAGGGTTGCAGTACTAGAATACATAATAGTAGTAGTGTATACAATGTATATTGTAGTACAATATGAATGCGTTCAGCGCTATTAATATACGACACAAGGCAAGCCTACCTTTACAAGCCCACTGAAAGAGAAAAACTGGAAAAGCCCACAGAATACTACGAGTGAAAAGCTGTTTAAACGAAATAAATATACTCGCAACTTTTCTTATAACTAAATCTTTATTGGAGTTTGGAACTTTCCAATATGATTCCAGGTCGATGTGGATGGTTCAATACGTACAGGCTAAGTAGTCCAATATAACCAGCTAGAAATATCTCTTTCAAGTTTCTTTGCCAACACGTACAGACAAAGGTCGTAGTATCTTCGACAGGATTTTCATCCACATTTATCTTCCACGTCAGTTTTGTTTCCAAAAAGACAGTGAAAAGCTTCAATGAAAACATAACTGTAGGCTTGAAGAGATAAGGTAGAATGGGATGGAATCAACCAACATTCACAATTTGAGACCATTAAAAGTGGTAGAAGTCGCGTTTGAAGTCACTCATAGATGTACCCAGTTGTATTTATGGTCTCCTCAGAAGTAAATGTGTCGCTTTTGTTCTCACATGTGTAATGAGCCGCCATTACCTCTAAAAAGATGAGATTACATTTGTAATCTCTAGAATTTTATTAAAGCAGAAATTCTAAAAGAAATAAGGCTCATTCTTCAAATCATCGCCAGAGTAATAGTGCAGCGTCATATTTCTAGCTGAATAATGTTGACTGCCCGCTGGGGTTACCATTGCAACACCATTTCACTAGCACAAGACCTAAAGCGCAACCTCAGCTTTGTTGTGCATTGTTCACGAGCTTTTGTGGGTCAACCCGTTTACGCAAGTAAACATAAGCAATACGACGGGCGATGACCGCTACGTAAATAAGCGCGGTGAAATTTTCCCCTATATCGCTATGTATGAAGCTAGATTTAATGCAATGGCGCGCGCTTCTTGCTGCATATGTTGTAAATAATAAGAATTGGCGTTTCCCTTCTTTTGAGGTTCCCCTCCTAAAAGGTATGATGATCGATATGTATCGATCAAGAAAAATAAATGAAAATAGATAAAAAGCCGGTGGTAGGAGAGTTCAGGTGATTAATTTATTAAAAGTTATAGCGGTGAATAGGAGAGTCCCCCGACCAACGGTAAGGCCTCTTATTCCGGTTATAAAAGAAAGTTTATATAAATGGTATTATTACAAGAAGAATAAAAATTTAAATAAAGGAGTTCGTTCAATTTAAATAAAATTAAAAGACTTTTAAAAAAAAACAACACGTTTGTTCAGGGCAGGTGAACTTCTGAAAAGAAAAGCACTCCCTGTCCTTTGTTGCAAAGAAATAACAAGATTGTCAACACATGCACAAATATAGCACAAATATATTATAAACACCGGCAAGCCAATTTGGTTTCATATATTTATTCTTCCAGGATTTTAAATTAATTGTAGCCACTTTCTTTTGAACATGGAATATAAAAACTAAAGAAAAATCAGAATGTCATAAAAACTCTTCATATCGCACTTGGTCCCGTAGAAGAAATTTTTAATACCAAGTTTTGACCGTCAATATATATGATTTTTACTATATTTTATCAGCAATAAAGAATTAATTCATATTTTTTCATTAATACCGTTATTTTTATACTAATCTGTCTTGCAGAGAATATAGTGCAGTACAAAATACAATTTGAGCACGATATTCCCGAATTCACATTATTTCCAGATATGACACTCTATGGGACCAAGCGCCATATGTAAGAAAAAGTTCGTGTCCCCCAATATTCTTCTTTTATTTCAGACAAAAATAATAATAGGAATACGAAGAATAAGAAGAATTTAAAATTAGTAGCACTTGAATGCTAATGGAAAAATTGAGAATGACACTATATGACGGTAAGGTTTCCGGTCACCAAAGCAGTGTTGGTGTAATTAAAAATTAAAGTAATCGGCGCCACGTGGGATTCTCATTCTCCAGGCACAGCATGGCTGTTGCCTGTGCTTTTATGCAACGACGCCTCAATATTGTTGAGGACTAGTGCACCCGTCATGATATGACAAAGAACTCTACAAAGACCAGTTTGGTGCTCCTCTCCAGAAGACGTAAGCTTGGGCACTTTGTTATTCTAAAGCTCCTTGAACACACTCTGCAACTCTCTACGAATGTCAAACACCTCGGAGTCTACCTTGACTCGAAGCTGACATGGGGATTGCATGTAGAGGAAAAAGTTAATACGGCTATGAGGGCCTTCGCCTAATGCAGGAGAACCTTTGGCTACACATGGAGCGAGGTTTTTGCACTGGATGTACACCTCGATCGTTAGACCTATGCTCACATATGCTTCCTGTGTATGGTGGCCGAGGAAACTTGTAGTGACTGCGATCCAGAAGCTGGCGAGCTTGCAAAGTCTTGCCTGCATGGGAAATACGAGCTCCATGCGATCTGCGGCTACTGCTGCCCTTGACGTCTTACTTAATCTGCCATCCCTGGATCTTGTCATTCAGGCAGATGTCAAAAGAGCTGTGCACAGATCGCGCTCATGGGGATGTTGGGAGGACGGCTGGACTGGCTCTTCTCATTGCTCTTTGATGCGACGGTTCCAGAGCTCCGTTTCAGGAGTCGCTTCTCTGTGAGTTTTCCTGTAAGGGAATCGTGAACTGAGGGAAGTGCCTTATCGAGCCTTCCTCGGTTGGCGCTAAAAATTTTCGCCGACAGCTCTCTCACGAATGAGGGAGCCGGGATAAGCGTTTACCTTCCTGAACCTGACATTGGAATGCAATGGCAGCGAAAATAGCCCTTTATATGAAGATCAAAGGAAAGGGCATTGCTATCCTTTCTGATAGTCAGGCAGCTTTGATGGCTCTGAGTGGCCCTCGGATAACATCTAAGTTACTGGAGACTGCAGGTCGCCTGTGGATAAAATGTATATCACCAACGAGTGGGGAATGAAAGGTCTTAACGTTTAGCTAAAGCTGCCTCTGATTCTCGTTCCTAGGACCGGACACCGTCGTAATCACCTCGCGTATCGGGTCTCTCATCAAAACGGATGTGCATAGAAAGCATTAAGAAAGATGGGAGAACCTGAGTACTTCTAGGTGCACAAAACTATTTCTTGATAGGCCCAATAGGAATATCTATGATTTTCTCATGGTGCTCGGAAGGAAACTATGTAGAACTGTGGTGGGCACTGGCCACAGCTCGCTTTACGCACATCTAACAATGATTATGGTTGTTGACAGCCCTGAATATCTCTCCTGCCTGGAAGGAGAGCATAAAACAACCGATCACTTGGAGTGTGCCTATCCGGACTTGGCCCAGAGCAGGTTGGATACTCTAGGTTCTGCCCTCCTATCCGTAGAGGAGTTGAAGAACCTTTCTCACCAATACCTGATGCGTTTCATTAAGAGGACAGGACCGTTTTGGTGATAGGGCTTCTAGCAAGAAAGCACAATTGACGCTCTGGCCGTCGTGCTTGGGATCTCTCGTTACCCTGCCTTTAAAAATATACAAAATCGGCGTCAAACCTTTTCAAGATGCTTGAAGTATCGTAAATAACTGTATAAGAAGTTAGAGATTATTGCATGCACATTGGAACATAGGGGAGGTAGGATACTTTCTGGTTCCTCACAGGCCTATCATTCGAAAAGGTGCTGTAACGGAATTCAGAAGTGTTATTAATTTAAATTTGTCAAGAAAATTTGGTGTGGCTTATTCAAAAGAAAGAAAATGTAGAAATTATAAGGAATAAAGAAAAAGAAAAGAGTGAACGATCTACTCATTGAGTATATTGTGGTAGTGCTAATGTTTAGTATACGGTAGTAACACATTTTATTAATTAAAAATCGGTAGTAGTAGAATGTACAGTTGCGGTAGAGAAGTGTATCGTTTTGTGGGTCGAGGCAGTGGGGAGTAGCTTTCCGTCTTTATACCATAATAGGGTCATATAAATCGCTGATAGCTCTCCTCCCCGTGTTTATGGAGATGGAACCAACTCTCTCAATATTTCAGAAAAACCTGTTTTAATAAAAGCGTGGAAACATTTTATGAGAGTAAAATCTGAAAATTCCGCCCCCTCTCATTTATTTACGAAAATTAATCATCTGCCATTCTATTTCGTTTCATGCAATCTACGCTAACACATTTTGATCTTTATTCATAAAGTTAATGAGTTATTAGCTCACAACTTATTCAGGTCATGCCGAAAGGAACAAATTATCTTTCAAAATAGGTTTCAGAATAGCTGGAGAATATTTTGAGGGCTAATAACTCTTTAACGGATACAGATAGCATAAAGGGTGAAGGACCTTTTTGCAAAAAATATTGGTCAAACTAAAAGAATAGTAAGAAAATAATACATTTAGTTTAGGCCTCAAGAACTCCTAAAGGAGCAGGGAGCTAGTTGAGCAGTCGTTGGAAAGGCTATGAAGATCTACATGCAATCAGCTTTAGACGGTGACCGTATACCTTGTAGTTTTTAAGATACAGGGTGTTTTGTGAAAACCTAGCATACTTTCGTAATCACCCTGTAAATCTAAACGGTTGATATACCCCCCACCCCCTCCTGCCATACAATTTTTTGTTTCTCTATGCGAATACTATCACCTCCCGCTCTATAGACTACTATGGAGGAAACACCCTGTATGTGAATGGTCACCTGGTCACAGGCTATATCAAGAGTTGAAGAAATAAAATGATTGTACGCTGTACTATGAAAGTGTTCATAATAACGCTGTGGAAACGCCCGATGTGACGAGACACCTCGAGGTATCTAACTCGAGAATGAATTTTTAATTTTTTCACGAGATACAGCGCGCTAATTTTGATGGCTGGCATATTCTCGAGATGTGTCTTCATCTCGCCTCGCTCATTTGCCTAGCTTCGCCTCGCCCATCTGCCTAGGCTCTCCTCGTTGTTCACGTACTCTAATAGACATAGTGCAAGACTGTATATATAAGCAAACTTGGGCACAAAACCGTTTATCCGTTAATCTTTAATTAACGACGTTAACTTTTCGAGTAACGGATTAAGTTTTAAGAATATTAACGGACACTTTAACTTCCGTTAACTTTTCATAAGTCTATTAACCGTTAATTAGGTACCTACTATTTATGACGAAAATTACGTCACGCATATGTGCGTGGCTTCGCGTAGGTTCCGTGCATAGAAGCCATCACGCATAGAAGGCGTCACGCTAAAGAATATCAAGGCTAGTCGTCTTGGGAATTGCACAGCTTCAGCCAATACCTTATTAAAGGGCATAGATAAAAAGTTTGGACATCTTCTGGGCAATGAACAATGCCAACTTACTGCGGCTTTTCACCTGTGATCTCCAGTATTTTGTTTCTCCCGTCATTTTAATTTCATTCCGAAATATTTATTATAACAAACTAAGATTTTATACTGTTTTTTTATTTATCGTCCATGTCCTACCTAAACTTACCCAACCAAAACATTGTTTTATAAGCAAGGGGATTATACCCTAGGCACATTACGCGCTAGAATGATCATTGTTCCAATTACGTTAATTGATTGAATGATCATTGCTGGGTAAGGCAAGCACACGATATCTTGACGGAAATTCGATTTGACAGAAGACAGTTCTCAATTTTATAAATTAAAAACTGTGAATTGTGAAGTAATTTGTGAAAAAATGAAAGGAGCCTTTTATTAGATATATAATGTGAGAATTATTTTGAACTAGCTTTGGAAAATATTCAAAATTTACCTTGAAGAATGTATCCGCAAATTTCACAATTGACATCTGACAGTGATGGCTGGAAATTAGCTTAGTTTTCCAATAACTTGCAGTTCCTCACCACTTAAAGCGGACTTATCGACAAAAGGAATGACAAGTAATGCATTATTGCAAACAAATGAGCTTGCGGAGGCGTAATTGGTGCAATGACGAAACGAATGATCATTGCCCCAATGATGCAATAACACACGAGCTATGCAATGATCATTTCTCCTCCAATGATCATTGATATGTTTCGTGTGTCTAGGGTATAATACGTTTGATATACTTGATTATTTCACTAATCCAATAACATAAAGATTACAATTACTATTAGGAGTTAACGATTAATGTTAACTTCCGTTAAATCTTCCGTATAGTAACGACTTAACGTTTAACGAAGTTAACTTTTTTAGTAACGGATTAACGATTAACGAAGTTAATTTTTTTATAAACTGTGCCCAGCACTGTATATAAGTAGGAACGGCAAGTCCATTCAATTGTAAAACACAAAATAAAAGTTTTTTGTCATCCAGTTAGTCCAGCAACGGTATACCACAGATTTGCAACTGAAAGCATCAGATTATCTGAAAACTATCAGTCAGCAGTTACGTTCTAACCAAAGCCAGATACGAGCAACGAGTAGTTAAGAGGTCAATTTACTCGTTTTTTTTTTTTATAAATCAATACGTTACTTCTTATAAAATCGTGATCTAATTGCATATAATTATTTTTATTTCGTTATTTAAATTTTCCTTCCTGTCGAGACAACTGAACTGTTGGCTATAAATTATTGAATTAAAAGCCTTTTGCAATAAAACTTAAAACTATAGAGAACTGAATTAATTGAAACCCTTTCACTTTCTTTCTAAAAATTAATACCACTTTGATATTTAGTTTTTTTCGAACAAAGATTCATAGATTTAAACGTTCCATCATCATAGCTCGTCAAGTATCTGCACAAAATGAAATATATCGATATCCTATCAAAATTGAAAATACTCACTCCTCAACGGAGCCAACGTTATTAAAATCTAGCGATTGATTTTTTTTTTATGGAACAACATGAGTGAGAAGTGCACATCTCTTTTTACTCTTGCGTTAGAAATATCCTCCTTAAATTTTTTCCACAAGGATAATAATTTTGGGTTTCGTTTAATTTGTATTCGTCTTTTATTGCTAAGTAGGAATTAATTGTATTAAAAATATCAAATTTCGATATTTCAATCCTACAGGCTTATACATGCTTATTATGTAAGTATATATGTACGTGAGTACGACTAAAATGTCAATGTCGACCCCACCTTTAAATTCTCCTATCTAAAGTGTTTGCCTGAAAATAAGACTATAAAGTACCTTAGATGTTGAAATATCGAAGAAAATCTAATTTCTAGCAAATATTGCCGCCATCAGTACATAATGACGTCACATAATCAAATTTCAGTTGGAACAATGCTCCACTTTGAGTCCACGTAAATTGAGTTATGCCGGGAGAAGATTCTTTTAAAAGCAAAAAGTATAGACGGGACAATAAAAATTATGAAAGCGTCTCATAACTGGCATCGGCATGATATGCAAAAGTGGGATAAATGGAAACAATTTGTAGTGTTTAAGGCTGAGTACGTTGCATTCAGATATATGTATAGCCAGCATATATGTAGATAGTAGTTGTTGTAGGACAAGCTTGATTATTTATAAATTTGCTCTTACACACATACATAGGTACTTTGGAAAATTGCTTCATGGTGATGTGTTGTCATTACCACGTTAAAAGTTCTATGATGAATTGGAAGGAATGGCAAGAATGACTTATACCCCAGATGTATTATTAAATATTACTTATATAATAGGTACACACAACAGAGAAGTAATATATTGGAATAAAATGGTTTAGAAATCAATTTATATATTATCTGTGATCAAAATGCATTTCGATTTTAAAGTATACTTATATTTATCTATTTATCTGAATAATACATTAAGAACACCTTAATTAAATCTGGAGCCACAGAAGGTAAGATAACACTGCATAACTTTTCACAGCTTCCATCCACTGATGATATTAGCAATACTATTTTATTTTTTTCAATACTTTTCAATCGAAGAACAATACTTAATACTTTTCACTGGATTTCAGTACTTTTTCAGATTATACGAGTGTTTTATTACAGTCGATACCCGCAATAAGACTCTTTAATTACAGTCGGGACCTGCAATAAAGTGTTTTGAGTTAGTAAATTTCTTATTACAGTCGAGACCCGCAATAAGAAACTTTATTACAGTCGAGACCCGCAATAAAGTTATTTGTTTGTAATATATTATCTCAGTCGAGACCCGAGATAATATTCGTTAAGTCAGTCGAGACCCGGCTTAAAGTGAATGTTAGTAATATCTTTTATTGCAGTCGCTACCCACAATAAAAAAACCTTTAATTTAATTGCTAACTAAAACAAACTCCTTAATCCAGTCGGTACCCAGAATAAGAATATTTTATTTTAGCCGTCAATTAAATAAAGTAGTTAATTTAGTAATAAAATACAACACTAGGAAAAATCACTAGGAAAGAACACAAAGGAATATAGTAAATCGCCAAATTAATAACTCCACTGCTAAATCACAAAAAAGAGAACGAATCAAGTCAAACTGCTGTTTATATAGCCAGAGTTTGCGCACGGCACCAAAGAACGGTAGTCAACGGCGCGTGGCAACAATATTGGCATAGTAACAACAACCGGACATAGCAACTGCACCTCATCATTGGTTCATAAAGTGTTACCATTTTAGTTATTGTTGTTAACAAACTGCTCTCAACTTATGAATGTATAAAACATTTTGAGTAAATTCGATTTATTTCTAATCCAATGTAGTCTAAATGTCAATAACAAATAAAACTTTCACCTTTTGTTGAATGAGAAAGTTATTTAGGATCTCCTTCGTGACGAGGCGACAAGAATGAGTTTTAACTTTAGTGGCATACATGCAACTCGAACAAAAAAAAACATTTGCACTACGGAGGAATTTAAAGCAATGTACCTTTAATAAACTCATTACGGCTGGCGAGAAAATGAGTTGCTTAGGAGAATAGGTAAGCGTTTACATTCTATTTTGTATGATTTAACTATTGTTTCTTTTCAGATGTTGTTGTTCCTGTTCGGAACAACGAGTGTATAATGGAACCGAACTCAGTCCTAAGTCTTATTGGGTCTAAGTGAGCCAAATGTTGGCTTGGCCCGCGGCTAAGCTAATGGCTCAGCTGATGGTTTGAGTGAAAGCTTCTATTGACAATAATTTCCCTCCAAAAGAAAAAGTTTAGCTGCCGGGCTTTAATCATACGTATACCTACATATTTTTTTAAATAATGGCAAGTATTTATTGATCAGTAAGTATTTACAACTCTAAAGTTTTCTGTGAAAGTATTGAAAGAAAGTGTAGGATGTGACCATGATAGAGGACAAATCTATTGTTGAAATAGAGGAGGCATACATTGAAAAATCATCAAATAATTCCGAAAGTTGTGAAAGGTGGGTCATTCTGAATTTAATTCTAAATAATAATTAGTACTTTTTCGTTGGTAGTACTGAGGAAGTAAAAAGGAAAGACCAAACTTCGTTCCATGGCTTATACAAGAAAATTCCGATTGTTGGTGGACTTAAATATTTAGAAAGGCATGCAGCTCATGACAGCCACAAAAAATCAATTAAAGTTGCAAAAATAATCCCAAAACTTATAGAATTTGTTAGGCCAGACACAACTGAAATTTCGAGTTACGAAGCTGCTAAGCGGTTCGAGATTGTATTAAGTATATTTGTAGCTGAACACAATTTGCCATTTAAAATTTTAGATCATTTAAACTTTTGTCTGGAGAGCGTAATAACTAACGTTAAAACAATTAAAAAGTTAGCCTTGCATAGAATAAAAGATCAGAAAATAATTCACGGTTAATTTCAGAAATAACCAGGGCCCAATTACACAAAACTACAAGTGTTTTTCAACAAGTCAGAAAATTTGTGTACCACAAAGTGATACTTGTAGAATTCATTGTACAATTGTACAACGATAATTCTACAAGTGGGAAATTTTGACTTGTACAACTTACTGTACCAGAAAACTACAATTCGATTTGAAAATCCATCATGGCTCGTAGAAACTTAGTGAATTTTCTACCTATGTATGTTTTCATACTAATAGATTTTCGTACAAGTCAGCAAAAAAGTAAAATCTTGATATTGAAAATAATTTTTTTTTACGATTGAACTACATTCATTTCCACACATATATGTATGTATTTAGAATTAATTAGTTTTAACATTTAAATTAGGATACAAAACATGGTAACTAATAATTAACTTTACGCATTTGACAACTCAAAAATCCAGAAGATCCCTGCTTTAAAAATTATATGTACTATGTAGTGTTGGGCATTAATCGATTAAATTTTTTAATTAAATTTCAGCTGGAGATGCTTAAGAAAACGTGTAAAAAAACACAGAAACGGTTACATTTTCGGTACGGAGTGTGATACGTCATTTTAATGCTAAGATTTTGGGTTTCTTAAATACAATATGAAAACTTGGTAGTGATGATATGTTTTTTGATAAAAAATAGTAGTTAAATAAAACAAAGACGAGTAAAAATTCCGAAATTTTAACTTTGTTGAGCCATAACTTCAAAATGTAGAAGAGGATGGAAAAAATTATAGATCATTTGAAAGGTCCAACGATTATCTATCTACCAAAGATTAAACCATTATCATAGAGTGTAAAGTTCAGAAGTTACAGGGTAAGCTATAAAAACATACCCGAATATCTTTAAGTCCCATTATATCGAAAGCCGCTAGGATCCCCCCCCCCCCCCCCATACATTTTTTTCTCGTCTAAGCATGACCTATCCATAGCCTTTAGATATGATACCACTTACGGGACACCCTGTTTAAGTCATTTTGAAGATGTAGACAATCTGCTAGATCTCTAAAAGAGAATAGTTTAACCGCATCATTGATATAAATAATAAGCAACAGGGATCCAAGATGATTGCCTTGACGCACCCATGATTTAACTATAAGTTTACGAGATTTAACAAAATCAATTTTTACATACTGCGAGCGATTACTTAAGTATGAATTAATCCCTTTTAAGAAAGAAGGAATGAAACCCGAAGGCATGCAGTTTCCTTACAAGCCGATCAATATTAACCGGGTCAAAAGTCTTAACAAAGTCAGTGTAGATCACGTCGACTTGCGTACCATTTTCAATTACGTTAATACAAAAATTTTTAAATAATACCTAATTGGTTGTTGAGGATTTACCCTTCACGAAACCATGTTGCTGGGAGAATATCATTTCTTTTACGTGCAAATACATCCTGCTCATTATTATGCTTTCGAAACACTTGGAAATAGGTAGAAGTTTGGCAATTCCTTTGTAGTTTTTAATTGAATGCCGATAATCTGCTTTGTATATGGGAGTAATAAAAGAAAATTTCCACTGGTCTAGAAAAAGTACTAGTCTAAGTGAAACCTTGAAAATTATTGTTAAAGCTGGTGTTAGTGAAGCGTTGCAGTTTCTAAGTAAAATGTTAGGAACTAAATCTTGGCCGTAAAAAACATTATTTTATATATACGCGTTCTCGAGTTATCGTGCGTACAGACGGACAGACGGACGGACAGACGGACAAACTGACATGCAAAATTCAAAATAACTTTTAATATTATGCGTGGGTGTCCAATTCATTTTGATCTACCATCATTATTTCGAGGTTATACATAGGGAATGACAAACTTAGTATACCCTATAGATTTCATCAACAGTCTAATAACGTGACGGTCCGGGGCGTTGTGGCCACTCAATAGTTGAGTCGAATCGGGCCGGAACGGAATGTAACGGAACGGGCGCTATGTAATCAGCACTTAAGACATTTTAAAAAAAAATTAAATTTATTTTTGTGTTTCGGTCCTTTATTTATAAAACTATTTTGGTATGCATCCTTAACTCGCATTTTTGTTTGATTCCTTTTAAATTTAAATAATATTTTCCCAATCTTGATTTTATTTTTACTTGCCGTTGATCATTGAACTATATTTTCAATAACATTTTTTCAATTATTCTTTTGCTTTAATTACTAGCTAAAGACAGGCGGTGGTCTTTTCTTATGTTTATTTTACTTTATTTGATTTTATTATGATTTCTTTTCTTATGGAATCTAAAAAAATTTTGTATTTCAGTTTTTCCTCTCATTTTGCTTACTTAATTAAATATAAGAGCGGCACCTCCATATCCCTTATGCCTGATTTTCATATCGGGTAACATTTTCGCGGCTTTATCTTAACAACCAATGAGCAGACAGAGAAAACCAAAAACGACTTATCAGTCATGACTAAGAATTTTATCCTAGTCACGCTTAACAGAACGCGGCTCGTTAAAAACATCTTCTGATTGGATAGAGAAAAGAAGCGATGACTACTGAGCTAATATGAAAATCAGACATTACTCTTCTAATATACTTAAATAATGTTATTCCAATTAGTTCTAGCCTTAAACTTGATTAAATGAAATAAAATATATTATGTCATGAAAATAGAAAAATTTTCAACTTTTTCTCTTTTTAAAACTATCAGACTAACACAAATTAATTAATTTCAGAAATTGTGTGCATTATTATTGTTCTACCGACGTTCATGTCCATTTAACCTTTGTCACTCCTGCTTTGAAAAACTTTTACAATTTTCCACTCAATCGCGTTATAATTTCCTACAAGAGACTACCATCGAATAAACTGAAAAGCCTCTTTTATGTCGATTGCGTTGATGCTGAAAGCACTTTGCCGCATCAAGGATGCTTTTCTTTGTGCCTTCATGGCAAGACAATTCACTTCTGGAAAGGAAATGGGTTCTTCACTTGAACGAATCCAACATTCACTTCACATTCACTGTGACATTCTGTTTCATCTTTACTCAGTTTTTTTAACTACATTTATGTATGTAAATGTCGTACATATAATAAAGTTATTTTACTTGAAGTTAAATTGTTGTTCGACCATAAATAATGGCTTTCTTTAATTTTTAATTGCATTATTTGATTTTCAAAACTATTATACTTCAGAAAAGGCTTCAAGTTATATTGGTCTGATAGCAGTAGATTGAATGAAAAAAAAACTAATATGGGAATCATAAAATGTACGATTAATTGGTGCTTTTCTTAATTGCTTTTTATATTACTATAAATTGCACAACCTAATAGGTGGTCAATCTGGTTGATAATGATGGTGTAATAAATTGATCAATAAAAGAAACGAGACCTTGAGTTGAGTTGAGTTGAGTTGAGATTATATATATAGCGTGTGTATATATATAGCGTGTAGGTGGTCCATAGAGGAGGATGTGATAGTACTTCCCTAGACGAATAAAAATTGGTATGGCAAGGGGGTCCACATCAACCATTTGGGAGTTACAGGGTGACTAAGTAAAAAGCTAGTTTTGCACAAACACCCTGTATCTTGACAAGTACAGGGTATACGGTCATAGATAAGAGCTAATTGTCTGTATAGCTTCATGGATTTCCAATGACTGTTCAACCAGCCCCGTATCTCCTCATAACTGTAGACTATCCTCTTTAATTTGTCCTAACTGTAGCCGTTAAACAGTCCATAACCTATTCAGGTCGCACTGAAATTAGAAGAATTCTTTAAACGATTTTCAGTCACTAATGGAACAAATTATCTTTAAAAATAGGTTTGAGAATAGCTTTGAGAATAGGTTAAGAGCTAATAACTCTTTAACAGCTACACTTAGGACATAGAGTGTAGGTCAAATTAAAGAGGAGGGTCTACAGTTTACAGCTTTTATAAAACAAAGTTATGTTAACGACAATTTTGCAAAAATAATAGAGGTCAAAATAAAAACAAAAATTAAGAAAATCCGATATTTTTAGTTTCGACCGCCATAACTCCTGAGAGGAAAAGTTTAGTGCGCTGGTTGAACAGTCGTTAGAAAGGCATTGAAGTTCTACATACAATTAGCTCTTAACTTTGACCAAACGACCTGTACTTGTCAATATACAAGGTGTTTTGTACAAAACTAGCCTCTTTCTTAATCACCCTGTAACTCCCAAACGGTTGATGTGGATCCCCCCTGCCATAAAATGTTTTGTTCATCTCCTGCTCTATTGACGACCTAGATGGAACCACCCTGTATATCTTTATAAGTTTAGTCGATATGATATCGCTACAGAGATTTACAAAACATTAATGGGACATTTAAAAGAAGCTCTGTTAATGAATATAACTCACAACGCTGAGTTAGAAAATTTTATATGGTGATATATATGTCGTAGGCATTTAATAAACTCCGGCATTTAATTAAAAGCCGACATTCAATAAAAATCGTATTGATACCTTTCTTTTACCATTATCTGCCTAGGCATTTACTTAAATGCCGGCACGGGCGCGCGCGTGTATGTGTGTGTATGTGTATATGTGTGTGTATGTGGGTGTGGGTATGTGTGAGTATGGGTCACAGGCCTGTGTGCGACCTCCCCCTTCACCACACATCTCCCTCTCCTAGTATTTGGTTAAATCGGGTGGTATTACACTATCGGCGTAAAGGCTTGCGGATCGTGCGTTGATATATATTTGCTTATTTTATTATTTGCCTGGAGAACCAGCCGGCATTTAATTAAATGCCGACATTTAAGTAAATGCCTAGGCAGATAATGGTAAAAGAAAGATATCAATACGATTTTTATTGAATGTCGGCTTTTAATTAAATGCCGGAGTTTATTAAATGCCTACGACATATATATAGTCCTTTTAGATTTCTCTAAGACTCTTGATAGCGCGAATCACCGCATCCTGCTCGATAAACGTGCTAATTCTTTTCATTTTCTGACTGGTTGTTAACAGCGAGTCAAAGCCAACGAAATGTTGTCTACTGCACTACTACTGCTAAATTTGATTCCTCCAGGTTCTATATTGGGTCCCCAGCTTTTCAGTCTGTTTATAAACGACTTGCCTGATATTTTTCAGGATGTACATATCCATTTATACGTATGACGTCCAGTTGTATTTCAATGGACCATTTGGGCTTTTGGAAGACTGCATTGAACGAATGAATTGTGATCTTAACAGAATCTTTGTCTGGTCGTAGAATAATCAGTTGCTTTTAAATCCTGTCAAGTCTCACTGTATTACTTCTACAATAAAAAAAACAAAAATTAATTTTCTGATATACCACCAGTGGTCTTAAACAAAGTTCCACTGCCTATGCAAAACAAAATCACTACTCTTGGTATTATTTTAAACAGCGAAATGAAGTGTTGGTGCGCCTTCGTTAACAGCATAATCAGAAAAGTTTATGCTGGGCTTTGGAGTCTCTGGCTCTCAGCGAGTATCTTATCTACTGAAAATCACATCAGATTAATTAAAGCCTTAATTTTACCCTGTTTCACTTATGGTAGTATTATATTTCCTAAACTGGATAGCATTTATACCCGCAAGATGGAAGTAGCATTCAACGACTGCATCCGCTTTGTTTATGGACTTCGCGGATTTAACCATGTTTCGCCTTTTCGATCTCGAGTGCTTAGCTGCCCACTGTTTCCCTATTTGTGGCGACGTGCTCTACTTTTCTTATTTAATCTATTTAATTGTGATAGACCTTGATACTTACGAGAATATTTCCAGTTCAAAATATAATGCCGTAATAGGAATATAATACTCCCACTTTTTGAGCCAGCCCGTCCCGTTAACTCGTACACGAATTTTCTGTCTATATATTTATTTATATATTTCTTTTTTACTATTTTCGACACTCTCGTAGACCCACTTTTCGTCATCACAGCGAGCTGAAGTTTGGCACACAGGTTCATGTCGCGTGACAATTGAATCTATCAAAATTTGAACCGGAAATTTCCATGGAAAACCCGGAAAATCGGGAAAAATCATTTGAAAATTTGGTACAAATTTGATTAATGCTAAATCCGTTTCAGGAAAAATGCAGAGTTTTCCGAATTTTACGAAAAAATTTTCCGGAATTTTCCGACTTTTCCGGAAAATTTCCGGTAAAAAAGTCTTCTAAATTATGCAGGATCAAGTTCCCTATCAACTGGCATCATTACTTTCTCTCCGACAATGGTGAAAACTTGCAGAAAGAATCGAGGAAAATTCATGTAAAACGCTTTTCCGGAGTTTTTCCGACCAAGGAAGCGTTTGAGCGTTTTGCAACCTAAGACAAAGTTGTAGAGCGAAATGAGTTGCATAAAGCTGCTTTTGTGGAAAACTCCATGGAAAACCCGGAAAACCATGAAAAACATCCGAAAAATTTTCATCGATATGATTAGTGATAAATCTGTTTCAGGAAAAATGCATGATTTTCCAATTTTTCTGGAAAATTTTCCGAAAATTTCCGGTATTTTCCGACTTTTCCGGAAAATTTTCCGACAAAAAAGTTTTATAAGCTATGCGGAATCATATTTTTTCCGTCCTACTGGCATCAATACTTTCTCTTCAACAATCATGAAAACTTGCATGAAAAATCGAGGAAAATTCATGTAAATTTTTAAAGAAATTTCATAGTAATAAGAAAAGTCTGTGTAAAACATGGAAAATCGGGAAAATTCATGTTATATGAGATCAAGTTGGAATACAGCTAAAAACGGCTGTTTAAAACATAATTTGAATTTCAGAAAATCTTCGTAGTACTTCAACGATTTGGTACTCGACAAATTTTTGTTTTCGGATCGGCACCAAACATGACTTAAAATTTCGGTAATGATAAGCTGAACAAAAACTTCCAGGCAACCACGGTGCTGACTTCGAATCATCTCATCGTAACTGCCTTCAAAATTTCAAATTTTTCGATCCTTCGGTAAACCGTAGTCCGAGTTATCGAAACTGTGCGGATTGTGTTCGAAGTACGGTCAGTCGATTGGAAATTCTCGAGTTGTATGGACGTAAAAAAATTTTACCGCGAATATTCAAAAATTGACTCAAAATAAAGAAGAAAGAAAGAAATATAAGGATAAATATAAGAAAAATTAAAGGAAAACGGAAAATTAAAAAGAAAGTAAGAAACTAAAATTAAATAGAATTAAGTAAAAATATAATTAAGTTCGGTTAAATTGATATTAGAACAATCTAGTTAACGTGAAAAAGGCAGAAAATAAAATAAGTAAAAAACTAGTTTTCAAACAGAACTTAGGCCAAGCCGCATGAAAAAGTAGAAAATAAACTTTTCTTCACACACAGAGGTGCACTCAGATTTTTTGATTGGGACATTTGTCTTGAATAGTCTTTCTCTTCATGAATCAAATCACTTATTACTTCTTATTACAGGTGATTGTCAGCGAATAAAATCTGAGTCCACCTCTGTGTGTGAAGAAAAGTTTGTTTTCTATTTTTTCATGCGGCTTGGCCTCAGTTTTGTTTGAAAACTCATTTTTTACTTATTTTATTTATAAATCTTACATGGAAACTGCAGGCATTGTCGATGCATTTATCCGGCACATTGAAGCATGAACATGATCTCAACAACAGAATTTATGTGCAAATATATAAATTTAACTCTAAAAAGAAACTAATTTCTAATAGTAGTAGCTAATTTTCTCATTTCTTATTATTTAGAAAAACTTTATCTTTATTTTTATTTTTTCTGTTTAGTATTCAAAACTCGATCTTTAGCACCTTTATATCTAATATACAAACAAAGATTATTAACTCTTGTGTACAGTATCCTTAAATAAATATTTCTATTTCAATATATGGGAATCCCAAATGGTCGTCCGTATGATGTCATTGATCATTGTAAACTATAATACATAAGTAATAAATAATAATAAAAGTGAATTAATTGTGTTAACCGTATATAATCTTCATGATGGATTGATAAATAGTTAAAATGTACATATGCCCGAACACAGCCTTTACAAAAGATCACTCTTTTATGAATTTTATATCCTGCTTCAGGAATATTCTTCTATTCGTATGAAACCAGATTAAGGGATTAATACAAAATACTGCTCTATTGGTGAATATATGGGATGTGAGTTTCTTTACATACACACTTATCCCTATATTTCGCAAAGCACGAAAATTCTGGCAGCTCAGGTAAAACCTTTAAGTATGCAGACTGATTCCCATGACGACACAGTAATTCATCAATGTGTCGTCAATTAAAAATCCATTCAAGCAATTCATCGCATTTGGAATTTTAGTTTTTAAAAAATGCTATATGTACTATATGACATAAGGATGACATCAGGCATTCTTTTGACCAATAAAAGTAATTATTTAATGAATTTCTTATGTTTAAACATTACCTTCTAATTATGCACATATATGATATTTCATATGCAATAACCAAAATAAAACAAAAAATGCAAAATCTAATTTGATTGTGCCGATTAGTGATAGCCGCGCTTAGGCGTTATTTCCCTAAATGTGCGATTTGTACCCATGCCAATAAATTTCGGTAAAGTTTGTAATTTTGTATGCTTATCCAACTATTAAAAGATGTAAATCTTACATTAATGCTTACCTCCCCGCAGCCACCGCTCACACCATCAAAATGGTAGACAGAATTTGGTCGGACCGTCTACAGCACCAATAAACCACACGAATTCTGAAGAAATGCGGTCGATGTTAATTCTAAGAAATAAATCAATTCTGTCCTCCATTGAAAACATTTTATAAATGCCTCAGATGAAAATCTGCGCTGATGTACCTAGATCTACGCTCATAAAAATTTTTAGCTAACAAGCCCACACACAATTCACAACTTATTCGAATAGACTTCAGCAGCCACCAATAATGCACACGAATTCTGAAGAATTATGGTCGATTTAAATTCTAAGAAAGAAATGAATTTTCGCCTATATTGAAAAACATTATTGGTTCGTGCCCATGATATATTTAGCCGAGATCAGTTAGTTATTGAGGCTTGCTATGAGCTATTCCCTACATCACTTTCTTAGTACTACAGTCGATATCTGGGTATTACTTGCCTGTGGTAGCAGGTTGCCAGATTCAACGATTATTGTTTTTACAATACGGCGGAGACATTGGTTAGATAGAATCAAGAATTAAATGTAAGTGAATCTCAGTCGGTATGAAAGCCAAATTGTTGATCGCTAATAATATTGGATTAGCTGCTAGATACATATATCAAAAGCCTAAGAAAGAAAGTAGACATGGTCTATAATTTTCGGGATTACCTCTCATTTTTGACTTTTGGGTGACCATGAGGAATTTTGATTTTTAAGGAACAAATGTTTTATAAACTAATTCTTACTTCCAATAAAATACACGTCTGTTGTTTTGTGCCAGAACCTTTTGCTTGCCGAGTAAGTGATCTAGAAAGGCAGATGCTTTTTACTCTCCAACTTGTAATTTTGCCACCTGAAATAGAAACGCTCCGAAGAATACAATATGAGGATTAACTCAGGCTTTATCAGGCTATTGACCATATAAGCTGTCTCCAGATAAATCTTCAATATGCCATCCCTGATGCTGGAAATTTTTCTTCTTTAATAGACTGAAATTCAGTGAAAAAAAATATGCAGCCAGGACTACGGAATGAATGCCATATAAAGCTTCTCCTAAGCAAATGTCTTAATACTTAGGAGAAGCTTTGTATGGCATTCATGCAGAAGTCCTGGCTGCATCAAGGACGTTAGTTATTGGCTCTTATTTCTGGTGGTGCAGTGTTCTTATCTTGTACATGTAACTAACATTTGGAATTCAGTACAGTACAGACGATCATTAATTTATTTAGATATTACATAGCAGTAAATGTCCCTCTACACTGTAAAAAAGATGAGTTGTTTTACGCCAATGAAATTGTTTCGTCATCAAATAGTAGATTTTCATCGTAATCAATTTCGTTGAGAAAACTTATTGACATTAGTTAATTTAGCTAAGCTTGTTTTATCATAATATTTGTGAACTAGCTTTGATAATCTCTTGGAATTCTGTATCTGAGATTCTTTTGCTTTCTCAACTAATTTTTTATTGAATTAACTAATTTTTACCTCAATATATTTCGAAAAAACAAATAGAAATAGCAGCTAAAACAGTTGCTGTTTATTCCAGTCGTTTTGTATAATATTTTATAACATGAATTCTTACATGCATGTATGCTTCCAGGCCTGCGATTTTATATGCAGACCTTGTTTTATGCAATATCATTGCGTTATTTAGTTGGAAATATAATGCCCTAGACACACAGCACTCTTAATGAAGAAATAACTAACGACTCATTAGTGTATAATGATTCATTATAAACTGCAGACACACAGCCATTTCTTTAATTTAGTTGTTCTGTCAAACTGGCTTTGATAAGCTTATCACATTAAAAGAGCAATATGGATCGAATTAACGCGATAAACCTTGTTTTTATTAATTTTAATTTTTATTTATTTTTATTTTATTTCATTTAACGATTGAGAAATAAAAAAAAACATTTTATTACAAAATATTTTGACATAATTACTTTGTGTTTTGCATTTCTTCTTCTTTTTTTTCATATCAGCAGATACACAGCGGAGCTCCATACTTAAATTATATGCTAAATCTAACACATTTTTCCTCATTATAGCTATAATGAAGGAAGAAAACACTTCATTAGTGTACTTCATTATTATCTGATTTTCGAGCCATAATGACACACGGCATTTTAATGAATAGTTAGAACTAATTATTCATTAGATCGTGCTATGTGTCTAGGGTATAAAGTTTCCGTTGCGCATAAAGTCATTTAAAATCACTTCACTTATTATAAAAGTTTCATAAAGAAAAATATACATACACAGTGGTGCATAATGTAATAAACACACTCATTACTTATTAGTTTTTGTGTTAATATATTAAAAACAAAAGTTTTATAGATCATTTCTTACACAGTAAAGCCCAGTTCATTTACTAGAAGTAACGAAAAAAATGTTGAAACGTTTTGTAGGCTTGTGTTATAATTTACTACATTATTACGTGCAACAAAAAGAGATAAGTGGTAACATATACTGGAAATGGAGAGTAAACAACTTCAGGTTCGGAGAATCGATGATGGAATGTTCAGGAATAGAATAGTCAAGAAGATTCTGGAATAGGACACTCCAGAAGAATCTGGAGAGTTTCTAAGGTACACAATTTTTTTAAAATTTAACTTGAGCTCTAGCATTTCTTATTTTAAATGAAATTTTTCTTATGTATATCACTGAGAAGGAAAAATTTTGTTTTACTTTCTAATGCATTTTATTTATAAAAGTTTGTTTTTAACATATTTTATTTACTACGTCCAAACGTCACTCTTACATAAAAAGTTATTTAGTCAATCATTACATTTTCGGTAAAAACTAATATAGGTGGGTACATAATCTATCTGCCATATGTAGGTATATTAATTTGCATCCCTTGCGAACGTTGTGGTGTAATTTTTTTTTCTTTGCGGTAACTAGTTTAGTATTTAGAGTACGCACTTTAATGTAAGTACATTTATGTAAAAGAATTTTACATGAAAAAACTGGAAGAATTTATTTCCCATCAAAGCTCATATAACGGTTAAATATAAAAAATTGAAATGTTCCCATAAAATATGTAAAACATTATGTCAAAACTTTTATTAGAAGAATTAGCCCTCCTTCGCACCAACCTCTGTACAGAAATTCTGAAATCACGCATTTTAACGATATTCGGGTGAAAAATTCTGATATGAATTTTCTTACAGAAGAAAACAATACGCCATTTAATATCACTTAGCAAGGGGTACTCAACCCCCTCTCCCCTAAAACAACCAAAACCGTAAAGGATTAACTCATTCGAAATTAACAAAAACCCATGTAAGTCCATTTGCGTTTACAACCATAAAACTCTTCCTAAAATTTCATACTTTAATCACAAACGACACTGGCAGGCACAAAATTACTTTGATCAAGGGTGAGTGGATAAAAGTTATTTAAAAAGATTTGTCAAAGCAGAAAATTCAGATTTGTCGATTCAACAAATGTATTGCTTGAAATTACATAAGATACGTATTAGACGAATTGAAATTTGTTCAATTTAGATTTGGTATAATGAAGACTGATGAAGGAAATTAGCTTGATTGTGGCATTATCCGCGAGTTCATGAAAATATCTTATATTTATGCTAAAAATATATTTACTGGTAAGAAAAGAGGAGTCAGTACTCAGCAAAAGTTTCAATTTAGATACCAGCGAACCTGTAGGTAATAAAATTCAGTATACGTAGGTTTGTGTCCTGAAAGTGAGAAAATTCATATAAAATTAGTCTAGACCTAGACCACAAAGCACATTAGAGACATCTACCGCAAAAGACAGAAACCCAACATCCGACAAAACCATACAATTTAAGTCGAAAAATGAAAATTTGCAGTTCACATAAATTGAAAATTTTTAACGAGAATTAACTCTCCTAAAATTTTTTTTTCCCATAATTGTTTAATATGCTGTTTTGGTTTGTATTGCTACGACTTTCAATGAAATATTACAATTTCTCGTCGGTAAAATATCGGGAGAAGAAATAAGTACTATTAGAATCAAATAATTCAAAAAAGCGCCACTAAAAATGAAAAAACTCGATGTTATTTGCTAGATCTAGGCTTTATCTTTCTGAAATAGTCACAATCTAAAGAAACGAGATTATACTAATAGGAATTTGATTTAAAAGACTTCAATTTTTATTTACCATTTTTTACAAGTTTCCGAGTTAATGCCTCCATTCCAATACACTTTTTTTAATTTTTGCCGACGTTATTTACTAGATTTCTTAATTACCTCTAATTTAAGATATAAATCATTACTCTGCCAGAAATAGTGTGCCAGAAACTTGAATTGAAAAATTATGAAACTTGCAAATCTTGGTACTGCCTCCTCTTAACTAGGAAAAAAGTTATATTTGGTCCAAGACCAATTCCTCCAATTACTTGGAATCGGTTTACTTGATTCTCTTGTACGATATTTCAAATTTATGGTATTAAATAGGACTTTTCAAGCAAATTAAAAAAAAAAATAGTGAAAAAAAAACAATTCTTATTCTTTTTATTTATTTTTATCTTGTCACGTGCGAGACTCGAACCACAATTTTTAGATCGGTTAGACAGTACAGAACTTTTTATTTTTATGATTCTAAATCGAATTAATAAATACAAGAGACAAAACAACCGCCTCGTCCGGGGCTTGAAGCCTGGACCTTCCGCTTTCCGGGCAACTGTTCTTACCTCTGAGCTAACGAGATAGATTATTTTTCCACCTCTGTGTGTGAATAATAGATTATTTTCTACTTTTTCATGCGGCTTGGCCTCAGTTTTGTTTGAAAACTCGTTTTTTACATATTTTATTTTCTACATTTTTCTCGTTAATTAAATTGTTATTACGTGCTGCATGGAGATATTTTAAAACAATTTTATGACGGCTGAAAAGACACTGATTTACCAGTTTTTCAAAAAAATTATTCGAGTATCAAATCGTTGAAGTACTGCAACGGTTTTCTGAAATTCAAATTATGTTTTAAACAGCGCTTTTTAGCTGTATTCCAACTTGATCCCATATAACATGAATTTTCCCGATTTTCCATGTTTTCCACAGACTTTTCCTATTACTATAATTTTTTTTAAAAAATTTACATGAATTTTTCTCGATTTTTCATGCAAGTTTTCATGATTGTTGAAGAGAAAGTATTGATGCCAGTAGAACGGAAAAAAAATGATTCCGCAAAGCTTATAAAACTTTTTTGTCGGAAAATTTTCCAGAAAAATTGGAAAATTCTGCATTTTCCTGAAATAGATTTATCACTAATCATATCGATGAAAATTTTTCCGATGATTTTCCCGCTTTTCCGGGTTTTCCATGGAGTTTTATGCAACTCATTTCGCTCTACAACTTTGTCTTAGGTTGCAAAACGCTCAATCGCTTCCTTGGTCGGAAAAACTCTGGATTTTTTCAACATTGTCGGAGAGAAAGTAATGATGCAATTTGACAGGGAACTTTATCCTGCATAATTTAGAAAAAATTTTACCGGAAAATTTTCCGGAAAAGTCGGAAAATTCCGGAAAATTTTTTCGGACAAGTCGGAAACTCTGCATTTTTCCTGCAACGGATTTATCACTAATCAAATTTGTACCAAATTTTCAAATGATTTTTCCCGATTTTCCGGGTTTTCCATGGAAATTTCCGGTTTAATAGATAGATTCAATTGTCACGCGACATCAACCTATGTGCCAAATTTCAGCTCGCTGTGATGACGAAAACTGGATCTACGAGAGTGTCGAAAATAGTAAAAAAGAAATATACAGACAGACAAATTCGTGTACGAGTTAAAGGGACGAGGTGGCCTCAAATAGTTAATATGAAAGAAAAATTAAAAATATATAAAATCGTGGCAAGGCAATAGCAGATTATGTAGTTACTCAAAAGTAACGCAATTTTAAACCTGTAAATGACAAAAATGTTAGTGTTAAGGAATGCTTGTTTTATAAAAATAAATTTATAAAATTTATGAAATAATAAAAAAAAAATATTATTTGAAATTAATTGCAACATTTTCATTAGAACTTTTGCAGAGACTCTAATAAAAAAATTGTATCGAATAAACTATGGACTAAACATCTGCAATTTTTTTTTTATATAATTTGTACTAATTTTAGAGAACCTCAAAACAAATATTTTTTAAGAAGGGGAGGGGGGCTCTCTCCCGGTTTTTTTTTTTTTTTGTTTTGAAAGTCTCATTTAATACCATTAACTTGAAACATCGTACAAAGAATCGAGTAAACCGATCCCAAGTAATCAGCAAATTAAAAAACACGTCCACAACATTAAAATTTGAGTCAACGTGTATCCAAAGAGCTCGGCAGGCTAAATAATGCAATACGGATCTAATATTTTTTAAAACTTAACTACTTAATTCGGAAAGTTTCGCAGGCTGGGTCCAAAAATGTAAAAATTTGCTCGTTTTGGTATGGAATTGCTGTATGTACCTACATAGTCTTGAAAGTGGTTTTACGCATAAGTTTCTAGAACAATGAACCGATAATAAAAATGGTTATAAGTAATTTCGGAGGTTTTTTCATCCTGAAAAATGTCTCAGTACATCAAGAACAAATTGGCGCTGAACGTTTTCCCAGTATACAGTTAGGGTATAAAAATAATTATTTATATCAACTAATGTAATTCGTTAATTTAGAAAATTGTGAGGTTACATCATATTAAAAAAAATCTATGAATTTATTTGTTGAACCTATTAATTGCATAAATTCGCTAATATAATAATTTTTATATTCTTAAAAACAAAACAAACAGTTTCGTTGGTCATGCGAGAAAAGTAATAATTTCATCTGTTGATTTTACACTAATACGTGTTCTGAAATATGATTAGTTAATTTATCATCAAATATTTATCAACTAAACTACAACAGAGTGGCTTGGCGTGGACTTAGTGCGGGGGGGGGGGGGGGGCAATCAGATTATAATACTAAAAAAACGTTAATTAACCATGCGTTCAATAATTATTGCAGCGATTCTAATAAATTATCTATACCCCTCTCGATAGCTGCTTCTTAATCATCCAGGAGTTATTTTTTGAAGAAAATAGACAACTGCAACAGTGAACTGTGTCGATTGTGCGAAGAAGACGATGAAACCTCGAAGAATATAATTTGCGTGAGTCTCGCGTTGTAGCTTTAAGGAGCGTTTACAATGGCAGAGTAGAGTAGAGTCACCAGATTGCATTGTCTTTCCTTGTCTCAAGTTTGCACTTTAATATAATTTCTTCGCGCTTCCCACCAGACTGGATTTCACAGAGTGGCGTCAGATTTGAAAAATTCTTAATCTCACGTTGGTGCGATGATGAGAGCAAATGCAATCTGGTAACTCCACTCTACTCTGCTATTGTAAACGCTCCTTTAAAGATAGAAATCATTGGAGAAGCATTTATCTCTCCAAATAAGGTTTGCAAGCTAACTCCTAAGGCAATAATCGAGCTCGTAAAATGATAGATTTATCTTAACTCCTCTAGTGAAGGACACAAGACATCTGAGGGGCCGGATTCACTAACCCGGAGAGTTGTGGAGGTGTGGAGATGATAGCTCTTTTGCCACTTAACTCTCCAATCGCAATTCTGTAACTCGTGGAATTTGTGCTGAGATTTACAAAACTCTCTATTGAACTCGGCAAAACTCTCGGCTGTGTTAGTTGTGGAGAAGTAAGATAAATATTTCTCAACTGACAGTATTGTTTGCTTTTATTGTCCTTTGTGAAGGTACCAGCACTTTCCATGAGAAAAATGTTCACAACAGAGTACTAATGGATGTGAAACAAAGAACGTAAGAAACATATGCAAAATATAGGAACTGTGGTGTATATGACCCAAGTGCAAAAAATCCGTCTTTCGGCGGTTAAAAGTCAGTTATGAAGTTAAAATAATAAAAAAAACTACACCACTCGATTACCGGTTTCTCCCTCTTTAATTTGATATCAAACATGACGTATTTTTGACAACCCCCAATTGGCGGGGGGGGGGGGGGTGCGACCCCTCACCAAAAAAGACCCTCCCCCAGAAATTGATCACTTATAGTTTTGTACTCTAGACCCTAAATCCACAGAAAAAAAACCAATGCTCTACGACCCTCCCACATAGAGTTAGCCCTCCTTCAATATTGCAATACTTCTCACGTTTTCTTTAACTCCCGAAGTATGTTAGGCCAGGCGCCCATTGGAGTGGTGTGTGAGCAATGTGGTAGTGGCGTGGCGATTAAATGGCAAGTGAAAAAATTTAGTCCCGTAAAAAAAATCTCGAATGGAGAGTTAGGGAGTTTTAATCGGAGAAAACAAAAATTCTCATCTCCTAAACTACCAAACTCTCAAAGTTACCGAATCCGACCCCTGGTCGCAGTCTCCGGTGGTTCTTAGTGGCCTATTTTCCCCTACCCTTAAATTTAGGCTTAAGCACGCACGATCGAGTATGTGAGAGTGGGCATGAATTGCAGTGTTTTGTCCTCATACTTCCAAATTAAAATAAAAATAATTAAAGAAATAATCATAGTTTACGAATGCTGTCACTCAAACGCCTCATAATACCCAAGTAATATTATTTATTTACTGTTTAACCCTCCGGAAGGAATTCGGATTGAACAATTCCGCGAATATAAAAAAAACAATGAGAAGAACCTTAATTTTGAACCGACTTTGCCTCGGTTTTTTGGGTTTCGGCTCGTAAGCGCCATTGCGATGATTGCTGACTGGTTGGCATATCAAATTCATAGACCCAAATCTCATCACACATAATGATGCGTCCGATGAATGTGGGGTCCAAATTCACGCGTTCTCGCATGTCTTCGGACACTCGATTACGATGCTCCATTTGAAGAAAATTGTGGTCTTTCGGAACGACCCGGGCCACGACGCATCTCATGCCCAAAACATCAACCACAATAGTCCGAACCAATTCATGAGAGATGATGAACTCACGAGCAAGCTCTCTGAGACTGGAATGATGATTATCATCAGTCAGTAATTGAGGGTGAAGGTCGTTCAGAACGAGGCAATTCATTAATGGCTTCACGCCCCTCTTTGAACGCTTTGTACCATTCAATTGCTCTGGTCTGCTTCTGGATATAACACACTCGCCAAAGGCTTTCTCCAACATTTTCAACACTTCAGAGCAAGGAATTTCGTTCGCAACACAAAATTTCAAACAAACTCTTTGATCAATATTTTTTTCCATAGTAAAAATCGGGAGACACTATTGAAACAACTTATGTTTTCATCTCTTGTCAACAAACTAAATGACATATCGCGCTCAAACTTAGCATCATAACCCACTACAATGCTACCAACTTACGAATAACAAAAAAATTTAAAGATACAGTCCCGAAACTTATTTGACAGAATGTATAGTAGCTCATATCCGTGTAATTTGTCAGATTGACATTTTGTGAAAAAAAAAAAAATACCCAGCGAAGTATTGCACATTATAATTATAAGCGCATAAATTAAAGTTTTAACAGGATTTTCAATTTTGTTTTATTAATTAAATGAGTTATTACAACTTCACCTTGCTTTAAAATTAATTTCACTTGACATTTGTTTTGACATTCAGCAGAGACATTTCTCACAGAGATAAATTTTTGTGTTTTCCGGTGTAACACTGCCGATTTTTCAGATGTAGCACCAGGGTCATTTGACGTACACTTTTTCTAGCAGTTCTGGTCAAGGGAACAATTTCAGTGTAGCACTGCATGAAGGGTATAACATGACAGTCGGAGTGAACTTGGTTGAAATTTCTTTGACGTTTCTGGAAGTAATCACTTCAGATTTCCGAGAGTTCAGTGAAACTTTATAAAATTTAATGATTTTAATAAATATGATATAATTGAAATCGTGCTATTTCGGAAGCTTGAAGTGTATATGTAGTTTTACAGAGTTTAGTGTTTTGTGAAATTAAAGCTGTTAGCTTTTAATTTAACGTGATAAATTGTACGGTGCAATATTGCAGAAAAAATCGCCAAATTTCCGGCGGAAAACCGTTTTTAGGCAAGTGAATATATTCAAAAAATAATACCATCTTTTTTTATAATTATTCGTGAAATGTTTTTTTGTTTAATACATATATAAGAGAAACAGGGAAATTTACGAAAGTTTTAAGATCATGTGCGATTTCTTTATTCGATAAATGTCAGAATGTTTCTCCTTTTCAATGGCATCCCTATATTTCTTTCACCTAGAGAAGAAGGCGCAAACGGAAAACAGTTCCGCTTTAAAATGTCACGATCTCACTACTACCATTGCAAAACGAATACAAACACAGCACACTAATCCATTTCGCGAGTGGCTTAAGTTTTCACCCTATATGCCACTTCCTAATTATTTATTTATTCAATAGTTTCAATCAAAGCTATAAACAAATTTGAAATTTTCAGTTTTATCGAAAACGAAAAAATCATAGATGGTTTTCAGAATATGGAGAGATCCTCAAGAATGTTCTAGTGCACTGAGTAAGTTGCCTGGTAATAACGGTATTTAAACTCTATAAATGAAATTTCAAATTTCATGCCATAGTCACGAAACTGAGAAATTAATTTTTTGAGATGTAGCAATTTTTGAAGTAAGCTTCTTTCCAGGATTTCAGTTCATTCTTGAAAATTAAACGGGGAATATCTTATACATTGGTAAAGTAATTAGATGAGATATTTAAAGAATAACAGAATATAGGTTTGATTTTCCTGAGTTACATATGAGTACCTACGGCAGATGAAAATATCTAAAAAAGTAGGTTCGCGATTATGCAAGACGGCGACAAATAAATTCTAAATAGGCTAAATTAACATATAAATAATTGCTCATTTACTTATTTGCCCCCGACTATACGTTTTTGTCATCAATATCATATTTCAAGACGTCTCTGCTCTAAATTAATATTCATCTATTCAACTTGAAATTCCCCTCAAGAATTCACTGTTCCTTCTCGTCATCGTGGTTCGGCTTGAACATATTAACCGGCAACCGAAATGCTTCCTAATCGATCTACCGACATGAAATTGATGGAAGCACAAATAAAAACACCTCCAGTCGAAACAAATATAGTGTTAACCTATCATAATAAAAATATATCCATATAAATAAAATTAACCTAATACATTCTACCGGTATAGCAGTGCTGCCGTGCTAAGCATAAATGACGTAACTGACAATTTCATGAAATTTGAGTTAAAGCCAATTTGCATAGCTGTAAAATTTAGTCAACTGCCCGCAAGAACTAAAGATTTCTATTTCCACTAGAAAGTCCGTAAAATGAATGTAAAAAAGGTCGTATCTACAAAATCGCTTACTATACAAACGATAAAACTCGTATCCAAAATTCACAAAGCATAAAGGTCTTTTATGCATGGTCCAATTGCAGATAAGCCTTGTAGTAAATGTGAAAAAGAAAACGGATCCTGTCTTTCAAACCAAATAACAAATAAATGCATCACAATTGTTTGCTTGGAAACAACTTGTGGTATAGTGGCATGCAATTGATCTTTTGATCGTATAAAAGCGAGAGCAACCTAACAAAACTAATCATGTTTAATCACGTCGAAAAAGCAGACGATTTTAATAAGTTCATATATTATTACATTCAATTATTAGCTATTATAATTACTAAACTGGATAATTTTTGTGGAGATAAAAAACTAGTACTATTGGCGTTAAATACGGCATTGAATAAAAAAAGAAGGAATTGACAGACAAATTTGAGGAACGTTCTGGAAACGAAAGAAGAGATATGGATGGAGATCAAACCTACGACTCAAGTAATACTAAATAAGAGTGCGGAAATTCATTATATGAAGTGATAAGGATGAGTAAGGATAGTCAGGCTGATATGTAGGTTGATAATTTCGAAGTTGAACACGGTAGTGGAATTACAAGCAGATTGCAACCGGAAGAAAAAGGAGAAAATATTCAACTGACGAAAAAAGGGACACAACGGAAAAGACAAAAGTTTTCGGAAGGGTTAATACAGAGAAATATGAATAAAATTGTAGAAGTGCCAAAAAGCATAAACTAAAAGCACCTTGTGAAGAGACTTGCCAGAAAAGGTGCTTGTCTAAAATACAAAGGAACATGATCAACAAAGAATTTTGGAGAATGTCACCGAAAAATCGGAAATGGTATGTCTTCAAAAATACGGCGAAAGTTCCCGTTAAGAGAAGGACAACTGGTTCCTGTGATAGTAAAAGAAATAACACGATACAATATTATTTCTCAAATGATCGTGGTGAAAGAGTTATAGTGTGTAAATTATTTTTTCTTTCCACTCTTGGATACGGCCCGAGAAATGATAGTATGATACGAACAATCTTTTCTGAAAAATGTGGAATGCAACCGCCGGCAGAAAGATGTGGAAAATATAAAAGAAGATACAAAATAGATGAAAAGGCAATAGAAGCTCATATTGAAAGCTACCATCCTCAAATATCGCATTACAGAAGGGAACATACAGCGAACACTAGATATATCCCAATCGATGTTACCATAAAAGCAATGCATACAGATTTTATACAGAAGCATCGAATTGACTTATCGTACAGGAAGAAAGTCTCTGATATGAATATTTCCTTTGCTGCACTGGGAAATGAAGAGTGTTGGAATTGTGAAAAACGTTTGAAGCATGAAAAGTGTACAAATCATCTAAAAACAGAATTAGATATGACGTGTGAAGAGTGCAAAGAATGGAATACACATAATGCACGCTATACTAATGCAAGGAATGAATACGAAAAGGATAAACTTTCAGATGAACAATGTGGCAAGTTTTTTTCACCAGATCTGCAAAAAATAATTATGCTACCATGCTGTGACGTATTTAAGGAAATCCTTTTCATGCCCAGATTAATTGCTTATAATGAAAGCTTTGTGCCGTTGGAAAAAGAGAAGGAACCTCCCGTGGCCGCTATCTGGCACGAACCAAAAGAGGACACTATTTCAATATACTATGCTTTCTTTCTTCATAAGAGAGATGAAAATTCTATAACATTATGGTTAGACAATTGTTCAGCGCAAAATAAAAATTGGGCTATGTTTTCCTTTTTTGAAATTGCCTTGCAAAATCTGCAAATTAAATATTTTGAACCAAGCCACAGTTTTATGTCTGCAGACTCATTCCACCACAGAGTTGAGTGTTCGCTGCGCATGAAGAAAAAGGTATATGACTTTAAGGACTTCACCGAGTGTATTCATATATATTCATACATATATACTGATACTATATTACTGATTTTTATAATTGGGAAGATTCTGCTTCACAAACGAAGTTGAAGAAAATAGAGCCACGACCGTTTCTTAAAGACATGTGTCATTTGTCTTTTTCACGAGGAAAGAGAACTATGAGTTACAAAAATATTTTTGATGAAACTTTTAAGGAGATTAATTTTCTTATTGCAAAGGTATTTAAAAATGGGGTCGAAAAGCCGAAATCAAAGAAGAAATGCAAACGAATCTCGAAGAAGCGAAAACATGAAATTTTACGAAAATTGGGCCAAATACTTCCGAAAAGTCGATTACAATTTTGGAATGAAATAGCAATAGATAAAGATTAGAATAAGAAGAAAAAGTACCTATTTTTTCTTACTTGAAAAAAGTTTTTCATTTTGTAGTTGTTTGAAGAAAAGTTGTTTGTTTTTTTCTTTGGTGTAAAAATATTATTTTCATATTTAATAAAAACTGACCTACCTTGTACCTACAACTATTATGAAATAAATAATTTAAACTTTCAGATAATACATTCATGTAAGTTATAAACAATCAGTCGTTTATGTTTAGCTACACTATCACTACATCGTTCTTCATACAACGCAAAAACGGCGTATCTGCTAAAACTCGCGACCCAAAAAAGTTTTACAAAAACTTTGATTTGTTAAGAATTTTTTATGAAAATTCTGTGTGTGGCATTGAGATAAATATAAAATGTCAAATAACTCAAAACTTGTCTTCATACACTTGCGTCGTTTATGTTTAGCATGGCAGAGTGCTTGTAGGTCCCATGGAGTATTTTTTTTTCAATTGCATCCCTTAGGTCGCGTTCATATTGGCAAGCGGTGAGCGGTGAGGATGAGCTATGAGATGTAAAACATCGCTTAGCCAGGCCGTCGCTATGAAAGTCTTTACATTGAAGAGCGTTGAGCGGTGAGCGTTGAGCTGTGTCGCCGTGCGGTGTTTTCACAGCTCAGCTGTACTGAGCGGTGGCTGTGCGCGTTGCCCTTTTCCTCTGGACTTGAAGTTTGTCTCTTTTTTTCTGCAGGCGATTTGTAAGTTTTATTAAAATATAATCGAAAGTTTTAATTGATATTCGTACAAATTCAAAAAATTGCTCAGAGTTTCTGGGAAGATCTTCATATAATATGTTAAATTCACGACTCCAACCGGTTTTTATTTATTTTAAAAATTGTTAGTCTTTTCCGTTTTCTTGCTAAAATCAATCTCTTTAACCGTAACTTATCGAGTAATACCATTTTTCTCACAAGCCTTGACCCCATTATGCACTAAAAGTTACAATGCAACTAAAATCTAAAGCGGATCAATGTGAAAGCTTTGCCGCGTATCGTGCACTGCTCCACGCTCACTGCTCGCCAATCTGTAGCGCGGCTAAATTTAACTACTTTCCAGCTCCTTGGTAGCTAAACTCATATTTTTTTTCGTAGCTAAATGATAGATAAACAGTTATACATGTATTGCCACCATATAAATCACACTTACTTTTTATAAAAGGTATTTATATGGGCAATTGGTGTGACCTCCATCATTGAACTTCTATGGTAGGCGATCAGAGATAACCATACCGATGAGACCTCTCTGATCGCTGGGTCGAAAATGAATATACTCTTCTAGGTGTTATCAATTAATAATCTTTCAGTTAAATAAATAATGTTATATTAACCAAAAAATTTATTTCATTGTAAAGAACCTATATTTATGAAAATCAAAATAAAAGAGCTTTAAGTAGGGCTGCCATCCGTCCGAGTTTCCCCGGATTCGTCCTAGTTTAGTGGTCATCTTATTATCTTATCATATTATTTTCAACTATTATCGCATATTTTATTATGATCTTCGTCTATCTTATTGCTAGTATCCCAAAGATCTGATCTGTGCCGTATCTTCTCTATACTCACATCAATTTAACTATTCATGATTTAAAAGTCTTGCACGGTATCACAAACACTACGCTTCTAATTGCAAATGACGCGCGACCATTTGGCAGCTCGTGTGGCAATGCAGAAGCCTAACAGAAGTCCTTATGACGCTCTACAGTTCCCGTGTCTTGAGGGGAGAGCGCTAGATCAAATTGGTTCGCGCGACCACTGCGCGACTTTTTGGTTGCGGGTAGCTCATGTGTACAGCTCCATTATAAGTACCTACTCTAATGGGAGCGCGACATAAGGCCTCGTGTGTCACTGCCCTTGAAAAAGAGAAATATCGGAACTTTTACCGAGCAGGAGAAATGTGAGCGTAAACATTTTATTAAAGACATGCTGTTCCACAGGGTAGAGCAAGCTTACAAAAAGTTTTACTGGATATTTTGCATACTGAGAATACTCGATAGACTGTAATTGAAAATACTGTTTTATTTGTATAAAAAAGAATACCGAAATTGATCACAAATAATTGATAGATAACTGGCTGATTTTATAAACTTTCAGCCAAAAGCTAAGCGCGTCTTGGGCGCAAACCAACTTTGGCTTAATTTTTTAAAAACATCGAATGATCCTTTGTGCACCGGGTTATTCAAGATTTCACAGTATTTCTTAGCATACTACCTCTTAATACCAACGTAGAGAGAATGTTCTCACTAATTTCTCAACAGTGGACGAAAGAAAGAAGCTCACTGGATACATAAACGGTTTATAAGTAAAGAAAGACACAATACAACAATTTGAACCCATTTCATTAGTAACATTATCTGGGAAGAATGTCCGGGTTTCATGCTAACAAATACGGGGCTTTCGAACTTGTTGTCCTAGTTTCATAATTTTAGAGATGTCAGCCCTAGCTTTAAGTAACTCAGACGGGTTAAATCCAAAGATGTCATATCCAAATAAGTCAAATAAGTAATAATTAGTTAAGATCTTTCAACAGTTCTGTAACATCTACATACCTAGGTATGCAGTACTTACTAATTTCATAAGTCTGTAAAGTACCAATTTTTTTAACAACAAGATTAGGAATTTCATATTCACCACAACGTTTACCATTCTTTTAAAACCCAAATCAAATCGAAAGAATTGAATCTAAGGTTTAATTTAATTTTGTTACGAATTTGTTTTTAAAAATATTCATGACGGTAAATATTCTTTCAATATCATCATTGGAATTAGGTAAAGAGAACGATTTAATAGCAAACTGACACAATTCTTTAAATGGATTGTTTCTATCCAGTATCACACTGTATCTAAAAATTTCCGACCACAGATTTACCCTGGTAGACATATCATGATGAGCTCATCAATGAGCTCCTCATGAGCAATCAGATGAACGTACTAATGAAATTTGTTCGCGTTTAAATCAAATCCGGGAAAAAACTCATTTATTTACTTAATCACAGTTTGTGTGCATGAGAATTGCATCTCTTTCATTTATTTATCTTTTGTGCATTTTACAATATTAGATGAGCACTTCAATGAGTACATAATGAGCTTTGCGATGAGCTTATTAATGAGTATGTCAATGAGTGTCACGATGAACTTATTAATGAGCGTAGCACTGAGTGTCACGATAATTTTATTAAGGAGCATGTGACTGAGTATCATGATGATTTCATATTTTTTTCTGAATTCTAACTATAAGACGCTGAGGCGTAAGGATTTGGGCATAACGTCTTGTTCAGCATACCGGCGACAGTCTTTCCGCGGAAAACAAATCAAAAAATTAATTTAAAATAAATAATTTAAAAACTAAAATAAATAAATCACAAAAATTAATTCAAATTTTCCTAGTAGAAATGTCATCTGACATTGATATTGTAAAAAAAAACGTTAATATTTCAAAAGTTTGAAAAATAAATCGTAAAACTTGCAAAAAAAATAATTAAGTTTGTAAAAAAAATCGTTAGTTTGTAAAAAGTCGTTGAGATTGAAAGAGGTTGGAGAAATAAATCGTATAAATTGTAAAAAATCGTTAAAGTTGCCAAATGTTCGAGGAATAAATCACTAAGATTGTAAAAGAATTGGTAATATTGAAAAAAAAAAATCGTTAGGATTTCAAAAGTTTGAGAAATAAATCGTAAAAATGGCAAAAAAAGACGTTAAGTTTGCAAAACTTTCGAGAAATAAATCACTAAGATTGTAAAAAAATTGTTAATATAGTAAAAAAATCCTTGATATTTCAAAAGTTCGAAAAATAAATCGTAAAAGTTGGACAAAAAATCGCTAAGTTTACAAAAAGTTCGAAAAATTAATCGTTAAGATTGTAAAAAGTTATTAGTTTGTACAAATTCGTTAAGGTTGCAAAACTTTCGAGGTATAAATCATTAAGAATGTTAAAAAATTGTTAATATTGTAAAAAAATCGTTAGGATTTCAAAAGTTTGAGAAATGATGACAATAATAAATATTTATTTATTGGTGGTTTAGTATATAGGGAGCCGTTTCATGCTATCCAATGAGCCCTTCGATGAGATTTAATGAATGCTCATTATGAAGCTCATCGGGCCTTGATTTTCTATATGTTTCTTTATTAACTGCAAACACCTTGATAGTTTTCAGTCAAATTAGTATTGGTTTACATAAAAACTGCCCCTTGCGGGGCAGGAGACAAGGTAAAACTGTGAGCAATCTCTAGTAGGGTATAGTTTCGTATTTCTGTAGCAATACAGCAAGCAAACACAAGTAAATTACAACCCGGGTAGCCATGTAATGTCATCACAAAACAATGTCGAAATTTCGTCACAAAACTTAGGAAATTATTGTGAAAACAAAATGTCACACAATAAGTTGACATTTATATTGTGCTGTCATACCATTTTTTTATGGAGAAAAATGTCACAAGAAATTGTGAACAAAATTTGACAAAATTAAGTTAATGACTAATATTTTGTTAGAATAACGTGCGATTGATTATACGAATTTGTCTTTTATAGTCTAAGAGCTAGCAACGTTTTCGATAAATGACTTTAGTTCGCCTAGTTTTTTGATATGCCTTTCCTTACAGCATATCAATACTCATGCGGTCCATCTGGCTGGTGAGACGCGTTGTGTTTACTTGTGCGCATTCCGTTTCACAGGTAAAAAAAAGCAGTTTTCAAAATCATTTTTTTCATCTGTTTTCATAAGCATCGGACAACATAAATTCACTATTCCCAGACAATTACCTCGTTGCTAGCACCGTGCCAGACGTTTTTTTTTTTTTTTGCATTAAAAAAACATTTGTTTTTTGCATTAAAAAAACAAAATATTTTATTACGGCTGTAATTTTTATACGAGCTAGTTTAATTATCGAAGCACATGAAATTAATTTGCCAGGCGATAACTCGGTTGCTCATTAGGTACCGGACCAATTTGAGCATGGTAAAGCGGTTTTTTTTCTCACGATGATGTTTTGAGAATATTTCATGAACCCAGCACAATTTTGTCCTATTCTTTTTTTGTAGAGAATTTCAAGAGTTACAGAAAAGCTTCCGGGCAAAATTGAGATATCTGGCTCAAATTTGAGGATATTCTTGATAAAATACTGGAAGAAAAAATCCTCTATTATTCACATCCGCTATTGAATTAGAACTTGGATAGATTTCCATGGAAAAATTAATAAAAACAATTATTTGGAATGTAAAAAATGACAAGTTTTACTTTGAATATATTGACTTCTGTAGATGTAAGAGATTTAGAGTGAGCATTTCTCCAAAATGTAGTCAGGTATTGGACTCTCAATAAATGCTGCCGTAATTCAGCTCTGCACGGTGGTAAGCTTGATGGATTGAAATTTCTGCATATTTAACTTTCTTCTGCATTTAACTTCCACTGAAATTTTTCACTGATACGTATTAGAAAATAAATGAAATCTGACATCGTTGACGTTGTTAATCTGCCGAACTGCCGAAACAAATCATTCCAAGGTAACAAATGCACTCTTCAGTATTTTTTCATAATCGGTGGCAATATTTTGAAATGCAAGCTGATAATCTTCCGCGTCTTCTAATAATTTGAAAGGCCTCAATTTCCCTATATGAAAAAAAGCTTGAGTGTAATCACAGCATGTTATGGCCTAGAATCCTCTAGATATAGATGGAAGAACCCAGTGTTTTGGACAATTCATTGCCGTTGATGCAGCATTCATGATTATCCACCCCCATGTTGATCCAAAATTTTAAGGAAGCGTCGATATCAATTTGGCAAATATGGTAGATAATCCTCGAATCTGCTTCTTTATGTTCTTCACATGATAATGACTATTCCGTCGCTTTAATGACTCTATTATTTTCAACCCGATAAAAGAAGCATTTGTTGAATTTTAAGTGAATTATTTTATCACCAATAAAAGACGCCATATCATCAGTCCAGTGGTTGATAAAAAATTTAACTAATGCTTCCTTGTACTCAACATTTTTCAGTTGAGCAGTAAAATTATGAGGACGAATTTGATTTAGTCATATTGAAACCTCGCTAGCCGATTCATCTCGACGTTTACGTTCACTATCTTTGATTGATGGTGTAAAATATCAACGCCAGTTTCTTTCAGTGGAGATACAATTTACTTTTAAAGCTTTTCCAAATTTTCCGTTTAAAATTTCATTGCATAATTATGTATAGCCGCTACATTTACTCCCATGCAAGCAGGCTTGCTCGGGAGAGATATTTCTTTGCTTTTTTTACCTCTTCCCTAGATAACCGGCTTGCATACTGCATCAAGAGTACTAATGTGGGATGGCACATTCCCTATCACACTCGAATCGATCTGGCTATTGATAATCAACCGAATTATCGCCTGGAAAATTAATTTCATGTGCTTCGATAATTAAACTAGCTCGTATGAAAATTACAGCCATAATAAAATATTTTGTTTTTTTAATGAAAAAAAAAAAAACACGTCTGGCACGGTGCTAGCAACGAGGTAATTGTCTGGGAATAGTGAATTTATATTGTCCGATGCTTATGAAAACAGATGAAAAAAACAAAAATTGAACTAAAATGATTTTGAAAACTGCTTTTTTTACCTGTAAAACGGATTGCGCACAAGTAAACGCAACGCGTCTCACCAGCCAGATGGACCGCATGCCTATTGAGATAGTGAAAGAGGGGTGATAGCAAAGTATCAGCCGAACTAAAGTTCCTTTTTTCGAGACGTTGCGAGCTCTCGGACTATTAGTTGGAGCAAGGAAGGAAAGACCTCGGGCTTGCCAACAATTGAATTTTCGTAGAGCAGTAACTTATGCAGTTAACTAGTAGGTATTCGTACAAAATTGACATCTCTAATAAATACTGATGCATAAAACTTTTCAGTAGCTACATTTCCTGTAGCGTCCTGTGGATAATATATGGATTCACTGCATAGAGAGAAAAAACTACGCCCATTTCATACTATATAAGATGCCGATTGACTTATGAAATCCACTCGATGTAATCCATACATGATGTACGTGGTAAGAAATCCACTAATTGATTAAATAAAAAATCTTTTTTCGAAAATTTGTGTATTTTTTTAAAACTTCGGTTTTGAATACCACTATTTATTATAGTTTGATAAACTTGCAACATTCAAATGACATATATATGTGAACCAGCTGTTACAAATGCCAACATTAAGGTATCACAAATATAAGTGGGTCAATTGTCACAGAATTTATCAATATTATTGGGACAATATTAAATATTGTTAATGTGACATATAATGTGACAAATGGCGTCAACCCTGACCACAGTTTCATATTTGTCACATAATTTTGTCGACAAATGACAACAATTTGTCGTTGTTTTGTCGCTTATATGTCATATCTGGCTACCAGTGAACAGTGTCAATACAATCAGTGGCAAAAGTAAATCTTTTAGCAGCTTAGATTTGGAGTATAGGTCAGCATACTTTTTCTTTTCGCACAATTTGGTAAAAAATGTACCTTCGTGGTAGCTAGATTTAGCTACGAAGTAGCTAAATTGGAAGCACTCTCCCTTAGGCTTAGAACAATTACTTATTGAGTGTAGCTATTATAAGTGGCGAACAAGAAACAGCGACGTGTGACGTCTAAGGTATATCCAATACATGTTCGAATATTGTTCGATTGTTGGTGGATGCAAAAATGAAAGCATTTTCTCTGTCCTACAAGCATTGGGCAGGTCGCACACCGAAATGATAAATATCATAAGGAGATTTATGTCACAAAGTGACATTTATCACAAAGAGACTGAATTCGAATTATATTATGTAAAATTCATTGAAATATCTCTTGTACTCGCATACGAAAGAGTCAGAGACAAATATCATACAGAGAATATCTTCAAGAGACACTAGCAGTGTATCTCTTGGCGTAATGCACTAGAAGACTTTTAATATAAGCCTTATAGAAGCAATTGAAAGACACAGTTGTTTACGGTATTTTAATTTATCAGACTACAGCAAAAGAGAAAAGACTGAGAAAGCTTGGAGTGAATTAGCAAAAGAGATGTCAGATACAGATACGTAAATTTTTTCATTTTTTATTTTAAGCTTTAATTGACTAAAAAACAAAATAACCATTGTCGAAAAATTAGTTGTGTGATTCGATCTGTCATAATTAGGCGTACTTCCATTGAATTGGTATTAAGCCTTCTGGAGTTATAAAATAGTCGGCTAAATAAACCCTCAGCTTCATAGCCCGGTTTTTTTTATTGATATCCATCATTAGCGTCATTTAAATCAGGGACTTCACTCTGGTACGGAAATTTATTTGGCGTTGTGAGTACTCCTTCACGTAATCGAATGAAATTGGGTAAAACGCAGGCCGGTTTTATTATATTACATATTGAACCTTCATCACAACATATTGCAGTCTCAAATACTCAAAACTTAGACGACAGCATACCAAATGCATATTCCACTGATTTCCGCGCACGCGAAAGTCGGTAATTAAATATTCTTCTTTTTCCATTCAAAACCTTTTTAGGGTATGGACGCATCAAAAATGGTAATAATGGGGAGACTTCATCCTCAGCGAAATAATATGGAAAAAAAGAATGCTTTTTATCTGACGGTACGATTGAAGCTCCTGGTAATTCTAATTCTTTTTTGTTCAACAATTTACCAACTTGAGCATTCCTGAATGCCGCCCCATCACAGTTTCGTCCTAAAGTACCAACCTCAATTATAGTAAAAACTCTATTAGCATCAGCGCAAGCCATAAGCACAACTGAGAAAAAGCCTTTATAATTGGAATTGCTAGATCCTGTGTTAGGAAATTTTTTCACTCGAACATGTTTGCCATCAATAGAAGAAACGCAGTTCAGTAGATTCCATAGCTCTTGATATCGTCGAGCATTTTGCTTCCATATTTTTTCTGTTGGTCTAGGCATGTAAAGTGGTTGGAGGATTTCCCATATTGCCTTACAAGTTTCTTTAACGATTAAGGCAATCGTATTATTTCTTCTATAGAATTGGAAAGATAAACTTCGAAAACTACATCCTGTTGCCAGATATCTGAAATACAAACAAAACTCTTATTTTTGTTTTTTTCTAGTTTCAAATTGTCAAAGCCGTTGGAAATCAATTCGCCAGCGTTTTCAAGAACAATGGAAATAACTTAATTCAAAATTCCGTAGAAAAAGATAAAGAAAATTATGGCCAAAAGGAAAGCTCAAATAAATTTCGCACTAACAAACGTAGGGTGGATAAAAACAGCGAAATTGATGCTGCATTTCTTGATTGGGTCCAAGTAAAAAAAGCTAAGCTTAATAATTCTAACCCGAATATACTATTTAGGACAAAAGTCATGAAGTTGATAGACGACATTTTGGAAAATGCGAACAATCCGCAGACGAGAACTTATTCGATGTTGGAAAATTTATCTTCGTCTTCTTTTGAACTTGGATCTTACTCATCAATTCAGTCTCCTGATGTAAGTGGAATGACTAGTGACCATCATATTTACATTTACATTGTAGTGTAACTGCAACAACTCCTTTCATTTCAGTAATTGAAGGACCCCAGTTTGCCGACAATTAAACTCATTAAACGGATACTTTTTTTAGGACTTACCTTAGACATATTAATAACCGTTCCTCTGGCTGAATTGACAACCGATAATTTGTGTCTTTTTTTGTTGAATTTTTTCACAAATAAGCTTGAGTAAATCAAAAAAGTTATTTTTATTTAGCCTATAGTAAAGTTTGAATTTTTTGGCATCTAATTTGAGTTCTCTAACTCTCTAACTATATTGGGAAGTCGTAATCACTGCTTGATTCTATTTTGTACTATGAATATTGGTACTGGTCTATAAAATGCATTCCAAATAAAAATCTCCTCAATGTGCGGACGCTTACCGCCAGAAGATTTATATATCTTTGAAACATAAATCTCTTTGTGATATTTATCATCTCGGTGTGTGACCGGCCTTAGTGTCGCTTGTGATATCATAGACAGAGCCCAGATGTGTTCGAATGTTATACTTTTCATTGCATGTTGTTCAGTTGCCCTGTTTTGGATTGATTTATTCAAATTGAGGTAATTTTATTATTACTTCTCCTTGATAGTTTACAGCGAAGGACGACTAAAAAGCCTTTAGGGAAAATATTTTTGATGAATATTTTGAAAATATTTTTTGTCGTAATTTTTTATTTCATTTTATTTTTATTTGTTTTAATTCAATAAATTAGAAATCCTAAAGGAAGCAATACTTCTTTTGCTACCAAAGACGCCACGCCACTCCTACAACTTAAGTATTTTCCAAAATAATTAAAGTCAAATAACTAATTGCGATTAGAAATGGCAACTAATTATCACTTAAATTTGCATTAATCACTGTATTCTTCTTCCAAATAAATTTAAAGTACAATCAACTAATCGTGATTTGTCGATTTAACTAATATTTTTATTTTTCATTGTACGCAGTTCGAGCGAAACGAAATTTTTTTATGCTCAACAAATTGTGTAAGCGAAATAATTGTGTAAAATTTCTTTAATTTTCATACATATAGTTGGGAAGTTACAAACTGACCTATAAAACTATACCAATTAACTTTAAGATTAACCGAAAAAATATGATACAGGTCCAAAAATGCCGTCTTCGTCTTTTTAAAACACATTGTTGTGGCAAAGTCCGCTGGTACACGGAAGCAAGAGCATGGCAGGTGTACCGGTAGTAAAGTAGCAAGCAATAGCGGAACACATTACTTCGCACAGTAAGGTGTCCGCTTATTGCTAAATAATGTGATGATTGTTTTCATTACAGCGGCAGTGACTAAACATGCTACTTCGCATAGAGCACGGTCATTGCCCGTTTTGTTTACAACAGCATAGCTGCTTGCTATCGGTGACATTGGCCAGTAGTTTTCGTCATCGGTTGTAGAATATTACCGCATCATAATTGAGGGTCATGTTCTACTTCCGACTTCCGTGTGCAAGTTTTCGAGGTGCGCAACTGAATTGGTGTGGTCAGTTCGGGATACAATTAAACAGCGTTGGGTCGGTGGTAATAGTTAGATTAAGTTAAAAGTTAAAGTTAAGTTGGTAAGATCTGTGAATAAAATAAAAGTAGTGCATTTGTTGAAAACGGAGTGTTTGTATTGCCAAGGGACACGACAACATATTAAATAAGTAATCTCATGATATGAAGCAAATACTAAGATTGGTAGTAGTCTTCTACATTTTGACAAAAAGAAATTTAATTTAATTTAAGACGCTTTCTATCTTATTCCAGAAATGTTTTAATAACTGCATTATAAGCATTCGTAAGCTGATTTATACCTTATTAAAATTCACATAAACTAACATTGCTTGTTTCAGGATCGAAATTTCCAGCAAGATAAGTAGTAGTCATTTAATAAATGCTTGAAATAAAAAGGTATTTCAGAAAAACTTAAGCAATTACCTACATATATTTAACAACTCGTTATCTACTTTATTATAAAAGCTTATATTCAATTCACCCTTATACGACATAATTCTTTGCGTTTCTTTAAAAAAAAAAAATAAAAAAGCATCCATTTCCGATTCTTACACTCCAAATGGCAATTTGACCAGCTTACTATGTAATATTTCTATAACAAAAATCCTCAATCCCATAAAATATTTTCCAGCTATTTCCACATATAACATAGAGGGTAGGTATATAAATACGTGCTCATACAGAAGATGAAGCACACAAGGATTGAAATAAGTGTCCTTATGGTCAGAACTAAGTATGTCTTACTGACATGTACAAGATTTCACACTTTTCCTTTTAGGTCAAGCTAGGGCACGAAAGTAATGCTAGGCTATTTGGGCTTAATCGCGAACAGAATAATAATACACTTGAATCTTTCATATTTTTACCTATTACCACTTACCGTTGAACTTTATCTAATTCATACGCAGTTCTGAGAAACTCCACCAATAAATGTTTCGTGAAATTTATTGTGCGTAAAATTCTTCACGAGTGACTGAAGTCGTATTGTGATAAATTATATTTTTATTGTAATTTCAAGTTTCACTAGGATGAAGTCTTTCTTATTCGCATCCAGCCCGTTCTTAACCTGTTGAACCCTTTTGCACACCATTCCGTTCTTTTCAATTGAAAGTCTGCACCCTTCGCCATATATTGTAGTTCGACCCTTGCAAATTGTACAATCTGAGAGAAATATATGATTGTGGCGCATCATAAAGGGAGCAATCAAAGTGCAAGAAATTTCCGCTTTTACTTGAAACACTCCGACGATAAATTCGGTTTAAAAGTGATAAATCTTAGCCCACAGGAAAAGTTAAATAGAAAATTTCTGGGTTAGGTTTGGTTGACAATAATAGAAACGTATCTTAAATTCAGCATGTAACAATATTCTTGGTATACCTATACATATAAACAATATGTATATATATAGAATTTCTGGAACAAAATTATCATGTTTTCTTAGATATATCCTTATATATTTAATATGCTATGAAGAAAATAATTTTTATACCCTAGATGATGAAATCATAGGGCATACTAAGTTTGTCATTCCGTTTGAAATGCATAGAAATAATTATGGTAGAGCAAAATAATTGGACACTCACGCATAATATTAAAATTTATTTTAATTTTTTCACGTCCGCCTGTCTGTCTGTCCATTTGTCCATCCGTAAATTTAAGTTCGAAAATGGGATAATTCGGGCACTTTCTTCGTAGGATTTCCATACAAAAATTTCGTTTTTCACTATATATTCGGGCACTGCCTGGGAACACGTTGACGTAGAAAGCTATAAAAATGATCAGTCCTAAACGGTGGAGTTTTTTCACCACTACGACGGTTCTTAGTTTTGGCTGAGCTATTAAACTTATTCAAAGCGACGAACTTTAAGGCACAGGGATACGCTAATGACATTATCGTTTGTGTTAAAGGGAAATTTGAATCATGTTTACACAAGCTTATGCAAGCTACTGAGTCACTGGATGGTGCCATACTATGGGACTATTAATAAACCCAGGCGAGACAGTGTTAATCCCTTTCACCAGAAATACAGTTTCCAGGTCCCAGCTCCTAAGTTTAATTAAATTACACTAGAATATTCCAAATAAGTAAGATATTTAGGAGTAATCCTGGATATCAAGCTTACTTGGAATTTCCACCTTAAAATGATAACCAACATAGCTATTTGGGCATATGGATAATTTCAAAGGTCTTTTGACAAAAAGTGAGGTCTAAATCATAAATTGTCCTTATGGATCTTACAGGGCATAATTAGACCCATGCTTTCTTATGAGGTAATCTGGTGGCTTAAAGCAATGCAGACAGACACCAAGAGAACTCTTGATAAGGTGCAATGAATAGCGTATCTAGGCGCCAATGACTCCATCACATAATATATACATATGTCCTCAACGAGGACTTGAAGCCATTCTTGGCTTACAACGACTCTAACCCTTTATTTAGAGGGAAGCTAGCTAACATCTGTAAAAACTCCCTGTATGAGGCAGGCGAAGGAAATCTTCCTCATTTTCTTTACAGACAGGCGCACAGTCCCCCAGACTGTTTGCTAATGCAGTCAGTGGACATGGCTCCTTCCGCTATTTTGTGAAGAAAATAGCCACATTCGAAGAGGAAGCTGAGGTGTACAAAGTAATCCAAGCGGAATACTCGAGATCATAAAAAGGCTTCACTTTGACGTTTTCGCAGGGTCCTAGCGGCCTAGTCGCCCTTCTTTTTAAGGCAAGGGACAAGAGGCCAAAGCAGCCCATTTTGGTGAGGAAGATCTTTCCGTTCATCTACAGATACGAAGGCAGACCCTAGAGTATCCAGCCTGCTCCGGGCGAAAGCCGGAGAAGCACACAGAAGCTGTACTAAAAGTATGCATTGAGTATAAAAACAAAAGATAAAACACGGTACTTAACAAAAAAAAACCTTTTCATCTTTTGACACTGTTGTCCCTTGATTTGATATGGGTTATCTCAGGCTGTCCTCCCTTTCTCTTTAGATGAGCGTGAAGCGAGCTGTAGTCGGTGATGATGCCGACTACAGTTCTACATTGTTTCCTTCTTTTCTCATGGGGCGAAAATCAGAGATATGGATATTGGGCCCATTAAGAAACAGTTTTGTTCATCTGCAAGTACTCAGGTTGTTCCATCTCTGTTGATGCTTCCGATGAACATCCGCTTTGAGGAGAGACCCGATACTCGAGGGGGCGATGCGCACGGCGTGTTCCAGTGCGAAGAACGGGGAATCTGAGCCAGCCCTGGTTAAAAGATAGGCCCTTTTATTCTTTATGATCTCTGTGACACCAGGAACCCATTGAAGTGACACCTTGTTGTAAATACACAACTTATCCACGCACGACCTGCTATCTCCCAGTAACTTAGATGTTATCTGAGGGCCAATCAGAGCCATCAAGGCTGCCTAACTATCCGAAAGGTTATCAATGTCTTTACTCTTAATTTGCATATCAAGGGCTATTTTCGCTACCATGACGATGGCAAAAACTTCAGCCTGAAAGACAGCGGTGTATCTCCATCTCAATGTCAGGTTCAGGAAAGTAAACGGTCGCAACTTGCCAGCAGTAGACCAATCACCACCAGTGCAGAGAGGTAGAAGATAATCGCCATACAGCTGCAGGTCTTTTTCAAGCCTACAGTCTGGAAAATGCGTCAAGAGAAGAAGACTACAGGCTTCTTCCTTTTATCCCGTAAAAGAGCCATCTGGCCTTCTCAGAACACTCAGCTTGGCCGACAGGTCATCCCTAAGAGCCCTGAACAGCCTAACAGGTTTACGATAGCCGTCAAGCTCCTCGCAGAAATCTACAAAAAGGCCCTGTCTTTTTGATTTTCTGACAAACCGCTTGTAGTTACTCTGTATCTCGCGATAGATCCGCCAGTCCTCCTCCGAACCAGTCTTCCTGGCCTTATTAAAAAACCTTCTGGTGGCCTTACGGAGTTTACTAAGACTGCCGTTCCACCACGATATAAGCTTCCTTCCTATGTCCGTGCTAATGGGACAGGAATCTTCCAAAGTCCAGTCACTGAAGCTTTCCTACTGCCTTCTTTAAGGCGGCAATTGTTCTGCTCTATGAGAACACTCAAGAAAAATATAAGTAAGGATGGGGACTGTAAATGATAACGCCAATAAATATATAAAGTTAATGGTTTATTTCACAATACGTCAAAGTTAATACACTATTCCAAATTGAAAGGGAAATATATTTCAGAGATTACACATTCACGAATATAACTTAAGATACTTATAATGATAGTCGACATTACTTAATAACTAAAAAGCTCACTTATGTATCAACTTAAATAAAACAAATTATGATAACTTCAAAAGGAATCCACTTTTCCGAAGTGGCACCAATATATATATATATATATGTATAAATATAATTACTAAATATGATTAGATATGTATTAAACGGTTAATCAAAGCGCACTCACCAATCTAAAATATGGAATCGACTTTATGGTGTTGGCAAATAAATAGTTAGTGATTATATTATTCTAGACCTGCCACGGAACAAGATGCTTTGTTTCAGTCGAGACCCAAAACCAAGTTTATGTGTTAGTACTCATCTGGTTCTAGTCGTTGCCCGGAACAAGATACTTTACTTCAGTCGAGACCCAAAGCAAAGTTGAATTTTGATTAGTAGACTTCTTGTTCTAGTCGTTCCCCGGCACAAGATACTTCAATTCAGTCCAAAGCAAAGTTGTATTAGTAGTATTTATTCCAGTCGAAACCCAGAATTAATATCTTTATCTCAGTCGATACCCAAGATAAACTGAGTTTGTTAGTAAGATGTGTTCCAGCCGAGACCCAGAATAAATATCTTTATCTCAGTCGTTACCCAAAATAAAGTTATTACGCTAATAATCTTTATTCTAGTCGTTACCCACAATAACGTAAATTTGTTAATAATTCTATGTTGTTACCACTAGCCGCCAAGTCGATTCCGATGTATTTTCACTACGTGCTGGATGCAAACAGAGATCGATTCAAGTTGGCCTGCAACTTATATTTCCTCTGAATTACGCACGGCACCAACAAATTATTACAAAATGCTCACGGAACCAATTAGTTATTTTACATTGCACGTAGCAACCAAAGCACGTTGATCTCAGCAGCTGTGCGTAGGTAGCAACAGAAAATTCCGTTGACTTTAGCAGTAGTGCGTAGGTCAGAAGATTACATTGACCCTAGCAGCTGTGCATAGCAACTGGAATTCTGAGTATTTGTGTTGCCGTTCCTGATTTCGTCTAGGTAAAGTTATTATAACTTACGATTGGATATCTATTGCAATATTGCTTAATTTGCTACTTTAAAAGATACATTTGACTGAAGAGAGACTTAATCTAAGTTCATCGATGACAAATTAATTGCCTTTTATTGGATTGTGTCCCGGTTTGATTTATATGGAATGTACCCATAATGTCTCGAATGTTGTCTCCATTAAAAACTGCCTTATCGACGTGCTTGTAGGTAGGTGTACATAGTTTCATTTCCAACCTAGTTTCAATAATTAGAAATACTTGGAATTAAAGTCTTTTGAACGCTTTTGCTTACAGGTGGCTTTTTAATGTTGGTTTCAACAGCAATACTCCTGATTCTTCCAGCCGGAGCGACGAGCGTGAAAACTAGTTCCCTATGGTATATTTCCCAATCAGTCCGCTTTGGATTTCTGTAGAGTTCAACCTCAATGAGGTCAGCATCCATACAGAATTCAATGTAGCGGTGATCAGAGAGAGACTCCTCTCGCGATACCCTGCAGACGGGAAATAGGTGAAAAGCGTCAAAGGACGCAAAAGTCACATCAATGACTTCTTATCTTCGGCTGGTAGCAACGGTTGGTTCGTTGGCCTGTTTAAACAGAACCACGTCCGGTGAAGTTATGAATTCAGTTGCTCACTCCAATAGTTAGCTGCCCCAGACAATGTGATGAGCGTTGGCATCACAACCAACCAAGACACCAAGCCGATTCGACCTCGCATACCCAACCGCTCGCTTTACTCCCTCAGTAATAGGGGGAGCAGCGGGGTCATAGGGGAAATATGCTGAGACAATAAGGAGTTTCCTACTAACTCCATCTTTCTTGAAAGAAAGTTTGACCCATGTAGTGTCCCTGTTACACAGATGAGGCAACAAGGTCATCACAACTTTTTTTGTCGCAACAACACATGCCCAAGGAGTGGAATACGCTCTTGCGATTCTGATAGACCATGGATATGCACTTTCCAGACACAAGGCTCCTGCACAAGCCCCACCTCTTACTGTTGAGATTTTATACTCAAGTCAGCAAGGCAGTGTCCTAGCAGAGCAGGCACCGCCTTGGTATGCTACAGATTAATCTGGGTTAAGAGAAGTCCCGTCATGGATTACTTCTCTGCGCAAGCCTTCCTCGCAGTACTCACGAGGATTTCTACCACTTTCTACTACCTTCCTAGTTGGACCCGATCGCAATCTTCAGCGCCTTTCGCCACTGTTGTCTCAACTCCAGCTAGCGTACCCGTGCTGAAATGACCCGATTCATGAGGAGCATTTGCGATCTCCACCCCGCCCTCATCAGTGGAGCAGCCCAGCAAGAGGAGATTTTCCAGAGATGTCGAGATCTCAGATATTAAGTCCCCTGATTCGTCAGACACCCGTGAAACTTTTATACACATTGTAGTGATATTATTTCTTAAAGTATCCGTATATATTTTTCCACGAGTTCTGCGAGAAAAACAGTCACCTGCGGCAGTGCTCCGCATTACTGCAGGCAAGCTAATGAAAACTGGTGGTCGCCTGGTATCCAGAGTTCGCATACTAGCAACTAAGCACCCCCTCAGTCACACAACCCTCGGGGTATGCTGTTCCACCTTGGCTTGGGATAGGAACAGCTTTTAGCCCACTAATCAGTGTCAAGCCGACTGAACAGTGGTTACTATCTCGCACTTCGTGGATGTAGCTGAACCCAAGGCTAACACCTTCACTTCATCCACCTCTGGGCTGACAGAATAGTAGGATCCGTTACTCATAGAGAGGATAGCTTGATAGCTTTGTCTGATGTCAACTGAAAACTCGTAACTCTTAACCCAACCTAACCTAAATAGGGTCGTTATCTTCAACTATATCAACTATCTTTTCTCTGAAAGCGTTTTTCTAAAAATTTTAATTTTAGTTCGATTTTTCTACCTTAGGCTAGAATATTATTTCTATTATTAAGTTTTTCCTATTTTGTTATTATTTTGAAGAGACAAACAGTTATAATGTGTTATTAAACTGGAGTTTCACTTATTTGTTCGTGAACGTTTCTTTAATTTTTTGTAACTTTATTTTTGTTTTATATTCCGCCAATCTTAGGTGAAATTGAAGAAAAATTTACGCCTTTTGTATATTGTTTACGAAGAAATGATCTAACGAAAAATATTTCACAACCAAATGATTTTACGAACAAAATAGTTTACGGACAAACAAAAAAGTAGGTGAAGCTGTTCTCTTTTCTCACATTATTTATCCGAAGGTCCGGTTGAACGCAACCTCTTTCTTCTCTTTGATTATATTTAAAAAAAAAATTATGTTCGAATTTATAAAATAAAAAAATAAGTTTAAAACGCTAACATTACTTTATTATATTTCCATTCTTACTTTAATAGAAAAAAAAACAAAAAACTTTGTATTTTTTTGTATTTAAAACAACCATCCTCTATTTTCAGTAGTTTTATTTAACTAAGTACAAATTATGATATTGGAAAATGATAAAATATTTTTACGAAAACTGCATAATAAAGAAAAATCTGTCTAGACTTCCATGATAGTGATTTTCACAAATTTCTTGGGCATGCCTTGGTATATTTATTCTGTTATAAGGCTTTTGGTAATATTAATCATGGCCTTTTCAACCAGGGGAAGCCTCTCTATGGTAGCTTGATTTTGTCCAATCATCTTGAACGTTTAATTTAATTTTAGTTTATATTAACTTTTTAAATTTCTATTCAATTCAGTAAAAATTTCAAATTTGTTCTTTTATATTTGCAATTTTACGTCTATATTTTCATATTTATTTTGTAAATGAAAAGAAAACAATTTTTTTCTTTATTTTGAAATTCTCTATTTTCTATTCCTACGTCAAATAAACATGTTCATGCGACATTTTCATAACTATTTTTATACCCTAGAGATGATGAAATCATATGGTATGGCCGGTGACACTTCATAAGCTTCATACAACTTATTTTGTCAATTTTCATCTAAAATCCAACAATATGATATTTCTCGTCCTATCCCCAGAGTTCAATAGCAATAATTTTGTTATTACAATAAAACAAAAAATGTTTAGTGTCTGCTGAAAATTTTACATTGACTTCAACCTTAGATGGCATAATAACTAGATGTCGCATGCCATACTAAAGCAGAGTATACAGATTGTGAATTGGGTAGTACGTTCTGGAATTGACCATAACATGTTTTGGAGCGTGCTGCAGTTTTGTATGAATTTGATCGATATCCTCAACACTTCAGATACGAACAAATATGAATCATTCGACGTATGCATCATTTCAAATGTTATGGTCTATTCCGGAATGGACCACCCAGCCACATAAATCTTGTATACCAAAATACTGCATGCGACATCTAGTTCTTGTACCATCTATGCTTTAACTTACACGGTAGTGACATTAGTAGTACTGCGGTTATGCAGTGTCACCGACAAATTTGTCATTCCATGTATAACACATAGAAATAATGATGGTAAAGCAAAATAGATTGGACACCCACACATAAAATTTAAAGATATTTGGATTTTTGCATGTCCGTCCGTCCGTCCACACAATAGGTTAAGAGCGTGATTACTTAGAGTGTCAATTTTACACAAAGTCTTTAAAATAAAAACAAAAATTTAAGCGTGCAAATGTCATCAATCGCGCAACTCCTTCAGTTGCCATACAAACATTTCGTTCTTCACAATATATTTTGACACTGGCCTGAAAACGCGTGGACATGTAGAGCTGAAATTTGGTACAGGGTGTTTTTATAGCAAATAAAATTTCAAAAATGGACTAAACCGAGCAACTCCTTCTTGGCGTTACCATATAAAAATTTAGGTTTTTTACATATACTGCGAAAATGATCAGTCCAAGAAATTTTTATTGTACTAAAAACTTCTTCAGAATACGAAATCCTTTAAAATTGGTTATAATCGTTTTTTCTGTCCGACGAACCGTTCTAGAAATATATGGGAAAAACCATTTCAAAATTCAAGCGTACAGAGATGGGTGGCCGTACAATATTACATACGGACATTCATGTCTTGGACCATTATAGCTTTTTGACTTGTTGAATATTAAAAACGCCAGCCAAGAAAATGACGGTAAAAGCAAAACATCAGTGAGGAAACCTAAATACTCTACCATGATTATGAGATCGATTTCAAGGAAATTTCGTCAACAGGATCTACAATAAAATTATTTAATTTGGCATGTCACCGAACTCTCATTGGCAAGTGGCTTAAAACCTTTAATCACCTTTAATGCCCAAAGTTTTTAGGATGATGTGCTTGAAGAATTCAATTTTGATGGTCCAGAACTATTACTGGCATTATTTGAAGGAGCGATCAATTTTCAACAGATAGTGATTCGAAGCGTCGTTTAAAAAATAAATGTTATCTGACATTTTTATTGAGGAAAGAACAAACAACACAAAGACCGAAAAATGTAGGTAGGACAATGGAAGCATCCACTTAGTAGCTTCCGTCAGAATACGGAATGATGTTTTGGTTTGGCCATCATTAAGTAGATATATACACATAGTATGTATGTAAATCCAATAGAAAACCCATAGGAAATAACTTTCATTTATTTATTTATTTACTTTAAACAAAAGCCTAAAAAATCAATAAAAACTGTCTCCAGGAAAGGAGAATAAATGCTTATGACGATGTTCAATGAATGCCCTAACTTTCTCCGGCATTAGTTCATTACTTTTGTTCTAGAAGTCATAGTTACTCACCTAATTTGCATGACAATTTTCTTTCGTAGGTGCAGATAGACTTAATATAATTTATCAAATAACTCAACATATTCATAGTCTGTAAAACTCTAACTATTATATTATTATTTCTACAGAATCTAATCGTTTCTGAGAAAACAACGGTGACTTTCCAGTACCAATCCGAGACGGCAATTCTTTTAAACCATCAAACAAATTGCATTTAGCCGCATTTGCATATAAATTACATCATTAGACACTGGCCAACAAAAACCCCCAGAAATAAATATTTATGTGTTACAGGTGTTCTCATTTTTTTATGTGATTAAGTTTTAATATATAATCATTTTCTCGTTAATTAATTCTGATTAAATTACTCCTATTAGTCACAGCTTTTTATGATGAAGTCCACCTACATGCATCTAGATCTTTCGCAATTATCATAATAAATGTTAAAAGTGCTCTTTATAATTCCATCTGAAGGTATTTCGCAATATTGGAAAAGTAAAAGCAATCAAAACACAGGTTATTTTTATCTCATCCGAATTTTACATATTTAGAATTTATTCCATATCTTTATGGATAATAATTACAATTATACTTAGCTAGTCACAACGCCTCGTCTCAAAGAGCATATAACAGAAACAATACGCATCTCATAAATTAAAAAGTTTTATATGGCGGGTCGTGATATTACGACCCGCTGTCGCAAGTTTTACGAAAACTCTCTGCATTGACGATGACGAGACGAGCCGCCATAAATACCAATGGTGAGTGGCGGGTCTTCAAAGCACCAGCATCAGAGCTCATGCATTGCGTTTTTCCCTAGGAAACCGATTTGGTATAACATTTTGTTTAAGAGAATTTTAATTTACATTGCATTGCATTATAGACTTGCGGTTTCAATATTGCAAATTGCACTAAACCGTAAGTGTGTCTCTATATATTGAGAAACAACTCTGTATACACCCGGTGTAAACTCAGTACGTAGAACATATTGGATCGCAATATTGAGATTGCGAAAAATTTCTCGGCATAGGAATTTATTGCAATTTGACCCAAGTTATAAACCATAATCATTTGATACATGAATCTTTTCTATTTCGTTTTAATTTTCCATACAGACAAGTAATTTCACAATATTTGCTCGCTTTTTGTATGTGCGCGGAGCTCTCTGTCAAATGACAAATCAATTGATAAATATCAAATGTAAGTTCTCTAATTAATTCTCAGTATTGTAAACTGCAAGTGTGTCTCTGAAATTTTATAATTGCAATATGACATAATAGCAATATCAATATCTCAATTTGAAAGCGCAAGCAAAGATAACCTAATAAGAAGAAGGACGCAGCCGAACAAAATTGGAAATTTTAGACCGAAAAAAATAATGTAATATACTTTCGTCTTTGGCATGAATGGGGGTAAAGAACTTGGCTATGCATTATTGTAGTGCGACTGAGACAATGAGTTAAAAACAAAAATCGCGAGAGCCTAGGATTTCGCGAACGACAAAATCTTATTGAATCCCGCAAAATCCTATCAAACTATTCATAATAATGTACTTCGGGTCACAATACCTCCCTTTTTAAGAAAAAGACAAATTTCGCTTTGGCCAAGGTGCTGAAACGAGATGCAAAATTCCTCTCAAATAAAACTCATTTTTCCCGAAAATGTCAAGGAATCCAACATGAGCAACGTTAACTTAACAGAAGTTAAAAAGCAGGCGAGATTTCCGAATATTTACATTTAAAGGCTGAACTACAATAGAAGTAAATAACTTTACGAAATTAAACGAGACTGAGGTTCACTTACGAAAAATTTATATTTTTAGCCTAAATATATATCACATTCCATAAGAGTTATTATCTTGATATTTAATGTTCTCAATTTTAAAGAGTGATTCAAGTGAAAAAATTAACAATTGGAAGTTGATTTAATTGAAGATTTATGCTTTCTATTAGGTTATGCGCAGTACCATTTTTATTCCATTTTAATTTTTACATTGCACTTTTAATCATTTAGTAATAATTAAATTGTTTGACACATCGCCTTCTTAAAGCATGAGCGATTCTTAGAGCACTATACTTATGGAAAATTGGATATTTAAACTTAACGAAAGCTCCGCTCAAACGAGTTAAAATTAATTTGTGTACGCCTGTTAAATTAAAGGGCGCGTTCGCTTTACGTAAGTAAATGTACTTACGTATATTTCTATTGTAGTTCAGCCTTAAAATGCACACGGAAAGAAAAGGAAAAGAAAGAAAAAAATTAAACTCTCCTTAAAATTTTTATGAATAAATATAAAAAATGTGAAAGCGCAAATTGCATGCAACGAAACAGAATGGCAAATGATTCATTTTCGTAAATAAATGAGAAGGGGCGGAGTTTTCACGTTTTACTCTCATAAAATGTTCCCGCGCTTTTGTGAAAACCGGTAGGAGAGGATGGAGCAAAATGTCACACTGCAAATGCAACTCTAACCATCGCTCAGAGAATTTTTCCGGAAGTGTGGATAGATTGGCCAGGAAATTCCACAGACCTTAATCAAATTGAAAATCTCTGGGCAAGGCTCCAAGACTCTGTCTTCAAAACACCAAGACCACATAACCGCGAAACGCTGATACGCAGAATAAAGGAAGAATGGGACTCCATTACAGAGGATGAACTGCTCCGTCTTTGCGATAGTTTTAAGAATAGGATTAAAATGTATTTAGAAATGGACGGATTACATACAAACTATTAAATATTTTTTTAAATACATGGATACTAAATCATAGAAAACAATTGTTTTATTTTATTTTACTCCGATTGGGTTTTCTAAAATATATAGAAATAAATGGATAGAAACTTTACGTCTACCATGTACATTAATCACAGAATTACGTCACAAGCTATCAGCTGCAATGTTTCGAGATTGTAATGGGAATAACTTGTCTTCTATATACCTTGGGAAGGGGCCAGTTGGAAAATGTACCATTTTTTATTAAATTGTACTTTTGTACCAAAAGTCAATAAAGTAAGAAGAATGTACCACTTTTGGTACAATTGTACCAAAGTGGCAACCCTGGACGCAGCTAGCCTCATTATAGCATACTGCTGCATGCAATATGCTACGACCATAACAATGTCCCCGGTATAAGATGAGCAGATGGGATAGAAACTGATGATGGCCGAGAAGCAGTCTAGTCAGTTGCAACATTGTATCGTGTGCTTGAGGGCTGAACATAAAATTATATGCATGGCTGGGCCTGATTTTGGCGTGGCGGAGAACAGAGCAAATTTTTCTCAGTTTAAAATACCATTTTGTACCACGGTTGCGTTTTCGCAACGTATCAGATCTCCTAAACCATTAGCTCAATATTGATAAAATTTGTTATTTACATATATTTCACTATATAAAACATAAGAAGCTTGGTCAATATCGCCCAACGGGAACTGTATGCGGAGCGAAACGGGTGTCGATTTCGGTTGGACTTCAGTACAACACCAGTATTGCACTTTTTCCCGCAGTGCAACACTGAAAATGTTCGATGGGACAATCTTTATGGCATGAAGTGCAACACGAAGTTTGCATGACTTCCCCTACTTGGCACTGGATATTTTGTCGGTGTTACAAATACAAATTCAAGTTGAATTGTCATCTGCTCTGTCAAAGTGTACTGTCGGGATTATTTGTGAAATTTTGGAGTTAAATGAATTAAAAATATTTATTTGGGTAATTAGCATAAAGTTACGAAAAAATTTGTTTCTATATATCGATAAAGAGCATCTATTAAGTTTGACAGTTCCGTGTATATAATACGTGTGTCCACAAATACAAGGAATATGACAGAAATATGTTCGATGGACTTCAGTGCGCCCACTTATCCTCTGCCAGAAAAAGTGCAACACTGAAATGGTCCCATCGAAATCGACATAAGAAAAAAGGATAAGCGTACTAAGTACTGTATTCTTTCTATACAGTTAAAATATAATACACACAATGGAAAAACGAAAATTTATTGCAGAAAGTATGAACGATAAGGTAGGTATATCTTCCATTTCGAAAATCGAGCCATGAAGGGCTACACGCTTTATTACTTGAAGGAGCAATACTCAAACGAGTAGGATTTTGGGATCGTTGATTGTTGAAATGGATTTTCAGTTTATGTTGATGCACGAATAGGGCTTTGACTAAGGAGTTTTGAACGTCTTTAGACGGGTCTCGTTTTAAGAGAGAAAACATTAAGTCCTTGGTGTAAAAATTTTACGGGGTAAAGGATAACACTACATTTTTTTTCTTCTCAAAAACAACTAGACTTCTATTGACGGAAAAAATCTCGTCCCTAAATCCATTGAGATCCGAACTTGAAATTTTAACAGTTTAATTAACAACATTTTGGGCATTAATTTAAAAATAAAATTTATTATCCTTAATCATTTCGTTTTTGTAAAAGGCATCCTTTTTATAAATTTTTCTGTAACATACTACGTTCTTCTTCAAAATAAAGTAAAGATTATGTCTCTATGATAAATAGAACCAAAGTTATGACTCAACAAACATTTTAAGACTTGTCTGGTTTATAGAACGTCACTTTTTAACTGAAAATAGATTAAATAGATTTCTACGAAACTAGGACATGTTGATCAAATTTTCGTTTACTATTAACTTATTATTGACCTCTTTCCAGCGACGTCCTTTTTACGTCAATATTTGAAATTTTAAGACAATCGAGTTTAGTTTCCTTCAAATATAGACTTCATTTTGACTGGCACTTTTTTAAGTCGACATATGACGTCTTTCAGGAGTTCAAGTTGGTATAAGTTTAAATAATGTAATCGGAATTTATTATATAGAAATTAATATTATAAATTTTTCTATTGTTCTTAAACTCTTTATGATATCTTACTTTTGCCGTCTTTTTGTCGTTATTTTTGCTATTTCATAGGCACGCGTTGTCTATTTCTCGTCAGTTTTTCACTGCATTTGATAGTGGCGCTGCTTGTCGTCATTTTCTTGTCGTCATTCCTCGATTTTTCGTAGTTTCGTGGAAGGACGGGCATTCAAACCTTGCATTAGTCTTGTTCAAGCAGCAGTACGGGCAACAATTCTATAGTGTTTAGTCAAAAGTACACATCTCCAAAAATGTACTATGCGCTACTTACGAAGTTATACGCTTTTAATCGAAATAATATTCAGTTTTTTTTTAAAGCTATGCATTTTGGATACATCGTTTTATTTCAATGTTTTTGTGAACGAAAATTCAACGAAAACATTGAAAAATGCTTTTCTTGGTAAACAACGTAACAAATTAATAATTTCATCCGAATAATAAAAATGAATTTTCCTACCTTTTAGTTTAAGTTCTATTGGAAATCTTCGTCATTCCAGGGTGGAAAAGTGAGTTTTTTCATTAAGCGGTTTTGTCTTTCGATGTGCCAACTAGAGGTCATTTTATATTAATAATTGGTGGCTAATATGACGACTTTATTTCCGCCTGAAGACACGTTTCAGGTGTTATAATGACTTGTTCTGGGCAACCAAATGTACTCATTCAGTTTAATTTTGGAGGTTATCTTAGTGACTAATATGACGATCTTATTTCCGTCTGAAGACGTGTTTTAGGTGGTACATTGTTGACAGGTCGACGTCAGAAAGATGTTCAATTTAACCAAAATTTTGTTTTTGACCAGTTTTCAATTTCAGTACACAGGACGGTCTATTGTATGTACTATTGACCAGACAATGTTTATTGGGTAACAGACCAAAAATCGGTGAATTTTTAGGATTTCAAAGTCCTTTAATTACGGCAGCTTGTATCACAGAAATAAAACAATCAGGTATAGTCATATTTCATAATTACTTAACTTTCAGTAAAAGAAGAATGAAACTGGTAATGGTCGGGTTGAAATCCAATTGATCTCCGATGGAATGACCCTATAAAGTTAGCATTGACTTTGCAATTTCCGTCAAAATCCCTATCATGCTTAAAAAAAGAAAAAGAATAGCGTTGGTTTTGTCTTTCACGGCTACGATTTTCATATAACACATACCAGACAGAAGAAAAAAACTTTCTTTCCTTTAAAATCGGCACGATACATATTCAATAACAATGAATTTGTGCGCATTGAATCGCAGCAAGATTCACGGCCACATATTAATTCTGAAGTAGTGACACAGCAGCTTTCGCAAATCATTTCCATGCAAACGCACTAAGGTGCTAAATTAAGATTTAGTTAACCTCGAAACTTATCCACGGAGCATGTAAACAATGTTAAATCATCTGTGGTGCGTTTCATGTTATATTGTACGAACGCTATGGGAAAATACTTGTTGATGCCAATTTCGAAGTGTTAAAAATTGATGTCCGTCCATGTTTTTTTTAGACCATCGTTGGAAAGTAACGATGTAAGTTACAATTATGTTATATGTAATTGTAACAAGCATACAGAAAAATAGAAAAATTGTGAAAACTTACACTTCTATTCTTTACAATCTAATTTTGAAGTAATTGAAATACGTTCGTAAGTAATTACGAAATTCGATCTGGTATTTTTTTTTTGTAAAAGGGCGTTCACAACAGAATGTAATTTAGCGCGCAAATCGTAACCAAAATTTTGAATTTTATAAATAAGAAAGAGGAAGAAAAAAACTCAAAAAGCTCTGTACCACCAGGAGGCGGTGGAATGAATGCTTTCGGCTATCAAAACCGTATATTTTCAAGTCTCAATTCTGGTTTTTCATTCAGTACATTCTTTAACTTTAGTGTTGAGTTGAGACTTGCAAATAAATAATAAAGACTGGCAGATGCTGCAAAGGACGAACTGGAATATAGGGGAAAGAAAGGACAGAGAGTTTCAAGAAACCTGTCAGCACCATACCACCATACCCTTATAGACCGCCTGTATATCGATGCCTGCAGTCCAACGAAACTGATAAGTAACTGACAGTGTGTTTTTTCTTCATATTATTAAGCCAAGCTCAGCGGATACCCTATGATGCAAAGCACAGCATGACAGGAAGGAGATAGGGAAAAGAATTAGGGAGTGTGAGGAGAGCAGCGGAGGTACTGATGTATGTCACTGTAAAACTTTCGCAGTTTGTATGCTGGAGGAATGATAGAAGAAAGATGGTAGACTGTTCCACATTCGCACAGTTCGGGATAAAAAAGCCTCACGGAATTTTACTGTACGGCCGACGGTAATTTTAAGGGTCAAAGGATGTACGCGGTTTGCAGGAAAGTATTGAGTGTAGGAATCATTCTACAAGGGATCAGAATAGATATTTCATCGAAACATTGACCTTGCATGTAGCGACAAAGGAGTGAAAGGCATCCAACATTGCGGTGGTGCTCGAGTGAGTCGATATCACAAGTTATTGCCAAATCGCCAATGAGCTTGAAGGCTATCTTTTGGACAATATCCAATGAAGCTAAGGCTGTACGACCAGCCCTGGCGCAGATATGGGAATTGTACTCCATTCTAGGTCTGATATAGGACTTGTAGCGGAGTGCTAGATTTGACAGGCTGAAATATTTCAGAAATCCGAGACATTTCGATGCTTCTTTGGCAATAGAGAAGATGTGATCTGTCCACCTTAACTTGCTGGAAATATTAATGCCAAGAATGCATAAATACGGTGTATCGTAAATCAGTGTTCCATCAAAAGAAACGGGAGTGGATAAATTATGATCTTGTTATAATGATATGAGACAGCTTTGGGACTTAAATGCATTGAATTCGATGCGATTCGCTTTGCCCCAAGCGAGGCTATTGGAAAGACCATTATTCAATGATCTAATCATGCAATCTCGTTTAACACATGCGGCATTCCCTCTGGAGTCTGCAAGAGTGCCAAAGGAGTAAGCGAAATCAAGGGTACTGTCATCGGCGAAAGTATGGATGGGATTGAAAGTAAGAGAAAGCAAATCATTAAAGACAATTAAAAAGAGAGATAGAGAGATAGCAGAGCCCTGGAGCACACCGGCATTTATAGGGTGAGGTTCAGATGAAACGCCATCTAGTACAACTCGTATTAGGCGACCGGATAAGAAACTTTCAATCCATAATAGAAGAGGATGGGAGCGACCAAATACTTTAAGTGTGGCTAAAAGAGCTGGATGCCAGACTCTATCAAGGGCCTTTGAAATATCTACGGCAACGATTTTGGACTCACGCAAATTGTGAAGACTACGAGTCTAACGTTCTGTGATAAAAGTCAGCTAGTCTCCAGATGAGCGTACAGCTTGGAATCTGTATTGGCGATCATTGATGAGATGATTAGTTTAGTGTGTTGCAGTTTCGTCGTCTGCGGCCATATTCTGGAACTTTAGTTTCCGTAAATATTTTAGCCATAATCCAGCATACAAACATTTAAAAAATGGCCAAAAAGGAGGATTTTATTACCGGCTTTATTAATATTTATCGTAATAATAAGGCATTATAGCAAATCAAATCAAAATCTAGTAAAGCTTTCCAAAGCATTATGAATTCATTTTCATAGGTATCTCCGTTATAATTGTTCAAATTTTCGAAGCTACGTACAGTGGCTAGAAATTTAAAGATTGCGATAAGTCTCTCTTTTGCGCTTATAACACGTCTTAATCTGGTATTCTTATTATACCCTGGTTGAAATTTATAGGATATTCTAAGTTTATAATTCCGTTTGTAACGCGTAATATTAAAAGTTATTTTGATTTTTGCATGTCCATCTGTCCGCACAATAACTGCAGAACGCGTGTACTTAGAGATCTGAAATTTTGTGGGGCTTAAAAAAAAAAGTAAATTTAAATTCGAAAATGGGGTTGACACCAAAAATTTCAATTTTCGCTATATATTTGGATATTTCCTAATAACGCGTCAACCTAGAGAGCTGAAAGTTAATAGAGGACTTTTTTATAAATGTAGTAAATATAGTTTCTAAAATGGGCAGCCCCTCTTTGGTATTGCCATATAAAAATTTAGGGTTTTTACGTATACTGTGAGCACGGTCAGTTCTAGGCGTAGTACTGAAAACTTCTTCAGAATACGAAATTCTATGAAATCGGTTATAAAAATTTTTAATGTCCGATGAATCGATCTAGAAATATATCCGAAAAACCACTTCAAAAGTCAAACTTGTACAAATGGGTTACCAACCAAACGAAATTACATACATTACATACATTACTTACTTACATTACTTACTTATAATTGGGATGAGGTGGCGAAGGCTGCCCAGTCTGCATGATAATCCCATCATGTCGGTTCATCCCGGCAATATACTATGTATAGCTAACTGTCGCCGTTCCCATGACATACAGAAAAAATTTCCACTTCTTTTTCCTTGCAACTAGATAATATATTCACCGAGAGCCAGAGTGTGCGTAAGCTCTCGTAGATTTTCCCGAACGTATTATTAATGTTATCACAATACTTCATATTGGGGTTTAATACGATCCCAAGTATGGTGACCTTATTTAACATGGGCAGTGGAATGACGTTCAAAAGTATAGGCGGTATATCGACTTCATTGAGTGTGCTATTATAAATATTATAAAATACAGTGCAAAGTTTCTTCCCAAGATTTAGTAGCAGCCGTTTATAGTTAGATAGGGGGGGGGGGTGATTTCAAACTCTTTGTCGTAGCGTATATTTTTCTCACATATTTTGTCATTTCACCTCAAATTTGTCGTACTGCTATATTCATCATATTCATTTTGATTTATCCTTTTCATCAACCACAAAATAAACTAAAATGAGTTCGCAATGAATTAATGTCAGAATATACGCCTAAAAGTACAACAAATTAGTCAACTGATTTCGAGGTTGTAACAAAAATTGTAAACTATTGTAAATGGGTATATTCTACACCAACTTAGAGCAATACAAGTGCTTAAATTCGAAATATAATTTTTGAATTTGTAATGTGAAGAGTCATTTTCATTCTACGAACTGAACTAAATAAAAACACAAGAAAAACCAGTAGAAAAGTTGACTTCATTTTGTCGTATATTCTGACATAAAGTACCACAAAAGATCAGGATCATCCCCCGGGTACAAATTCGGTCCATATCAGAGTTTATTCGTGTATATTATCAGCATTTAGATGAATTACCACATCGCGTACAACTCTTGGAAAATCGTTGATAAATAAGCAAAAGAGCAAAGGACCCAGAAGTGATCGTTGAAGAACCTCTCATACCAGCCGACACTCAGGGGAGAAAAAATTGTTACCTTGACTTGTGGACAGTGGTATGATAAAAAGCTGTTAGCTGTTAATCAGGGAAATTGCTGGGGTACAGTGGCGTCACTAGGGTTGGGCGGGGGTGCGGACCGCACCGGGTGACACCATCACAAGGGGTGACACCAAAATTAGGGCGGTTCGTAACATTTTTTTCACATTGTTTCTCGCCAAGCAAAATCTGGCATTCAGGGGCCATAATGAAGATGAATCTTCATTGAATAAAGGACATTTTCTTGAAATGGTTGAGATGCTTTCTAAATATGACCCAGTGCTGAAAGAGCACCTAATGAAATTAAAGCGAAGCACATGTAAAATCAAAGCATCAGTATCTTATCTTGCACCAAAAACTCAGAATGAATTTATACATGTCCCACAAATCATGTGAAGGAGAAGCATTTCATGGATATAAAATCTGCCAGGTATTTCGGGGTCATGTTCGATAGCACATCTGACACATCACACACTGACCAAATGTCCGAACTTATCAGATATATGAAAATTCACAAAGTTGAAGTAAGAGAAGTGTTTCTGGAATTTTTCCCTTTAAAAGGGAAAAAAGCTGTTGACCTCAGTTCTGATATTATCAGAAATCTGGAAAATGATGGACTCGACATTATGAAGTGCCGCGCTCAAGGTTACGATAATGCTGCGATTATGGCTGCAATCCATGGGGGTGTACAAGTTATTTTGAAAACAAAGAACAGGAAAGCTATTTTTAATGGATATGTGGACCATTCGCTTAACTTGTGCGGCCAACACTGGAGAGCAGACCCAGGTTCAAGAAGAGAATGACAGGTTAGAAGACGAGAGATGCTGGACTAACTCTGCAAGAAGAAAACAAGAGAGCGATGCTTGAGTGTATTGATCGTGTCCATTCTGAACTCCAGATCAGATCAAGAGCCATCAAGGAAGTAGCAGCCGTTCAAGCCAAGTTTGATATCTGCCACTGAAGAAAAGTAACTGGTGTTCATTCCTAAATTGGCCACTTTCTATTATGAGTTATCAGAGGAAGAGCTTATATTAAAAATACTAAGGCTGAGAGAGAAGGTACCTGAAGGCAGCAAAGACTGATCTCGAAGAAGTCGAAGACTGGTCAGTATTTGACGTTTTGAAATTCATAGCTGAATGGGACTTCGTAGAATCTCTCCCATATCTCTCAGCGAGCCTACAATTATTTCTTACGATCTGTGTGTCTGTGGCTTCATGTAAGAGGAGTTTTTCAAAGCTAAAGGTTATAAAGAACTATTTGCGATCTACCATGGAACAGTCAAGGCTTTCTGATCTTGCAATATTATCAATTGAAAGTGATTTGGCGAAAGGAGTTGATTTCGGTGAAGTAATTAAAAAGTTTGCAGCTCTAAAGACCAGAAAAGGAACGTTTTGATTTAATCGAGATTTAATATCACATAAAATTTAATGTTAAAATAACAATTGAAAAAGTAACATATTTTCTATGTAGTTCTTAGTTCTTAACTTCTTACAATCTTTTACCAACCGACCTTGAATTAATTTTTTCTTCTATTGCCTTTGTAAATATAGGATCTATGTTTATAAACGTTACCAAGGATTCTGTATGTTTCCGTTATTTCGCACTGGCGGACTCGGTGGAGGTCTATAGGGTGTCGTGAGGGGGGTGACATCATGAGTCATCGCACTGGGTGACACCAACCCTAGTGACGCCACTGCTGGGGTACTAAAATTAAATAAGGATGACAGCTTCTGGAGAAGAATGCGATGATATACATAAATGATGGTTTACAGCTGATTGGAGTTTTTCAGCTGGTTATGTTTTTGATCGGGTCTATGATGTAAGGTTTGGGATATTTTTTAAGGAAACTGCGATCTCTTTATTATGCTTTTTTATTGTTCACTCGACGTTTCGGGTCTTGATTAGTACCCTTCTTCAGGAGTTAGCTACATTAGAATATAAGATTGTACACAAGTATTGTGTATTCCTGAAGAAGGGTACTAATCAAGACCCGAAACGTCGAGTGAACAATAAAAAAGCATAACAAAGAGATCGGAGTTTCCTTAAAGCCAATATTATGTTTGAAGATACTTTTAAGACTGCAGTTTCGTAGCTATGGGAAGAGCGGAAACCCGAATGCCAACATGTTAATAAGTTACTGGATTCCACATAATGCAGTATTTGCTTGTACATAAGCTTTTCTAGTACCTTCGAAAAAAAAAACACAGTAAACTTATTGGCCTGTAATATGTGCGATATTGAGGAGAGGATTTCTTGGGCTCGGGCAGTACAATTCCTAATTTCCATTCACTAGGGAAAGTAGATGACATTAAACAAGTGTCAATGATATGTAAGATATGCTTACCACTGTACGGCAATAACACTTTAACAAATCGTGGTGCCGAACTGTCTGGACCGTTTTCATCAGACTTAATAATACTGATAATGACGGTAAGTTCATTTAAGTCAGTCCCATAAAAAAACGCTTACCATTTTCTTTATATTTTACTGTATTTTATTGTACTCCCCAACGTAATAATAATAAAATAAAAATATAGTATCTAGCTGCAAATATCAAACCAGAAAATTGCACATGCCCAAACTCTATTTAATGAGTTTACCAGTCATTTAAAATACTATTAACAATCTTTTATAGTTACCACGATGTGCCAGTCCATATTGAAAGTATATTTACAAGCTTAAGTATAATTAATTTGTAAATTATGTAGGTATTTATTGAGCTCATTCGTTTTTTGTCTCACAGTATTAATTAGATAATAAAACACTACTGCTTTTAATTCGATTTCACATGAATTAATCATTAAAAAATAATTTTTTTCTCACCTAATAGAGCAATAGCAAAAAAACATTAATTACTGTAAAGCATTTGATCAAATAAATACCTCATACTCAATTTATTTCAAATAACTCAAAGGTAACACTTAAGTCAATCAGCTACAAATGTTTAAATAGAAAACAAAAATTTTAACAGGTCATAAATCTTATAAATCTCATAAATTTTATTATAAATTGTTACCACAAAAAGGAAGAAAAAAAACAAGTGCAGTACTTACCACCGCCATTTTTGTAGCACAAATATGGAAATCTCCAAACGTTTGCTAAATCTACAGCGAACCCAATAACCGATAATAAGAAATCTACTTTTCCTGCCCATGTCTCACGTTGTTCAGGATCTGTTAGTTCATCCCTTGGAGTTGGAGTTTTTGCAACTTGTCCTGTTGGTGACATCGCCAAGGCGACGTCGTTTCCTACGTCGTCGCCACACTCTAACTCTGAAATAAATCCGAATAGAAAAGAAGAAAAGCATTAATCTGATTTGCAATTGTAAAATTCTAAGGAAAGGGATTTAGTATCGTCATAGCAGCATCGATTCCCTCCGAAGAGGAAAAGATTATATTTACCACTTTCTCATTTTCATTTTGCATTCATTTAATCGTCTGTATGGTATTAAGGGCGAATTCTCTTGTGGGGTGACATTTGGGGTATACTTGAAAAGGACTCCCAGGCTTAAAAACAGATGCTAACCAGAACGGTGACTGTACTTGTATTGTAGGTGGAACTCAATCTATGTATAAATTCCATAACATATGGTAGCAGACAATTATCACTGTGAGATGAGCCCCTTATCAAGTGAAATTTTCATTGAGCAGACATAATCGTTAACCTATCCACAGGCACTTGATACCCTATCGAAGTCACTTGCACGAAAAATGTGTGTTCAATGAATGAGTCACTTACTAAATTATACCTAGCCGGGATTTTTATCACGCTAAAAATATCTCCCTCTGGATTTGTTATCGTCATTTATTTATTATTAAATTAGCAAGTTTGTGTTTTCTATACCCTATAACCCTATAGATGGGAGCAAAGAGTGTATTAAACTAATTGGCAATTCCTTCGTATTTTCGTCTTTCAATTCGCACTATACTTGAAAACACATTGACTTAGAGAGCTGTTATTTTGTACACGTCTTTTTTTTTATAACAACTGAAGATAAAACTTCGCAAATAGGTAAAATCTTGCAAATCCTTTCTACGTTTTCCATACTGAAATTGATGTTTGTCACTACATTTTTACGGTGGTTAAGAACTAGATAAAAACTGTATTTTATTTAATACATTTTTTATAACATTTTTTTTTAAGTGAAAAATTGGTGAAGAAATTGGCTATATCTGGTAATGTACATTTTTTGGACTTTATTCTCGTTTGAAAAGGATATTTTTTTATGCTCTTTACCTTGCTGTTCACATTTAATTAAAGCAACGCTTTTAATGTGACATATTTTTTTTTTTTTTTTTTTTACTATCAGAGCCAGCCTAACACAAGTTCGCTATAGTGACACGTCCCAGTAAACTTTTTCTCGTGTTTTCGCATTTACGAGAAATTCACGAAGAGCAATAATCCGAGAATTTTTCCATTTTACGAATTTTTCTCGACATCAACATACATATAGTATGTACATATGTCCTTCAGCTTCAAGTGCGTTCAGAGAGCTTGCAATATAAACCGAGAAATTTTTGGTTTTACAAATCTCTCTCAAAATATTACGAAATATTTCAAAAGAATTATCGGTGCATGACTTTTTCAGATTATGCATGACAACGTAAGTGTGCCAGCGGCATTGTTTTTCAATTATTCGTCCGAAAAAAGACTTTAGTATAGTGAAGTGAGAATAATAAATAAAATTTGCATTTGGTAAATGTTAAATGTTTCTCATATTTAGTTTACTTGTTTATTTTCATTTGGATATCGAGTAGTTTTCACAAAGTGTAGTTTACTCGTTTATACAAATGGAAATCGAAAATCTCCGAAAAAGGCCTAATAAGACGAATCGATATCGAGTCGTCGGGTTGGGTACGAAACCCAGAAAAACATAATCCAGACCGGCGAAATCCAGGAAGACAATATTTGGAATAGACAACATCTAGAAGTGACAAAATCCAGAACCGACAAAATTCAGAGGAAATCCAGAAAAAAATTCAGAAAAGATACTCGCGTGGCGAATATCTTTTCTGGAGTTTTTTCTAGATTTCCTCTTACTAATTCTTCATGATGGTTGGTACATTGGTGATTTGGTGATGGTAGATTTACATCTGATAGAAACCTGTATCATCCAGGATGAAGCTCTGATGCAACCCAACTATGTCCAACTATGCCCAAGGACCCTCTTAAATATGTCAGTGAATAACCATTGTTAAGTTGTAAAAAATGATCTTTGAGCCACACCTTTCTTCATATGCATATAAACTGGGCAGAGTTGGTTTGCACCAGAACTTCATCCTCGATGATAGAGGTTTCCATCAGATGTAAATCTACCATCACCATATGCCAATTTACTCTGTCTGTACTATGTCACTCATGCGAATTTTAAATAATTTATATATTTGTAGAATATAATTATAACAGTTTTTACAATTTGCGGATTTTGTCATTTATTTATGTTGCCGTTTCTGGATTTTGTCGGATTTTCTCTTTTCTGGATTATTTTAATTTTTGTCTGGTTCTTACCCCTTCTGGATTTTATACTTACTTCTGGACTTTGTAATGTTCAAGAGTCGTCAGTTCGATTCGAATTAGCGTTCCCTTTCTTTCGCTTTTGGCTCGAAATAGAGTCGAGAACGACTTCGAGATCGAAGTCAAACTTCGATTTAACGAGTCACTTCCGATTCGATCTCTAATCGTAATGTTTTCTGGGGTTTAATAAATAAACGGTAAACAATACATGCTTTTCATCACTTATTCGGTTTCAGTATTAGTATGTTAAACTAAACATAAACCGAACACCGGATGCAATGACATGCAATGCAACATAGAAAAAAAGTTTTAAGTATTATGTAGACCTTTTTTTTAAAACATGCCTAGAAACACCAAAAACAAAATGCTCAGCCTTACTATTAAAAGGAGTTAAGATGCAACCGAGTTAGCCTTCCCAAATTATGCCTACTATCACGAAAGGAGATTTTGTTAAGTAACAACAGAGAATTAATATTCGCGTTTTTAAGAGTTGATGCACAAAAGTAATATCGACAACCATGCGACGTTTTTCAAACGAGTGCATATTTAAAAGCTTCGCGCGACCCTCATAGGATGGAAGAGTCAACGAATTATTCCAGGGTAGGTACCTGAGAGCAAAGCATTCAAGAAGAGGTAATACAAAACAAGTGTACAAACGCAATGTTATGGTCGGACACGGGAGCTTTCGGGACCAACGTTTTACAAAGCGCGGAATAGAACTGCTCTACGATACCTTATGTGGGAGGTAAAATTGAATCACTGGTCACATTTGATATCCAAGTCACAGACAGGACCCACATAACAAATTGAATCCGAGAACCCGTAATCATAAGTGATTGGTTTCTGATTCCTGTGGATAGTCATAACCTCACATTTGTCGATATTAAGTACCGAATTATTGCTTTTGCACTAATCGTTGAATTTGTGAAGGTCACATTGTACCTACCTATTTACAATCGTTAAAAGATTTAACGTCGTCAGCATATATCAAGACTTTGCAGTGCCTCACAACAGAGACAATGTCGTCAGTAGATAGAATAAAGAGCACTGGTCCCAAGTGACCTTGAGATATGCCAGAAAAAGCCTTCAAGACTCTAGAGATGGAATGTCGGTATAATAGTTCATATGTTCTGTTATCTAAATAAGACACCGTCCATTTTATAAATGTTAGGCACAACCCATGCTTCTCCATTTTAATCAGTATTACGGAGTGAAATAACTTTTCGAAGGCTTTACTAAAGTCTGTATAAATACAATCCATCTAATAACCTTTTGCGAACCCGCGAATGCTATCCGAGACATATTCCAACAAGTTAGTAGTTGTAGACTTGCCCGAAATAAACCCATGTTGGTTTGAACAAAGCAAAATATTGCACGAAATTGAGAGTAAAAGATAGATTCATATAATTTGTGCATGTAAGATAATTTTGCAATAGGCCTATAGTTAGAAATGTCATTTTTACTACCTTTTTTGTGGATAGGTAAGATAAAGGAATTTTTCCATAGCTGGGGAAAACAACCACTATCGAGCAATTTTTGGTAAATAACTCTCAACGGAGCTACCAGGGCAGGACAGCAAGACTTAAAAACGGCTGGATGGGTCCCATCCGAACCCGAACATTTGGAAGCCCATTAATATGAACGAATGTATCCTCTTATGTAATTGAAGAGATAGTGAATGAAACGTTATTAGAGTCGTTCATATGACTGAAGTTGCTATTTTGAGGTTGAAAATTTGACGAGGCAAAGGCATTCTCAAAAAAAGAACATGTTACAAATTTCAGACCAATCATCATTGGCAGAATCTTTGTATCTCATGGTATTGGGGTAGTTGTCCGTTTTTTTTCTTCATATTAACAAACTTAAAAAAAATCCGAGGATCACTAAATAATTTCGTACGCATGAACTTTGAACTCATGATAGCATGTGAGGAAATTTTTGTGACCTATAATGTTTTTGTGGTAACTTATATACCTTTTCCACATTTATTCTGTTTATTGCTAACGCGTTTCAGTTCTTTATTGAACCATGGCGAAGACGTTTTAAAGAACCGTTGATGTTCACAGGGGACATGAGAAGAAAATAAATCGAAAGGCATTAACTTAGTAGTAATAATTTAGTCATTATAATAAAAAAAGAAGAAGTTTAGTGAAAAATTACATTTGACTCCCGTCTATGCATTGTCACCCACGGAATGTCTCGAGGAGGATGAAACATCGGAGCACGTGTTAAGCGAATGCGAGGCCATTACACGATGTAGATTCCAAGTCCTTGGTTCGTATTTCTTAAAGCCTACCCATTTTGAAAAACTTCACCTAAAAAAATACTGCTCTTCCTAGGAATACATGGATTGTTGGATGAACTGTGAAGAAAGCGGACACAATAAACCAATGAATGACTACAGTGCAAGGACCCACTTGCGTCGCAAAATCTTAATCTAATCTAATCTGAGACCAAATTTAAAGGGCAATTCCCATTTTAGGTCCGACACCTCCAGACATGAGAAATGTCTTAAACGATGCATTATAATACTCTGAACATAGTTTATTAACAATGTTTATTTCAATTAAGCGTGGTAAGGTTTGGGGTGGCGGGGGTGTCAAAGTTTGATCTAGTACATTTTGGAAAATCTAGTACTTAATTGAATTCCTCATGTTCTGAGAAGAAGTTTGAGTATCCACAATCCTATACTCAGAGACTTAAATAGCTATTTATAGCCATCCCCAGACTTACTTTTTTAGTATTTCCCTGTTTTTTATTCGAACTGAGGTTCTAGTTTCTTCGCACCTTAGATCGGCTCTAACTCGGTAGGATTATGTCCGATTGGAAAACGGGTTTCACTATTCGCCTCAGCTCATTAACAGATACAATTCGTAGAAGAAAAATTCTCTGCATACTTTTAGGATTGTGAGTAGGAACTCTCGGCAGGGGAGGGGGCGTGGTTTCATAATGCCATGTTGCATTCAAATTAAAGTTCTCGCTGGGTACTCTTGGGTGGTGTACTTTCTTCCCGATTCAAAAAATCTTCTCTGTCTGGAGTTGTCGGGCTTAAAGTTGTATGAAAAGTGGGCATTCCCTTTGATACTCGTTTTTATTAAAAACAATGCGAAAATGTTGATATCGTCGGTATGACATAGTGTGCTCGAGCTGATTAATGTGAATTATAAAGATGGCTGTCCTTTGGTACACCAGAAGTTTTATTTATTTCCTCAGAAATATGAATGATAACATACAAACTCTAACAAATTAGTCGTAGTAGATAAAGAAAAGACAAAGGAGCACAGGAAAAGTTTTTAGAGAATGTAGGTACTAAACATCGAAAAACAAAACTTCAAAAATCATAGCACTGCAGCTTAAATTTGCTACAAGTTTACAGTTGGAAATACCTCCAACATTGCTGCCCTTGTTGTACAAAGAAATAATCAGAAAAAGCTGGCACCATTTCCTTTCCTCTTTTCCTTATTAAAAAAAAAAAACAAGAATAAATTATAATTGAATAACAAAAAGCAGAAACCATAGAGATCCACAATTAAGCCAAAATATGAATAAAATCGGGTAACTCTTTTTTTTTGTGTTGTCATATAAAATCTTTAATTTTCATTTATCATTTTCTCGTAATAATTATATACACATATATGGTTGCCACAAAAAATTTACACATTTCTAAATTTTTCATATATACTGCAAAAACGGACATCTCCAACGTTACTAATGTACTCACTAATTCTTCTGAATGCACAAACCTATGAAATTTATTATAACCATTTTTACTAAAGATCGAAGCCGTGAGCCACTGCTCTGTGAGTGTCATATTTTCCGTGTTATCATATAGTGGCATCTTGTATAAATTACCTATTCAATATGTATGTACCACTGAAAAGGTAAAGTTACAAAAACATGGATCATATCCATGGTTCTCAATTGAAATTAACTTTCTGATCATATCGTAAGCCTGCAACACCCAAAGGCCTTAAGGTCAGAAATACAATAAATACGAGTGCACCTGAGTGTAAATATTTTACATGAAAATTGGATCTAGTCTGCCTTTTAAAAACTAAAAATTTAATACCTGCTTAGCCATGACCTGGTTTCCCCTGGATTTGAAGGTAGGTAATGTGGTACCCATATCAAAAGTTGCCGCACCTATGACACTTATTGACTATCGACCAAAAATACTCTAAAGTTGTCTCTCAATAATTTTTGAAACATTTTTCGAGTAATGGAAAAACTATGAATCCTATCATGTATGTATGTACATATAAACCTACGTAAATCGTAATGATTAACTTTCGCTGTCCGATAAATCTTTCTACAAAGATAGACAACGAATTATTGTAACGTTATAACGAACCCATTTTTACTAGACTAGCTTGTCGATAAAATTCGTTTTTGAAAAATGCGAAACTCAAAGCACATCAAATTTATTATAAAAGTTACTAACTTTATCATCTTTGTGGGAAAATACACGTAGTTATGAAACTGAATGATAAGAAAATTCATTACTTTTCGATAAAATTCATATTTTATGTATAAGCATATTTTTAAAATAATTCTAAGGTATTGCAACAAAAATACATACTTCTTTGAGTAAGATTTGCAATTTAGGAGCCCAGATATTCTTAGGTAAAGGTTGGTAATATTTTGCTCGTCCCTGTGTACAAACGAACAGTGTATGTACTTAAAACTCCAATAAAACTTGTTTTGAAGATATTAAAAATGCATACGCCGCATAAATCGTTGCAATAAAATATTTATCACAACGAAAACTGGTTAAAATACTCAGTGATTTGTAAAAATTGTATTATATATTGCTGTTGGTGGTAATTACTGAAAAGTGGCGTAATAGATTACATATCTAAAAGTCAAAGTTTGAATTGCACATTCAAATTAGTTTTTCACTAACATATAAAGAAAGAAAATTTTAACATTTATAGGTAGTTACTGTTTTGTGTTTAACACAATTAAATTTACATTCAGAAAGTAAAACGTATTCCTCCGTCACGAAAGTCCGACGATGGGTTTTCGCCCGCACGATACAATTACTGAATGTTTATGGAAAAATAATTACAGTATAAGCCGTGGCTTTTTTTAGTTTTTATTTATCAGTTGTACTTTAATGTAATTTTCTGGCTGATGGAGAAGCAAAACGTTGCAGGCTTGGGAATATGCATTAATGTACACTCAATAACTTAAAAACAGGCTTCTTAAATTATTGGAAAGTTGCAAAGAAGATCTTCTTACATAAAGTCATGTAATAAAGACATTATTATTATGTACACGGTAGCGGGATGAAAAATTTGGAGCCTAAGTACCTTTAAGTGTCAATAATGTCTCGTGCTACATGTCACTAATTACGAATATCCACAGTAGTATAAATACCGAGTTTCATGTAATTAGCATCAGTACGCTTGAATCATAAATATCACCATGTCTGAGTCATCCGAGCATTGTACGAAATTGGAGTATAGAGTATCAGTAAAAAATAATGTGGAATCTCCGAGATTCCATCTCTGTTGCGAATTATTAAAACTTCGCATTGTACATGGCCTCCACTAATTATGAGCACCACAGCAACAGCCTGGACCCACTGACTTCTAACAATGGACTGAGCGATTGCTATTTCATGTGGCACAAAGAATACTGTGTTTAGAGCACCCTTTAAAACGTTTACTACATAAAAAACATGTAAAACTCAAACAATCAGATGAAATTTTACACCCGAAAATCGAATTAAATTAAAAAAAATATATTTTCTAGTGTCCAAGTGATATTTTAATCGCTTATAAGCACTCTTATAAGAAATTCAACTAATCCCGGCCATGATACAAAGCATATACGGTATGCTGGTATGAAATGAAAGCTCTTTAAAGCTTTCTGTGGCGTCATAACGAGCCACTTTTAAAAATTAACTAAATACCAAATTATTTTATTTAACTTCTTTTCCTTGCACGTTTATTTTATTCTTCCTTTCTATTTAAACCGAAAGTAATTTAGCCTTCCTTCTTAAGTCTCTATTTGTTCTGCTAATTTAATGTTCTTCTTCAAAAAACCTATAGAGGTATAAATAAGTTCTTTCGAGAATATTTATTTTGGATCTGCTGTATTTCTTCTGTTGGATAAATCTTTTTCATAACGTATCCGGTAACGTACTCCAAGCCATCATATTTTAAACCATCTATTTCTCCAATTTCAAGATCCGATCCCTGCAAGTATTGCCCTACATCTACAGCTTTTAATGACTACCTACTCTTAAGACAAAATCTTCATTTTGAGAAAATCAATCTGAAGTAAGGTTTTCAGAATCAACTTCAAGGATACCCACTGAACACAGAATATTTTCATTGCGCCCGATAAATAATAAATATGATCTTAATCTATGTATATTTAAAGTCTGTAGTAGAGGGTGGTCATTCAAACCACCTTTAGATCTTATGGAACTAAAGAAATTATCTATGATATTTTGATTTAGTCGACTTGTATGTAAGGATATAGTCTATTTTAAATTACTCCTTTAAATATGTATGCAAATCTGATTAATTTGTTATTAAAATGCCTTTTATGCACTCATTTACTCTGCATTAGGTTAAATGCCATCGACAAGAAAAGTGACTCGTTTTTAGGTCATAAAAAGCTTAAAGCTTTCAATATGGCGAAAAGACGTTCAGATACCAGCATACCTTATATTCCTTCTACCATGATCCCGACTTTAATTTTCAAAAGTTATTTTTACCTGAACCCTGCGTATAAGAAAGAGAGGCGGAGCATAGTAAACACTATCTTTACCTTATGCTTTCTGCGGTGATTGCATCTGCAGCCACCATAAAAGCATCAAATGGCATAAGTAAACGTTCAGTAAGCAATATTTTCTGTAGGTAGCACTAACTCTGCCATAGGGCGAAAGAGAGAACTATAAAACTTGTGCCATTCTTTCATATAGGAAAATGGCAATACGCTCAGTCCATTGTTTGATAAGTCAGTGCCTTGACCTGATGTAGAGAAGCCCTAAATTTTTTTCTTGGAAACTTACTGAAAATATTTTCTTTAGAATTTGGAGCCTCGTTGAAATATAAAATCAACGATGTGTCGACCTGTGGGGTGATTCTGTGGGTTTTGTCGAACTTGAGTGTCAAAATAATCGACTAAATGAAATGAACTTTTCTATTGATTTTTTCGTGTTTTTATTCAGGTCAGCAACTCTTGCATGACTTAGAATGAACCGAAATTTAAGCACTTGTAATGCTCTAATTAGGCGTAGAATTTTTATCTACCAGTGTAAAATTTTCGTCACAACCTCTGGGAGCAGTTGACTAATTTTTCGATTATTTAGTCATGTTTTTCGACATTTGTTCATCGAAAATTCATTATAGTTCATTTTGTGGTAGATAATAGTGAGACACAACTGTGTTGAAGAAAAAACTCGACAAAATATGTCCAAATTCACGACTAAATAGAACGACAAAGAGCACAGAATCATCCTACTGATGTAGAAAGCCAAATTTTTACCTAGAACTGCACTAAGTTAAATGGTTTGGCTCGTGAAACCACGCGGCGGGGGAAGCATGCTTTAGAAATGTACAGAAAATGTTTCGGTAGAATATTTATTCATTTAGTGGCAGAATGGAGTTATTTTCAGATACAACACTTTCATATGTACCGTTGTCGACCACCAAATATGCATACAAATTTCAATTCTACGAAAAAAAGCCATTGGCACTAGCAAGAAAGGAATCGGCAACATTTTGCATAATCATTTTTTGCACATGGAAAAGGTGTGCGCATGATGGCTGCCTAGAATGCTCACTCCGCTGGATAAGTAGCGTCGACTCACAACTTCGTAAAAATTTTTGGATATCTGCGGCGATAATCATGACGTTGTTTTTTCTCGCGTTGTTACTGTTGATGAAACATGAATCCGACGGTACGATTCAGAGTCAAAATAGAAGTCAATACAGTGGATATAAAAGGAAGAAAATCTGCCACGGAAATTCAGAGTGGAAAGATCGGCATCCAAGCTAATGGCCACTGTCTTTTGCGATTGTAAAAGGATTCTGTTCATCGATTGGCTACTTCGTCGCATTGTTGGCAAAAGTGCGTTAAGTAGTTGTCTAGAAAATGAGAGGCAAACTGGCCGTGCACACTGCGCGAGTTTCAAGGCGTTTCCTGGCCGAGACAAGATTTGAAGAATTCAACCACCTAACATACAGTGCACCCCCAGTGATTACTTCCTGTTTTCCTATTTTAAAAAACGATCTCCAAGGGCGAAGATCTCTGCGCGATGAAGAAACGAAGGCAGTAGTAGACGAGCATTTCGAAGGCAAAGATAGCGAATAATTTTTCACTGGGTTAAAAACCTTTTATGATAGATGTAAGAAGTGCATTGAAGTAGAGGGAGATTACATAGAAAAACAAATTTTTTATACATTTCTATCAGCATTTTTTATATCCTAGACTCAAAAATGCTCAGCCCACTCTCGTATGTAAATAAAATGTTAATAGTAAAACTTATTTTAATTAAATTATTACTTTATTTTAATGTATGCAACTCAGTTTCAGTTTAAACGTTGGTCTCGATAAAAAGCAGGTTACTGATATGCTTCCAAAAAAGTGCTTCTCTGGAATCAATCTGAAGCAATTTTGTTTTAAAGTTATTGTCAAAATTCCAAGAAACTAATTGCGAGTGTGATCATGAAAGTTTTCTGGCATAGATGCCGTACGTACCAATACGTGGTTCGGAGTATTTCAAAGCAGATGTTTTTTTTTTGTTTTTTTTAGATCATGGAAAAAATGTTTAATAGGAAAGTAGGAAAGCGTTTAGGATTCAAATAAAATTGTAAACTCTGCTGTTGCAGAGCGCGACTGTTTCGTCATGTAATTGAAAGAAACACTTATAAATAGTTGTGACTGACACTGTAGCTTAAGCAGTCGTGGGGAGCTTCCAATCTGCTTGCCACAAACTTTTTTAAAAGCATTGATAATGAGGCTAAAAAGAGGCGCCTCATGCTCCGTAGAAGCGCTTGAAAAGAACTTTTAAATCGCTTTTTTTCCCCGCTCGGCTGTTTCCTAGTCCATATATATAGCTATCCAAGTGTTTGATAGATAAATCATGTCGTACCCTAATTTGACTGATAATTTCGTTTTTCTAACTTTCTTCTGCAATAATTTTTACTTCCAATAATAAATTAGCAATGTCATCTTCACAGATATTTCAGCGGAAGAAATTATTTTTAAAAGTGAGCGGAATTTTCCTATATGTACTCTATAATTTGTAATCGTAGCAGGACTAATGGGATGTTATCAGACTCATCTAATTCTGATGGTAAAATACGGCAACAATAACTTTATAATACTACATTGAAGATTGAACAGCCATACACAATCCATTTTGTCGCAAATTTAAAGTAATTCTGTCGGAACAAGAAATTTAAACATTTTATTAGGTATCAATTTCAATTAAGGTAACAGTAATATTAAGTAAGTGTAAAGGAACAATTTATTATAGATATGAGCACCAATTGATTTAGTAATGAGCATAAGAATGACTTCTTGAGTGCTTGAAATTTTCGCATAGCAATTTCTTAACATAAGTTGGACTTATAAGAAAAGAATTCTTCTAAAAATTCTCTATAGTCTACCCTTGGCAGACAGTCCTTATTTGGACTATTTGCTTCAATTTTTCTTATAATTTCCTTGCATGGGTAAATATTGGAGCTGCTCGTTTTGTTAGGAATTCAAAGTGGAGTTACTTTAAACAAAATGCTTGGGAAGAATAGAAATTAAATAATATAAATAAATGAAATGTTACATCGGGACTATCTATAACAGCTGTACTGCCATTATTTCTGCGGCAGAGTATAGACAAATTTCAAAAGTAATTCAAGTGAGGGATTCTGATTGTTTGTCGTATGCAAATGTCAAAATATACAACAAAATTGATTGAACTTTTCTTCTGGTTCTTTCATGTTTTTATTGAACACATCAAATTTAGATTTCATTATACTACTACCACTATACTATACTACTATACTATACTAATGATGTACAATAGTATAGTGAAATCCAAAGTACGATAAATTTGTGGTGAAATGTCAATATATATGACAAAAAGTACGACAAAATATCAAAATCAGCACCCAGATATCAAATAATTTTTGACAATAATTTCAAAGTTAAAGTGGAATTTAATAATTTGACTTTCACTAATGACAAATAATTATTTGAATTTAGAAATTGGTTAAATTTTGTTTTGCGGTATTTTCATTGGCGTAACTAGGTAGGAGCCACAGTGGGCCTGGCCCCATGCGGACAGGAAATTATAAAATTCGTAAGAAACATTTATCAATTCGTACAATCATAGGTTGAAATTTTTTTTTATATTTAAAAGCTATTCTGAGACTGCTCTGATTCTACTGAATTTTGACAAAGTCGTGTGAAGATGTATTCCGTAGGAGAAATCTTGCGGAACTACTTTGACAGTTTGTGCGGAAATTTTAATTGATATCCTTTGATATGAAGTTTTCAAATTTTCACAAAACTTTGTTTAATTTCCAGCAAAAAGGCTTTTTTAAGATTTTTCGATTCTGATCCCAACGGATTCAATAATAAAGCTAATTATCACTATAAGGAAGAAATATTTAGTTTGAAATTAAAAAATTCAATAATACATTACAGAAAAAATCCGTAAACTAATGCTTATATAGACCTTAACTATAGATATCTCTTTATTAGTGCTTAATAAAAACGTAAATAATTGTTCGAAAAGTTGTGTATCTTACTTTCTGTTTTGAAACGCATGCAGATGGTATTTTCACAATAACTTAAATGTTCGACTAAACTTAAATTAACAAATATAAAATAAATCAAGTCTAATTTCGTTGCCATTGGGTCTCGATTTTATTGATTATCGCACAATCGCGGAATGTTGACTTACGAGATACCCAAAAATGGATTGAATGCTAATGATGTATACTAACTTATAAGCGATGCACCATACTCTGTATACTGGGTGCTCAATAACATTTAACGAGAATTATAATAAAGGATGGGAAACATTTAAAAACTTTTTGTTGTTCCGCCGGCCTCTAACATCGGAACGTCGACAAGACTACCCTATCTCGAAAGCTCTTCTTATTCAAATCGCCCCGAACGCACACACATGTCTGCATTTGCAGTCGATTAAAAGTCCTGATCTGGGAGCGGAGTTAAAGAAGTAGGAAGACTAGGTATAAACAAGTAAAAAAGCTAGAATTAGTCTAAGTAAGACCAATTCTTGTGAAACCTTAGATGAATGTCCGTATGTAATTTCGATGGTCACCTCTGTGTGCAAGTTTGATTGTTGAAATGTTTTTTCGCATATATTTCTAGAACGGTTCATCGGAAAGTAAAATGATTGTAACCAATTTCATGTGATTTCATATTCTGAAGAACTTTTCAGTACAATAAAAGTCTAAATTTTTATATGGCAGCACTCACAAGGGGTTAGCCCAGTTTTAAAATTATATATACTGTATCTGTGGCAACGCCGTGTACAAAATTTCAACTCATGTTGACGCATTTTCAGGTAGTGTCTAAATATATAGTGAAAAGCGAAATTTTTGTATGACAACCCCACGAAGGAGTTATCTGATTTGTCTAATTTTCGAAGATAAATTTTCTTTTTTTCTTAAAAAGCCCGTGTGAAAAAATTCAGCTCTCTAAGTGAAGCCTTTCTCGAGTTATCTTGAGAACGGACAAACGACATGCAAAAATCAAAACAACTTTCAATTTTTTGCTTGGGTGTCCAATCTATTTGGCCTACTATCATTATTGCTATGCGTTGGGTATAAAAGACGCGATATCTGCGACTTGTAAAGTGAGAATTATTTTATGAAGTTTTTGTATGCAGAATTACAAATACAATTACTGTAGCGAAAAAAACCTTTTTAGAATTTAAATTATGCTTGCGGGTTTTGTAACTTATATACCAACGATGGGCAAATGTGGCTCTCAGAGCTGCATGCGGCTCCTCATTGAACTAACTGCGGTTCGCATGGCAAATTGAAATCCATTTCTAGGGTTCCGTACCCATAGGGTAAACACGGGAACCCTATTACTAAGCCTCCGATGTCTGTCCGTCTGTCTGCCTTTCTGTCTCCGGGCTGTATCTCATGAACAATAATAGGTAGACAGTTTAAATTTTCACAGACTGTACCACTATAACAACAAATAATAAAAATAAAATAAAGTTAACAATTAAAGGGAGCAACCATACAACAAACGTGATTTTTTCGGCGTTTTTTGCTCATTCTCTCTCATTAATTATTATCATAAGAGGAATTATTTTTTCAAATGAAAAAATAAATACTCGTAAGAAGTACATAGTGTAAAATTTTGTTCGATGGTATGGAACGCTTCAAGTCCGCCTCGCGCTTGGCCGCTTTTATTTTTTATTACTTTACAACTTTTTTCACTAAATCTTTTTAAATGAATTAAGTAACTATATATTTTATGTTGTATTTATTTTAGTTTTTATGGCTAGATATTTTATAGTTTTTTGCAATAATTATTATTTGAATGAGCAATGATATTATTTGTGTTTCTTTTTTTCATATTGCATATTCATAAGTGCGTGTAATTCTCGCTTCGAAAAACGAAACATTGTTATCATTTTTATTTTTCAACCTCGTTACAACAGAGTACTTACGGCAACTCACACTAGCGTGCGACAAATGGGTTTATTTGTTGACAAATCATTACGTAAAAATTATTTCAGATATTCTAGAGATCATCAACAGAATTATTTGTTAAGCGACAATATTACAATTTTTTTAAGAAACGCATAAATATACTATTAAATACCACACGTATCCTCATCAATCACAGACGCAAATAAATTAATTTGTAAATACACAGTAAAGTTGGAAATGACCAATGAGAAACTTTGAGTGCGTACATGATATTTCTTTCCGTAATATCTACTGTTTTAAAATATATTTAGTGGTGAGCGGGCTTGAACAAATAATCTGGTAGATTTTTCTGTCAAGCAATTTAAGCTTGTTTACGATACGTAATTTTTCCGCGGCATAAATTTATTAATTTATTTTTTTTGTTTTTTTCAATTTCAAGCTTTGGATTTAAATTTATTACATTCTTTTATTAACGTAAGGTTAGAAAACATGAAAAATGAAAATACGAATTAGAAAATAAAAAATAGAAGCTTTCAAAAAACATTTTGGCGAAAAATTAGGTTTTCTTTACAATAATGGAAAGTCGTTGTGTCTTATTTGTAAAGTTGCAATTGAATACTACTCGAAATTATGAAATAAGTTATCCTCAATTTTAAACTCAATATTCACTCAATTCAAAATTGCGAACAAAAAAAAAAAAAAACTTAAGTCATTGCAACCAGAGCTTCGTAAGCATTAAGGACTCGTGTCTTTTTTAGGCGCGAAGATGACAGAGCCAACGAAGCTAATTTTTTGATAGCTTTGCAATATTGCTTATGCCAGACGTCCATATGGAGAAGGAGAATTTATTATGAGAAACTTCAAAGAAGTTTTTGATCCCGATAATACAAAACTGTATAAATTGATTGCTCAAGTAAATAACTATGTAACGCCGTACACCTGAACGTTGTATTGCTAGAATTAGTAAAAATTTTGAAAACACATTGTTGTGATTTGAAAAATTGTACAGCATTCAGTTTTTAGCTCTCGACGACTCTCAGACATTCAGCAGGTTTCACAATTGACCGTTTATGAACGAAGAAACTTAGTAGTTCTTATCGATACAATTCGCGGTGTCGATGTTGGAAATATACACTTCACTTCGGAAGTGTTGCGACTGACGGAGTACCTACAATGGTAAGGAGGATCCCATTGATCTTTTAAGCAGCAATCCTGAAATTCCACCTTTTTTACCTTTTCACTGCATAATTCACAGCCAGCAACTCATAGCTAAGTTAAAATACGAAAATGTGTGGAGAATTGTTCTGCAGATTGTGAATTTAATTAGAACAATTGCCAAAACTCATCGTCAAATTAAATCTTATTAGAAGAGTTACGGTTAAATTATGAAACAGATTATTTGCCCAATGATCTTCCTTAGAATGTTTCCCTTTTGCATTTTGTGCAAAAGAAAAAGAAAAAAAAACTAACCAGAATTAGGAAATGGAACTTGACTTCATGTTTTTTACAGACAATATGGAACATTTCAGTGGAGAAAATGAATATTGATTTGTCAAAAACTGTTTTTAGTTTTGAAGCTGAACTTCGGCCATTTGTGTATGATTTTAAAACCAAATGAGTTAATCACTATCGACGAAGAAAAGAAGAAAAGTTGAATAAATATAAGAAAAATTTTGAAGAATTCCAAACGAATTTCAAACTTAGGTTTAAAGATTTGAAAAGTTTTATATCTACATTTGCATATTTTGAGAACCCATTTATTTGTAATATTATTGAAGATGAATTTCCAATTTCTGATGTTTTTTTTTTTTTGAAGAGCGGTTTGGGGGGTTAGAGTTATTAGAGATGAAATAGGATCAGACATTGGAAATGCAGCACAAATCTATTTCTATAATTGCATTTTGCAAACTCGTGTAACAATCATAATATCCACACTTAAAGAAAGCTGCTTGCTGTCTAATTTCAATTTTTATAGTTAAATATTATGTGGTGGTTCTTCATAATATACGGAAAACCGGCATGCGGCTCTCATTGACTTCATACGTGCCCACTCATGCTCATGCTCAGAGCAATATATAAAAAATTTCGGTCAATAACCAATGCCCACTTCGCAGACAAAATATACATTTAAGACTATGTACGAAAGTTGAGGGCCTGGGCCCCCCTACACAAAAGTCCTAGTTACGTCAATGAGTTTTTTTTATGGTTTATAAATTTTAGTGTTTTGTTGTGTTGAGAGCTATATGATTTATTGTGTTTTTCTTTTTATTGAATTATTTTGGATTGAATTTATCTTGAGTTAGTTAAATTTAATTTTTAGTTTAGTTGCTATGATTGAAGTTCTATTTGCTTTTGGTTGTGCTTTTTCATCTATAGTTTTTCTCAGTAATACTTTTTTATTTAATTTTTATGCTTATATCAGTTCTCCTCTATTTTATGGTTTTCTCTTATTGTTTTCTCCTATTAAAAAGCCTGAATGTGTCGATTGTCTCTTTGATATCATTGGGATAATTATTTGACAGGTTATGACAGGGTAAGAGTTCTTATTAATATTTTTTGCAAATATAGTCGAGGCTTTAATATTTGTTCGTTAAATGCGAGAAGTATGCGTAATAAAATAGATGACTTTAAATCTATCTTTGTTGAGACTTGGTTGCAAAGTGATATCCCATCTTCATTAGTCTTTATGCCAGGATATAAGCTGTATCGTTCTGACAGGAATGATCGTAGAGGCGGTGGGGTTGCTATTTTCTTGAGGGAAGAGGTTAAAGCGAGAACTGTTAAGTCTTGTAGTTTAGATAATATTGAACTAATGTGTATTGAGGTAAACTTATGTGAAGAAAAAATTATTCTAGTGACGGCTTATTGTCCTCCTGCCTGCTTTGATCATGCGAATCCGCCTAATAATTTCATTGATTTTCTTAAAATTTTCTCTCAAAAATATGACAATATTGTTGTGGATGGGAACTTTAATGAAGAAGATTTCTCGTCTAACAGACTGAAATTTATTGAAAATAATTTCAATAAATTTACAAAAATGCATTTAAGTGCAAAAGAATGATTAAACTTTTCGACCCAGCGATCAGAGAGGTCTCACCGGTATGGTTATCTCTGATCGCCTACCATAGAAGTTCAATAATGGAGGTCACACCAATTGCCCATATAAATACTTTTTATAAAAAGTAAGTGTGAATTATATGGTGGCAAGATTTCAAAAATATGACAATATTGTTGTAGGTGGGAACTTTAATGTTAATCTTCTTCGTGAGGGTAGATCTTCTAATGAATTTCGTTTTTTAGTGCAGTCTGCCCACTTAAAAGTGGTTAATTCTGTACCTACTTACTGCAATACCTCAACGCCTTCAATGCTTGACCTATTCCTTGCAAGCAGCTTAGATCGTGTATTATTTTATAATCAGATTGACCCACCTAGTTACCTTGACCATGACATTCTATTCCTTAGTTATGATATCTTAGTCAGTCCATGTGATAATATGATTACTTCTTATACATACCGTGATTATAATAACATAGATCTTACTTCATTGTATAATGAATGTGGTGGTTTATTATGGTATAGTAAACTTTATTTTCTATTGATGAGATGACGACAATCATGGATCACAATATTAATTACTTATATGAAAAGTATGTTCCTGTTCGAACGAAGCACAGAAAATTGTATGGCCACTGTCCCTAGTATTCTGCTAGAATTAAACAACTTATTGCCAAGCGAGAGTATGCATATCATATATCCTTGCGCAATAGAGCGACAACTGCCATCAAAATGTCAAAATACCAGTATTTCAAAAGCAAGTTTGATATCAATCTTACCCCTAAGGTCTATGGAAAAGAGAATTTTAGCTGCTCCTTCGATCCAAATAAACTCAATGAATATTTTGTAACGCCACAGCTTAATATAAACTACTCAAATCATCCTACTGAAGAATCTGAGAGCAATACCGCTAACAATTTCTCCTTTCGTTGTATAACTCTTGAAGAGCTTGGACTTGCTTTTTATTCCATTAAATCTAATGCAACTGGGTCTGACAACATTAGCCCTCGGTTCTTACGTCTACTATTTCCAATAATTAGTCAGCATATATTACATATTATAAATAGTTCCCTAACTTTTTCTACTTTTCCTGCTGCATGGAAAATGGCTCTTGTGTTATCCACTGCGAAGAAGGCTTCACCAGAATATTTTTCTGATTTCAGGCCAATTAGTATTCTTCCCTTCTTAGCAAAGGTTAGAGAGAAAATTATGCATGCGCAAATTCAAGAATATCTATCCTGTAATAAGTTATTAGTGTGCTGCGAATCTGGCTTCCGACGTCAGCACAGTTGTGAAACTGCCTTACTGAAGGTTACTACAGATATTCGCAAGGCTATGGATGATGATAAGATTGCTATTTTAGTACTGCTAGACTTCACTAAGGCATTTGATAGTGTTGATCACTGCAAATTGCTTCTTAAATTGGAGGCTATTTTTGGGTTTTCATTACCTGCTTCTCGTCTTTTCAGAAGCAGGGTTCGATACTTGGCCCACTTCTTTTCAGTATGTTCATTAATGATATTGTGGGTGCCGTTTGTGATGTTCGACTGCATATTTATGCAGATGATGTGCAAGTTTACCTGGAAAGACCTATTGGATTAATTGAGGATTGTGTAGAGCGAATTAATTGTGATCTAGCCAGTATCTCTCATTGGTCTATGAAAACGGGCTGGTTTTGAATCCTAGAAAGTCCCAATGCTTGGCATGTTATCGTAGATCTCTTGATTTCGATGGTTTACCCCAGGTTAAGCTTGGCGACAGTGTATTACCGTTTGAGGATTCTGTACGAAACCTTGGAGTTATTTTAAACTGCAACATGAAGTGTTGTGATTATACTAAATGCCAGCTGTCTAAAATATACTCCACACTAAGGAGGCTATGACTTTCAGCAAGCATTCTGCCATCGCAAATACAACTGAAGTTAGTTAAAACTCTTCTACTTCTTTTTTTACTTATGGTTCTCTAATTTTCCCGCGAATGGACAGTGTTTGTAAACGTAAATTGAACGTTGCATTTAATGATTGTTTAAGATTTATTTTTGGATTAAGGCGGTATGATCATATCTCCTCATTTAAATCTTTACTCTTGGACTGCTCACTAGAGTGTTATCTGAAACGCAGGATCCTAATCTTCCTATTCAATTTAATATATACCAGAAATCCTGAATACCTGTTTAATTATATTAAATTCCTGCAGTCACCTCGACATCGAAATATCATGCTGAATCGTGTAAATTGCAGCATATTGGAGAACTCTTACTTTGTCCAAGCTTTTAGAGTATGGAACTCTCTTCCCAAGCACATTCAGCGTGCGGGTACGGTTGGCACATTCAGGAGGTTAATAGAGGAACATATTAATTATTAAGTATTAGGTGTAATTGATTAGTTGATTTGTTTTATTCATGTATAATTGCCTTCACTGGCATTTATTATTTCATTTTATGTTATTTTACTTTATATATTTCTACTGCTCTTTTGTAATTTCTTTGTAATCTTAGTTACTTTTTAGCTTTCTTTTCAGTTTTTTTTTTTGTATTTGATTATCCTTTTAGTATAAATCTTATTTAGTTGTCATTGTGCTCTTGCTTAATTCTTTTATTTACCGGAAATTATATTATCTATTTTTTAATTGTACTCTAAAAGATTGTAAATCTTGTGTACTCTCCTTGATTATCATAAAATAAATTGAAATTGAATTGAAATAAATTGAAATTGAGCAATTGCAGAATTATTAATTTAGTTTGAATAGATATAAGTAACTTTGGCACAACAGAAAATATATTGAAAACATTTATATGTTTTTGTAATCAAAACAAAATTACTACAGAGAATAATGAACAGAAGTAAAAAAAATTCACAATAGATTCTTTCATACACCAATTAACATTCTTAGCTTTCTTGGTAAAATCTTGGAAAAAAAGTTATGAAAACTTAGATTGTGAAAGTAATAATCTCTTAACTAAGACTCTGTCTGGTTTTCGTGAGAAACATAGCTCTTCTCAAGATTTCTTCAGATTTACGGTGGGCTCTTTTTAAGGGTGATATTGCTGTATTGGTACTTATGGATTTCTCTAAAGCATTTGACAGTGCTGTGAATTATAAACTGTTCCGGAAATTATTTTCGAATTTTTACTATTCTCTGTCTGCCGTAAAGTTTTTATCTCTGATTATTGATTGGATTAATCTCCGCTCATGTTTTTGTCCTGTGATGTTCCTCAAGGTTCAATATTAGGACCTGTCCTATTTAGCCTCTATATTAATGATCTTAGTGATCACACATCTCTATGCAGATGGTGTTGAACTGTACCTGAGCAGGCCTCTTGGACTCATTGAGAACTGTAGAGTAGACTAAATGATGACCTAGCTGAAATCTGCAAATGGTCTCTAGATAATAAGCTCCTCTTCAATGCCAGTAAAACTCAATGTATAGCCTTATATAGCTCGAAACTCCTATACTCAATAATGTAAGACTACCTTTTGCTGATTGCACGTCAAACTTGGGAGTGAGATTCAACGCCAGTCTGAATGATCTGAGATCACAGTTAGTAAAATCTATAGTGGTTTAAGAAAACTTTGGCTGTCCGCCAATATTATACCCTTGAATCTCAGCTGAGATTAGTTCGAGTGCTGCTAATGCCTCACTTTAACCTTTATCAATGAATTCGAAAAGCTCATTTGTAATTTCCCGGTTTGATATCTATACCCAAATATGCCAAATTTCCAGTTGTGTTAAATTTCTGTTAAAAGTATTACTAAGTATTACTTGTTACTTTTTACTTGTTTCTTTTCTTTTGTTTAATCTCTAATCCCGCATTTTTATTTTTTTGTTTTTTAAATTAGTTAATACGTAGATTATTATAAAGTTTTTTATTTTCACCATAGTTATAATAAATTGTACTTAAATATAAGATTAAGAATCTTGTGTACAATTTTATAAATAATTAAAATAAATAAATGTAATCTAATAAATCTAGTATATAGGACCAATATCAAACAGAAAATGTCCAACGATCAATTCTCAAACCCATTTTCAAGAATTTAATATCTTCATGAACATACTGTCAATCTAAGCGAAGCATTTTCTACAAATACTAATTTTTATTTACCAAATATGGTGGTTTTCATAAGCGCGTACGTCATTCTGAGAACTCAATTTTCATAAATTGGGTCGGTATTGAAACTGATGATTTCATTGTCTTGATGGGGGATTAAAAAGAACTGTTACAAGTTCAAGTGTATAAGCTATCGGAAATACTAAAGGTGAAATAAGAGAAGTCTTAGAATTTTCCAATGCATCTCTCATAAAAAGAAGACAGTGCTCTGAATGCATCAATTGAAGAATTTTTAGAAGTGCATGTGAAACAAAATTGTCAGAGAATTACGATTCACTATAAAAGAAAATGTAAACTAATTGACACATCGAAATTATATAATACTGACAAGAAAAAATTCAGTTAAAAAACCGAACTACTAAGAAATGCAATTAATAACTCATTATTTATTATGACCAGCGTTCGTAAATAACGATTATTTTCTAAAATCTCATGGAAAAAATCACACGGAAATATTTATCGGATTAAAAAGTCCCAACGAAACTGTTAAACTTTATTTACATAGGGTTTTAGTCCTTGGGAAATGAATATGAACGATTTTTATTTTTTTAATACATCAATCGTCGTTATGAAATTATTAATATTGTTTTCGTCAACTTGATTTTTATTTTTCCTGATCACATATACAATCGCATCGTGATTTTTATTATTCTTGAGCACGAATAATATTATTCGGGTCGACAGATAAAAATCACCAAGTAATTTTCATTATGCTAATCATGAACTATTTTACGGCGCTATGTAAAATAATGGGTGCTAGTGTACAGATGTTCAGATGAAATGTGAAGTGTAACGATGAGTAACGAAAAGTTTAACACCTGAACATCCACACCTAGTATTTTGTAGTAATTATCACAGTGTACTTTTATTTTGTATTGACTGATAACTTTATCATTAAAAAGTAAGTATTATGTATATGTCAACTGAAAAAAACGAAAATCACTTGGTGATTTTTATTTTTGGATCTGAAAAATAAAACTCACTTCATGATTTTTATTTTTAATCAATAAAAATAAAAGTCACGTTGTGACTTTTATTCCTGATGAAAAAAAAATGTAATCATCTCACAATGATTATTGATGACTTAAGAAAATAAAAATCTTTCATAATAATTTCGCAAGGACTGAAACCCTATGTAAGTAAAGTTAAACATTTCGTTGCAAAACGACAAATAATTAGACAAAATGTAGACCCGGAAAATCTAGAATATCAGATAAATATATATTTCCATTATTACACAATATAATTGTTGTTCTACATATAGCATCGATTCAATATATCCTACGATAAATCAATTTGATTCGAACACAATAATAACTAGTAATTTACTTGAAAAGAACGATGATTCAATAGCAATTTTTTTAATTAAAATTTATGCAAAACAAAGTATAAATGGTGGATCAAATTTAATTCGTATGATGCCAAATTTTTTGGAAATCTAAAAAGCGATACAAAAGGGATGCAAAAAAAGCATAGAATGAATACAATGCCTAAACTTATTCGACATTAAAAATTATTTTACCATTTCTCTATGCACAGATTTTATAGATAACACTTGGTGGAATAGATTTATTTTTACTGTCATCTTATAAAAGATAAGAAAACACTTCTTGTTTTTTTTCCACAAAGTACATTGTAAAAAAAACGACACGTGTTTTCTTATCTTTTATAAGATGGCAGTTAAAGTTTCGCTATACATTGTATGTACATATGTATATGTAAATTCAGCTGCTAGTAGTTTTTTGGCATTACGAAGTTTTTTTGTCTCTTGGAATTTTATTGCTCTATTATATAATATGTACTAAGGTTGTTATGATTTATTACCGGCCAAACTTTATACGCTATTTTTAATTCTCTGTTACAGCAGCAAAAGCGAAAACATTTTTTCACGTTTGCTGCTGTACCAAAGAATTGAAATGAAGCCTTCTTGAACACGTATAAGATGTACTGTGACTTCTACTTAAGATAAGTAAATGGAAGATACTTATTTATTCTTCTTTACATATTAATATTTCATATATGCAAGGCAATCTATACTCAGACAAAAATATTTATCAATTCGAATTACTACACTTTTGAATTTTAAAAAAACATTGAAAAGTTCTATATATGAAATGTTTTTACATTCGTACAAATTAAATCATGCTGATTCCACTACTGCTAAGTAATGAGATAATACCAAAAACGTATATATGTAAATGAACTCCTTCCCACTTGGAAAAAGAGCGCTCTAAAAGCTCTCCTGAAGCGTTTCCCTGGAAGCTCGTAGCGCTTCTTTTACCTATCCCAGTTCATTGTTTATTAATATAGACATGTCCGCAGAGGCAAGCGCTTTAGTGCTGCTCTTAAGAAGCGCTCTGGGAGTGCTCTAAATGATAGCCGAAGAAGTTTTTTGAATATGTCTTTTCGAAAGCTTAAATGAGCTTTTTGAATATTCATTGCAGTGCTTCTTTCTTAATTTCAAAAGAGGCCTTCAAGAGTGCCGAAGAAGTTTTTTGAATATATCTTTTCGAAAGCTTTAATGAGCTTTTTGAATAATCATTGCAGTGCTTCTTCCTTAATTTCAAAAGAGACCTTCAAGTGTGCTTTAAGAGACGCTTCTTTTCCCTATCCCAGTTCATTGCTTTTTAACATAGGTATGTCCGCAGAGGCAAGCGCTTTAATGCTGCTCTTAAGAAGCGCTCTGGGAGTGCTCTAAATGATAGCCGAAGAAGTTTTTGAATATGTCTTTCGAAAGCTTTACTGAGCTTTTGAATAATCATTGCAGTGCTTCTTTCTTAATTTCAAAAGAGGCCTTCAAGAGTGCTTCGAGAGAACAGCGCTTCTTTTCCCTATCCCAGTTCATTGTTTTTTAACATAGGCTTGTCCGCAGAGGCAAGCGGTTTAATGCTGCTCTTAAGAAGCGCTGTGGGCGTACTCTGAATGATTGCCGAAGAAGTTTTTTGAATATGTCTTTTCGAAAGCTTTAATGAGCTTTTTGAATAATCATTGCAGTGCTTCTTCCTTAATTTCAAAAGAGACCTTCAAGTGTGCTTCAAGAGACGCTTCTTTTCCCTATCCCAGTTCATTGTTTTTTAACATAGGCTTGTCCGCAGAGGCAAGCGGTTTAATGCTGCTCTTAAGAAGCGCTCTGGGCATATTCTGAATGATTGCCGAAGAAGTTTTTTGAATATGTCTTTTTGAAAGCTTTTATGAGCTTTTGAATAATCATTGCAGTGCTTCTTCCTTAATTTCAAAAGAGGCCTTCAAGGGTGCTTCGAGAGAACTGCGCTTGCTTGTGATTATTTGTGGTATTACATTTTATGAACTTGATTAAATATATTTTAAGCTAATATTCTCCCGTACTGAAGTTATTACAGAAAGAGTAAAAACTCTTTGGAAAGCTATCGCTTCACTCCACACTGAACTTCACACTCAAAATGAGAAATGCGTTTCTTCGCACAGTAGTGGAAAAATCTACAGTTTCAATTCGGAGAAAACTACATGAAATCAGCCCTTGTTGCTTGTTGTTCTGCTGGAGCTAATCAAATAAACTTCTATAGACCTTCCAAGCAATGGCTCTAGAAGCACTCGAGTTACTACTTGCATCTTTTCTTATTTTTCTGGATAGATCAGTGAATATGCTTCTAAAGAGCTGCCAAATGATGGCTTGAGAAGCGCTTAAATTGTGTTCCTTTCAGAAGCGCTGGTTTTTCGTCGTAATGAGTTAGTTCCTTTCCTAATACAACAAACATCTTTCTTGAAATTGTTTTGCCTGAATGGGTGGAAGGCAGAGTAAATAAAGTGGCAATCTCATATATATATGTACGTTCGTCTATTTTTATTCAGTATTGAAGGCTAACTTCGTTCTTTTGAAATGATTGAACCAAAACAGAGATCTAAAATATTACAAGCCCGTGAAAAATTATGAAAACGTCGTGGACGACATCGTCAAACTTTTTAAGAAAATTGAATGAAGTAGTGAAGTGAATGTAGAATGTAGTAGTGAAGTGAATGTAGAATCCATCTTTAAAAGTTGCAAGATATTTTCCATCCAGTATCCTGGGAAGGTACACGTATGATATACTAAGGTCTCTTAGTTACAGTTACTGAAGATACGTATGCTTTATTTTCGGTATTTTTGTGTTCGAAACCCTAGTACAATTAACGAACGAAAACTACAAAGCTCAGTAAATATCTCAGTGAAGTTGCATCCACACATAACAAACATTGGAAAAAAAATTGTCAAACATTTGACAAACAATTTATAGGAAGTTGACTAAAGGCCAAAACACAGTAAGAACGACACAACAAAGTCGTCGTAAATTGGTTGCTGTCAAAGATTCGAATATATGGGAGTCCCATATAAATATTTAACACAATGAGGGCGGCGCGACAGGTTGCTAACAAAAAGATTGGGAAAATTTCTAAATTAATCACCAACTTAATTAACATTTCTGTGTGGACAGTAATAATTGACATTCATGTTATGTGGATTTCGTTATTTTTATAAAGCATAGGCAATTAAAAGATAATAGTAAATAAACTATTAAAAACTTGTAAAAATTAATTCCTTTAATTAGTTTGAGAAATTAGGGATTTTGAGGAGGAACTAATATAGAAAATGTGGGAAAAAGTTATGCTGTGTGATAAGCGTCACCCTATGTATAGCAATCTCATCTTCTTCTTCTTTTTAATTTTTTCTTTATGCTTTGCAATTTAAAGTAAGCTGCATAAGCTGTATTAAAGATTTTTCTTTATTTTTTCCTTCCTGCCATTTCTTTTACAATAAATAAAATTGTGCCCGCTGTAAAACACACTTGTCGCGTCGCGTTCACTGTGTTTTAAATTCAACATTGTCGCCATCTAAGTTGGCAACATTGTTGTGCTGCTCTCACTGTGTTTTGGCCTTAACGTATGATAAATGTTTGACAAATGTTTGTCAAATGTTTATCAAACATTTGTCAAACATCTGATAGGGTATTTATGTGAAAAAAAAATTCCAAATGTTTACTTTTAATCATGGATTCTCCGAAGGAAAGAACGTGCATTGCAGCATCACTCGTAGTACTTGCCTGAACGTTTAAGGAAAATTTATATAGAAGATTAGAAAAAAGTGGTCGTGATTTATTAAATAATTTAAAAACTGACGATCTTTCTAATTGTCGAAATTTCGCAAGAATCTTGACTTTGAAATTCTAGTTAATAGAATCGACACAAAAATAAGAAGACGAAATACAAACTGTCGAAATGGTGTAAGTGTAGATAAACGCCTGGCCATTGCTCTAGAGGTTTAGTAATTCTTTCATTCTTTAATATACTTGTCCCATATAAATATATCGGTAAGTATTTACATAGGAAAAAATCACTTTTACTGACAAGAGGCACATGTCACGCCGGTATTGAGTAAGCAATGTGATTAGCTTTTTGTTTGCTTCACCCGCAATCACTAATAACTTGTGACGTCTTTCACCACTAGATTGTAATTTCAAGTTGGCTATTCTATTAGCTTTGCACTCTAACTTTGAACTTGGATCTAGTACTGCAATCTTTCGTTAAGAATGCTGTTTAGGAAACCGGTTGCGCTTCAAACACTGACATATATATAAATGGACTGCTTGATCTCCTGTTTCATGTGGCACCAGTTTTGATTTCAGAAAGTATGCTCTCACTGTCAATGCTACCAACTGTCGTAAACTGCAGCTATATTTAAATTATTTGGGTATTTACGTATATGCATGTCAGTCGGATTTATCGAATTTACCACAAAGGTATTTGGGACTATTTGTATCGTTAATTTTTAATTGAATCGTTAATTTTTAATTGAACAAAGTGTTTTTTACAAGGATTTTTACAAGCAATTTCTCGTTCTTAATCGTTACAGTTCAGTGGGAAAGTATGCTCTCACGGAAAGAGACAGGAATATGAAAGTGGTGCCATTTGCTTTCATGCATTTTTGGTTCAACAAGCAGTCCATTTATATACATGTCAGTGGCTTCAAATCAACTGTAGGCAGTAGGCCTCACTTTGTAATTTAAAAAAAAAACAAAAGCACATTAAAAAAAAATGTATGTCAGTCAATTTTTACTAAATAGTATTGAGAAAGGGAAGCAAAAAATCCCTAGGGAAAATATTAATTTTAACCGAGAATTTTTGTTTGTTTAGTTGCTATTAAAACTATTAAAACCTAAATATTGCTTGCTACTAATTTGTTTAAACGTAGAATTATGTTATAAAAAATAATTATTAGAACTGTGAATTTTTATATGAATTATTTTTAAACTAAGAATTTATGAAGGTGATTTATATTCAACAGATGGGGTAAAGTACGCAAATAAAAGCATTGATCGTTAAAAGTCAAGTTAAGTTTTATTCTATTTTACAACATCTTGGCATTTTTTTAAAAAGTACTGCAAGATTCAAGATTTCCATGAAAATAGAGTCAATATAATTTAAAGGAAGTGTGCAAGTTACAAATATCTACTACACCACCTTAAACCAATTGATTACGTTTTACTTTGTTCTTGCACTTTTCACTCGATTTGTCCCACAAATTTCGGTGTGTAGAATGCAGATCTATTAATTTTATACATTATTTATCTACTCCCATTTATCACTCGTGATTACTTTATTATTAAAAAATCCATAATTCCAAAATGTATTGTCACTAATATTTTTCACAACCGTAGAAAGCTGACTGAAAGTACTGTACAAACTTTAACAAACATCTATCTAATATTCTCCATTTCATTTGGATTAAATTGAAACTTTTTTAGGAATCGAAAAATGTAAAATTTGCGTCCACACTCATCAAACATTCCACAAATGTTTGACAAATGTTTGACAAACATTAGACAAATATTTGATAAATGTTTCACAAATGTTTAACAAATGTTTGTCAAACATTTGAGAAATATTTTTTATGTGTGGATGCGCCTTTCTTTACATATTCATACAGTTTCTTACATATATAGTCGAATTCACCATCTGTGTAAATATATTTTCTAGAATATAAGTGACTCCACCTTCATTTACTATTACTGCGAGCTAAGCTACGATATTTTATCAATAACCAGTCTACTAAAATATGTGTATCAGGAGGACAGGGGTGAATTTTTCATTAAACACTTACACATGCTTTTAGCATAACATTTCCCCTCAATTAATCACTTCCTCCACAAAATTAATTGCGATTGAATACATGCTGCATGCACATTAAAAAAAAAAACTTTTAAGTAAATTATGAAAAAATTATTACACTCATTAGTTGCTTGCAACGATTTAAGTTATCACTCAACTAAAACACTACATATACATATAAATGCATCTTTATGAAAATAAATCAAATCACTGGAAATGAAGAAAATCTTTTTTACTTGAAAAGTTACTATTGCTAAATGTTTAACTATGTATCAGATTACACTTCTTAAAAAGATTTAGGGAGTTGTACTAATGTGACGTGATACTGATGTGCAAATATTATTATCATAAACAGTAAAGGTAATTATTTAATTAACCGGTTTCCGCTCGAAGTTTGTTTATTACATTTCTAAGCATGTCGGTCAACTTACTTACCTTGGCCGCATCTAAAATATTTTGATATTACACTTGTTTTTTTAATTCTATTCATTCCTGCTGTTTCGATGTCGATTATTCAACAAAATTCTTAACAAAAATTTTAACAAGGAATTTAATGAAATAACAACAATTAAAAGTTTAACTAATTAAACCCATCGGCTCATAAATACTTAGTATTAATTATCGTCACGATTAGGCTTCCTCATAATGTCTTGTTTAATTTGTCCGGAATTTCTATACGTACTACTTGTGAACTTTAGTCTATTGGCAAGCTTACGTGTATTACACTGGACGACTTTGTTAGAACTAAAGTGCCACGCTAAAAAACTTTGTCTTTGGTAAATCAAAGCTAAACTCGTAACCGCAAAGAAGTGATCCGTGAAGGTTCAGTTGAAAATGTTTTCAAGTTCTTTTCTCAATTAGTTGTTCGAATTGAGTAAATCAAAATCGGAATCTGTTTTTCGTGTAAAGAGTAAAATTCTCTTAGTAAAAAATAGTGAAATCAAAATATGTTTAAATAGCAATAATAAATATGAAAAAACAACTAGACATACATATGTATGTAGATTATTCAAGATCAATCAATTCTACTAACATATATAACAAATATCAAGATATTAAATAGCCTTTCGGAACAACTTGCACTTCTGCTGGAGCTCATCAAATAATCTTGTATAAAGCTTCCAAGTGAGGGCTATAGACGCTCTCGAGTTACATACTTCCGCCTTTACTTATTTTTCTGGATAGATCCGTGAGTATTCTTCAAAAGAGCTTCCAAATGATAGCTAGGAAAGCGCTTGAAATATGCTTCGGTCATCACCTCTGGTTTTTCGTCCCAGTGGGTGGGTAGGATAGACTGGGTTTAGTTGGCTACACTTTTCGAATCTCTGTCATAGCGAGTACGATAAAACTTCTATAACTTAATATTTACAGTAGACTTGCTTGACTATTGTGCTTGACCTTGACTATAAAATTGACCCGAAACTTTTATCAGTATATTTATGTCTCTAGTTACAATTTTAAAACCGGGATGCAAATGTACCAACCAACCCCGTAATGGGGATGGTTGCCACATAATTTAGCCTCTAAGAATGGCAGAGATTAAATCAATTAAAATAAAAAAAACAAAACATTTTCTCTTACTATTTTATATGCTTAATTAGATGAAATCTCACTGACACAGTTTTGACATTTTGACAATTTATACCCATCCGTGCAAGATTCATGAGCCCGCTTATAGTATTGCATCCACTTTGTTTTTTCTACGCTGTTTGAAAAGGGCTCATCATACACAAGACAGAAACACTCCACATCTTCTTCTTCAAAGCTGGATTCAACTTTCTGCTTCTTTCTTTCTTTTCCACCAACGGGATTTCTTTGTTTTTAAGACCTACATTTCTTCTTACTTTGAAGCTGCTTCTTTATTTCTTCCAATTCTTTTCTCACAGGCGAATCAGTTAGTATGGCAGTCTTACTTTTTCTTCTCCTACTTGTATTCCTTTTTCTGTCCCTTGATATAGGAAATAGTCTAATAGCTTCCAACGGTGAATTTGTCGATGTTGAAGGAATTGCTTCTATTTAAGGAGCTGGTTGCTCTGTGGGAAGTGAATAAATGGGTCATTTGATTTTTACGGCCTTGATTCTGCAGAGAGTGGTGGTGACGTACGGTATCGTTCTACGTTATCGACTTAGGCAGTGGCTTGATCTGTCGTGTATACTGAGAACTATTAAGATTGTGCCAACAAAACCCTGTGGCCAACCATACCTGGTTTCCCCTACTTATTATGAAATCATAGGAGGGTGTACGAAATTCAATAGTGTACTGAATTAAATATAGTTTTTTGTTGTTAAAGGTAGCTCATATATATCTTTTGCCAGCTTACCTGTAGTAGGGGATGAACAAGGTTCATTACCTTAATGAAAAACAACTTGATGCCTCTTTAAAAATCATTGTTACTTTATTTGAAAATCTAGATATTTATGTACAAAAGTTTACTTATTCTCGTATACTAAAGAAAGCTTTTTCTAAGTAGTGCATCTAATAGTGTATCAAACAATGAAAAGCGTCAATTAGCAATTTCAGCAATTTCGTTGAAATGAAATCGCTGGCTAAATGATCTACAAAGAAAACTTTGATTACTTGTTTGTAATCGTGTTATGGGGGAAATACACTTGATACTTAAATTAATTATTACATAATGCAATTTATATATTTAAATTATCATAAAAATTGGATTACTGTTTTTGTTAAATGTGGCTTGTAACGTTTGTTCACATGTGAACAGAGGACAAAACTTGTATTTCATTGTTTAAATACATATTATGAAGACAGCGAAATAAATTTGAACATATAAAATGTCAGCATGGTGTATATATTATACAACTATATATATTATATTAGCTCCACGCTAGATGGCCATAGTTGTCCCTGGTTGAGAATATTGAGCTTTATCATACAGATTTTATATGTAGAACTAATCACGTTATTTGTATTTGGTCTTCGCATACATATATCTCGGTAGCGATAGCATATGATTACTCCTATCAATGTATTTCCGTAGAATTTTTTGAGTTTCTTACCCGAAGATTATACGAGTCAGTAGAACTGACTATTACACTAACACAGACTCCTGTTTCCCCCCTTCTAACAAGTATTTTTAAGTGACTCATCAGTACTGACTAGATTTCTGGGCGGAAATTGAAAATAAATGGTAGATGCTAGTGGAAATTTGTGTTCATATTTCTAATCTTCCCTATTTTGATTTGTAAATGACTGAAAAGAGTTTAATATACATTGTAATCTTTATTTTGTAGAGAATAATGACGGAATAAAGAAGAAATCATTAGGAATGCATACAGATGAGGAATGTCTGCATAGCTTGACAACATTTTATAATGAGCTGACTAGTCAGTTGATCGAACGCAAAGGGTTTTTAGTCAATCAAATTGTACAGACAAAATCAGTACTGTCCGTCAACTCTACTGACTCGTGTAATCGTTGCATTATGATCACAGTTTTGCACATTCGATTGGTTTTTAGTGACTTCGACCGCGTAAATGTAGGAAAAATATTACGAATAGAGATTGTAAACATCTGTTCTTTTTGTAAAACCTTTGTAATATTTGAGAAGCTGAGCGCAAAAGTGGCCTCAGCCTATAATGATTGAAATGAAAAAAACGAAAATAAAAATTTCCCACTTTTTCTCTTTTGCATTAAATCCTTACTTCGTGTCTCAAAGTAGCGAAAAATTACTCGCACTTATAACCGAATACCCTCTTTTCACTCAACTCGTCTATTCAACTCTACACGTTGAATTTATGCAGTTTTATGTGGTATGGGCCATTTTTGCACTTAGAAATTTCTTTATTTTAGGAAAAAAAATGTTGGGTTGCTTTAAGAAAGCGGATTTTTTTAAGTTTCAGTTTCTAACAATACACAAAAACAAAAATTAAATTAACAAAAATACTTTTCCATATAAAAAAAAAATTATGCTCATAATTTCACAGCGATTGTTTTGATATTATTAAATTTAATATGATTTTTTGGCGTGTTTAAGTTGCTTGTAGAATGCGTGATGGATGGGTGGTATAAATTCCATCAGTTTTGCAAATCGTTGAATTTTAATGTATCAATAGGTCTCCCATTTGGATACAAGCACTCCAAGGACTGCGGTTGGATTTTTGAATTACGCTTGGATGGATCCATTATCCATTGGATCTTTAGCCACTCCACTTTAGAGGCATTAATTTTTCTATTAGTTATATTATCTTTCAAACATTTTAGACTTTTAAAATCTTCTCTTTTCATTCGAATCACTTCGAATGGCTGTTTTTTTCTTGCATTCTTAACAACTTCAACCCAATCATCTGGTACAAAAATATTAGGATGAAACTGTTTCTCAATTAATCCGAAATCTTCATCGCATGGAAGATATGAGTGACCAGAAACCAAGAACTTGTGATCTATTAGATTGATAGGATATTCTTCTGAACATACCAAGTAATTACAAAAGACGTACATTTTAATATTCCGATTCTGTCCCCCACAGGCATCCGAATACATTACTAACTTGCTCGTATTAACATTAATTTTAATATAATGTAAGAGGCATGACGCTATTTCCTGGGGACCTCTAGAAGCTTCCGTTTCGTTCCATATATACATTGTCGCTTGTTTACTGGCTAAGTTGTGTACCCCAAAACAATATGTCCATAATTGCCGTTTATAATATGAAATTCCAGTAGAAATTACAGGAGTAGCTAAAGTTTTCATTAAATCAAATGCGATAACTGTCAATTCATTTGTAGAATCCTTAGCCATTTCAGCATCCTTTATCATCCCACTTCTGGATGACTCACTGAAGTGAAGATCTCTTTCTTGCTCAAGTACAGGTTTTTCTGACGGATTACCAAAACGAATCTTCATATTAAACTTGCAACTATCTGTTACATTTGGATGGAAGTGAAGATTAAAATCATTGTTGCAAACTTTCCGGATTATAAAAAAAGATGCTATATTTTCTTCCGTAACGTGTTTTTTGTAAAGGTAGTACAAAATTCTTATATTGAGATCTGGCGATAAAAACTTCTTGTTCGGACATTGCTCGCGCTTATAATGGGACATATAGGTTGGAAATTTAGCTATATATTTTTTAATAATTTCAATCTTCCGATCTGGTGTTTTATTGCTGCTGGATGCTTTTCCCCGCTTATCTTTTGTAGGTGGGGAACAATTGGTATTGTTAAGTAAAGCTCTAGTTAATCTTCCATCCGAAATGCTAAAGCTGGATTTAAAATATTGTTTACATATATTGGCTTTTTGAGAAAGTATTTTTAGTGTACGTTCTTTGTTTTGTTTCTACCCGAACAAGAGTACATAGATAGGCAGTCTGAGAATCAAAATTTTCCAGTGAGTAGTAATTTGAAAATAATCGTTGTTTTTTCTCTTGAGAAAATTTTATGTTGCAATTCTTCGGACAGTTGCACTGAAAACCGGTATCTAATTCCTTTGCCGGTATCCTTTTTCCTTTGGCAGTAACATAGCTTTTACCAGAACATGCTGATGATATAGTGGAACAATTGCTTATAGATGGAGAATAAGATGAAGAAGTGTAAACGTCCGGAAAAATGGAACTCGCACATGAATTATCGCCTAACACAAATAGTTTTAAATTAATATATTTGAAAATATACCCAATTTTTACGATTTGCATTACTCACTTTCACACATTCTGTTTAGAGGAATAAGAATGGCCCAAACTACTACAAACAAAAATGAATTGTGGGTTAGGCCAAGAAATTTTGCTTAGGCCACTTCTGCACTGAGAGCATAAAAATTTAATATACAGCTGAGCTGGAGCTGCCCGTAGATGGAGAAATTATCTCAGGGATTTTTTTATCTGTTAAGTGGAATATGGGAATTTTTTTGGCGCGGTTAGTTTGAAATTTGACATTTTGTGGGTTGGAATGTCTGTCTGTCCATCCATCAATCCAACTGTCCTCTCGATAACTCGAGAATGCGTTTACTTAGAGAGCTGAAATTTTGCACACGGGCTATTTAGAAAAAAGTTGATTCGTTCGAAAATGGGATTAGTCGGGTCCATACAAAATTTTTTTACTATATATTTGGACGCTATCTGAGAACGGCATCTCCATAAAAATATTCAATAAAATTTTAAAACTGGACTAAATCGGGCAAACCCTCCTTGGTCTTACCATACAAAAATTTAAGTATTTTACGTCAACTGTGAAAACGATCAGTCCTAGATGTCTCCATTTCTCTGAAAAACTCTTCAGAGCATAAAATCCTATGAAATTGGTTGTAATCATTTATATTGTTAGGCGAATCGAAAAGCCACTTTAGGGTGTCGTAAGAATTGGACCAATTATTACTTTTTTACTTGTTTAGTATAATTTTGATCTCTTTTTTATTATTTTTAATTAATTAAATTATTGTTTAATATAGGTCGAAGTGTAACAATTATGATCATTTTTGGATCACAAATAAGTTATTTTAAACTACCGTGTGATGAAAGGCGTCATATGTGGATCTTACATTTTAGTAGTAAAGAAAATTAAGAATATAAAGGATTTTTTTACATGTGATAAGCACTTTCGTTCTGAAGATATCACCTACAATGGAACGAAGTTCAGCTGGCTAATAAATGCTAAACCCTTACCGTATGATTCATCTTTCTGTAAACGTGATCAATTTAGTATTGATATAATACGTTATGTAGGCCAAATGTTGGTTGTAAATCTAAGATGCCACTTAGAGAAGAATATATTCTCTAACTATATAAGATTTTTCATGTACAATACCTGATGCAACTTTTGTCTTATCATTAGCGGCACCATAAATGTCGCAGAGCAGAGTACATAGATTTGATATGGCTCTTGGGACATTCTCGAATTTATGGATACGTCGAGTAATTTATATTTTCCGGTCCCTTTTGTTTAAAGAGGTCAATCAAATTAATACAAAACTGATGTTAAAGCAACATTTGTTCTCGCCACGCTCTAAAACATGTTGTGGTCCATTCCGGAATGCAGCACAATTTGTATACTTTGCTTTGGTATATCATACGATATCTTGTTCTTGTACCACCTATCGTCTTACTCACATCCTTCACCAAATTTAGTAGTTAACCGAAATGATAGCGTGCAGCAGGATATATACATATACCTAACAATCAAATTCCATTAATACTTGAGACAAATATTAGAGCCGAGAATAAGGAGGTTTCCATTCCAATTTTTCTTTTAAAATCAGAGCCAGTGCAAAAATACAACAAATGACAATCAATGTGTCAGAGAGTTGCTCGAAACTAAAACGAAACACGTTAAAGCATTTTTGCGTACAGAATTGTTTCACAAAGTTGGTCCTTGAAAAGGATGTTTCCTTAAAATATAGTATAAATCTTAAGCCTGCTACAAAGCGATGCAAAATATGGGATTTTCAATGCCACACATTGAAACGATAATGCGTTGACAAAGCAAGATAATTTGATCTCAAAGATTTAATGAAACTATTATTAACTTTTTAAAATATAAACGCGAGAACTGGAGGTCTCTATAAAAAAGTAAATTTTATTGTTCGATGAAATAGCTATTGAGAATAAATTGAAGTAGAATTCCCGACAGGACAGTATTTCTGGGTTCACAGATTTTGAAAATGATGATAAATATTCTGTAGCGTCTTCAGCTCTATTATTTATGGTTAAAGGTCTTGATCTAAACTGGAAACCATCTATCGCGTATTAGTGATGATGAGGGAGGATACTTTCATTAACTAGTAATGTAGTAGTTTACTTTGTAGTAAATAAAATAATAAATTCTTATAATTGTTTACTTGTAAACATTACTGCTTCCTTCATCAAAGACAAGACAGTAGAAGTAACTCGGTATATGGTAATTTAAAACCACCTTCAGTAGAATTCGTGCACTTTACTAAAAATATTTATGAAGAATTCAATAAAAGTTTAGTGAAAATAAGCATGAAACTAATATTTCCAAAAAAATTAAATATATTTTAGACTCAATAAAGGAGTACAAATTTTTCATGTGTAGTGAACAGCAAATAATCAATTTTATTGCAAAGGTTCTGATACGATTTGATACACGTAAAATCAATGAGCGCGTTCACTTCCACTATGATAGCCTAGTCGTTGTCGTAGTGTATTGTATCAAATTGACTACGCTCGACAATCCGGCTGACCCTAGTTGAATGTAGTCGACTATTTGTTACCTTCAAAGTGTGGAATAAAGGATTGTCAGTAATCAAGCGTATTCGTTAACTGTGAAAATTTTGCGGAGTCAATGCAAAATAGTTTTCGGTAGTAGTGACTCGTGGTCGACCAAAAAAGCACTGTTTTGGTGGGAGTAATGTATTGTTTTTGTTTTCTTTTTCTACTGAGGACCTCTACTACTTTTTTTGTATTTTCATTTTAAATTTAGAAGCCTTATAAATCTATCAACAAAAAACTTCGATGGTGTTCGTCTTTCTTTAAGAGATATGAATTTTTGAATTTAATTTGTATGCATAGCTATCATATTGGGTTTGTATATGGTTCCCTTGAAGGTTAAAGTAATAATAAATGGAACTGTGCACTGAGAAAAATATTCCACATATTATTAAAAGGATTCACTTATTAAGCCGAAATATCGAGATTTCACATAGAAATTACGAAATTAATAACAAGTACATTTAAAATTTAACACGAAGTCTCTTTACAATAAGATGATATATCTTCTTGTAATTTATTGCGTCATTTTCGTAGAACACATTTTAATATAAAAAGAGACCACATTGTTGTATGTAACTCATACTGAAAATATGTGAATTCACATTGAATATGAGAAATTTAGAAATCAGTTGCACTAACGGGGATGTTTGATATTAAAACAATGTGCGATCCCATTTAATTTTATAAGTTATATATTATAAGTTTTATACAAAATCTCATCATCCCTCTCTCTGACAGACACCTTAAAAACCTTGGTCTTCTCATGGACCCCCATCTCACATGGCGACCACAGATCAGCAGGGTTTGCTCCCGTATATACTTTGGCCTGCGCTCTTTGTACGCGGTGTCACATCATCTTGATCAGACCATCAGACAATCCCTTATTATGTCCCTCATTATGCCTCATTTCTATTATGCTGATGTGGTTATGTACCCTCTGCATGCCTCGGATATAACTAAATTAAATAGGGCTTTGAAAGCATGCGTAAGATACATTTTTCGTCTTAAACGGAACTCGCACATCTCCGCTCTGGTCCAGTTATTCACGCCTGAACCCCTGGATAAGCTCTTGGAACTCAGAGTGCTATGCTTCATACACAAAGCTAGATGGTGCTCACTACCAGCCTACATTAACCAATCGCTCTCATGGAGCAACCTTAACGATCGCAGAATTGTCCTGCACAGAACACGTACTCGATTTGGGTCCAATGACCTCTTTGGGCAAGGAGCCTGTCTTTGGAACTCTCTCCCTGACCATGTTAGAAGAGCTGGCACATACAATGAATTTAAAGAGCTGGCCCTGGGTCACCTCATGCGTGCTTAGTGCACGGCATAGCTATCTCACCATCACACATCACATCATTTATGTATAAAAATGGACTGTTATTTTTGAGTAGTATTTTTATTTATTTATTTACTATTTAGTTTTAAGTTAAAGCCATCTACTGTTGCTTAACTTTTCTTTATATTTTATGTCATTTTATTTCATTTGTTGTTATTGTTATTTGCCTTTCTACTGTTATACTTTCTGTGCCTTAGGCTTTCTATTGTTGGACTGTGTCTGACTATATTACTTTAATTGCTTTCTACCGCAATGAGTCTGTTCATTGCTCCTTTTTTAGTTTTCTAATTACTTAGTATGTATCTGATTATACCAACTAGCTATTACTTACTCGATGTACCTAACGTTGTAACGTAGCGTAAGCTGAGGTTCTTTAATAAAGTGTTTTTCTATTCTATTCTATTCTATTCTATTATTCCTATTGAGTTAATCTATCAATAGGGAAATCCCATTAACAGTAGATGAATCCCTATTGTTGCAAATGATAAATCATGTCTGTGTGAGTTCATTTGATATTGAGCATTCAAGCTGTCGAATTTAATGATTTTCGGGTTTTTAAAGTCAATTTGTAGTGAAAGTGAAAATTTAGTGAACTTTTAAAAATGATTGAAACTCAAACAGGTGCAGTTTTGGATGCACCAGAGTGTGATGTAAGTGAAGCGTGCATACTGTTGAATACGTACGGAATAAACAAAAAAATACATTTAGAATCTATGGAAAGTAATGATATCCAGGATTTCTTTTCAAATTTCGATAGTTCTGGATTTTTCGGAGACAAAATGTTGATTTAACCCACTGTATTGTTAATTATTTCCTCACAACGAATAGTTATATGAGCTATGCAGATATGAGAAAATGGGCAAAAGCTATTCAGGAATATTTTCCGATTGAGAAAGCTGTAAATACAACTTTATTTATGTTGCTAAATTAAGTAATGTATATTTGAATGCTTTTCAGGAAACATATTTTATGAGCAGAAAATCCGGACATAAAAATCCAACAGGAAAATTACACTCTATATGGTCGAATACCAAGCATCCATTATTGGCAGAAAAAAAACTAAACCTAATGTAACCTCATTTCCATTAGAGAGCGGTTTTTCGCCAGGTAATTAAGATTGTTAATTAAATTTGCAGTATAAGTAATTAACTTATCATACCCTAGAGGAATTGCTGGAGTATAAGTGTTGGTTGCAAAATAATTTATCTCCATGGGAAATTGTTTGTGAGAAATGGAAAGCAACTTCGTTTTTATGAATAACTGAGTGCCAAAAGAAAAGAAAAGAGCCTAACAGCATTTTTGAAAGAATGGCCAAGGTTTAATGATAAGGACGGATATCAATTGGTAAGAATTATTTATATTTATTAACTGACTTAAATAAAATTTTTGATTTTCGTCTTACAGGTGGAAATAGACTTTGACAATAGAATCAAAGTCTATTATAACGAGGAAATAAAAGTGAAATTATGCAGGGAGCAGCTAGCTCTTCTAAATAATCAAGCCATTGACAAAAGTAAGTTAAAAATATTTATTTTTTAGATTTTTATTAACATTTATCACTTACAGGCTCTAGAGATTGTATTATTGTTTTTTTCTGTTCTGCAACTGCAAGGAAAAAGTAAAGCACATAAGCCTACAATATTTGATGGGCAGGAAGATTTTGTGCTGCATATATGCGAAATAAATGATCTTCAACCCAAACTGGAGACAATAAAGGCAGGATATGCTAAGGAGAAAAAAACATTACAGTCGAAGTTTAACGTTGTTGGGCAGAAATTAGAGGATTTAAAGGAATTTTATGTTTTCTGTGATGGTGTTAAGTATAAATTGGCTACTTTTACTAAATACTTATATGTAGTTATAAAAATTTGTTATTTATACCATATTCAAAGGCGCGTATACAGGGGGAGGGTCACGGGGGTCATGACCCCTCCCAAAGCGCTACCTCACCGTCGCGGTGAATTGAATGTTGCACTGGACGTAGAGTGCGCTACAAATGTTTAACAGGACGATTTTCGTATGCTACGGATACAATGTGTAGCTGGCGATTATTGCTTGTCCTGTAACGCACTTTTCCAATCTGCGGCAACAGCTAGCCCTGGGTTGAGCGATTTTTTTCCTTGTTTTCAATATTAATAGTGGAGTCTGGAGTGGGTATAATAGTCATTCACTCGTAGCTCTTCGTCTTAGAAACATGCACGATGTTTTTAGAATTTTCTTCTGTTTTATATAGTGTCGTACGAAACATACCTATCATAGGATGGTAAATAATTTTGAAAAGATTACTCTTTTGGACTTTTTACCGGGTTAAACTTAATTTTGTTCAAGAAGGAGGAGATACCCCAAAAAATTCTTTCTTGAACAAAATTTATCTTAGTGTTTGTTTGTTTAGAAAAAGGCACGCAATGCTTAGCAGCCCAGTTATTATATTGCTTTTATATTTTTGTTGCACCGATTACTCCTATAGATGCAAAGCACACGATCTCGACATTTGAAAATGTTATTGTTTCTAAGAAATTGGTCAGCGATCATAAATTTTTTTTTGCCTATTTGATTTTCTGACATAAAATCGATGATAGTACAAGTTGGTGAGAAGCTCGCAATAGACACATACAAACTGACTTAACGAATTTTTTGATTTCGGGTTCTTCCAGTAGAACCATAGTTCCTGCTTTTTCGTAGCGACACTGATTCAAGCCTGACTTGTTAAAAATTTTTACGTTCATAGGGAAGCATTAAATTTTCCTTAGAAATATACTTACAAATTGTTCTTAAGAATTTTAAATACCCGACGAAGGTCCAAACGAATTGGTGGATTGATTCTGATGGTTTACTCATTCGGACAAAGGCACCTTCATTCAGTTTTCTTAGAAAAATTTGACATTTTTTCTTTGGAGATTTTATGTACTACCGATCATGGTTCCAAAGAGTTATATTGATTCAGGTGCATGGCTGGTCTTGGTCTCTAAAGATATTTATAAGCGTCGGCAATCATACATTTTGTTCTTAGATATTTACTTGAAAATTTTTCTTTCGAATTTTTATACATTATTGGTGGCTGAAAACCATCACTTGGATTGATTCGAGTGATGCGAAAATTGATTCTACAATTTTTCTTCCGAATTTTTACGGCAGGACTATAAAAATAAAATCCATTCGCTTTCTTCTGCGGTAGTTGGCGTTGCTTTGCTTGTACTTTCGTATTAATTCAATTAATGTTGGTTAATTTAACTTCACGTTTACTTTTAATTTGTATGAGAATGATAAACTTGCTACATTAATTAGCGATGGAGGTAAAAATAGTAGCGAAAGTGTAAAGCTGAAGACTGATAAGACCATTGACCATTGACTTTTTTCAGAAAAAAGCAAGATCACAAGAAATAGTCAGTAACATATCATGCACTCCTACTTCCATTGCTTTGAATGTGTCGCAAAGTTCAAGATCTTACTCTCAGTCAATTACCACACCCGTGATAGAATCGCTTGCGTCAACATCTATTTGTACAATCTCTGCACGAGAAGGAGTATCTGGTTATGAGTCCTTAATGTCCACCCTGAGATTGATGCGAATAATATTATCGATTGGGTTTCCAAATCAAACCGAAAATTAGATTTTGTGATATAACGTAAATACCATTAAAAAAAATTTAAAAGCTACTTCTTCCGACTATTTCACCACCCTCGAGCATTTTAGTTGTGACCCCCCCTAGGGTGCAGATCTGGATACGCGCATGATTCAATATTCACACATAAGTAAATTAGTTTGGACATTTCTGGAACAGAAATCCTCAGCAGTTTCAAATTTAGTAAACAGATTAAAACGCTAATATTAAAGTAATCATTTTAAATTGGTACACGGAATTCCAACAAATTATAAATTTTTATGGAAACAAGAAAACTGTAACCAAATATTTCAAAATACGTATGCATTTAAAAACACTTGAAAAAGCACGAAACCCTTGTCGATAATACACTTTCCAGTAATCTCATAAATTAAGTTCCTCTTATCAGAATAATAATAAAGAAACTGATATTAATTATAAAAATTTAGAAAATGAGCTATGTACTGTTGAACAAATAAATCAGGGTATTATGAAATCTTCTGAATTAGATGTGTCCATTGTAATGTTTACTTTAAAACTACATGAAAAATCAGGATTTAGCAGAAGAGATGTAATCTACATAATTGAAAATATTACAAAGCTTATAAAGAAGCCAATCTCTAATTTGATTTCAAATTTATTAAAACCTGAAATTATGAACGATGGTATTCTTCAAAATATCACAAAAAGTCGCGACAAAGAGCTCCCAAGAGTTTTATAATAAGTAATGAGTTATAAATTTTACATCAAATCTGTTTGACGGGCCCCCAATACACTTTTACTACTTAAATAATGGAATGAAAGTCATTAGGATAAAGAAATATTGGCAATAAAATATATATTTATAGTATAAGACATTTTGTAGTATAATACATTGAATGTAATTGATTTATTATTGTTTTTGTTGAATTTGACCGATTTTTTTGTTTAGTTTTTTATACATTTGCAATAACTTATGAAAATATGTACAATTATAAAAAGTATAATAAATTTTAAATGAAGTCTAGAAATTCTTGTTTTATTTAGAGATAATCATATATATTGGTTAAGTTCATAATTATGAAAAGAATATTTCAAAAGAAAATAATATTAACCCATATTCAAAAAGTTAGTTCAATATGCTATTTCATATTAAAAGGTCAGTTATGAATTCTTATTATTTTAAAAAGGATTCACATTCCTTATTTATTTTATCATGATTTCCTTATTATTTCAAAAAGATTTCCTTTTAATTAAAATATGTGATCATCTTGAAATAAGAAGACGTCCAATTACAACATCATATAAATTTGAATGGATATCTACTTGAATTGTTTCACAAAAGTTTAAGATGGAAATCCATTTTGCTTTAAGCAGATGGCCATTTTGAATGAAACCCATAGGGATTTCTTTTTACTTTTGTTCCAGTTTATGTGACTTTTCTGACTTTTTTTGATATAAATGATCGGATCTTTATTTCATTATAAAGAGGAAGGTATGCCGTTAGCAATGGAAAATAACATCAGCCAAATGACCACCGGCGTGGTCCTTTTCATGAAATTTTCCATATCCAAATCGCAAAGTAGCTGCCCTATGTCCTCGATAGCCTCACGAATTCCATCTTTGAGGTCTTGAGTCAACGCTGGGCTGTTGGCGTAGACCTTCTCTTTCACGTGGCCCCAAAGGAAGAAGTCGCAAGGTGTTAAGTCACAAGATCTCGGTGGCCAATTGTGATCACCTCTTCGAGAGATAACACGGTCCGGAAACTTTGCCCGTAAAAGATCAATGGTTTCGTTGCTTGTATGGCACGTAGCGCCGTCTTGTTGAAAGTGAACGTTGTCGAGGTCAATACCATCCAATTCCGGCCATAAAAAATCATTAATTATCTGTCGATAGCGCAATCCATTCACCGTAACTGTTGCTCCAGCCTCATTTTCGAAAAAGTAAGGTCCAATGACCCCGCGGGACCATAAACCGCCCCAAACGTTGAGGGTAGAGAGGCTTTTCAACAATAACTCTTGGGTTTTCCGAGCCCCAGATGCGACAATTTTGCTTATTGACGAAGCCATCGAGGTGGAAATGGGCCTCATCACTCAAGATGACTTTTCGATGGAATTCCGGATCATTTTCATGCATTTCAAGGACCCAATCAGCAAAGACTCGACGTTGTTGATGATCAGCCGGCTTGAGTTCTTGTGTTAACTGAACTTTATAAGCCTTAAGACCCAAATTTTTATGCAAAATACGGTGTAATGACGTTTGTGGAATGCCTAATTCCAAAGAACGACGAGGAATGGACAAACCTGGGTTTTCTTCAATACTTTCGGGTACAGTAGCAATATTCTCGGCTGTTCTTGAGCTACGTGCACGGGTTTTATTCTTCACATCACTAAATTGTCCTGACAGCTCGAATTTTTCTACCAATTTCTGTATTGCGGTCCGACAAGGTGCTTCACAACGACCCAAAAATGTTCGAGTTTTACGAACCGTCTCTGCCACATTTTCACCATTTTTATAGTGAATTTTACTAATTTCAATGCGTTGTTGAATCGTGTATCGTTCCAGTTTTCTTAATGGCGAAGTTTCTAGTTGTCAAATGTCAAAAAATGACAGCTCCAAAAGTGACATCTACCAAAATAGCCGGCTAATTAAAATAACTCCTCTTATTGGAAAACCATTTACATTCAAGCATTAACACACCTTGGCACAGAGAACCACCTAACACTTCAAACTTCAGGACTCTCAAAAATTTCTGGGAATGATAAGGCAGACATACTGGGCGAAAAATGGCATTCATGCCCCTCATAGGACAAGAGCCGTTTTACAGTATTTCTTAAAACATCGTGAATCCAGATCCAAATAGACCAAAGTTGGACTCAATGATAGGCTCCAAACAAGCCAAAAGATTCATTAAAGGACCTTCATCAAAGAAGAATCAGGATCTTTCAAAGCTGTCTAGGAATCAACTCAGAATCATCATAGGAGTCCTAACCGGGCACTGCAAACTAAACAAACATATGCACGTCTTATACGAATGCGAGGCCATTCCATAATGTAGATTCCAGACCTTTGGCTGAAATTTCTAACCCATAGCGGGAGGGGTGGGGGGGGGGGGTGGTGGGTGAGCTATTTTGGTATTTCATACAAAGTGAAAGTTTCATCCGGATCGAAGATGATCGGGTCCAAAACAATCCCTTTTCATCGTTTTTGTGTGGAATGGCGTAATACATCGTACATACAATTCACTTCATTTTGTAAATCTACATTATAATTATAATGAAAGCTATGAATTCCAAAAATTACATTTCTTTTCAAAATTAAATTAATTAACGTAAAATGCATTAGCCAACATAAATTGCAAGTTCATTGAATTCATAAACTGTAATTGTTTTCCATGCGCAACTTATAAAATGAGAAAATGCTTAGATAATGTCTGCCAGGTAAAGGTTAAGTATACCTGTAATAATTCTCAGATAAGAAATGAGTTCAGTTCTTGTTTAAAACTCGAGTAATCAGACCAGTGAAATAGGGTAAACGCACCTAAATACTATCGGCCATCACTAAATCACGGCCAATCTAGTGAAAATATCAAAATAAGTCCATCAATTTACACGTTAAAACCTTTTGAAATGTCCCAATAAAAAAAATGGTTTGTTGTCTAAGTGCAACAGAAAATTTGACAATATGTTGCGCACTTCTGATAGTGCAGTTTCATCTTATTTTAAGTCTGCCCTTTGAAAGCGCGGAAATGAGTTTATCCTCTAAATTTGGCTTAGGTGATTCTCGACTTTTATTGAATGTAAGTAGAATTTTAAATACCTGTTAAGTTAATAAAATGGTCGGGAAGTAACGAAAAATTACGTAGTAATAGTATAATTATCCTGGTTTTTGAAACAGTTTTTTGTTGAATTTTTAATAACCAGCCACAGATGACCGAAGATTAGATTTCATGTACTAGTTACCGGCCAATAATTTAAAGAAAGAAAATAACTTAATCATACAATTATTGTGAGTGATCGTTTTAGAAAATCAGAAATATTTTTTATTAATAAACGAAATTATTTTATATATAAAGTTAATATTATAATATAATCCTTTGGAAACGTTTTCTTTCAGAGACTACTTGCTTTAGAACAAACCACCTTAACAGCATAACAAAAAGTTATTTTTTAATTAAATAATCTCCAAATAATTGTAGTAATTTACACCACAGTCATTTAAATCATAAAACAAAATATAAAATAAATGCTTCATGGAGTTGCGTTTCTATTTTACTTCAAAGAATTTATATACGGCCAAGTAAAATTTGCATTATATTTCGTAGTTGGAATGCAGTTTTAGATGATTTGTTTTTCTTTTAACGACATGTCTTCAAAATCAAGAACCAACACAGAAGATATCCTAGGAGCAGTTTTACATAGCATTTGGATATAGTGAAATTCAATAACAGAAGCTAGATAAAAGTTCGGGTGCCAAGAACTGCACTGCACGAATACAGAATAAGCTAAGTGGAAAGCTTCCTAAAGAAATTTCGACTTCTGGCCTTTATACTGTCCTTACTTCTTTGAAAAGAAGAAAATAGTCAAATGGTGCGATAACTAGACTAAATGTGGTTTTCCAATTAAAAGAAAAGGTATTCTGGATATAGTATAGAAGATAATCAAGGACGATGGCCTAAAAAGGAGCAGGTAAAACACAGTTCGAGTTATTTTTAAAAAGACATCCTGAAATTGTGTAGTGTGTCCTGGAAGGCATCACCAAGGGAAGGGATGTGATTACAGAGGCTTCAATTACATCATGGATCGAACAATTCAAAGATTATTTGAAACTGACCGATGCTGAACACATACAAAATGATCCTAGAAGAATTTTAAATGGGGATGCAACAGGATTCAGCTTATGTCCAAAAACTGGACGGGTATTGGCTTTAAAAGGATACCTGAACGTATACGAAATCAAGCTAGAGAATGAAAAAGACAGTAAAACCGTGTTATGTACCTTAAACGCAAGCGGAGAGACCGTCCCCTAGATCGTCCCAAAGATTTGATTTCCAGTCTGGATGTGGAAGGGAAATATCTTTTTTGAGTACATTGCTAATGGGCTAGATAAATGGCTGAAAGATAACAAAGTTCAAAGTACAATTATATTCTTTGTAGACGGACATAAATCCCATTCAACAGTGGAGTTAAGTAAATATTGTCATAAAAATGAAATTGTTTTATGTGCTTTACTACCCAACGCAACGTTATGCAGCCTAATATAAGCGGGCTTAGGGAATTAAAGTTAGAGTGGAGAAAAACTGTGTCGACTTGGTAAAGATCTACAGGATGTGTTGAAAATGTAACCGAACTTACATTCTGTTCTCTGATTATGTTTTCTGTTTTACTTTAAGAATATGTACTATTATTTTATCTGAATAAATATATTTTAAAAATTTTTAGTCTTTTCTTGCACTTTAAAATATGTATAACTGATTCAGTTTCCATTTTGGTCGGTAATTGGAGCGTTCTAGGCCGGAAAAAGAATTTTCATAGCCAGGAACTAATGAATGTGATATTTTGTATATTATAAACAAGAACTAAGTATAGGTACTAATTTATATAAAATATAACATGTTTCCCCAAAGCCACTCTCCAGGGTTATATAAAGGATCAATTACAAAAAAAGTGTTAGTTGGCCGGTACTGTTACCCTAAATTTTACAAAAATTTAGCTGATCTGTTTTTATTTCTTTATTTTTGCTTCTTAATTAATGCGAAAACAAACATAACTCACGCCGCAAAATCACAGCTGCTTATCTTTTTCCCACGCTTAGGAAAACTAAAACAAAAAATTCTGAGGAAATAATTACTGAATCATATCTCTTCTTCCTTTGCCAGCCAGTAGGCAAACAATCCAAGTTCTAAGAAAACTGTCTCAGAAAACAAATACCTATTGATGAAAATGAACATGGAATGAAGGCAGAGCAATATGCCTAATCTACAATGCATGGTAAATCGACGTCGTCCGATATTGCTCGCTGGTTACCTGTCAATTATCATAAATGTAATTGCTTTCTCGATTTCTTTGCAGGATTACATCAATAGAAGTATTTTGTTTCATTAATTTATACTATAATATAATAAACTTAGTAAACTAAGAAATTGTTTGGGCCAAGTCGAATAATATAAAATATTGCTTTCAAGACTGAAAGTACAAGTTCCAGTTTATAGCTGATTTGCTCTAAATTCCCCTACATGGTTCTAAATTACCAACGATCTCAACCTAATAAGGCTAAAACACAATGTGAGCGACACGACAAAAACGAACAAACAGAACCAACATAGAAGAAGAAAATGTGTCCAAGAGTTATATAAACTCAGTCGGAGTTAGGTTTCTATGCGGATGAGTTTTTGTTTCCGTATAATATGGAGGCATTTACCACCTCAATAAACTTTTCTTCCATTTTTATACCCTAGATGAAATCATAGGGGTATACCAAGTTTGTCATTCCGTTTGTAACACCTCGAAATAATTATGGTAGAGCAAAATGGATTGGACACCCATTCATAATATTAAAAGTTATTTTGATTTTTGCATGTCCGTCCGTCCGTCCGTCCGTCCGTCTGACGCGTATACTTAGAGAGCTGAAATTTTATACACGGACTTTAAAAAAAAAAGTAAAATTAAGTTCGAAAATAAAACAAATCGGGCAACTCCTTCGTGGGGTTGCCATATAAAAGTTTAGTTTTCCGCTATATATTTGGACACTGCCTGAGAACGCGTTGACGTAGAGAGCTGAAATTACGTACATGATGTTTTTACTACATTAGCAAATAAAATATCAAAAATGGAGTAAATCGGATAACTCCTTCTTGGTGTTGCCATATAAAAATTTCGGTTTTTTACGTATACTATGAAAACGATCAGTCCAAGACATTTTTATTGTACTAAAAACTTCTGCAGAATACGAAAGCCTATAAAATTGGTTATAATCATTTTTTCTGTGCGACAAACTATTCTAGAAATATATGCGAAAAACAACTTCAAAATCAATACTTGAATAGATCGGTGACCATACGAAATTTAATACGGGCATTTATCTAGGGTATCATAAGAATTGCTATTAGACCAATTCTAGCTTTTTTACTTGTTTATTCAACTAACTTTGATATTTTCCACAGCATTGTTATTTGCTGATATTTTTAATCTATCAAGTCATAAATATGATTGCAATGAACGTATAACAATTCATATGAACGCAACCCAAAATCATAATTTTGCTAAACGCACCCTATATGTGCAACAAATTTCAATTTTCATTTAAGTTCGACGACAACGTCGAACGAAGTCGTCAGCATTGTATTTTATATCATACACCGCCATTTATTAGAACCAAATTGACAGCGTTTTTGTCGTGTCGCTCACATTGTGTTTTAGCCTATACAGGGAGTCCCAAAAAATAGTGATAATCGTAAGCCAGGAAGTAGAGCGTCCCTGTTCTTCGGTTTTTTGTAGTTTTCAAGTTATTACAAATTCTCGAGATTTTTCGCTAATTACGTATTGTAAGGTAATTTTGGTCATAGCGGTCGAAGAAAGTGAGATAGGCACTTATTTTCTTTTTTTTTTCGAAATAGCTTAACAGTGCATCTGTTGTATTTAAAGACATTTATTTTAATACACTTCACCATTGTCTCAAAAAGTAATGTTGAATTTTTTCTTTTACCAAAACAAAAACTAACTTGAATGTTCTATGGCAATTTTAAGAAAAAAGTTCCGTATTTTTTTGTTTTAGAAACTTCCTTAGTTCATCGACTTTACATGGCGCAAATTTTATCAAGTTATCTCAACGGCATCATACGTACATTTCGATTCAGATTGTACTAAGTGTAAAATTTAACAATTTCAATTGGGAAGTAAAAACAAGTAAAACTGAAAAATAAATAAAAATAATTATTTTATTGTGAAAAATTACAAAAATTTTTCAAAATGAGTTTTCAATTGAGTGCTTTCTGTTTCTTTTGATGTTTTCTTCCGCCGCTCTTAATCTACTCTACAAATCTGCCAAATTTCTGCATTCTTTACAATAAACCAGCTCCTTGTTTTAGCGTGAGTATTTTGTTTTGCTTAAGAAAATACTTGGAATTGTGACCTTCGCGATTATTCTGAACTTCGAAATCATGAGCTATTTACCGAGTGAATACGCGCAAATGCACTTTCAATATGGCTAGGCAAGAGGTAACGCTTCGAAAGCAGCAAGACTCTACAGGGAACATGTAGAACGCAGAGGTGGGCCTCAGCCTGAAAATTTCCCGGATTATCGTATGATCGCCTACGTGGAAGGTCGTAACCCTGTACCGAATGTAATTAGAGACCCTGAGATAGTGGATGCAGTTGTTGAGGAAGTTGTCAGAGACCCATCATGCAGCATGAGGGATGTGCAGCGACGAACTGGAATTTCGAAATCACGAGCACATCGCATACTCAGACACGAGGGCTATCATCCATACCATATTCAAAAGGTGCAACAATTTAAACCAGAGAATTATCCCAGAAGAGTGACATTTTGCCAAGAAATGTTAAGAAGACAGGCCGAGAATGAAAACTTTTTTGATTCAATTTTGTGGACTGATGAATCACACTTTCAACGCTATGGTATTTTCAATATTCACAATTATCATTCGTGGAGTCTTGAAAATCCGCAACTAGCACGGGAATCAAATTTCCAAGAACAATTTAGTGTAAATCTTTGGTCTGGAATAGTGAAAGAGCAGTTGATAGGCCCGTTTCAATTACCAGATCGTTTAAATGGTGAGTCCTACCTCCAGTTTTTGACAGAAAACCTTAATGAATTGTTAGATGATGTTAATTTAGAAACACGAAGAAATATGTTATTTCAAACCGATGGTGCTCCGTGCCATTATGCCAACGCCGTGAGAAATTACTTGAATCAAACATTTGAAGGAAAATGGATTGGCCGCGGTGAGCCCATCGCATGCCTCCACGGTCACCCGACTTAAATCCAATCGATTTTTGGTTTGGAGCTATTTCAAGGAGCTGGTTTATTGTAAAGAATGCAGAAATTTGGCAGATTTGTCGAATAGATTAAGAGCGGCGGAAGAAAACATCAAAAGAAACAGAAAGCACTCAATCGACTGAAAGAGAATTTTTTCCGCCGTTGTCGAGAAGGAAGGTATACATTTTGAAAACTTTTTGTAATTTTCTCAATAAAATAATTATTTTTATTTAAGTTTCAGTTTTACTTGTTTTTACTTCTGAATTAAAATTGTTCAATTTTACACTTAGTACAATCTGAATCGAAATTTCCGTATGATGCCGTTGAGATAACTTGATAAAATTTGCGCCATGTAAAGTCGATGAACTAGGGAAGTTTTTGAACTTGTTTCTAAAAAAAAAATACGGAACTTTTTTTCTTAAAATTGCCATAGAACATTCAAGTTAGTTTTTGTATTGGTAAAAGAAAAAATTCAACATTACTTTTTGAGACAATGGTGAAGTGTATTGATATAAATGCTTTTAAATACAACAGATGCACTGTTAAGCTATTTCGGGGGGGGGGGGGGGGGGGGGGTGCCTACCTCACTTTCTTCGACTGCAATGACCAAAATTACCTTACAACACGTAATTAGCGAAAAATTTCGAAAATTTGTAATAACTCGAAAACTACAAAAAACCATAGAACATACATGAGGGTGATTTGGGTTCCCCGAGGGACGCTCTACTTCCAGGCTTCCGATTATCACTATTTTTTGTGACATCCTGTATAGGGAAGCCCTCATTTTTTTCTTAGAAATTTACTGAAAATTTGTTTTCTTAGAAATTTTATGCATTAGGGGAGGCCGACAACAGCACACATGGAAGTATTGTATCTGAAAATAACTGCAGTCAGTCACCGTGTGTCCGTCTGTCGATAACTCTAGAACGCGTGTACTTAGAGAACTGAAATTTCGCACAAAAGCTTTAATAAAATAAAGTAAATTTAAGTTTGAAAAAGAGACAAATCGGGTAACTCCTTCAAGGGCACACAAAAATTTCCTTTTTCACTATATATTTGAACACTGCCTCAGAACCCGTCAACATACAGAGCTGAAATTTGGTTTTCATAAATATAGTAAATAAAATTTCAAAAATGGACTAAATCCGGCAACCTCTCTTGGTTGACCGGACGCATGAATTTTAGGTCCGAGAAAGTAAAGAAAAAATTCGAACAAAAGCGGTGAAAAACCGTAAAAAAGTGAATAAGAGCGATTTCAGTGATCTTGTATCCAAAAAACTTGTTGTTGAATCAAAATTGATTGTTTAAATTGTGAAAGAATTCTGACATTTGGCAATTAATTCTATTCAAATTATTTTCGTCCGTTCCCATGACAACATGGCAACCGTTTAAAATTTCTAAAGTGCTTGGTTGTAAATAAAAATATTTCGCAACATTACCAAAAAAAAAATAAAAAATAGAAACAGTAATTTAAATAAATTCGTTGAAAATATAAAAGTGTAAAGTGCTCTGCCGTACTCAAAATGGGTACGAGCAGCAGTGCTTCCAGGGGGACTGTTGATTGCCTCAAATTAAATTTCAGGAGGAGAAAAAGCTTAAACACTTCTTCTTCTTTGAAAAAGTTAGCCATGGCGCTCACAGAAAAGGACATTAAGTGCCCAACTGAAGAGGTAAGGCAACTGCCGGGAAAACTGCGACCAAAAAGAGTCTGGAGCAACAGCTCCAATACCTATAGCTATTGCTGCAGTATCTCTAGCTACAGTTTTAGAAAATGCTGAGTCGACATCTTCGACCCTAGGGCAGCATCCTACTCTGAACGAAGTTGTGCAAAAGGCTTCGGCGTCAACCTATCCACTTGGCAATGAGGTCACTGCTTCCTTCAAGCGTCTCCAAGAAGCAGCCAATAATATCAGCAGAACCAGCAGCAGCACCACGATCCCCGGCGTTGGTATCAGGGATCTCATATGGCCAGGTAAGTGGTATTTTCAAGCAGGTTTTCACTATAGAAATTACAAGTAAAGACGTCATTACACGTCCAGCCCCATTGGAGGCAGATCAGCCTCAGCCCAAGTCCAGTGGGGGTCTCCAGGGCTTCTCGACAGGAGGTGGCAGGATGAGAACTACGGAATGCAGCTCAGAGACAATACCTGAAAGCGATCTTCCAGGTCATCTCGTGTGAGCAACTATTCTCCATGGGGATAATAGCTGGTACACATCTAGTGCCGTTCTCACTTAGGTAAAAGCCAACGATGGTCATGTTTTCGAGGGTCCAAATGCGAGCCCAACACTTCGCGAAGATTCGGGAAGGTTCATGGGAAGGTGCGCGCCATTCCCTGAAAAATTGGGGAGAGTCTTGGGCGAGGTATTTTTGGTACCTGCCGCGAGGCACCCACCACCTAGAATAAGGTATCTACACTTCCAAAAGGCTTTTACTTGAGTATATCTGGCTCGAGTCACTCACATGTGGGCACCGAAGCGAAACGCCATGCTTGCCATTTGGTATGCCATTTTATTGCTGAGTGCCTCAAAAGAAGCGGAAAGCGGGCTCCCTCGAAAAACGGTCCCACGTCGACACGCGAAAGCGTGGCTACTTCAAACGAGGGTCGCGTAGCCCAGTAGGCAAAAAAAGGAGAACGAGGAGGAGGAACAAGGTTGACCAAGCAATGCTACCTACTCAAGAGCCAGCAAAGCCAGTCGATCCAAAGCGCCCTCACACGAAGGAGGTTGATCGTGGAGCTGGAGCAGCTTTCGAACTGTGAGATGACCAGCTTGAACGAGACTGGTCTTTCCAGCACCAACTCGACTGGTACCCAGTTTGAGTTTCGAAGAGGATGGTAGGCATTCGAACTTTACACAAGATACTTACATACATCTTGAGCGTTTTGCTTATTTACACACTGGCTATGCAATGTTTGCCACACCTGCTCCTCGCCGAGGCTCGGGGGTGGTAATCATTGTATCCAACAAATTTACACTCTCGTTTCCTTTATATACAGATATCTTCCCAGGCTTCGCTTCTTCCTTGGACTTTGTCGTTCAAGACAAAAACATTAAGGTAGTAAACGTGTACCTTCCACATGACCAAGACATTACAAGACAAGTTCTTGATAGTGTTAAATCCTGTCTGGAGAATTTTAGCGCTGAAACTGTCCTCGGATGTGATTTCAACTGCACTCAATGGATCGGCATCCGGAGTTGAGTACAATTCCGTCAAGGCTGCTCGATTGAAGAATTTTGTAATTTCTATCGTTGGATGCATCCTACGATTAGATCATACACGAGGGTCTCGCGAAATATCCATGGAAGTCTTGCCACTCATGAAATGAGTTCTGTTAGCGATCATCTTCTTGTAGTGGCAACCAGCACCCTCGAAGTGGGTATCAAGCTTCCAGCTTGTCGGCCGAAGTATCCCGAGTGGCAGCTCTTCTTCTAACTCAGCCGAAGTTGATTCTTTATTTTAGAAGAATAAAGGAACGCTTAGTAGCACAAACTTACAAGCACAGCTTGTAGTTTTTTCTACGCAGCCAATTACGCTTGCTGACGGAAGGCGAATCTCCAACCGAGTACTTCTTCCAGACAATTAGACAACGTACTACTTCTTGTGAAGTCGAATCGATAGTTGATGAATCTGGACAAGTCCTCAGCGGACAACAGCTATCAGAATATATTCGAGACTACTACAGTAATCTCTATTCTGAATCTATGACGACAACATCCTCGACCACTCATGAATTTCTTGACAATATTCTTACTTTCTCTGAAGAGAGTAAAGAGTTCCTGGATACAATTATCACATTGGAGGATGTGATCTTTGTGACAAAGGATCTAAGGCGACACACTTCACTTGGCTATGACGGCTTGACTCCAGAATTCTTCAGGGATTTATTAATTCCTGACTTCAATTCGGCGGATGGAATACAGTCAGACTTTCCTTCTAGTTGTAGGAGGTCTATTATGCGCTTGATTCCAAATAAAGGGAATTTGCAGAGGATGGGAAAATCTTGTCACCGTGGCCTATAAGATCTTTTGTGACATTACCCGTAAATGCCCTAGGGCGCCCATTCGAACTTAATGTCTTGATGAATCTTATAATATTCTAGGGGCCATTTTTCCGACATCCTCTGGCTGTGGAAATGCCTTTCCTAGATGTCTTAACCTTATGAGCTTCACCGTCACACAGGACATGTTCAGCTGTTTCATCGTCATCCATACAGAAGCGACAGGTCTCACCATCGACCTTACTCATCTTTTTAAGATGGTACCTAACTGAGCAGTGCCCAGAAAGTAGGCCCGTTGCGAATACTTTATAAACTTCTTAGCTTGTCTCAGCCCCGGAGTATTTTCCCAGTTTTCCTTCTTAGTTCTGTCCTCCCAAAGCCTGATCTGAGCTGAGAGGCGACTTTTTGGGTGTTCGAAGACAGGCTCAGGGCCAATAAATGGAGATTTGGCTCCTTCCTTTGCAAGGTGGTCCGCAATCTCGTTTCCCTTAATGCCTCCTGGTACCCAAATCAGTGTTGCCCTATTCAAAGTTATAGCGTTCCGGCATAACGTCTCAAATTGGGTTAGCCATTGGGTCCTCTATGAAATCCTGGAGGACTTTCAGGCGGCCATCCAAATTATCTGTACTTTGGAGGTTTGTCCTTTCTGGCCTAATTGCACTAAGTACGGCCTGCTCCCTATTTCATTGCCTAATCCACCAACAAAGCCTTTGTGAAAAATATCTTCGAATGGAACAAATAATGAAAACCGTAATTTTTCAAATTTAGTTCAATTCAATTTATTCGTTATACATTGTACAATTAAGATTAATCTTTTTTACTTGTACAAGTTAAATACAACATGAGCAAGAATATAAATGTATGTGTTTATATATATATATAAAAAGAAATGAAAATAGATAAGGAAACATGCGAAAGAGAGAAAAAAATATTAAAATAAGTAACATTTTATGATAGACACCTAAATTTACTGCTAAAAACTAAATCAAAAACAAAAGGAAGAAAACAAAACAAAACTAGTCACTATTTAACTTAAGTTGCTACATATGCTATACTGTAAAACAACCTCAAAGTATTCAAGTACTGCTGCTTGAAGACATGACTTCAAAAATTCTTTCCTTGATGATGGAAATAGATCCCGACACAGCCGATAGCTTAATACTGGGGGGTAAGGAATTATAAATTTTGATGGTATGACTGAAAAACAGGCGTTTAGTAATTAAGTATTCAGATCTGGATTAAAGAATGCTGTATAAGACTGGACTGCGATATTTGATAATCTTGGAAATTCAAGAATGTTAATAGATCACAATCCAGAAAAGATGTAGCATAAACTTAGACGTGATCATATCTTCTAAGGTGATATATATATATATCTAATAATGGAGTTGAAAGCGATCTGCAATTTGTTAAAAGTAAGATAATCAAGTTTTCCAAATTCTTTGCAATATTTATTTATTTATGTGATCACCCCAAGTGAATGTGTTACTTATAACTACACCTAAATTACGGACAGACTTTACCCAAAGTATGACAGTGTCATTAAGTACAACGGTAGAATAAGTAGAAGTATCAAGTTTATTACGATACACAGCTAAACAACACGATTCAGCATCTAACCAGTGTCAATCGTTCAGATATATTGAATTTAGGTCTTCATTGATACAACTAATTCCATCTTCGATAAGTCCCAAGGGTTGCGATAGGGGTAGTTGACCATCGTCAGCATAGAAATGCAGTTCACTGTGAGTAAGACAGTCAAACAAATTATTAATAAGCATGCAAAAAAGTGGCGGGCCAAGATATGAACCTTGCGGAATACCAGCGTTTATTTCTAAGGAAGATAGAGTACCAGTAAAAAATATTAGGAATATTCCCTAAAATGTAGGGAATACTCCCTAAAATTTGGGGGAAAAACACCTGTATTTTAGGGTAAATTCCCTAAAATGTAGAGAATATTCCCTACATTTTCATTAAAACATAGGGAATAGTCCCTAAATTTTAGGGAATATTCCTTACATTTTAGGGAAAATTCCCTAATCTTATCGAAAAATACCTAAACTTTGTGGCAACAATTTATGCAAGTACCAGTACCATTAATTTATCCAAATCTATTGCTTCTGTAATTACATTGACATTCAATAGGGCAGTGGTACAACTATGTCGAGGATAAAAACCAGATTGGGAGTCATTAAAGAAACTATTGATGCGTAAATAATGAGAAATGCAAGAACATTAATTTTTCAACAACCTTAGATAGCAACAGTAAAATGCTAATGAGGCGGAAGTCGGAGCAATTACGTCCAGGCTTTTTTAGGTACAGGTATCACTTTAGAGAACTTCTAGCTTTGCGGGAATGTTGAGATGGTAAAACATGTGTTAAAAATGTGACCAAGTGGCAAAACTAGATACAGTGCAACAATTTTAACAAACTTTTAAGAAATCCCGTCCATAACTAAAGAATTAGACTTGATGCTACACAAAGCCGCATAAATTTCATCCGTAGAAACTCTGATGAAATGTAAAGGAAATAAGGTACCTGTAAATTGTACTGAATTAATAAAATCACTGCCTTTAGTAGGGTTAGAGTTATGAGACAAAAACTTGACATTCAGCACATCAGGAATCAGGATCCACAGTACATCCGGAATTACCAGCGGCAACTACGCCCGCCTTTTTGATATTACTCCAGAGAACTTTAGGAGGTAGCCAAGTGTTTAGATACGTTGGAAAATGTCGTCTTTTTGCTTCCCGAATAGCATGAGTAGTACGGTTTCTAAGCATCCTGTATTCGTCTTTGAAACTAGTGGTTTCATATCGGTTCCACCTTTCATATCAGACCTTGGAGGGACTATAAAATCACGGGCTACTCTGATGAGATAATCCTTTGCGAATGAGATTAACGTATTTCGCATGTAATGTCCTAGACACACAGCACTCTTAAGAGGAGTCAGTACTCAGCAAAAGTTTCAATTTTGATACCAGCGAACCTGTAGGTAACAAAATTTACTATACGTAGGTTTGTGTCCTTGAAGTGAGAAAATTCATATAAAATTAGCCTAGACCTAGACCACGAAGCACATTAGAGACATCTGCCACAAAAGACAGAAACCCAACATCCGACAAAATCATATATTTTAAGTCGAAAATGCAAATTTTCAGTTCACATAAATTAAAAATTTTTATCGAGAATTAACTTTCCTATATTTTGTTTGTCCATAATTGTTAAATATTCTATTTTGCTTTGTATTGCAACAACTTTCATGAAATATTACAATTTCTCGTCGGTGAAATATCAGGAGAAAAAACAAGTACTAGTAGAATCAAATAATTCAAAAAAGCGCCACTAAAAATGAAAAAACTCGACGTTATTTGCTAGATTTAGGCTTTACCTTTCTGAAATAATCATAATCTAAAGAAACGAGATTACCTACTAACAGATTTAAAAGGCTTCAATTTTTACCATTTTTTACAAATTTCCGAGCTAATACCTCCATCCCAATACACTTTTTTAAACTTTTGCCGAAGTTATTTACTAGATTTCTTCATTACCTTTAATTTAAGATATAAATCATTACTCTGCTACAAATAGTTTGCCAGAAATTCGCATTGAAAAATGTTACTCTTAATGAAGAAGTAACTAACGACTCATTAGTCTATAATGATTCATTATAAACTGCAGACACACAGCCATTTCTTTAATTAAGTTGTCCTTTCAAACTGGTTTTGTTAAACTTATCACATTAAAGAAGCAATATGGATCGAATTAACGCGATAAACTTTGCTTTCATGTATTTTATTTTCAATTTAACAATTTGCAAATGAGAAAAACATTATATTAAAAAAATATTGATAATATAATTTGTGATTTGCATTTCATTGCATTTCTTCTTGTTATTTTTCAAATCTGCAGATGCACAGCGGAACTCCAGATTTACATTATATGCCAAATCTAGCACATTTTTCCTCATTAGAGCTCTAATGAAGGAGGAAAACACTTTATTAGTGTACTTCATTATCATCTGATTTTCGAGCTATAATGACATATACTATGTGACACACGGCATTTTAATGAAATGATTCATTAGGTCGTGCTGTATGTCTAGGTTTAAAACATCATTTAAGAACTCAACTTGGTCTTTAAAATCAGGCATAAACTATACCGAGCTTGAATCTATGGACTCCACTTCAGTGAAAAGAGCATTAGTATTTATGCGATTATAGTTATAGTAGGAGACTGTGTTGAGTTGATGTTCCGAAAGTACGTTAAGATTGCAAATAGTCATAATTAATTCATGATAAATGAGAGACGCCCGATAAAGATATTTGAATAAAAAATAAGGAGTTAGAAGTATCAGCCGTTAAGAAAATATCTATTATAGACGAAAAATAGTTAGAGAAATTTGTAGGCACATGAATCACTCGGTGGATATCTAAAGCATCGATCATGTGCTGAAAGGAATTGGGCAGGTAGCACGGATTAAGGAAATTGAGATTGAAGTCTCCACCGATAATTATATGCTGATGCTTTGGCACAAGATTAACAAGTTCGTTTTGCAATAATTTAACTGTCCGGCAATTTGGTGGCTTGTAAACACAGCCAACCAAACACCTATCGCTATTTGAAAAGATTTCACAAAATATGTATTCCTCCACATTTCCACTAGTTTTGGCTTGTAAAAAGCTGCATCGAATGTTTTATTAGATGGCGACACCACCTCCTCTGCAATGAAGGCCGTCAATACGAAAGACTATATAACCACGGAGGCCGACTACATTGCCATAAATATCGGGTTTTAGACAGGTTTACAATACACAAATTAAATTAAAAGTTAAGTTAGAGAAAATGTCATGCACTTCATCAATTTTAGGAACCACACTTCTAGCATTAAAATGACAAAATTTTAGCCCAGATCTCTGTTGCATAGAACACCAAGGAGTGCCCGAGTATTAGACTGAGACTGAGTTTTACTTACGAAAACTTGATATTTTTAGCCTATATATCACGTTCCGTAAGAGTTATTATCTTGATATTTAATGTTTTCAATTTTAAAAAGTGGTAAAAGTGAAAAAATTAACAAATGGAAGTTGATTTAGTTGAAGATTTGTGCTTTCTATTAATTCGCATTTCCATTCTTGTTTCATTTTAATTTTTATATTGCACCTTTAATAATTTAATAACAATTTAATTGTTTGAAACATCACGTCCTTACGGAATGAGCGACTCTTAGGCTGAACTACAATAGACGTATACGTAAGTACATTTATTTACGTAAAGCGAACGCGCCCTCTCTCTTAATAGGCGTACACAAATTACCTTTAACTCGTATGAGGGGAACTTTCTTTAAGTTTAATTAAATATCCAATTTTCCGTAAGTATAGTGCGCTAAGAATCCCTCATGCCGTAAGAAAGCGATGTGTCAAACAATTTAATTATTACTAAATGGTACTGCGAATTAATAGAAAGCACAAATCATCAATTAAATCAACTTTCATTTGTTAATTTTTTCACTTTTACCACTTTTTAAAATTGAAAACATTAAATATCAAGATAATAACTCTTACGGAACGTGATATATATTTAGGTTAAAAATATCAATTTTTCGTAAATAAACCTCAGTCTCGTTCAATTTCGTAAAGTTATTTACTTCTATTGTAGTTCAGCCTCTTACCGCACCTTTACTTACGACAATTTGACATTTAAACTTAACGAAAATTCCCCTCTGAGCCTTAAATTTAATTTGTGTACGTATGTTAAATTTAAACGGCGGAATAAACTTATTAAGCAAGCGGCAATAACTTGCACAGTGAGGAAAGTTAACCTTAGTACAAAAGACATTTAGAGTTATAGAAAAATTCTTTTGAATTACAATAGCAAAAGAAACACAGTAGCAGAAAGCAATAGGAAACCAATTACTTAGATTTATAATACTAGAAAAAATGAAAGAATATGTTGCAGTAACATATAGACTAAGCTTATAAACTAAGGCTAAGAAAAAATGAAATATTAATTGCAGTAATAAAGAGAGATGAAATTTATATGCAGTAGCTGGATGTAAGACCACCACTGAAGACATTACACAGTAGACAATGCCAATTATCGTATGCCGACCAGTTCCTCCAAGTCTTTTAGGCACGAAATCAAGGCAGCACTTTCATCTTTAGTCTTACCCACAAAAACACGTCCAGAGGTAGTAAATACAGCAAACAGGTCACCTTGTGGCGACCTACTTATCCCAAATGCACTTTGAGATAGCGAGGCGACAAGATATCAAGAACCCTTTTAAAATATTTATGACTTGTAAAATATTTTGTACTTTTTAAAATCTTATTAGCTTTGACTTTAATAATAAAAACAGTTTGGAGTTCTGGAACGATTTTCCAAACAACAACTCAATTAATACAGTTTTCGATTGAAGTAGTAAAGTACAACAATTGGTGACCCCGACGTGATAAGAAGACAGTGAAGATGTCTTTGAGTGAATTATCTGCAGATGCCTCAGGAAGCGAATCATCGATAAACCGTGTCCAAGTACGGATACCACCATTCTGGAAAGCCAGCCCTGCTTTATGGTTTAAGCAAATCGAATCACAATTCAGTAACTGTGGCATTACAGCTGATGCAACAAAGTATCATACGGTGGTGGGGACAATGGAGAGTGATGTACTCACACACATAAGTGGTATCGTCCCTCAACCTCCGTTAGAGAATATGTATGAAACGTTAAAAAAAACGTTTGGTGGAGCTATTTTCCGTATCAGAAGAGAAGAAATTAAGGCAACTTCTGGGTGATTTAACTATTGGCGACATGAAATCATTAGAATTATTAAGGAGAATGCGAGAATTATCATCCGGAAAATTAAATGATATTTTTTTAAAAACTCTATGGTTGCAGCAACTTTCAAAGCAGACGCAGGCTATGCTGGCAATGAGTGAGGACAAATTTTCCAAACTGACAGTTATGGCAGATAAGATAACGGAAGTCATTGATGTGTCAGAGGTATACAGCATCAAGCAAAAAGAAGGATCTGAAGTACCAGTGTGGGAAGATGTGGCTAGCAAGTTAGAAGTTTTTCAATTTCAGATTCTCGAAATGAAGAAGCAATTAGAGCAGCGATCCGGATCCAGGGGTAGAAGTGTCTCAAGAGGTCGAAGCAGAACACCAAGTAACTCTGAGGCTAGAGATTATTGCTGGTATCATAGACGATTTGGTAAAAATTCCACGAAGTGCAGATCTCCATGCCCGTTTGCTAATACAAAAAATTAGGTCACCAGTTAACTACGACGACTAACGTTACTGTTTTGGAAATAAGTCGTCTTTACATTTCGGATAAATATTCTTATGAAAAATACCTGGTGGACACGGGAGCCGATGTTTCTATTTTGTCTCCTTGTCCACAAGAACGTTTACAGAAACGCTGTTTTTGTTTTTTTGCAACAAATGGTTCGAAAATCCATACTTTTGGTACAAAGTTGGTTTCGCTTAATCTTGGGCTAAGACGCAACTTCGATTGGTCTTTCGTGATAGCTGATGTTACAAGACTGATTATAGGCGCAGATTTTTTGAAGAAGTTTGGACTATTACTCGATTTAAAAAACTAAAAAACAGTCGTCTCATTGATAGTTTAACTTCAATCAAATCAGTTGGAAAAATTATTTTTGGGATTAAGACGATCTCTAGTAACACAGTGTACCACCAACTTCTTTTAAAATTCCCAAACGTTACCAATCCATTAACGAGTGCAGCAAAAATAAAGCATAAAGTAACTCATCATATTGAAACTAATGGACCCCGGTATTTGCGAAACCAAGAAGATTGAAACCGGATAAATTGAAGATAGCCAAGAAAGAATTTGAATTTATGATGCAGCAAGGTATTTGCCGTCCGTCAAAAAGTTGCTGGCAAGTCCATTACACATGATCAAGAAGCTAAATGGTGATTGACGTCCTTGCGGAGATTATCGACGATTAAATTTAGTCACTATTCCTGAGCGCTATCCTATTTCGCATATACATGATTTCGCGCAAAATCTTGAAAAGAAAAAGATATTCAGCACAATTGATTTGGTCCGAGCTTATCATCAAATCCCAATGGCTGCAGACGATGTCAAAAAGACAGCAATAATAACACCATTTGGATTGTTCGAATTTCCATTCATGGCATTTGGGTTTTGTAATGTTACGCAGACTTTTCAGAGGTTCATGCATGAGGTGCTCCGAGGATTAGATTTTTGTTTCCCATATCTTGATGATATTTTAATTGCTTCAACTGACGAGGACGAACATCTATAGCATTTAAAAATCTTGTTCAAGTGCCTAGATGAGCATGGAGTGATCATTATCATAAAAAAATGTAATTTTGGAAAAAAAAGTGGTAAAGTTCTTAGGTTATTTGATTACAGAAGATGGTATCAAACCCCTCCCTGAGAAATTTTCGGCAATAATGGAGATCAAAGAGCCAGCAACCGTACGAGATTTGCGACGTTTTCTAGGAATGATTAATTTCTATAGAAGGTTTATTCCCAAAGCTGTGGAAACTCAAATGATTTTATTGAGATATCAGAATGGAAATACGAAGAATGATAAGACTCTCATCAATTAGACTGAAAAGGGAAGGAAGGCTTTTGAGAAATGCAAAAAGGACCTAGCAAATGCAACATTATTGGCACATCCTTCACAATCCGCGCCATTTTCACTTGTGATATATGCATCAAATTGCGCAATGGGTGCGGTGATACAGCAATGGCAGAACAACAGATGAAAACCTTTAGCATTCTATTCAAAGAAGTTTAGTACAACGGAAGAGAAGTATAGTGCGTATAATAGAGAGTTACTTGCTGTATATTCTTCAATAAAAAATTTCAAAGCAATGTTGGAAGCTAGGCCATTTATAATTTTTACAGATCACAAACCACTAGTTTTTCGTTTCAACAAAAATGCGACAAGGCTTCACCACGTCAACTAAGACATTTAGATTATATAGGCCAATTCTCTACGAACATTCAATATATTGCTGGTAAATATAATATCGTAGCTGATGCGTTGTCAAGGATTGATACAATTATTCTGAATGGACCGATAGACTACGAAGAATTAGCTAAAAATCAAGTGCATGATGATGAACTTCAAACACTGCATTTAACAGATTATTCATTAGAATTGAAGAGAATCAAGCTACCAAACAGCAAAATAGAAATTACTTGTGATGTTTCAACAGGGATTGCGAGACCTTATGTTCCGCTGAATTTTCGAAAGACAGTATTTGATAATCTGCATAATATGTCACGTTCAGGAATTAGGGAAACATCTCGACTTTTACGAAAGAAGTACGTTTGCCCATCTATTAAAAAAGATTGCAACATTTCTGCAAGGGACTGTATAGAGTGTCAATGATGTAAAGTGCAGCGTCATGTGCACAGTCCACTTGCACCGTTTACAGTACCTAGTGAACGTTTCAATCATGTGAATATAGATTTAGTTGGTCCATTGCCAACATCTCAAGGGTATAGGTATTGTTTAACATGCATTGATAGATTCACGAGATGGCCCGGTATAGCTTCACCGTTAGAAGATATCACAGCTGAAACTGTGGCCAGAGCGTTTATGTCTGGTTGGGTAGCTGGATTTGGAGTTCCTGAGAAAATAACAACTGATCAAGGTGCGCAATTTGAGTCATCTCTGTTCAGGGAGTTGTCAAAATTATTGGGTGCAAAGAAACTGCATACCACTGCTTATCATCCTCAGGCGAATGGAATGATAGAAAGATGGCACCGGGTGCTCAAATCAGCTATTAAAATTCATCAAACTCAACGATGGGTTGATGTTTTTCCAATTGTGCTTTTAGGGCTTCGAACTGCTATTCAGGAGAATACAGAGGTTTCTGCAGCAGAGTTAGTATATGGGACAAGCTTGAAAATACCTGGTGAATTCTTTGACAGCACAACAGTCAAGTACAATAGTGATGTATCGGGTTTTGTTGAGAAGTTACGAGACACAATGCAGAGTTTGAGACCAGTTCAGCCATCGGCACACATAAGTGCAAAAATTCTTTGTTCATCAGCAGCTTGGTACATGCACTCATGTATTGATAAGGAGACATAATGTCAAGGATTCGCTTCAGGCTCCATACGATGGTCCGTTTCCAGTTTTATTGCGAAACAGCAAGTTCTTCAAAATAAATATGCGCGGTATAGAAAACGCAATATCAATTGATCGATTGAAACCATTTTTTCAAGTTAGGAACTAGGAAAAGAAGATATTAATCACAATAAGATTGAACGTAATTCTGAGATAGCGGGAAAATATTGTAAGGGAGTGGTTTCTAAAAAAATACTGTTTGGTTGTGAATTAAAGCAGCCTACAAGATTTAAATATTAACGATAAATCTGGAGAGTACTGTGGCGACCTACTTATCCCAAATGCACTTTGAGATAACGAGGCGACAAGATATCAAGAACCCTTTTAAAATATTTATGACTTGTAAAATATTTTGTACTTTTTAAAATCTTATTAGCTTTGACTTTAATAATAAAAACAGTTTGGAGTTTTGGAACGATTTTCCAGACAACAACTCAATTAATAGAGTTTTCGTTTAAAGTAGTGAAGTACAACAACCTTGCTTCCTCATGATTAATGCTTTCCTCTTAATTCTGTACTTAGCAGCCGTTAAGCTTTCGTTTATGAAAATTGAGCTGACGGCACGTGGCGTAATCTATCTCAACGTCGTGTAGCGTAAAAGTTTTATTTCATAACTGCGCCGTGTTTTTATGGTAGCACGAAGAGCCGTTAGTACAGCAATTTTATCACTAATATCATGAAACTTACTGACAAAATGAGGCCCGAGCGCATTATTTTTATCAGACCGTGTACGAAAAGTTTGTTTTAGTGTAATTACCTTATCAATGTTTATAGATGTACACAGACTGGAAAAATCTTACCGAGCTTCTCGTTATCAATAAAGGTACTCCAGTTAGAATGACATCACTGACTAGACGAAGGCGCTCAGACTAGACTTGACTAGACGAGCCGCTCGGTCTGTTCGTACCGCTGTTCAGCCCGCTGCACATTGACCTGCAGTCTAGTAATATTTTCTTGCATAGCAGATAATTGATCATTAACAGTTTTATACAGTCTAGTCTCTTACTTCAGCAGTTAATTCCATTAAGAAATGAGCAGTAAATCACCGCCAATTCAAATTATTTGAGAAAATCGAAGCTGAATACCTGAACCGTATATATTACTGTGAAGTTAGATGGCTGAGCAAAGGAAATTGCCTCAAAAGATTTCTCAATCTATACTGTCAGAAATAGAAATATGTATGACCGAGAAGGAAAGAAATGTTCCAGAACATCAAGATGAAAAATGGCTTAGTAGTGAATTAGTTTTCCTAGTGGTCACAACTACCCATTTAAGCATATCTTGAAACTTTAAAGAAAAAAACAATTTATAGCAGATATGGCTAATCATTTGGAAGCTTTTGAATTTAAATTAAAGTTATTTCACACCCACTTTGTGAATTGACAATTGACAAATTTATTAAAAAAAGGAATATTGCCAACTTTTTAATATATAAATTTGATTTCAAACTATTTTCGCATCCGGGGGTATTCTAGTCTAGAAATTCGAAAAATCGATTTTTTTTGTTTTCATATTTTCAAAGTTTAACTATTCAAGAATATGCCTACAAGAGGATTTTTCAAAATTCGAATTATTTTCGGAGATGCAGGTAATTTGCTGACGCGGCATCCAAACTAGCTCGGCCGGAACTAATCGTACAAAAGACGTTAGAGATTCTCCGTCTAGCTGAATCCATATTTCTCAGTAAACCCTATTGTTCCTTTATAATATATATTCCTTTATAATATATATCCTTTATTATATATATATTGTAATACAAGACCCCAAGGTAGCTTGTATCTTTTATATTTAGTGTTCACTTGCATCCAGCTGCTAACAGTTGAATTCTAATTTCCAAACTACGTGGACGTATGTGCTGTGAGTGAAATAAAAATATTTTCAGTGATAATTTTAAACGCGTTTTTCTTGAAACTGCCTTTTTCAAGACTGTGCCCACGATTTCTCAAGTTCTACTGGACCGATTTACTTGAAATTTTTTTGAGAGTCTTCTTTATAGACTTGTCTATGTCCGGAACGAGTCGCATCCCCAAATTTCAATTTTTACTATTTTTAAAAAATTCCAAATGTCGAAAAAAGTGGTACAAAAATTGCTTTTTTTTCAGCAGCGGCCATTTTGTGAAAAAAAAAATTTTTTTAACTTTTCCCTAGTTCCGAACATAGCGACACTACTCCAGACTAAGAATCTTTGTATTTTTTTTTTTTTCAGATTGCTACGCGAGTTGGAATCGTGGGTATGATCACGCGCCAATTTTTTGAGGCCCCCCACTTCATCAGCTGCTAATTTTTTGAATTTTCAACTTTTTAAATTTTTTATTTTTTTCTGTATTCTTGTAATGTTAATAAATAACTCATAAAAAAATGAATAGAAAAATATTGATTGCCTCTTTTTTTTACGGCACCTCAAAAATCACCTAAAATTCGGGCCTCTAGACTAGAATACTGCCAAGAATCATAGTTCAGAAAAATTCATTCGCGAATGAAAAGAATACAATCTTATCGTTTACATTTATTCGCGAATGAATATATGATTCGAAAGATCCTTGAGAAAATGTTTCCTGCCGAGAATTTTATGACAACATACTCTATTATTGAGAGAATGAAAATGATAGAATATTCTTCAATGACAGCAAAAGAATGAAAAAGAATGAAAACCAATCATTCGGAATGAAGGAGAATATTTTCATATTTCGTTTTATTACTGTCGGTGAAATCGAGTGGGACATATCAGATGTATTAATAGGATCAAGATTGTATTGAAAGTTGAAAGATTTTCTGCATTTGTGATTTTTACAAAAATGCTTATGTGTATGTACATATGTCGCAAATCCAATATGTATAGCCAAAAATAAATTATGATAAAAACATTGATTCTTCAAACTGTTTATTATGTGACAGGCTTTTAAAGAGAAATTTGTTAGGAAATATCAAAAGACAGTACACAATCATAATTTTGAAAGAAAAAATATAAATAACACAGAAACATCAAGTGGAACAAATGCTGTATATCTGTAAGCAGCCGTCGAAGTGCTACTAAATAACTAAATAATAACCTGTCAGATTTAATAACTTTCGAAGATAAAGACAAGATTTAAAGCAAATAAAAAAGCTAGAATTGGTTAATACCAATTCTTATAATAACCTAGTGCCCGTATAAAATTACGTATGGTCACCGATGTATGTAGAAATAATAATTATAACCAATTTTATAGGATTTCTGTATTCTGAAGAAGTTTTTAGTAGAATAGTCCAAGGCAGGATTTACATTATGATGACATGCAAGTTTTACAGAAATTGTGAGGGAGATAGTGCATCGTATACGGAAATTTATTTATAAGTGACGAGAGAAGCAAACGCGTCCTGAATTTTTTCCGGACGTCGATTTGTCACTGTGTGCGTATCCGGAACCATAAAAAGACCTCATTGGCAACCCTAATTTGTCAATTTTGACTACTGGAGCTGCCATATTGCTGTTTTGTTACTATAATTTTATGGCATATGACAGATATGTAGTCAAGTAAAATTATTTGTCGAAATAAACAAAAGTAAGTTTTGAGTTTATAATTAAATATTGCGAAATTTAAAGTTATTAAATATTGCTTTATAGAAAATATTGAAGTTATTTCTGAGGTAGTTTTCTGTCCACAATCAGAGAGTAGTGTGTTCACAGATTGACTGCAGTGGTGCTTTTCGTTTATAATTTGCTAGAATTATTCCGCCTTTGAAATAATCCGTCATGTGAACACGAACCGGAGTGGAATTATCTTCACCGGCGTTAGTTCGGTAGTGGAGTGGGATTATTGTCATGTGAGCACTTGAGCGGATAAAGTGGATTGACGTTTACATATTAGCAAATTAGTTACTGAACTTTTTATTTACTATATGAAATAATTAGTAAATAAAAATTTCGTTATCGTACAAAATGATGATTGTAGAACTGAATTACAGTACCACCTGATATTTTGCGACAAATTTTTTCGATATAATCTCATCCTTTGCTTCGAACTCCTGCGTACTTTCATGCAATATTTTAGAAATTGTAAAATTATACTTCTTTTCATGATCCGTCTTTGAATATCTACGAAAAAACGATTAAAAACTTGACAATTTCCAATTAGACAGTTTGAGAGTTTTGCCATAAAAAGTAGAGGGGACTGTACGTGTGAGGTATTGCGATGTTGCTTCCGCAGCATTTAAATTTCAATAAACTATCTCCCTCACAATTTCTGTAAAAATTGGATGTCATCATAATGTAAATCCTGCTTAAAACTGATCGTTTTCACAGTATATGTAAAAAACCTAATTTTCTGTATGGCAACACCAAGAAGGGGTTGCCCGATTTAGTCCATTTTTGAAATTTTATTTGTTATTACAATAAAAACACCATGACCTATTTCACGAACTTACAAATTGCAATTGAAAAGTGAATTTTAACAAATTTGTAGAATAATTGAAATTTTTGATTTCAGAAAATTTCTGTACTACAAAATTGTAGTTGTATTCTACAAGTGGAAATTTGTAGGAATTTTTCATTTTTTGATTCACCAAAAGTTATTTGTAGTTGTAATTCACAAGCTACAAATTTGTAGAAACAGAACTTTCTTGTCGATTTCTCTTTCACTAAAGAGATTACAGTTACAAATTTTGTACAATATACGACACACAAGTCACAGGTGCTGTGTAATTTTCTACAATGTTGTTTTACTTAAATTGGTAACATTCCATTTCAATAAAAAAATTTCCTAGATGCGTCGAAAATATAGCAGCAGTGATAATAAAGGAAGTGAGGATTTTGCTTCGCCGAAAAGTATATGGGATCGGCTGTATTGTTTTAGGTAATATTTCGACACTGAAATTTTGAATAACTTTCTATCACAGAAGAGGAAGAAAACTTGGAGGATTGTGATGAAGTGAGAATTCCAATAATTTAGATGGAACTATATTGAATTATTTTTTTAATCATTTTTCATAAATAAATTATGAAGAGTTTTATGAATGTATGTTCTTAATGATTTATTTATTTTTTTTTTTTAATATCTACTAAAGTGAAAAATATTCTCGTGCACAGCTGTATCTTGTTCCTCTGAATTATTTTCTCCTTCTATTTCAGATGTTATATCACTTCTTCGGATATGATTACAGAAGTAGACTATGACTTTTTTTTAAAAGAATTGAGTATAATGAAGTGAAAGATATCTGTAAAAGTATGAATACAAAACGAGCTATAATTCAATTAGTATAGGCATGATATTAGACAACTGGAATAATTGGGGTGTTACTTTGGTTGACATAATAAATAAATCGTTTTTGAGTGGAGAAATTCCTAGTTTATGGAAAGAATCAATTGTTATACCTGTTCAGAAAGTTAAAAACACAAAAAAAACAGAAGAATTCAGACATTGCTTATATATGAAAACGTTTTAGAAAAAGTGGTTCAAAAACAGTTAGAAAGTTACTTGGAAACAAATAAATTGATTATATTAGAACAGTCGTGATTTAGGAGAAAACATTCCTGTGAAAGGGCGATTAATTGGGTAGTGTGTCAATGGGAGGAAGAAATATATGCCTCAAATAGGTTGTTGCTGTGCTTTTAGACCTAAGAAAAGCATTTGAAACTGTAGACCGGAGCATTTTATTATATTAATTAGCAAAATATGGTATTCGTCAGAAGGAATTTCAATTGTTTCGTAGCTACTTGTATGGAAGAAGGCAAATCACCAAAATAAATAATACAGTTTCCAGTAAAACAGGAGTATCGATAGGCGTTCCACAAGGATCAGTACTTGGAACTATCTTGTTTATTATATATGTGAATGATATTAAATCAGTGTTGAACACTTCTCAAAAAGAGTACTTTTTGCTGACGATGCATTGTATATCAGTGAAATACACTACTGAATTGAAAATAAAAATAGAACGAGACTTAGAATTATTGTGTGACTGGTTACAGATGAATAAATTGAAACAGAATGTAGGTAAAACAATAGTTATGACGATAAATAGTAATACGGATGTGTGTGTTGAAATACATGGTGAACTTATGGAATGTGTGAATGAATATAAATACTTAGGAGTGGGTTTTGATAAAAATTTAAATTCTAAATTACATATAAATTATATTGTAAAAAAATTGGTAAAAACATTCTATTTTTGAAGAGATTTAGAAAGATAGTTACGATGGCTACCGCGATAAATATTTACAACAGCATTATAAAACCACATTTTGAATACTATTCTACAATATTGTTTATATGTAATCAAGGTGATTTGAGCAGATTACAAAAATTACAAAATAAGGCAATGCGCTGTAATCGTTTCAATCCTATTAGTAGTATGTTACATTCTTTATTATGGCTTGATATTAAACAAAAAACTTGAGCTAAATGTATTGCTTGTTATATTCAAAATGAAAAATGTGTTGGTTCCGGAATATCTTCTAAATATGATCACGTGGGTGGCAGAGGCTCAACCATATAATCTAAAAGGAGCTTCGGAGAACTCCAGACTACAATTATACAATAGATCGAATGCACAGAATTCACTGGTATATGAGTTTCAAGAAACTTAATGAACTTCCGACTGAATTAAGACGTGAACAAAATTTGCTCTGAAAAGAAAAAATAGATTCCTTTTTTACAATGGCAATATTATACGATTCAGGAAAAATTTAGCTAAAGAAATGATTATTCTTTCAACATTTATATTTGAATAATCGTCTCATTATACGTGTGTAGTAATTGTTTTCCCCACAGAAGTGCTGCTGCTGAATGTATATTTTCTGTAATGAATGACGTGAAGGGCAAAAAACGAAATCATCCTAATCTTAAAACGAAAAAAGATATTATGTATAGAAAGCAGGTAATACTTAAGTCTATTAGTGAAATATTTTAGCCTCCTCTAGAACTTCTAAAATACTTTCATAATTTTAAATTTGTGGGTGGGAATTATGTAAAAAAATAATTATCATAAAGTTAATTATTCCCGACCCTAAACTCCATTACCAAATGAAATAGATGCATTAATAAGTTTTCTTATGAAACTGCAAAAGAAATACATAGACTTTTTTTTCTAAGCTCACCACACCTACGCTACTGAGTGGACCGCAACATCTTGGATAAATTAGAAGTAGTCCGTACCCTGGGAAAGTCTGCCAACACCTGTGTTAAGGCATTGGAAAATTTTCGAAAAAAAATATACTTTTTATTATCTTATTAGAGAAGCAAGCACAATTTTATTTTTCAATTGCTTCTTTTGTTTTCATATTCACAAATTTGTGAAAAAACACTTGTAGCTTATAACTCAGCTACGAATCTTGTGAAACCGAACTTGCACAAAATTGTGACAAATAAATTTGTTTATTTACAATTTATCTGCTTCTTATCACAAATCTGTAAAATAGTTATTTGTACTTTGTGAAACAGATATTCGTATTACAAATTTGTAATTGTGATCTACAAGTACAAAATTGTAATTGTAATTTGTAATTTTGTGAAATAGCCCACTGCAGTCATGCGAAATGTTAATGCAAAAATATAATAATAAGGGGAATTTAAAAATGTTATTAACGTTTGGATAAGAAAAATTTTACCCAAATTTGTATGAAAATGGTAATACGTTACACATCTTTGGTTCAACATTATATATATGTGAACAAACTTTTCCCGACAACAAAATTAGTTCCCGACAATTCCAAACACTCCGAAAAATTATAAAATTACTTTTATATTAAATATATATATATATATATAAAAAATAGGAAATAAATCTTTATAATGGTCCACCATAAATTCGCTTTTTTAAATTTGGCTTGCTTCTTAAAGAATTTATTAATGGAAGTATAAACAAGAACAAATTTGTTTATTACAGACGAAAACAAATTTACACCAAGAGTTAAATTAGTTTGTGTATATGACTATTAATTTACTGATAGTCTAAGTTTTTTTTTTATATTTTAATCAAAGCCCCACAGCTTTGGTGGATAGAAAATAAATAAATAAAGAGCAATTCATAGTTGGTGAAGCGAAACTTAAGTCAGACTCTTAACAGAACAGTGAAACTAATCAAAACACAATAGTCCATTGCATAATTGCTGCTAATAGCGCATAATTTTTTTAAATACGCAATAAATGTTCTATCCTTTCTCCCAATGCATGAGCTCAAACCGCAACAATATTATAAGAATTTTGAAATCATCTCCAAATTTTTCAATGCTGTTATTATTTTAAAGGTCATAACATTTTCAATCACATTTTTTAAGTAATTGTGAATATATTTAACTCTACCTTTAAATCTGCATATAATTGTGTACAATGAATATGTATAAAGTATACTAATTTAGAGATTGATGAATATCATTTTACACAAACATTGTACTAGGCTTAACGAAAGCAATTTTCTCTTCTTAATTAATTTACAATCTTGTAAAATTCAACAAACGAATTTTTGCCCAATGTATAATTTTAGAAGATATTAAGAAACTTCGCAAGAAAATACATATCAATGTAATAACACTGGTAGGCAATTCTTGGATTTTGCCTAGTTGAAGCTTTAAAACCAAGGTTCGTAAATAACGATTATTTTCCAAATTCTCATGAAAAAAATCATACAGAAATATTTATCGGATTAAAATCTTTTCTACACCTACTTGCAGTTATTGAGTGACTCTATTAATTAATAGTGAAACTGCAAAATTCTTGATCAATAATATAAAAATAATAGTAAACCAATATTTAATTTTTAATATAAAAGTCCGAAAGAAACGGTTAAACTTGACTTACATAGGGTTTCAGTCCTTGCGAAATGTTTATGAAAGATTTTTATTTTTTTAAGTCATCAGGAATAAAAATCATTTCCTGATTTTTATTTTTTCCTGATCACATATAAAAATCGCATCGTGATTTTATTATTCTTCATCACGAATAATACTCATAAAGTGATTTTTATTATTCGAGTCGACAAATAAAAATCACCAAGTAATTTTCATTATTCTAATCATTAACTATTTTACGGCGCTATGTAAAATAATGGGTGCTAGTGTGCAGATGTTCAGATGAAATGTGAAGTCTAACGATGAATAACGAAAACTTTAACATCTGAATATCCGCACCTAGTATTTTGTAAAAATTATCAGTGTATTTTTTTTTGTATTGACTGATAACTTTATCGTTCAAAAATAATGATAATATGTGTACTGAAAAAGAAGAAAATCACTTGGTGATTTTTATTTGTCGACCTGAAAAATAAAACTCACTTCATGATTTTTATTCCTAATCAAGAAAAATAAAAATCATAATGTGACTTTTATTTGTGATCAGAAAAAATAAAAATAAGCAAATGATCTTTATTCGTGATGGGAAAAATATTAATCATCTCATAAAGATTATTGATAACTTAAAAAAATAAAAATCTTTCATAAGCATTTCGCAAGGACTGAAACCCTATGTAAGTAAAATTTAACCGTTTCGTTGGGACCTTCAAAGTAAAATTCATATATAAACTCATTGAAACTTATAACTGTTGCAATCCCTGTTTAAAACGATTACTTTGTAATATATACATATAATTGAACTAAGTTAGTAAATAGCTCCAGACCAACCCATAGTTATATTGGGTAGAAAGGGCATACAAATAGAAAAACCAACTACGAACCGAAGCTGTTTAGTACAGGTGCACACCATGTCACATTTTGGTCTACTATAAGACCGTCGTAGGGCACTGTCATTCCAACACAAAACATAGTATTAATATTTCGTAACTTTCAGAAAATTTAACTATTATATATTTTATAATTTTTTGTTCACTTATAATAATTAAAGTTAAGCTGGCTACTAAATATTTTCTTTGAAAGCATGAAGCAACGGGTTTACAATACGCAATAAGTATATTACTCGTATCAAGTTGCTATATTATAGTATTAAACATTTTAAAAAAAATTGAAACACTTGTTTCCGTTCCACAAAATAATTTATTTTTTAATTTTAATAATTAATTAAAGTTTTTGCGACGCGTTTCGCCCTATTAAGGCATCCTCAAGCTCTTGCAAAAATTATGAGACTAAGTTATGAGACTCATAATTTTTGCAAGAGCTTGTTTTATACCATTAATAAGTTCTATCAAGTGCCAACTAAAACATCAATTATCTTGCTATATTAATTTGATACCAGCTAAAGTTGCCCGTTCTAAGAATAGGATTCTCTCTTAAGTTTGTAAATTTATTTTTATTGTTTTTTTATTTATTTTAATAGTTATAATTTTCTTTTCTTTTTTTATTTAAATTTAACTCGTTTACTTTTTTAACACATTTTTTAATTTTTTTGTTTATTTTTTATTCTTTTATATTTTAAATATATTTTTCATAAAAAAATAACTCGTGCTTAGATTCGAACTCGTTACAAACAGTCTCGGCTTTCTTAAGTTTTTTTAATATTTTTGTCATTTGAAAAAAAACATGGTGGGATTTGTCCATGTTACAGACAAAGTCTGGGCTTTTCTATATAAGTAAGTATGTGTTATTACGTTCTGACCATTGTACAATATTAAACATAATATCCACCGATATTGCTCCTATATAAATAAAAATTACTGAAGAACCCAGAAAACCCTTTTCACTAATGCTTAGTTCTCAATATTTCTAATCTATTTATATATATGGTGATAGAATTCATTTAAAAACCGATTTTTATTCATTACTCATTCAATTATTAAAACTAAGAACAAATCTCGAACTGTTCGAAATAATAGAATAATTTCTTTAAAAATATAGAAGAAATAAATAAAATTTATTCGAATTGCCCGATAAATTATTACGAAAAATCCAAAGTAGGTAGGGTTTTGTTTTCGAATAAAAAACGGACCGAAAAGAAATGCATATTTTTTTTTTTATAAGTTTCAATCACTAAAACAATCATCTTAAATAAAAAAGCTTTTTAAAAATTTTATCGAAAATCTTATCACGTTCTTTTCAACTTTAACTCAGTCAATAAGACTTTTATCTATTTTAATGTTCATTAAAATTGTGAAACTAATTTTAAAAAAATTAAGCTTAATGTTTGCAAGTTATTTTCTACAATATTTTAACTGTTTGTACAATCCAGGATTAGAGTGAGTTAAGCATTTTTAATTAATACCTCCGCTGTATACGAGAAAGAAAAAACTGATAATCACTAATTAATTTTGAGTTTTGATAAAGCCCGTTTTCATGGATAATAAGTTAAAATTTTAAAATCACACGCGAATAAATAGTACATTAATAATATGTAATATATAATAGTAAAACGACTTTATAAATTTTAAAATAAATAAGTATCACTTATTGACTATTTTATAATGTCCATACCTTAGATGCCTTTAGCTTCAACTATTTAAAACACATAGTCACAAGTTACAGTTTTTTTTTTTACAAAAAAAAAATAATATTGAAACTTTTTGAACTTTCTATCTCGAACACATCGTCCTGGACTTCTTTCTCAATCAACTGTTAACATCAAACTGAAACTGATTGCTTGAAGCTTATATCACTTATATAGCCGGCTACTCTGGGTAAAACGCAACCAATTTGAATTTAACCTCTTGAAATTGTGGTATGTCGCGCGCCAGCGTTTACGCATGCGTTTATTTCCAATCTACCAATTCTTGTGCCAAGCTGGAATTGGTCTGAAGAGATTTCACCACCCCCAAACAATTCTTAACTTCACCCTCGTTATATGCTGATCCATCATATGTCAACGCAGTCGTGCAAAATCACATAGTGTATGTACTCTACATGTATGTACATCTCCGTAATAAATATATGTACGATGATAGATACAGTTAATAGCGAGCGACTAAACCAAAAGGAAATTTCAAGCTTTTACTTGCCACATAAATCATACCGAAGCAGAGAGAGCATAAAAGGATAAAGAGGTAAATATAACAATTAGATGAATTATAATATCCTTCTTGAAAATCCACACCATTTGCTGGAACGATTAGGTGTTTTACTCGTCAATTGCAACATACAATGAGTCTTGATTGTATTTAATTGCATAAAATAATCTCCAAACGATTACCACAAGATCCTTTCCTGCTTTAAGTATTTAATTCTTTTAGGTTACTTAATAGTTCTAACAATGAAGACTTCGAATAAGATATACATACTAATTCCAAAACTCTAAGCTCACCTCAAACCAAACTATGAAAAGATAATATTAGTCTTGAAATCTTCACTTCTAATTATTGGGTTTTGAATGCAAAAGGAATACTATAATACATTCGAGGTTTGTACTCAGTAGCGTATTTATGGTGGCGCGGTGGGGGCGGTCCACCTCGGGCGGCAAATATTTTGTGACGACATTTTTATATTCCTATCTAAATTATATAAAAACAAAAATAAATAATTATAATAATTGCGCCGTAAATTTGAAATTGGCGATAGCCACATAAAGATACGTCGCTTGGTGGTAGAAATTAGAACTCTTTCATATGGGTCATCTTTTGTTGGCAGGAGTGTGACTAGAGCTTGAAACTTTTATAACTTTTTTCAAAAAGTCTCTAGAATATCAATTATTATTAACTTTTATTCCATAAGAATTAAAAAAAAATTATAAGAAATAAGAGTTTTAAAATAATAATAATTCGTAAGTTTTATATTTAAAACTTCCGCAATAACCATTATTTTTAACAGTTATTTTTAACTATGCTACAAAAAAAAACTTTTTTAAGAGTATTTCGAGACTTTTATTTCATAAAAATCTATTTAAGAGTCCTTTGAGACTTTTATTTTATAAAAATCATTTTGAAAGTCTTTGGAGACTTTTATTTTATAAAAATCATTTTAAAAGTCTTTGGAGACTTTTATTTTATAAAAATCATTTTATAATAATCATTTTAAAAGTCTTTTTTTAATGTTTTTTATTTAAATATATACAGTACTATTTGCGGTTTGATGTAAAAAATAGCCTCTTATAGCATTTTAAATTAAAAGTTTTAATTGATTTTATCCTTATACGTTAGTTTATATCATATTAAGATATTATATTATATTAGGATAGCGTTCATGTTGAAAAATCGAAATCTGAAACCCAAAATAACGGAATAACAGCAGAATTAGTAACGTAACTGCCTATAGATAGGTACTACCTATTTTATATAAAGCTGCCAGCTGCCAGAAAAATACATAAGGCGCTGTAGAACAGAAATTATTATCAAAATTTTGAGAGCTGTACCGAATGTAACGAAAGTACCGAGTACCAATTTCAAAGTAACGAATATGTGGTTCCCATATAACAAATCGTTACTGGTACTGAAAAGTTACTATTTTTCCCATCACTACAGTGCAGGTTTGATTGTTGAATTCATTTTTTATCTATGTAATTGTGTGGCGTGATATACTGCAGTGCATAACTGATTGAAAAGTACAGTTACTTCTTTACTGGTTATTGGAATTTCATTTGACCAAATTGCATTTAGTTTCATAGCTTACCTCCGACGACATACATATATATAAGTGATTTTGAATTTTGATTATTTCGTGAAAAACAATTAAACTAAGATCTCTTTAAAAATGGGACGCATGTCAAAGCAATTTATACGCGAATGTTTTACACAAGACACTCAAAATAGTGTTTGTAAAAGGTGTAAAACGGAGGTAAAGGGATATTATGTGACAAATTTAGAAAGACACTTGAAAATAAAACATGAACATTTTTATGAACAATTAATAGATGAGCAAGGTGAAGAAAATTGTGATGGACCACGTGAAAAGAAAATTAAATTTTGCGTTGAATTTTGTGAGGCAGAAGTCTTGGACAATGTTGCTGATTTAGTAGCAAAAGAAAATGTGCCATTTAAACTCCTAGATTCCCCATCATTGAGGTTTTTCTTAGAACCAATATAAAAGGGTATAGGCATGAATGTGATCAATTCTCATAATATTAATGATATCATAACTGTCAAACATTTAGAGATAAAAAATTATATAATGGAAACAATTAAAAAACGTTTGTTGTGCTTGAAAATAGATGCAGTGAGTTGTGCTGATAGCGGAATATTGGGTATAAATGTCCAATTCGTAAAAAATTGTGAAATTGTTATTAGAACTCTTGACATGGTGCAGCTAAAGCACTCCCATACTGCAGAGTACATTGTGGAAAAAATGTACTCCTTGACTATGAAATAGGATTGTCCCAAATTTACACAGGTAAGTATATCATAATTATAAAAAGGTGCTGATTTATTGATGTCATCTTTCATGTAAATAACAATAACGTATTACAGTATAAGCATTATATTATGCATAATTAGTCTGTTGCTATACATTTCTATAGTATGTCTATTTTGATTATTACTGTCGTATTTAGTTACAACGGATAATGGGCGCAATATGCTTAAAGCGGCTGCATCTCTTCGATCTTCAACGGAAGAATTTAGCGAAGATGAAATAGATGCAGCTAGCTGTATGGGATCTACTAAAATATTCTAACATACAGTTAATCATTGGAACAGTAAATATTCCCGTATATTTATATTATAAATATTATTTTATGAGTTTATAGATTCGTAAACTCTCAAAACTTTTGCGTACACCCACAAACAGGCAACTTTTAAAAGCTTATACTAGCATTTCACCCAAACTTGATATGCCGACTAGATGGAATTCTACTTATATTATGCTAAAACGTATAGTAGAGTTGAAACCATTTGTAGAAAATATACCAGATGCAAAGAAAATTAAATATTGATATGTAACTAAACAAATTAAATCAAGTATGGTATTACTTAATTTTTACATTCATCACAGATATGGCTTGAGACCAAGATAGAGATCGGCAGCCTAGAAGGTACATTTGCACAAAAAGCCAAAAGTGTGCTGGAACGTAGAGAAGAAATGCTGTTTGAAAATGACGTGGTCAATGCAGCTGTTTATCTTGATCCCAGGTTTAATGAACTTTTAAGCTGTCGAGCTAAAATAGTGGCATTAAAGCACATCAAATCTGTTATAATACTACAGTCTCAAGCACGAAAAGTACTTTGAATTCAATTTTAAATTTTATAACAATAAATGTCTATTTAAGGCCACACACGATAACACCAACACACCACTATGATCACCAATTTCAGCGTCAGCTTCACCATCAATATCGATAAGTTGCCCATTGCTTCCTGAAAATAGTTCAACTGCTGCGAAATCGAAATTGGAAGAGTTTTCGGAAGCACTTGGAGGACTTTCAACCGACGAGAGCGACGACGAGGAAGAATACATACGATTCTGTTTTGACGAAGCAAAAAGTTTTAACAAAAAAACTTCTAATTTGCGTTTAAATATTTTCAAATATTGGAACGAGAGTATGTATTCCTTCCTAAGTGACATTCCGCAAGTGATTCACGGTGTTCTTGCAACCCAAGTGTCAGTAGAACGCGCATTCTCTGCACTAAAACTTATAATGCATAACAGGCGAACGTCACTAACCGAGAGCCACCTTAACAAATTAATTCTAATTAAATTAAATTCTAAGTAATATTAATACTATATTGCTTATTAATTTTTATATTTTACTGACTATAAACTGAATGACTGATTTTTTTTTTCATTTTCATACTTTTTATGTATTATTTGTTGTATTGCCTTCTTGCCTTCTTGTTGTGATCTATTAAAATGCAATGCAATATTGTTGAACTAACTGAAGTAGCCAGTTCTTATAACGGGATTCTCTTTTAAGTTAACTTAACCGTAAATACTGTATATATTTAAATAAAAAACATTAAAAAAGGCTTTTAAAATGATTTCTATAAAATAAAAGTCTCCAAAGACTTCTAAAATGATTTTGTTAAAACAAAAGTCTCCAAAGACTTTTAAAATGATTTTTATAAAATAAAAGTCTCAAAAGACTTTTAAAATGATTTTTATAAAATAAAAGTCTCAAAGGACTCTTAAATTCTTAAATAGACTTTTATGAAATAAAAGTCTCGAAATACTCTCAAAAAGTTTTTTTGTTGGATAAATTTCTGAAAAAACTAAAAACTTTTTTTTCGTACCATAAAAATTTACTCTTAACTTTTACTTTTAAAAATAAAAATTAAAAGTATTATTAAAATTTAATTTTTAAATATAAAAGTTTCCAGTCGAACTTGACTTAAAAAGAGACTTAATGGAGAGTTATTTTCAGGGTCTGGGTGTGACAATTATATTAATTTCAAGTTTTACTTTCGCATTATTATTATAATTCAAACTTCAACAAATTACAGATACATTCGAAATTATTTCTATTCTTGGAAGCTTACCTCCTACAACATCAAATAAATTTTAAAGTTGATTTTTAAAGAAATAAGTTTAAGCAATTTTTGTCTGTGTATCACTAAAAGTAGGTATGGGCAACAGAGAAAGGATTACAAATATTGTATTGCCATCTATTTCTATTCTATATATTCATTTGGAAAACTACTGAATTGAAAATGAACTATGGTGGATTTTGTATACAACTTATTATTTGTAGTTCAACGGAATAAAGTAGTTAAGCAATTTCAGTAGTATCAGCAGTCCATTTAATATATGTCAGTGGAAATTAATTTTGAAACGGGAGTCCGATCAAAAATTTCGCGTAGCGCGCGTTGACATTTAGGGCCGAATTCACCAAACAAAATTAAAAAAAAAATTCCAATTAAAGCTATTCACCAACCACACTTACCGAGCGATTTAATGAAAATTTAATTTTAATTTAATTTTAAGTGAGGGCTTACCCTGTCTTAAATAAATTTAATTTCGATATCATCTGACTGAAATGTCATGCAGTCAAATGTCATATTTTTGAAAGCGCTGTTAAAAGATTGAAGAAGCGAAAATTTAACTGTTTAGATATAAGCCGCTATCAGTAAATACAACCACCGTTTCTTATTACTGCTATGGAAGAAGTAAAATAATCCACAGCGGGAGACGATAATGAATCTTCAGATGAAGAGTTTATGGCTTTATTAAAGAATCGCAGTACATACCGTTGTCTCCGAAGAGAAGAATAATTGAAAAAATTCCAAACATGTTCTTAAAATATGATGCCGATTCCTTTTAGTATATGTAGATAATTCGCAAATCTCGCAGCTGATAATTCGAAATTGTCGAAATTGATTATTTTATTAAGGTTGGTGAATAGCTACAAAAATTTAATTGCAGTCTCTCAATAATAATTAAATTTAAATTAAATTTGTATTAAATGGCTTGGTGAATACGGCCCTAAGGGCCCAAAAATTCAATTAAAGCTATTCACCAACCACACTTACCGAGTCGATTAGATGAAAATTTAATTTTAATTTAATTTTAAGTGAGTCCTTATCCTCTCTTAAATAAATTTAATTTCGATATCAGCCGATTGAAGTGTCATGCAGTCAAACGTCATATTTTTAATAGCGCTGTTAAAAGTTTGAAGAAGCAAGAATTTGACTGTCTACATAGATATATTACGATATAAGTGAATAGAACAACGGTTTTTAGTTTCAAGTGCATTAAAAAGTAAGTACAAGTTAATTTAATCTTGATTACTGCTATGGAAGAAGTAAGACCATCCACATCGAGAGACGATAATGAATCTTCAGATGAAGAGTTTATGGTGTTATTAGAGGAATCGCAGTATATGCCGGCGTCGCCGAAGAAGAGAATAATTAGAAAAAGGTCAAACATGTTCCTAAAATACGATGACGATTCCTTCGGGCGTAGATTCAGACTACCCAAAAGTCTTGTCATGGAAATGGTGGGTAAATTGAAAAGAAAACTAGAGTTTCAGTTAAAAAGAAATAATCCTGTTTCTGTCAAAAACCAAATACTTATTACCCTTAGATATTATGCATCAGGAAATTTCCAAATAATTAATGCAGATTTCTATATTTGTCGTCATTACAAAATTATTATAAATTGCCTCGAGCTATATTTATTTAAAATCCTTTTATTGGTAAAGGCACTTCAAAAACAATTAAAAGATACTAAATTGCACATCAAATATTATCAACACTTCTACCACAAACAATTTTTTTTCGAAAGGCATTCCAACAAAGAATAAATAATACATAAAAACTTCTTTTAACGTTTTAAATAATATTTAAATTATATCACGAGAACTGTCACTTTCCAAATTCGGAAATCTTGCAGATGATATTCCGAAATGTCCGAAATAGTTTATTTTATTAAGGTTGGTGAATAGCTACAAAAATTTAATTGCGGTCCCTCAATAATAATTAAATAAAAATTAAATTTGTATTAAATGTCTTGGTGAATACGGCCCTTAATATAGAATGTGTACTTGTTGTATTTTTGTATAGGGAATATTAGATTACAGCCGCACGCGATGTACGCGAAGCAAAAATTAGGCAAAGTTATATTTTTTAATGCAATTGTACCATTTGATAGGGAGACAAGGTCTGTCCAATATGGGTGTAAGTCGTAGTAAACTATTTCCATTTCGTAGTTATGAGGCTAGTAGATCCGATGTTCTCAAAATATATTCCGAGTATGTTCTTCGGAATGCGCCACTTTGATATGTCGAATGATTGTGGTGGCTGTGGTGCAATTATTCTTGGTAGTACGAATGCTTCCAATCTTGTACAAAACTGGTTTATTTTTGACCTTGCAGTTAAACTAACCTTATGTTAATCTCGTTCTTCCAACGCCACAAATGGTTATTTTATCTAATTCAAATTTTAGCTTCAATCTCCTTATGACATTCTCAGTTATAATATTAATTTGAGATCCTGAATCCAGAATGGTTCGGCATTCGATTTCATTTCCTTCATCAGTGATGAGGATGACTAGGGCTGTTCCGAGAAGTACATAGTCCCTTTGTTGTAGATTTGTCAGAGCTCCAACTATGGTTGGTTGTTGGCTACAATTGTTGTATGCTAATGCCGATGCCTCTATGGATGGTGACTTAGAGCCTTCAGATAATGTACCTTCATACTTCGCTATCTTTTCTGATAGGTGCACGAGTATGCTTCTTATTACATTTTGTGCAGCCACGAGATATGCATTGCATATACCCTTGTCCAGATATCAAACAGTTGGTGTATAAGTTATACCTTCGTATAGTGTTTAGTCGATGTGACGGTGTTAGTTTCAGAAAGTTTCTGCACGCAAACAGAGTATGAGTTCCTTTACAGATCACACATGGTTTTCGATTTGAATTAAGAGTTGCTACTGTGGTTAATGCTCTAGAATTATGTTGTCTTTAATGTGGATTATCCAATTTACCCTTTGTTCCGAGCGCCTTCAGTGCCTGAATTCTGGTTTCTAAGAATGATAAAAAACCCTTAATATCTTGTAACTCTCTGGGGCTAGTTAACGATTGCTCGTATAGAGCATAAGTAGTTCTCTGTATTTTCTTCATCAGTATATGAAGTAGTAGTGAATCCCAGTCAGTTGTCGAAACCTTCAGATTATGTAATCTTATTAGAGATTCTTGAGTTGTATCATGCAACGTTTTTATTGCAGTTGCAGAAGAGGTATCACTTTTGTGGGCTGATTGGGATAGTACCTAGTTTATTGATGAGTGCTGTGACTAGTAACTGCGGTTACTATATCAATGATTTCCAAGCTGCTATGGGGTTTCCTTCTGAAGCATTGAAATGCCTTATCAACTTCTCGGCCTCTTCTGATAAATTCTTTTTGAGGTACCACATCTTTTGACAGTTTGGCATCGCTTGGTTGTGGACCATCTGGGTGAAAAGTCGTGGAACTGATTCCATTTCAAATAATCCCCATCGAATTTCGGAAGTGTGATCTTAGGGAGTGTTAACATACTGCTTGAATTTGTAGCATTTGATGACGTGATTTTCGTGTTAATGTTGTCACGTTTGGTGGCTAGCAAGATTAAACACTTTTCCACACTGTCTCCTAGCTTAACAACCTCATCAGAATTATACCCTTCTGCGATAGGATCTACACTTAGTTCCCATATCAAGTGATCACACTCTTCGATTTATGACCAGTGCTGATTGATTGACTTCAGTTTTAATTCGTAGTATTGTCCTGAATGATCTTGACAATCAGTCTTGATTACGTTGAGACAACTCCGTAGCACACCAATAATTCTTCTTTGCCTTCTTATGATTCCAGTTGATTGTGGCAGCTGAGTTTAAGAAGAAGATAGGTGACCATTTTTCTTTTGAATTTAGGAATTTTGGGTGCCTTCGGTATTGCTGCTGTTGCACTAGCTTGTTTCATTATGCCTGGTGATTTTGGAGCAGGTTTTCCAGAATCTTCACTTTCAATAGTTTATGAGTGAAGTGCTCTATTTCCTCAGCAAAATAAACCTGATGGCTATACAGTGCCATGATTGAATTGTAGTAATCTGTCGAAAAATAAGAATAATTCCGAGGAAGATCAGGAATCACTCTCACCTTATTATCCGTTGTTTCAAATAGTGTCCATGAATCCTCCAATAGGTTACGGCGATCTGCAAAATTCTCCTTAGTGACCTTTCTGTCCTTCGAGTCCTTTCTGTAGTTTGAAATGATTCTTTGGATCTCTTTTGCAGTGTTTGTTTGCTCTGCTGCTAATTCTTCAAATACGTTTGCCATTTTTATTGATTTACTTCCAATTGATTAAATACATGATACAAATGTTTCACTTGTATCACGTCGGGGCCACGAATGATTAAAGATAAAGCTCTTTTGCTTTAAATGCAGTAAACAAGGTACACAAATCTTGATTGAAATGTCGATCATCAGCTGGCACTTGAACCAGTACACTAAAATTGTGTTCGATGATTAAAGATGAAACTCCTTTGCTTTACCTGAAGTAACCAAGGTGCATACACCTTGATTGAAATTGATGATATGTGCAACTGGCACAAAAAAATGTATGTACGAGTTAAGATGACTAAAACAAACTCTGTTTCTGGTCTGACATAGACTGCCTACTAAATTCACAACCCGCTACTTTATAATCAAAAATTGATTGCAGTAAATTAATTCAATAACAATAATTTAAATCAATAACCCTAAAACTTCTTGGCCAGCACTATACATTTCATTCACTTAACAAAAGATGATTATGCATAATAACAAAATTTACTTTAACGCAACGTTCAATGAACCCGCGCACAATTACAGGTAGAAAGTGCAACCGAAGCAAATAGAACAATGCGAACGAAACTAAAAATGCCGCAACTTTTTGGCCAACGTAAAATTGAATAATTAACTGATTCATGCAAATAACCACTTTATTTCTTTATGATCATATTCTTATAACCTACAATATTGCATTGTTATTATTTTGTTTTTTTTTTTGTTTCTTTGTTTTCAGTGTACTGTCACCTTAACTCAAAAACTCCGGCAATTCTTGCGCTAAGTGAAACCAAGGTCGTTTCTGATGCTGATATTGTACTGCCCGTTATGCAGAACGTACACGCAAATTTGAACTTAGTGAAACTGAAATGAATGCACTGGTAAATTTGGATCAAGATCAGTAGTCGACTCTCTTATCAAAAGAAACACTATTCACTTCCCTTTAACTTTCAAGAAATTGCTACACTTATTTTTTAGGATTGCCCACTAATTACATTAAAATCAGATTATGTATAAAAATTATTACGTTAACGATTCAAACGTATAGGGAAACACACTTACAAGATGGTTAACAATAGATATATAAATCAATATTCTATATATGGGGTTAATATAGAGCGAAAGTTAGAGTAATCGCATTAACAAAGGATTATATAAATTGTTGGGTCAGAGATCAACATTCAACATACACTAGAAAACACACTTACTGACACCGATTTATGATGTACTATTTTCAAAAATATATGGGTAGAGATAAGTCTCAATATATAAGTATTGGTTCAGAGAATTTTTATATCACACTGAAAAACACTTATTGGCAAAAAATTGCAATATAAAATCGTCAAATTAATATAGAATAAAGTCAAATTATGATATTTAATATATACGCACCAACAGAGTATAATATGTAAATATATATATATGAGTAAATATAATTAAAATAGATATATGAATAAATATTATTTTATTATAAGTGACTAGTACCATAGATGACACAAGAGCTAGATGTCGCATGCAGTACCAAAAAAGTATACAAATTTTATATGGCTGGGTGGTCCATTCCGGAATGGACCACAACATTTGAAATGATGTATACGACGAGTGATACATATTTTTTCGTATCTGAAGTGTTGGGGAAGTCGATCAAATGTATACAAAACTACTATTATAAAATCATTTGCATTCGTCACAATCTCAAACATATTATGGTCCATTTCAGAATGCACTACTCATTTCACAATGTGTATACTCTGCTTTAGTATGGCATGCGACATCTAGTTCTTGTGCCATCTATGCTAGTACTCACCGATCTAAAACCTGACGCTTGAGAGTTGGCTTTAAGCTAATATTAAGACCCTTTATTCTAACCATGGGTTAAAACAATTCTTTATTCCCGTCGAGACCAGAAATAAAGTGTTAATGTTAGTAAGATACTATCTCAGTCGAGATCCGAGATAATATTCTTTAAGTCAGTCAAGACCCGGCTTAAAGTGTTATCTTATCTTCAGTCGAGACCCGAAATAGGATGCGTTTATTTCCGTCGAGACCAGAAATGATTGTTAGTAAAAGATTATCTCAGTCGAGACCCGAGATAATATTCTTTAAGTCAGTCGAGACCCGGCTAAAAGTGTTATCTTACCCTCAGTCGAGACCAGAAATAAGATGCGTTTATTTCCGTCGAGACCAGAAATGATTGTTAGTTGTTAAAAGTGAAATATCAGTCGATTTACGCCAAGCGATGCCAAGTACAAAAAGAGATCGAGATCAGTCAGCTTGTCGTTTATATAGCCCTTGCTTGTACACGACACCACTGTTGGAGTAGAAGAGGCGCATGATTACACAGCTGTGATCTTACGGTACTAGCGATAAAATTTGCATAGCAACGAACAAAAATGTATAGCAACAAGAAATTTAGAGCAACACATGCTGCTGTGTTAAATTAAATTATATTTGCAAAAATTTTATCTCTATCACGTAGAGAAGAAATTCCCGTTCGATGGTATTTGTAATGATGATATTGATAAAGTAGCCAATTAATCTGCTTGATCTGATAGATTAAATTTATTTGTGTAATGTATTTAATGTTGGTTCTTTTTCATGTAAGACTGTAATATGAAACGAACCTTAGGTTTAGTACAATATTCCATTGAACTGTAACACGAACCACTGTAAATTAAATATAGGTACCGGGGTCAGCCATCTTAGAAGGTGACTTACTTCAAGCGGTTCTTGCACGCATACTCCCCTGTAGCTTACTCACTTGTATTTATTTAATCTTTAAGGAATTAAATTATGAAATCATACGAGGTGTTTCAATTCATCACAATTGGCGACGAGGTGACAATATTAATATAAAAAAAAAGTGTAGATCTAAAATCAAAAAGTGACGCGCCTATAACAAAAGTAAAAATTTCGTGATAAAATGTCAAATCCGGAAGATAGCAAAACCAAGCCGCATGGGGAAACTAACAAACACCTGGCGGCAATTCAGATGAATATGGAAGAATTCGACCAGCAGGGAGACTGGCAGGTATACGAGGAAAGGTTGCATCATTATTTCAATGCCGCAAGAATCACGGACGAAGACCAAAAGAAATCAGTGCTGCTGAAGTGTGTTGGATCAACTACATACAAACTGCTTCGGGATCTGTGCCATCCCGAGCTTCCTGGTAATGTTTCGCTTAAGGTTTTACTTGAAAATCTTTCTGGTTATTTTACTCCAGCAATTCTCATCTATAAGGAGAGAAAATCATTCTATGCAGCAAGGAAGGGGGAACATGAGACAGCCGTCGAATGGCATGCAAGGATTCGAAGCCTTGCAGCAAATTGTAAATTTGGGACATCACTTGACACCATTTTAAAGGATAAATTCATCACTGAATTCGACGGAAAAATATTTGACAGACTTTGCGAGGAAAATGAGTCCCTCACATTGAGCAAAGCAGTGGAGATTGCGCAGAAGTACGAAGTCAAAAGTCCGGGGGCAAGTTACATCAATGCCATCAAAGAACGCGTCACAGCTATTAACAAGAGCTCTGCAGTTACGAGCAACAAAAGCCAGCGAAATAATAACTCGAAGCCCACGCGCTCAATACAGCAAAACACGTGCTACCGTTGTGGTAAAGGTAATCATCGCTCTCAGGTATGCAAATTTCGTTTTTATAAGTGCAATAAATGCAATAAAACTGGACATATCGCGGCAGTTTGCAGATCATTTCGGGAATTTAATAATAAGAAAATAAATAAGGTAAATTTAAATAAGCCCAGGGTTAAATTATTTGAAGAAATTAGTGACTATAGTACAGAAAGCGAAGTAAACGATAGCCTCAATTTGTATTCTATAAGTGATAAAAATTGCTTTTTACCATATAAGGTTAGAGTAAAGATTAATGGAGTAAGTGTGTTGCTGGAATTGGATTCAGGGGCTGGAATTTCGGTTTTACCAGTATCGTTTTATAACAATCATTTTCATAAAAGTAGCTTAGAAGGAACGGAAATGAAATTAACCAGTTATTGTGGAAATTATATAAAAGTCGCCGGTCTGCTCGCATCGAGGGTTGAATTTAATGGTAAAACAAGATTGATTAAATTTGCGGTGGTGGAGAACACTGGTCCTCCAGTTTTAGGGAGGAATTTTTTTGAAGTTTTTCAACTGGGGTGGACTCAGGTTAATAACATTACGGTTGAAGAGAAATTAGATCGCATTTTGCGACGGCATGCGAATCTTTTTGATGGAAAGTTAGGAAAATTAAACAATCTTAAAGTGCATCTTGATCTATCTCCTACCGCCAAACCCATTTTTCATAAACCCCGTCCTATTGCTTTCGCTTTTAAGAAGAAAATCGAAGTAGAGTTGCAGAAGTTAGAGAAGCTAAATGTCATAACACCGATTGAATATACAGAGTGGGGCACTCCAGTAGTGCCTATCCTTAAATCAAATGGGGATGTTAGAATATGCGGAGACTATAAGGTCACATTGAATAAGTTTTTAGGTGACAATCGCTATCCACTTCCCCGAATAGATGAAATATTTTCGAAATTGCAAAACGGTATTCAATTTTCTAAATTAGATTTGTCAAAGGCCTATAACCAAATAGAGCTGGACGAAGACTCAAAGAGAGTTTGTGCGTTGAGCACACACAAGGGGGTATTTTTAATGAACCGAATGCCCTTCGGCATTAAGCCAGCATCCGGAATATTTCAAAGAGAGATCGAGAAAATTTTGCAGGGTATTCCAAATGTTATAAATTTTCTGGACGATATTTTAGTAACCGGTCAAAATAAGGATGAACATTTACAAAACTTAAACACAGTTTTTGAAAAATTGTCAAACGCAGGCTTAAAGTTAGAAAAAAATAAGTGCAAATTTTTCCAAGACGAAATATTTTACCTGGGATATAAGATAAACAGAGAGGGCTTAGCAAAAACAAAAGACCATGTGAAAGCAATTTTAAATGCGGCGAACCCCACAAACGTCTTCATTGGTTTAGTAAATTATTACAATAAATTCGTAAAAAATTATTCCCAAATTATGGTTCCTCTCTTTGACCTATTAAAAAAGGGGAAAAAGTACGATTGGAACAATAAATGTCAGGAGGCTTTTAAAAGAATTAAAGGGGAAATAGCATCAGACTTAACTTTAGTCCATTTTAACCCGACATTGCCTATCGTATTAACTTGCGATGCTTCACAACAAGGCATCGGCGCGGTGCTATCCCACATTCTGCCAAACAAATCAGTGCGTCCAATTGCTTTTGCCTCCCGAACTTTAAGCAAAGCAGAGTTCAATTACAGTATGGTAGAGAAAGAAGCCTTGGCTATTGTGTTCGTTTGCAAGAGATTTTACCAATATTTAGCGGGTATTAAGTTTATACTCAGAACAGATCATAAGCCTCTGGTAGCTATTTTTGGGGAGCACAGGGGAATTCCGCAAATAGCAGCTAGTCGAATGCAAAGATGGGCAGTTTACTTATCTGCATTCAATTACACGATCGAACATATCAAAGGAAAGGATAATTTTGCTGATGCACTATCGCGGTTACCAGTGGTGCACAGAAAGCAGGGCAAAGAACAAGATAATGATGATACAGGGTGCTACGTAAATTTCATTGCCCCAGGAAGCAACATTTTTAGATTTCAAGGCAATCAAAAGGGAAACACGAAATGATCCGAAACTAGCAAAATTAATGGAATACATAGCCCTAGGCACAATATCAAACTTAAGAAAGGACGAAGGCTTGAAGATATTTGTCGACAGAAGTCATGAGTTGTATGTGGAAAACGACGTAATAATGCGCGGATATCGTGTGTTGATACCCCCGAAGCTACAACCACAAATTTTAGAAGAGTTACATAAGTCTCACATGGGTGTAGTCAAAACAAAGACCTTAGCACGATCATTTGTATGGTGGCCGGGAATGGACCAGGATATAGAAAAAAGGGTAAAACAATGCACGCATTGCAGTGTGAATCGACCACTGCCACCCAAAGCGAGTTTAATTCCTTGGGAACTAGCACCATCCCCGTGGTATAGGGTGCACGTAGATTTTTGTGGGCCAATGGAAGGTTACCAACTCTTGGTCATTGTTGACTCATATACAAAATGGCCGGAGGTCTATAAAATGAAATCCATCACAGCGGCCACGACTATCAAGTGTCTAAGGGAAGTTTTCTCAAGATTCGGGCTACCAAGGGAGATAGTTAGTGACAATGGTAGACAATTTACGTCCGGGGAGTTCAAAGATTTTTTGAAATTAAATGGCATTATGCATAAACTAACAGCACCTGGCCATCCGGCAACAAATGAGACAGCAGAAAATTTTGTCCGCACAATTAAAAATGCAATAAAAACTTCTTTAAGTGAAAGTAAAGGCAAAAAGGAAAACTTATCACTAGATTGCATCTTACATCGATTTCTTTTCGACTACCGGGTTACGAAACATTGTACGACAGAGGAAACTCCGGCTAAATTAATGTTTAAGAGGGACCTACGTACACGTTTCCATTTGTGGAAGCCACCTTCAGTATTAGAAAAAAATGAAACCAAGAACAATAAGCAAAAATTAAACTTTAAGGGAAAAGAAAATTCGAGATTCTGCAAAGGAGACAAAGTCTGGGTGCGTGATTATACGGATGTAAACAATCATAAATGGATACCGGGAGATAATGTTAGAGTACAAGGTCGGCGAAATTTCATTTGTGCTATTAAAGGCGGCGGAAGATACATCAAGAGGCATGTAGATCAATTAAGAAGAAGGGTGGAACCATACATCCCCTACATGGTAGAACAACCACCATCGCGGAGTGAAGTTTTAGCTGATTCAACTATCGAAGAGCCAGACATAGTAGATAATGGGGAACGCGAGGTAGAAACAACCGATGTAAGAGAAACTTGCATTGGCGAAAGTAGTGCAAACGCGAAGGCTGGTGAACAGAGGAATTTAACCCCTCTTTCTAATTCCAGGCAACCAATTTCGGAAGTTTCAGACTCAGTTAGAAGATCAAATAGATCTAGGAAATTAGTATATCCATCATTGGCTAACATGTAAAAATTAAAAATTAGATTGAATATGCTGTATATACTAAAATGAAATGAACTATTAAATATTATTTTACTGTATACGCCATATGGCAAAGTAGAAATAAAAAAAAAATTTTTCTTATAGACATATTCTAGGTCTAGGATAGCTTAAAGGGGGAGGTATATGTAATGTATTTAATGTTGGTTCTTTTTCATGTAAGATTGTAATATGAAACGAACCTTAGGTTTAGTACAATATTCCATTGAACTGTAACACGAACCACTGTAAATTAAATATAGGTACCGGGGTCAGCCATCTTAGAAGGTGACTTACTTCAAGCGGTTCTTGCACGCATACTCCCCTGTAGCTTACTCACTTGTATTTATTTAATCTTTAAGGAATTAAATTATGAAATCATACGAGGTGTTTCAATTCATCACAATTTGCATTTCAGAACTCAATTTTAGCATGGTACTTTTTAATATGTTTCCTTTTCAGGATGTTGGGAGTTATAATTTAAACGACTTAACTACACGACAATTTGAATCATACTCTATTAACTTCTTTCTTGTTACATGAAATTACATTTATTTCTTAAGTAAAATTATTTCGTAATGGGGTCATTCTTGCATTATTGTTTCTTGTTATTCATTGAAATGATCGACAAATGTTTATTAAGCGCTTTATTGTCTTATTGGAAAACTTGACATAATTTACACAATAAAGCCAAAGTAAGTTTATTACGTTGGTGCCCTAATTGAGCTCTTTCAAATAAATAACTTTGGGATCATTTCGATGAATAACAATTTCTTGTTTCCTAACACTGGCTATGGTATACGAAGCTTTGAGTTTTTATTTGAATTTTGAATTTTTGGATTTATGTTTGAATTTACAAGTATACATAATTAGAGACTAATCCCCAGTAATAGGATCATGAATTGTATAATTATGCTTATAACAGACATGGGGTATCGATATCTAGATATTCGGAATATCCCGTTTATACACCGTGTGTGTCATCAAATACTCCTAATATACCCAGAAAAACTAGTGGGTTTAGACTCGATATCTAAATATCAATATCCTCAAAAATTACTGGGTATAATAAAAAAAGGTATAGTTAATAAATTATTCCATTACATATATTGATATATTGATATCTAGATATCAATATCCTCAAAAATTACGGGGTATACCCTGATCATCGGCACTTCTTACTTTGCGCAGCGCCATCTTGTTGTTGACAATAACATGATAACGTGTCTAACCCGGGGGTTACACCTGCAAGTACAACACGATTTTTAACTTGACAGCGGAAGGCAGTTCGGTTGATGTCTATCAGCTTGCATGCAAGGTCATTTAAAAAAATGGCATTGAGACGTAAACTCTTGCGTATATTGGAAAATTATGACAATAAAGGAAGTATCACAATGATAAAAACCCAAGAAAAAAGGAAGATGAAGGTGTTGGTAAATGATGTATTGCAAATGATGCCAGAAAATGTCATTTTCCCGGTATAAATTTATGAATTTCTCTCAAGCATTTCGTTTCCGCCATTTTGAAAACTGTATAAATGTCAAATTACTATCTCTCAGCTGCCATGATTTTTCATCATGCAAGTTCGCTGAAAGTTGCATGGCAATTGGATTACACGTGCAAGAAGCATGGCAGTGCAAGTTGCATGCAAGCTGTACTTGTGGTGTACCCCCGGGCAAAGCACAAATATTTCTGTGCTTACCCAAAAATGTGAAAAAGAAGAAGAACCAAATATTTTCCGAAAAGGCAAATATTAAACTCCGTTGACTTAGTAATTTATCCCATTACAATTTTGTTATTTACACAAATTTGTGAATTGAGACACCACATCCACCGATACATTTTACACCTCAACCAGGATCTTTTTGAAAAATAACGCAATTTTTTCTTTTTTCGATCCAATGCTTGAATTTGTCGTATATTTACAATTAATTTTTGCCGTTTAGCCTGCGTTAAAGCTCATATATTTGTCACTTCCATTTCCAAATTTGTTACACTTCAAGATCTGTGAACTGAATTGAAATGTCAAGTACGGTTTGTCACATCAATCCTCTTTTATATCTGTCAGGAGTACTTTTATATCTAGATATTCGGAATATCTAGATATCGATACCCCATGTCTGTCACAGCATTAGATAAAACTGTGCTAAGAATTAAGCACCAAGAATTATCACTCGAACTATCAATTATATTTACAGTTTGTATATGTAACATGAATTCGTCATTTGATTTTTTAATAGTGAAGCATAACTAGACTTAAGCGTTAAAATTAGAATTATAGATCATAATCAAACTAAAAAATATGTATATTAGAATTTCAACTAGAATTAAAATTATCTAAATGAATGGCCTCGACGCCATGGGCCAAAACTTTATTGTGTTACTTCAAGCTTAAGGTTGTGCAATAAAACAATTTTAAAAATTAAGAATACTGAAATCCTCGTGCTGCAGGTATACTAGTTGTGTTCTTTTGTGTATCTTGTTCTAGAGCTCCCATATACTGGAAAGAACAAATTGTTCTGTCGATTGAAGAGAACTATTTGTACTGTTGTTATAAATGATAAATCTTCTATGAAAAGTATGACGAGTCCTTTTGCCCTGTTCTGCGGACACAAAAGAACACAGCTACTATAGAGTTGTGATCCATTGACTTCTTCTCACAGTTGTTCACGCCATCTAATAATCAATAACATTTTTCATTCGGAAGATTTGCGGCTTCTCTTATAGACTCACTTGTCTCACTTCTCTTGCAGACTCACTCGCCATCTAGATGCGAGAGTTTACTTTTATGGCACCCAATACCATTGATGTCTTAGAAAGAGATGTCGCTGCTTGTCTATCTCCCTGTTATTTCCAGCTTTAAAACTTCTAATAAAAGAATTTTCAATGACTAGATATAATTTTTTAATGGGTTTTTAACAATTTTTTTAATATATATGATGGAAAAATTTTGTTTGTACAATTAAATAACAGAAAAATCAAATTTTTATCCTATCCACTACTATAATGGTTTGAGCATGAGAAAAAAACTTATCTGTGCTTTGTGCTTTTAAGCTCTAAGCTCTCAGGTAACACAGATACTACTAGCGCAGACTATATAAAGATGGAGAATTTTAAGAATTTTCTTTCTGTTTAGCACTCACACAGCCAGCCAGCGGCAACTTCCCACGCACACAACGTATATCGTGGTAGGACCTGCAATTGTCCCTACGATGGCGTTAAGGTTGATATTATCATCACTCGTATTATTTGATGTTAATATCGAAAGGCTGACGTTGCGCATATTGCATTTAAAATAAGTTGTAAAAATAAAACCGCGATGTTTTTCTTTTATGGGAATTAAATTACTTATTGAGCAACCCAACGCTATGCAATGTTCAGTTAATTTAAGAAGGTTGTAACGAAGTTACAAATAATATTTTAAATCTCTAAATATCCGTTAGTGCATGCCGTATAATAGTAAGTAGTGCTTAACCCGATTGACTGACTGATTTGTGTAAAGCACTTAAATGCTCCAATATAAACAAGCCTTCTTGACGTTTCCATTGATGATGGTAACTCATGTATCTCAGATGTCAATCGTCACATGGAATCATCAGAACGGTAACACTTTTAGGTCTATAAAAGGCGAGCTGGCACCGTGAATAAATCAGTCGATCATCAAGCTTCGACTGGCTAAAGACCTTTATTGGAATTGGCTGCGAAGAAGTAATCGACTCAATTTCTGCCGAGTGTGAGGTTACCACATCCGAGAATTACCCGTCATCCCGTAGTATTGTTAGAATTTCCTACCGAGTACGAGGTTTCCGTATTCGAGAACAAAATCTCTTTCCTGCCGAGTGTGAGGTTACCACATTCGAGATTTACCCGTCATCCCGTAAAAATAGCATATCCCCGTATATTAGAAGAGCATAACATACTAGATACATATAAAGTGAAAAAGTGGAAAACAACCCAGAGTGTATAGTATTAAGTTTGTGTAGAACCTTATAAGAAAAAGGTTAAGAGTGTGTATTGTCACAGACAAAAACTTTGACAAATTTGTGTAATAACCTTATGAGCAAATGGTCTAGTATTAAGTTTGTGTAAAACCTTATGAGTAAAAAGTTAATAATATTAAAAGTGTGTATTGTCACAGACAATAACTTTGACAAATTTGTGTAATAACCTTATGAGCAAAAGGTCTAGTATTAAGAAAGTGTATTGTCATAGACAATAAAAGTGACAAAGTTTAAGTATAAACCTTAAGGACAAAGGGTTAATCATATTAGGATTATATAATAAAACAAACATTTGTGTAAAAAAATATATATATTCTTCTCTAATAAATTTATGTAAATATATTCTTCTCAAATAAAACATTTTTGTTCAAGTATAAAATTTAAATCAGTGTTCACCCTTTAAAACATCAAAACCTGGTATTTATTCTTCTTCTTCCCCGTCGTTGAACAAATTGACCCAGGCGTAACTCCAAAGCTGACCCGCAACGTTCAACTTTACAAATCAACGATTACAAATGGCGCCCGAGCAGGGACTCTCTTTTCTGCCACTGGAGAAACGTCAGTGAATGAAGTAGAGTAGTCATCGTATATATATATCCAGAGACCAGACCGGGAAGAAGATAAAAACCAGTAAATAAAGTGACATCCAGTGTATAAAATAAACAATTCCCGTAAAAATAATATCTGTGTGTTGAAACTATATCCATATAAATTAAAAATGATCGACAAAATTGAAATAACCGTCAGTGACATCTACCAGCTGAAAAAGGAAGATCTAGTCACTGAATTGAACCGTAGGAGTTTAAATACAAAGGGAACCGTGGATGAACTGCGAAAACGTCTTGCAGACAGTGTAAAACGTGAACAAGCTCTTCAAGAGGAGGAGCAGAACCAGTTAAAAATTGTGTCAACCGAAACTAAGGCCGATAAAATGACACCTCCGATTACAATTACATCCGAAACACAGACCAATATATTGATAACTCCGATTATCAATACAACCGAAACACAAACCGATGAGCAAAGACTGCAGTTGAATATACCGCCAACACTTCTGAGTGTTACCGACAAGGAGACATCTTGTAACAATATACCAAATATTCAAAATATTCCGTACCCGATAGAAATCCGAGACCGACCACTTTCAGACGCTGACATTATGGATAAAGTCAGAAAATGGAATGTGAGATTTGACCACGGTCAGGATCCGTTAAATTTCCTCGAGAGGATTGAGGAAATGGCACAATGTTACAGTATACCAACCGACCGATTGTTGAATACATTACCCGAACTGCTGACAAAGACAGAACTAGCATGGTATCGTAACAACCGAGAACAATGGAAAACATGGGATGAATTCATAAGTGACTTCAAACTATTTTTCCTGCCGCCACGTTTCAGTATCAAACTAGCCGATGAGATCCGAACTAGGTTACAGAAACCTAGAGAAAGGGCCAAAGATTATATCACGGCCATCCAGTCACTCATGCGCTGGCAAACAAACGTGTCAACCGAAGAGAAACTCGAACGAATTTATGAAAACATGTTACCAGAGTACCGTCTATACATCCGAAAAAAAGATTTACGTAAACTGTCTGAACTGATTCAACTCGCAGAAGAGTATGAATATATTCAAGTTCAACAAAAATCCCGCAACACAGAAACACCGCCTATCCGTCAGATGAGTAGACCACCACACAACACCCCAGCCTTGCCAATAAATGTTTCACATATAAGGCGAGACAGCTGTTGGAGATGTGGACAACGGGGACATCGTAGACACGAATGTCAAAATCCGGCAAAAATATTTTGTTCACAATGTGGAAAACTAGGTGTACTGACTAGAAACTGTCATGGCCAAAACATGAACAGACCGTTAAAAGACCAAGGGATACCGGAGAGACAAGGCAGCCGAGTATCCCAGAACCAGAATCAGATGCCTTAAAAACCTGTCTAGCCCATACAACCAGGATAGACGTACACTATGAGGACATTACAATGTCAATATTTGAAACACCGTGTATAGCACTCATAGATACTGGAGCTGCAAAATCATTTATTGGTAATGAAGTCAAAAATCTGCTGGAATTACATAATATTCCTCCGATATCATGTTCTTTGAGAACTGGAATGGCGAATAGTACTGAATTTAAAATCCACCAGTCATATATGGTGGACACACAGTGGAATAATCATAAAATGTCACATTTATTCTACTATATGCCAAATCTAGCCGAAACCATCATACTGGGTGTAGACTTTCTTAAAAAAGCTGACATATCAGTAAAAATGTGGAACCAGGAAATTTCACCAGGAATCATGAATATTGAAGAGGAAATATCCGAACCAGCAACATGTACAGTGGTAATACCCGACGAGATAGACAACATACAGGAAAACCAAATAACCGAATTCCTGTCCACTCAAATTCAAAGATTTGCCAAAATCTCCGGGCCCACTCCGATAACAGCACGATATCCAAATGAAACATGACCGGCCGATAAAACAACGCTACTTTCCTCGTAACCCCGCTATGCAAGAAATTATCAACTTGCAAATAGATGAACTACTTGCTGAAGACCAGATAGAACCGTCAAAAAGTCCATACAGTTCACCCATTGTACTAATACGTAAAAAACAGGGCGGATGGAGGTTATGTATTGACTACCGACAAATTAATGAAAATTCAGTTAAAGACGCCTATCCGTTACCTCAAATCAACCATATACTGGATAAATAGAGAGGCGCAAAATACATCTCTACACTTGACTTAAAACAAGGTTACTGGCAAATCCCACTGACAGTAGAATGCCGACCATATACAGCATTTACCATTCCCGGTCGAGGTTTGTTCCAATGGAAAGTTATGCCATTTGGACTTCATTCCGCACCCCCTACATTTAAGCGAGCTCTAGACCAACTAATCGGTCCGGAAATGGAACCATATGCTTTTGCATATCTGGATGACATTATTGTTATTGGCCGTACTTTGGAGGAACATTTGGGAAAATTACGACAAATGTGATTTTCTGAAAGAAAAGATCCGATATCTGGGACACGTCGTCAACTCACAAGGTATACATACCGACCCGTCAAAAGTTGAAGCCATAAGTACACTTTCCGCGCCGACAACTGTCAAAGAAGTGAGACAATTTTTGGGTATTGCGTCATGGTACCGAAGATTTGTGCCGTCCTTTTCTACCACAGTAGCACCAATAACTAAACTACTGCAGAAAAAACATAAATGGAACTGGGGACCAGAGCAACAACAGGCATTTGAAGTATTAAAACAAAAATTAACCGAGTCGCCAATTCTAGCCTGCCCAGACTTCACACAGCCATTTATATTACAAACTGATGCTAGCCAAGAAGGACTAGGAGCCGTACTCTGTCAAAAACTAGATGGCGCAGAACATGTTATTGCTTATGCTAGCCGTATGTTAAATAACGCCGAACAAAAGTATTCCGTGACAGAGAAAGAGTGTCTAGCCGTTGTATGGGGCATCAGAAAAATGAGACCGTATTTAGAAAGCTATAAATTTACAGTCATCACCGACCATCAAGCATTAAAATGGCTACATTCGCTTGAAAATCCGTCTGGCCGACTAGCAAGATGGGCTATCGAAGTTCAGTCTTACGACTTTGATGTGATATATAGTATGTGTGCTAGTCAAGTATAGACGTTTTTATTTGTGCTCCCGTCTTTTTCCATTTTTAATTAGTTTTAATCCGGTTTTCTAATTATTTTTTCACTGTTCTGGTACCGGAGTGTTTTAGTTGTATCGTTCTGTGTTTTAAGGCTCGTCACCTTAAGGAATAATCGTTAAAATTCATTTGTCATTCGATAATCCACGCTTATTTTCACATTTTTATTTAAAGGATTATATTATCATTACTATGGGAGCAAGATCGGCTGACCAAACAAAAGAACTCTCTGGAGATTTAAGAGAAAACAAAAGGGGTATTAATCTAAATGCGCCTGCGCCATCATCTCGCTCAACTAGAGCTACAATAAAGCTGGCACCGTCTGCTGCAATTTCCCCTACTGGCTGTAATAGTGATTCAGCATTAGCATTTCATAATTTTGAGGATAGTCTGCTGGTTAAAATAAATCAGCTTCTGCTCGAATTGGAGAAGCGTATGACTGCTAAAATTGAGACAGCGATCAGCAATTTCAATATTCGGTTTCTTCAGATGGAGAGTTCTATCAGCAATTTCGCCGCCAGAATACAAACAGTTGAGGATTCTCTTATTAGCCTAAACTCTGGGTACTCTGCTCTTAATGATAATGGTGAGGGGCTTTGTCGTCTGCAACGATCATCTGATGTGGTTATTCGAGGTGTCCCCTATAAGGCAAGCGAAATACCTAATGACATTTTTCACAAAGTTTGTCTTCGCATAAATCACACACCTTCTCCATATATATCTGCTTTTCGTGTCAGACCAAGGCAGAGTGCTAATTACTCGGGTGCCGGAAGATCTTCTGCCTCGCCAATTGTTGCAAGATTTTCGTGTACATCCGAGAGGCGTGCTTTTTTTGCAGCCCTTAAAGCTTTCGGCAAATTTAAGCTAGCTGACATCGATGGTTTTGCTGCTCCGAGCCCAGCGCTCATTCATGAGAGCATTACTCCTGCTACAAGCAAGTTATTACGGGAGGCTCTAATACGACGTCAGGAGGGGAAGCTTAGCTCTGCTTACACTCGCGACGGCCACTTGTATATTAGACTGGAAAAGGAAGGAAAAGCCTACAAAATTACAAAATCGGATATGCTACTATCTCTTTGCGATGCCAACCAGGGAGCCAAGTGATGTATTGTGCATGATTTTATTCTTTGGTTTTTTTTTATTCAAGTTTAATCTATGTTGTTGATAGTTTAGGTTTGATCATACATATGCTTCTATATTTCGTCGAGTTTTTATATTGTTTATTTATTCATTATTTTTATTTAAGTTTGATTTGTTTTGTTGATAGTTTATTTTTCACCGTAATGATGCTGTTATTTTTCGTCGAGTATTTATATTGTCTACTTAATCGAACCTTGTTATATTATATTATTGTCACTCCGTTAACGCAGTGTTTTAGACCACTTAGCTTATATATTATAGTCCACTCAGTTTTTATGGTGATAATGTCGTTTTTCATTGGTGCTGATCGTGTTTTTGTTCCCTTCACCTTGGTGAGTCGCAGCTCTTATGTTTATTTTTATTTTTATGAATGAAAACATCTTTACGCCGAACAGAGTGAGAACTTTAATTAATATTTTCTGTCAGCAGTCGGAAGGTCTTAATGTAATCAGCTTGAATGCCAGAAGCATTAGACCAAAGTTCGACGAATTATGTGATATTTTTGTAGGGCCTGATGTTCATGTTATTTTAGTGTGCGAGACTTGGCTACAACCCCATATACCTTCTACCCTAGTTGGATTTCCTGGTTATAACATTTTTAGAAATGACAGGATGGGTCGTATTGGTGGTGGCGTGGCTATTTATGTCAGAGATTGCTATGATTCCCGTATAGTTTACTCTTCTGAAAGTACCCCCTTGGAGTTTTTGTGTGTGGAAGTAATCTTAGGCTCTAATAAATGTTTGATATTCTCCGTGTATTATCCGCCAAATTGTTTTTCCATTGAAAACGCAGCAGAATTCCGTGCTGTTTTCTCTGATCTAACACAAAGATATGCAAATGTTGTCTTGGGAGGAGATTTTAATGTCAATTTGTTGAGACATAATAGTGCGACGGATTCTTTCTTATTCTTTCTACAGTCACTCCACCTTTGTGTCATTAACGATCTCCCAACTTATCTCAATACGGATTGTAATGTATATACGGCCACACGCACACGTCCGACCTAAAACATAGAAACGGTCACACTCGTACCATTGACAGTGACATGAGGATCTCTCGGCTTTTTGGCGTTGGGTTTTGCTCTGTGTGTTCTGCGGACGAGTGCGGTTGGTCCAGACGCGTAAATCTAAACCTAAAATTTAAACTACTATAATAAATAATTTTAAGCAGCAACCGTTGTCTTTTTATTTGTCAGAAAGACATAACAATTTCTGGCGACGAGTGATAAATCGGAAAGTGAACAAAAGCGTGAATTAAAAATCTTAAAAGAACTAACGGATGGGGAAACCACATGGTACAAAAAGGTGATATTATATACGGAAATAATTTATAAATAGTAAAAGAAATGGCAAAATTAATCGGACAAATAGAACCGTTTGTGCCCGGAGGAAATTTCAGTGCCTATGAAGATAGAATTCGTCAATTTTTCCTAGTAAATGATGTACAACAGGAGGCAAAAACACCGCTATTTATAACAATAGTGGGAACTGAGATTCATGAACTGTTATGTTCAATAACAATGCCAGATTTGCCAAGCACTAAGAATTTCGATGAATTAATAAAAATGTTAAGAGAACATTTTGCTCCAAAGAAGAATAAAAGAGCGGAAAGATATAAATTTAATAAATTGCATCAGGAAGAAGGTGAACCCATTTGTGATTATATTGTCCGTCTAAAATCAGCAGCACAAAACTGCCAATTTGGAGATTTCATGGAGAGTAGCAAAGACAAAAACGCTGGAGAGTATAAAATTAAAATATTGGATGACGCGCTTACAGATCGTTTCATAATTGGAGTAAAAAGTGAAAAAATTCAGCAATCGTTGTTAAACGAAGATAACCTCACATTTGAACAATGCTGTCAAAAGCATTAAACTTGGAGCTATCAGAAAAAGCTTCAAAGTCACTACATTACACACCGCAACAAGCAGTTCTGCAAAAACAAAAGCCGCGACCAGTCAAAACAGAGTACAACAAGAACGCACGTCCACAGAACAGCAACAGTTTTCAAAGTAAGAAAAATAACAAATATCAAAGTAATAATTGTCGCCGTTGTGGGAGATCACACGAAGAAAGCAGTTGTCCTGCAAAAAATTGGGAATGCTTCATTTGTCATAAGATGGGTCATACATCAAGAGTATGTTACAGAAATAAAAGTCGCAACAATCGGATAAATTGTATCTACAAAAACCACGAGGAAGACAACATAGAGCCGATAAACGTAATCACGTCACATAAAAACAATGAACCAGCTGATTGTAAACTGGAAGTAAACAATCAGGAGATGAACATGGAAATCGACACGGGGGCGACGGCAACCATAATTAGTCAAAGAGAGTATAATACAAAATTTAAAAATGTTAAGCTACAAACCTCTGTAAATAATTTTTGTACAGTTACAGGTAGTCCAATTCAAGAACTAGGTAGCATCAAGGTAGAAGTAAGATTTGGAGGTCAAGTGATAGACGGTATGGAAATAGTCGTAATAAAAGGAGACTGGCCGAAGAAACCATTAATAGGCCGTACATGGCTGGATAAAATTTTTCCCAATTGGAAAGAACATTTTTGCTTTAAATGGATAAAAAACGTGAGTACAGACCCAATAATGCATGAAATTGCACATAAATTTCAAAATATCGTTAAAAAAATATAAATACCCCGATTGTTGGATATACGGCGGAGATTTTATTAAAAGAAAATGCTAGTCCTGTATTTCATACTGCGTATAGTGTCCCATTTAAACTAAGAGAAAAAGTCAGTGAAGAACTAAATCGTTTGTGTAAAGAGAATATTCTAGAACCGGTAAAATATAGTAATTGGGCTAGTCCCATCGTTATCGTTCCCAAAGCCAATGGGGAGATAAGAATCTGTATAGATTGCAAAGTAACAATTAATAAACACATTAAAACGGAACATTACCCTTTACCTAAAATAGAAGAAATATTTGCGGGGTTAGCAAATTGTAAATACTTTTGCATTATAGATCTTACGGGAGCTTATCAGCAACTTGCGGTAAGTCAAAAATCACAAGAACTCCTAACGATAAATACATTTAAAGGACTTTTTGCGTATCGCAGATTACCATTTGGAGTGTCAAGTGCACCATCTGCATTTCAATCCGTGATGGATCAAATATTAGTCGGAATGAATAACGTTTTTTGTTATTTGGACGATATAATTATTGGAGGATCGTCAAAAGAAAATTGTCAAAATAAATTATATGAAGTCCTAAGTCGACTAAATCGTCATAATGTCCGTATCAACTTAGAAAAATCAAAATTCCTTACAACACAAGTAAAATATTTAGGCCATACAGTTTCGGCAAAAGGTATTAGCCCGAATGAGGAGAAAGTAAAGGCAATTATTAATGCACCAGCACCTCAAAATCTATCCCAATTACAATCATTTCTGGGATTACTAAATTATTATGGTAGATTTATACCAAATCTAGCTACTACGCTAAAAGAATTATATATCCTACTAAGAAAAAATAGTCCTTTTCATTGGTCACAAAAATGTGAGGAGACATTTCAAAAAAGTAAGTATCGAGAAACCGGTATTATTCGCGTCAAGTACACTTACCCCAGCTGAAAAGAATTACTCGCAGCTACACCGTGAGGCATTGGCGATAATGTTTGGACTAAAAAAGTTCCATAATTATCTATACGGTCAATCGTTCACAATTCATACTGATCACCAAGCATTAAAGGAAATATTTAATCCTAGTAAGGGAACTTCGTCAGTAGCAGTATCCCGCCTACAAAGATGGTCAGTGATATTGTCCATGTATGATTATAAGATTATACATCGACCAAGCAAACAAATGGCACATGCAGACGCCTTATCGCGATTACCCTTAAACGAACTTAGTGAAATTGAAACCTTTAGTATAAATAGCTTATATTCGGAAAAGGAAACATTTTTAAACACAAGTCATATTAGAGACCATTTAGCTCATGATAATAATTTAAAGGCCGTTCATAGACACTTGATGAATACTTGGCCGAAAATAGTTACCGAAGACCTGCAACCGTATTATAAGCTTAGGCTTAGTTTGTCTACAGAAAAGGATAGTGTATATTATGGGAACCGTATTGTATTGCCTATATGTTTGAGAAAGTCGTGTCTGAAAATATTACACAAAAACCACACCGGTATTGTACGTATGAAAATGATAGCACGGTCTTACGTTTGGTGGCCTAGAATAGATAAAGACATCGAGAGTTATGTAAAATCGTGTGAAATTTGTTGTCAAACTCAAAACGTTCCAAAAGAAGTAGTCAATACGAAATGGCCACAGACGCGTTATCCTTTCGAACGAGTCCACATTGATTTTTTCTACTTTCTGGGAAAAAAATTCTTAATTCTTATTGACTCATTTTCAAAGTTTTGCGAAATAAAACTTATGAATTCTACTCATTTACATAATACTATTAGCAAATTAGAAGAAATTTTTTCCATTTTCGGTTACCCTACAGAGATTGTGTCTGACAATGGACCACCCTTCACAGCATACAAATTTGCAGATTATTGTAAAAATCGTAAAATAAAAGTAACAAAATCTCCACCGTACCATCCACAATCAAACGGATTAGCAGAAAGGGCTGTACAAAACGTAAAAAGAGTATTAAAAAAGCTCTGCTTAGAGAAAAGTCAATTTAATTCAATAGAAGAAAAAATAAAATCATTCTTGTTTACATATAGAAATACGCCATCTACAAGCACTTCCAAATCACCTTCCGAATTGATGTTTACCTACAAACCAAAAACAAATTTAGATATAGTAAATAATAAAATTAAAAACAAAATTGATTACACAAAAAAATATTGTATTAAAAATGGATTAGAGGATTTAAAAAACAAGGAAAGAAAAATGAAGAATACTAACAAATTTAAGAGAGGTGAAGTAGTACTATATAGAAATAATATTAAACAGTTTGTTCGCTGGATACCAGTTCAAATATTGAAAGAATTAAGTAGACTAACATACTTAGTTAAAATAAATGGTAGCGTTAGGCTTGTACAGGAAAATCAGTTAAAAGAGTAAACCTTAAATAATCGAATATCACAGCAGATATTAGTCCTGATATATTTAAAAAAATAAAAGAGAATAATGAATTAAATGACAGAAATGTATATTGTACCGATCTAGAAATTAAACAGCAAGAAAATAAGATTATGAATAAGATTACTAACCCAAAAGGAATTTCGGAACATTGTGAAACATATGTAAGAAGATCTAATCGAACTATAAAGAAACCCAGAAGATTTACATTTTCAGAGTAATTAAGGAATAAGAATAAACCAAGTTGAACCTCAATTAAAAGGGGGAAAGTTGTAATGTATATACGGCCACACGCACACGTCCGACCTAAAACATAGAAACGGTCACACTCGTACCATTGACAGTGACATGAGGATCTCTCGGCTTTTTGGCGTTGGGTTTTGCTCTGTGTGTTCTGCGGACGAGTGCGGTTGGTCCAGACGCGTAAATCTAAACCTAAAATTTAAACTACTATAATAAATAATTTTAAGCAGCAACAGTTGTCTTTTTATTTGTCAGAAAGACATAACACGGATAACCCATCCTTGCTTGATCTGCTTGTTACTGGGTTCTCCTTCCGTCTTCGATCATGATTTCCTTTTTATGACATATGGCATTGATATTGGTATCTGCAGAAAATACAAGGATATATCATATAGGAAATATGATGATATTGATCTATATCAGTTGGGAGATGAGTGTGCCTCGCTGCCCTGGAATGACATCACTCTGTATACCTCAGTGGATGAGAAAATTAATGGGTTTTATGAACTTCTACATTATCTTCACGATAAATATGCTCCAACTCACTCACGCAGAATCAGAGAAGATGGTTGTCCATGGTTCTTCGTAGCAATCCAGTCACTTATTGCTGAGCGGGATTATTTATATCGGAGATACCTTAGATTAAAGACCAATGATAGCCGTACGCATTACAAATTGGTTAGAAATCTGGTCAACTCTAGGGTTCGCGCAGCCAAGCGACGATACTTTAAGCAAAAGTTTGACCCCCAACTATCATCCAAAATCTTGTGGAAAAACTTGCGTAAGGCTTCTGTGTATGGCAGAGATAAATCCCAGTGTAACTTGGATCCTGACATACTTAATTCCCATTTCACTTCTCTCCCTATCCTTTCTGCACGTAGTTCTGGACAGCTGGGTTTAAATCGCCTCATGTTTCCCTCAAGTAATGATCAGCCTTGTTTTAGTTTTAGATGTGTTGATGCCAGGGAGATTGCTGTGGCAATTGGTGCTGTCAAATCTGATGCCGTGGGGCCTGATGGTATTCCACCTAGGTTTATCAGAATTCTTCTGCCCTGGATAATACAGCCGATTCTACATATTTTTAACACCTGCCTTACCATTTCGATATTTCCTTCCGCTTGGAAAATTGCTACGGTTGTGCCGGTGGCTAAGATCAGTGCAGCTGAGGTTCCCGGTGATTTTCGACCGATTAGCCTATTGGGATTTCTTGCTAAGGTTCTGGAAAAATTGATGGTACAGCAAATAATTGATCATTTGGAATACTTTAACTTATAAAGTCCTTTCCAGTCTGGTTTTCGTAAGTCTCGTAGTTGCGAGACAGCCCTTATTAATGTTACGAATGATATACGTCGCTCGCTTGACATGGACCATCTGTGTCTTCTTGCCCTGCTTGATTTCTCCAAAGCATTTGACATGGTTAATCATTCCAATCTGCTTGAAAAGTTGACCTCAAGCTTCCTTTTTCATCCCTCTGCTGTGTCCTTGATCCGCAGCTTTCTTTCCAAAAGATTGCAGCGGGTTAAGGTAAAGGATTGTGTGTCCGGTGTTTTGCCTCTAAATTGTGGTGACCCTCAAGGCTCTATTCTCGGTCCTTTGCTCTTCAGCCTATATATAAATGACCTCCTCAGTGTTGTAGTGGACTGTAAAATTCACTTGTATGCCGATGATGTGCAGGTGTATCTCAGTCGACCAATAGGACTGGCGGAGGATTGCATTGATAGACTGAATTCTGACTTGCGCAGTATTGCACACTGGGCTGATAACAATCTTTTATTGCTTAATGCTGGAAAGTCGCAGTGCATTGCCTTCTATCGCAGAGTAGTTGAGGTATCTGATCTTCCACCTGTATTTTTAAATAACACAGTTTTACCATTTTCGAGTCGTGTAAAAAAACTTGGAATCCTCCTCAATTCCAGAATGCAATGCTGTGATCATGTCAATAATATGTCTGGTAGGATTTATGGTGGTCTTCGTCGGCTGTGGTTGTCTTCGGGAACCTTGTCTACAAACACACGTTCGATGCTAATCAAATCTTTGATTCTCCCGTACTTTTCCTATGGCAGTCTCCTTTTCCCTCACTTGTGTTCATCCTGTTCCACTAAGCTAAATGTGGCGTTCAACGACTGGACAAGATTCGTCTTCTGCTTAAGGAGATTCGATCATATCTCGCAACATCGTAATCATCTACTTGGTTGCTCCTTAAACCTATATCTTTTACGTAGGCTTCTGGCATCTCTTCATAAGCTCATCTACTCTAAAGAGCCAAGCTATTTGTTTAATAATTTGGGATTTTTAAACTCCTCAAGGCGGTTTGACTTGCTGATACCAAATTTTCAATATTCAGTAATGGAGAATTCTTACTTTGTTGTGCTGTTCGAGCTTGGAATAATTTACCATCCGAAATTCAGCGTACGAGCTCGATTCGAGGGTTTATGGAGCGAATAACGCGCTGCAGCACCGTCGTGGGGTAGAATTTTTTGTGTGTTTTAGGTGGTCTTGGCTCTGTGTTTTCTAGTTATTAGTTCTTACAAATTTGTATTTATAATCTGACGTTTTAGGGTAATATTTTAGTATGTTATTTTGCGTTGATAGTAGCACATATTTTTTCGAATTTATATTTTAATTTTTTAATTTCTAATTTCTAATTTATATTTAAACTGTTTTTTTATATTTTAATTTCATTTATCGTACTTTTATATTAATATTTACTTGTTTTTATTTATTCTTTTTGCCGCTTTGTTTTTGTACTAAAAAAAAAGAAATTTGTATTCTTATAGTACTTTACCACGAATAAACTTATTTTATTTTATTCTATTCTATTCTATGTCAAATACCGACGAGGAAAACTAAATGTAGTAGCTGATGCACTGTCACGTCAACCGTTAAGGAATGCAGAGTCACAAGCCTCTTTATTCACTTTACTGTCATCTATTGTCTAGTGTCTAGTGTCCGGTGTTTTGCCTCTAAATTGTGGTGACCCTCAAGGCTCTATTCTCGGTCCTTTGCTCTTCAGCCTATATATAAATGACCTCCTCAGTGTTGTAGTGGACTGTAAAATTCACTTGTATGCCGATGATGTGCAGGTGTATCTCAGTCGACCAATAGGACTGGCGGAGGATTGCATTGATAGACTGAATTCTGACTTGCGCAGTATTGCGCACTGGGCTGATAACAATCTTTTATTGCTTAATGCTGGAAAGTCGCAGTGCATTGCCTTCTATCGCAGAGTAGTTGAGGTATCTGATCTTCCACCTGTATTTTTAAATAACACAGTTTTACCATTTTCGAGTCGTGTAAAAAAACTTGGAATCCTCCTCAATTCCAGAATGCAATGCTGTGATCATGTCAATAATATGTCTGGTAGGATTTATGGTGGTCTTCGTCGGCTGTGGTTGTCTTCGGGAACCTTGTCTACAAACACACGTTCGATGCTAATCAAATCTTTGATTCTCCCGTACTTTTCCTATGGCAGTCTCCTTTTCCCTCACTTGTGTTCATCCTGTTCCACTAAGCTAAATGTGGCGTTCAACGACTGGACAAGATTCGTCTTCTGCTTAAGGAGATTCGATCATATCTCGCAACATCGTAATCATCTACTTGGTTGCTCCTTAAACCTATATCTTTTACGTAGGCTTCTGGCATCTCTTCATAAGCTCATCTACTCTAAAGAGCCAAGCTATTTGTTTAATAATTTGGGATTTTTAAACTCCTCAAGGCGGTTTGACTTGCTGATACCAAATTTTCAATATTCAGTAATGGAGAATTCTTACTTTGTTGTGCTGTTCGAGCTTGGAATAATTTACCATCCGAAATTCAGCGTACGAGCTCGACTCGAGGGTTTATGGAGCGAATAACGCGCTGCAGCACCGTCGTGGGGTAGAATTTTTTGTGTGTTTTAGGTGGTCTTGGCTCTGTGTTTTCTAGTTATTAGTTCTTACAAATTTGTATTTATAATCTGACGTTTTAGGGTAATATTTTAGTATGTTATTTTGCGTTGATAGTAGCACATATTTTTTCGAATTTATATTTTAATTTTTTAATTTCTAATTTCTAATTTATATTTAAACTGTTTTTTTATATTTTAATTTCATTTATCGTACTTTTATATTAATATTTACTTGTTTTTATTTATTCTTTTTGCCGCTTTGTTTTTGTACTAAAAAAAAAGAAATTTGTATTCTTATAGTACTTTACCACGAATAAACTTATTTTATTTTATTCTATTCTATTCTATGTCAAATACCGACGAGGAAAACTAAATGTAGTAGCTGATGCACTGTCACGTCAACCGTTAAGGAATGCAGAGTCACAAGCCTCTCTATTCACTTTACTGTCATCTATTGAGATAACATCTGAATGTTCATGGTATCAAAACAAACTTCATGAAATTCAGAAACAACCAGATTTGTGTCCAGACTATAAAATTGAAAAGGGACGATGTATCGTCGCTTCTTTGATTCTACAACTTACACCGAAGATACTGTACCATGGAAGCTTTGTGTGCCAAAACCACTTCGAAACAGGGTATTACGAGAAAATCATGATATTCCTACCGCAGGCCATCTTGGAATCAACAAAACTATAGCCCGCATTGCTAAATATTATTACTGGCCTGGAATGTTCCGAGATATTGCTAAATATGTACGAAGTTGCGACATATGTCTACGTTACAAAGCCGAACAACAGAAAACTGCGGGTTTAATGCATGGATTCCCCGCTAATCGACCATGGGAAATCGTTAGCACAGACTTCATTGGACCTCTCCCTCGTTCAACAAAAGGTCACACCACAATACTAGTGTTCCAGGATAAATTCACAAAATGGGTAGAATTTATGCTTCTCCGACAAGCCACCACCGCTGGTTTCAGAGAAAGAATAATCTCTCGTTTTGGTTATCCCGAAGTATTAATATCCGATAATGGCACTCAGTATACAAGTAAAAAATTTAAAATTATGCTAAAAGAGTCTAAAATAAAACACCGATTTACACCGCCATATACACCGCAAGCAAATCCGACTGAAAGAGCAAACCGTGTGATAAAGACAATGATTGCTCAATACGTGGATCAGGACCATCGGAAGTGGGACGAACACTTACCAGAATTAATGTTAGCTATAAATACTAGCAAACATGAATCTACCGGCTATTCTCCACACTATTTAAATTTTGGCCGAGAAATTATATCACCAAATAGTTTATATGGAGAAATAGGGAAAAAAGTTCCGACCACAGAAATCACCGAAAGAACGAGAAACCTACAGGAAATATATTAAATCGTCCGAATCAATCTGGATAAGGCATTTACTGACCAACGTCGCTACTATAATAAACGCCGACGCGATTGGTGTCCACAAGTAGGAGAGCAAGTTCTACGAAAAGAACGAATACTTTCATCCACCGCAAAAAATTACACTTCAAAATTAGGGCCACGATATATTGGACCATATACTGTAGTTAAAATAATTTCTCCTGTCATCGTCAAACTCACAACACCAGAAGGAAACACTGCCGGCGTAACTCAGGTAAAAGATCTAAAAAAGTATTATAAACCAGAACACGGTAACACCCACAGTGTTTATTTAAACAGTACAGTCAAACCGAAAGCCTTCAGTTGCATAGTAGACAGCATGGCGCAACCACGGCAAGAGATTTCTGCATCATCAAAATTCGAAATGAAGACGCCACGATGAGTAACTTTTGCACCCTCTACCGCACAGAAGGCAGACAAAAAAACACCATGGCGTGTAACAGTGACACCATCCAGCACGCCAGAAGTCAAGAAATCAACTCGCAACACCAAACTAACTCCGCCTGCCACACAGGACCCGTGTAAACGACGACCAACGCAGCCCCTCAAACCCAGCAGTCTATTGCTGCCGAAAAATCAGGTTGCTGATATTATAAAAAAAATTGAACAAAATACACTGGAACAGATGGCGCAGCAAGGGAAATCAACACCCGCTCCACCCAAACAAACAAAACGAAATCCGCTGTCATCAAATACGATGACAAATTTATCGCCACCAACCGAAGACATCTTCGCGGGAATCGGAACATTATTGGCTCCATACGGCCGAGCGAAGTATTTCGTAATTCCGGGACCAAATGGACCATTTCGGGTCCATACACTCAAAGATGGAAGCCGAGTGACCCGCTGCAAGGGACAAAGGAAAGTATTGCCACCACTACGCAAGAGATTAAATTAAAAAAATAAAAAAAGGATTTTGTGTGTATAATGTATATAAGTCAAGAAGACTGATTATTTTTAAATAAAACATTTCTTTTTTTTCATTATTAAAGTTATGTTTCCCACAGTAGAATGATAAGAAACAAAACTGAACAAAATGTAACAGTTTTTTTTTTTTTTTGGGAAGAAAGAGGGGGATGTAACGAAGTTACAAATAATATTTTAAATCTCTAAATATCCGTTAGTGCATGCCGTATAATAGTAAGTAGTGCTTAACCCGATTGACTGACTGATTTGTGTAAAGCACTTAAATGCTCCAATATAAACAAGCCTTCTTGACGTTTCCATTGATGATGGTAACTCATGTATCTGAGATGTCAATCGTCAACTGGAATCATCAGAACGGTAACACTTTTAGGTCTATAAAAGGCGAGCTGGCACCGTGAATAAATCAGTCGATCATCAAGCTTCGACTGGCTAAAGACCTTTATTGGAATTGGCTGCGAAGAAGTAATCGACTCATTTTCCTGCCGAGTGTGAGGTTACCACATTCGAGAATTACCCGTCATCCCGTAGTATTGTTAGAATTTCCTACCGAGTACGAGGTTTCCGTATTCGAGAACAAAATCTCTTTCCTACCGAGTGTGAGGTTACCACATTCGAGATTTACCCGTCATCCCGTAAAAATAGCATATCCCCGTATATTAGAAGAGCATAACATACTAATATAAAGTGAAAAAGTGGAAAACAACCCAGAGTGTATAGTATTAAGTTTGTGTAAAACCTTATAAGAAAAAGGTTAAGAGTGTGTATTGTCACAGACAAAAACTTTTACAAATTTGTGTAATAACCTTATGAGCAAAAGGTCTAGTATTAAGTTTGTGTAAAACCTTATGAGTAAAAAGTTAATAATATTAAGAGTGTGTATTGTCACAGACAATAACTTTGACAAATTTGTGTAATAACCTTATGAGCAAAAGGTCTAGTATTAAGAAAGTGTATTGTCATAGACAATAAAAGTGACAAAGTTTAAGTATAAACCTTAAGGACAAAGGGTTAATCATATTAGGATTATATAATCAAACAAACTTTGTGTAAAAAAATATATATATTCTTCTCTAATAAATTTATGTAAATATATTCTTCTCAAATAAAACATTTTGGTTCAAATATAAAATTTAAATCAGTGTTCACCTTATAAAACATCAAAACCTGGTATTTATTCTTCTTCTTCCCCGTCGTTGAACAAATTGACCCAGGCGTAACTCCAAAGCTGACCCGCAACGTTCAACTTTACAAATCAACGATTACAAGGTTTTGCAAAAAAAAAACTCTAAATCAAAAAGGCAGAATCCTTCCCAATGAAATTTCGCACCTTGATTCGAATTTCCGCTTTCAGAAGCAGCGTCTTCTAAATACACTGAAATAATTTCATGGTCATCTTCTACCACAAGTTCATTTTCAGAAATTACCCACACGATTGCAAACAATGCAATAAAATGTGTAAAATTCAAATGAAAATTATATTTGGTTACTGGCCTCTGATTAATGCGGTAGTCAATTTGTCGAATGCGAAATAACCAGTGATGAAAAATTTGATAATAATGAAAAATTGTACTTTTTCGTATCATCATCTTGAATAAAGAACTAAATTAATCTGTGATGACTCTATGAGTTTGCCTCAACTCGTCTGAAAAATACTATGCCATAGTAGAAGTTTCTATGAGATCATCGTAATTTTAAGTAAGTAAAAATCTAAGACCAATTCTTGTGGTACCCTGGATGAATGCCTCCATTCTTTTCCTTTTCTCTGTAAAATTAAATTTAAATAAGTAAAAACATTAGATTTGGTCTAAGACCAATTCTTATGATACCCTACATGAATGCCCGTATGTAATTTCGTATGGTAACCAATCTGTGCAAGTAGGGTATAAAAAGAAAAAAAATTCTGAAAAGACCAATAAACTTCAAAACTTCATATATTTTCAATATTTCAATAAATATTCAATTATACTGAAGTTGTGATAACGTTTGCAATTTTACCATGTATCTATTTATATATATTTTCGTCATCATCATCACATTCAGGCTAATTTTCCTGTTCACACTACCTGAAAATTATCCTATAGTTATACTGACTTACAATTTCATAAAATAATATGTGCAATCTCACTAACCTCAGTAAATTTTTTACGCTGGTGTTTGTACTTTGGGTATTGCTCGCTGGTCGTCCACTCTCCACTCACTGCATTACTCAAGTACATTGTATAAGCTTTCTACGCTACACGCCACCTAGCGAAACTTTTGCATACAAAAAGAAGTGTGTCCATGATAATACCACACAAAACAGCAGATGTGTCCATGATAATATCATTTATTGACAATTTTTTTATTTTATTATTACGCTGTAAGCATAAGTTTTCTTGCAATTTTTATACAAAATCGAGTAAATAACATACTTTGTAACTTTTAATTTACATTGGAACGCTGTTAAAGGTTTGATCGAAAAGTGTTCATTTTGCCATATTTTGTTTAGGTAAAATGTTAGCCCAAAAGATCCAAAAAAGAAAAAGTTAAAAACTTATCTCATCCTTTTATGGCAAAATCGGGTCATAAATGACTTTCACTTAGCTGGAAAGTGGTGCAAGAGATGACAGTTTTTAACAATTTTACAAATTTCAGATAATTATATAATAATTTTTGGATTAATTTTGAGAAACATTAAAATTTATTTGGAATAATAAGATACACCTGTTCTCGAGATATCGGGTGCAAGCCGAAGGTCAATTTTCAATTTTCACTGGTATTCCCTCTTAAGACGTCAATTGGCACGCTTTTGATAATGCCGCCTAAATGACATAGCAAAATATATTGGGTTTAAGTTTTTAAGTATCATAAATCATACATCTCTTCTGATATAGCGAGTCGCAAGTATTTTTTTTATTTGAACTTTTTCAAATATTGTCTACGCATGAATACATGAAAATTGTATACTGTACCATAGAGTAAAGAAATCTATAGAGACCGAAAATTTATGACGGAAATTCTCATAGATTTTGTCCACAAGAGCCGAATCTAACAGCGCCGCCTTTTTTAAACTATACTACTGAAAATGTATTTGCTTATCGTCATTACCGCCATCTGGCTGCCCTGTGCACTTGCGTGTATTCTGATATGAAACTTTGAAAGTTGTTTATAGAGAAATACATACTTCATACGAAGCTTGATCGTGTGCATGCGAATGTATTAAATCTGCCTTTCTAAAGTGCTCCATACACCATCAGCTTTGCCGTGGTTTTAAAAACCACGTTTTAGTCGAGATAAGAACCTAAAACGTGGGCAAGAAAAAGCCGCACACACCATGTTGACCACGTTTTGCCGCCATCTTGTATTGGCAAGTACAAGTTTTCAAGAATTTCAATTAGGTGGCAGTGCTAACAAGTGCATATTTCAAAATTTTTAAAGATACGATAAGTAATCAAATTAAATGGAGGAAGAAGCATTAGGATTGCTGTTGGTATTGGGGAAGAAAGAGCGACTGAAGCTTAAAAGAAAATGGGCAAAAGGATGGATTCTTAAGCGCTCACAATTTTGGCATACCAATCTCTTAGAAGAATTAAGACTTGAGCCAGACGATTGGTTTAATTATTTGCGTATGGACGAAGGAACATATTCGCAGTTGTTACAGGCTGTTACTCCTCAGCAAGATACTGTGTTTTGAGGGAAGCAATAACGCCACATGAACGTCTAACTGCCACTTTGAGATTCCTATGTACTGGAAGAAACTATGAGGACTTGAAATTTTCTGCAATTATATCAGCCCAATCTTTAGGAAAAATCATCCCGGAAACCTGTCTGGCAATTTACAAAGCACTCTATGGAGAATACATGAAGGTAATAAAATAACAAAAAGCTCTTTATAAAACATATATTTTATTGAGTGAAATCATTCGCTATCATCATCTTCAAGTAATTGTAGGTACTTCATAAAATTCGAAGTACTGGGGCGAGTTTTGTCTACAATTGAAACTGTGGTTTTGCATGAATGAGGGATAAGAACGTGGCTATGCATTATTGCAGTGCAACTGAGATAACGAGTTAAAAACAAAAATCGAGAGAACGTAGGATTCCCCGAACGATAAGATCTTATTAAATCAATAGGTGTCCCAAGTCCCAACAAGTCAGAAAAATAAGGCTTTAAAGTCGCGTCCTGCACCCATCTGAGCACTTAAGGACTGCTATTGTAGATTAAAAGGTTTCATTTTATTTTATCGAACTTTGTAAAAATATACAAAGCACATTTTATACGTAATTTGTAAATTATGTTCAGAAAACTGACATTGTGGAGGGGGGCCGGTCCCGTTCGTCCCCCCTCTCGGTGCGCCCCAGGGCACATGGGTGTTGGATGAAAATTACATACGGACTTTCATCTAAGGGATCATAAGAATTGGTATAAATTTTCTCTTAATTTTTAAAATAAATGTTATTTTCAGATATATATTTTTGATTTTTTAAATAAAAATAAATTTTTAATTGTTATTTCTGATTTTAAAAATATAAATCCAAAAAGACAGTTACTTTTTATAATTTCGAATAAAAATCATAAATTTATAAAGTATAGTCCTATAACTGCTGACAAAATGGGAATGGAGACTTGGAGAGATGATTGGACATTTATTGGGAATTTTAGACATGACAGTAATCTTCAGAGAATGCGTAACAAGAAAGTTACAGGAGGTTAATGGAGACAGTATCTAAAGTCAGAAAACCGAATCTTCAAAATTTCTGCGAATTATTTTACTTAGAAAAATCAGGTGAAGATCATTGAGTTATGTTCAAAAGATAGCATAACGCTTCACTTTATCGCGATACGATAACCTCATTTTAGTGGACTGTGAGAGTCCGCGGTTAAGCTAACAAAATATCATTTTAGACGCATTATGCAAGGTTGTCTTATAACTTATGAAGAATTGAACACACTTTGCGTTCAAGTAGAGGCAATATTGAATTCACCTCCGCTGACGGCAATTTCCAATGATCCCAACGGCATCGCACCCTTGACATTTTTTGATCGGGAAACCATTTACTGCGTTACCAGAAACGAACATGAAAACTGTAAATATTAGCTTAATCAATCGCGGGCAACGTATACAACATGCAACACAGCAGTTCTGGATCCGATTGAGGAAGGACTACCTCAATCAATTGCAGAGCAGAACGGACAACGACTAAACGTAACGATAAAAGCGACCACCTAGTCATTATTAAGGAAGAAAATATCCCTCCTATGAAATTGCTACTCGCGTGCGTTGTTGAACTACTTCCGGGACAAGACGGAATTGTTCGCGTTGTGAACCTTAAAATTTAAACGGACAGCTTAAGCGATCAGTCACGAAAATATGCCCTCTACCAATAAACGAAGAATAATTGCAAGTTATTTTGAAAGCCCTTGCCCTTTCAAGGGAGGCGGTATGTTCAGGCTTTATTGTATATGTAATTATGAGCGAACGCAGTTGCTCAATTATTTTTCCACTGAACCTCCTGAGTAGCCCAAATATTGGCATTACTAACAATTACTATCTCTAAACGCCTGGCTTGGTTGGGAGACTTCCGGCAAGTACTGTCCGACTACGAATTTTTGCTCTGGACTGAACACATTGCCACTATCACCGCGATAACTTGTACTTTTTAAAGAAGAAGTAGTTTTAGTTTGTTAAAATAATGAATTGTTTTCTTTTTGTATTTGGAGTAATTAATTAAAATATAAACAGCTTGAACTCAAACGCTTGCCCTTTCGTCAACAAAAGTATTGAGTTTAATACAAAAAGGTTCACTACATTCGAGGTGAAACGTTATTTTAATATTGTTTAATTTATTATTTAATACAAAAACGATTCGTTTCATTTGAAATATTCAACATTTTAAATAAGCACTCCGTGTGAAAAATTCCCATATAAATGGGGCATGATTACAACAGTAAAAGCATTGCAAAGATCACCCAAGCTTTGGAGTTTTACCAGGAACGACGTTCACTACTACCAAAAACATAAAAACTTTTCAAAACATACCCAGGAAAAAACCCAGGAATACAACAGAACCTGAAGGCAGACATGTAGGTATGTTTAAATTCCTCAAAGTATAATAGTAATAATAAGAACACAAATTGATTTTATGACGTCAAAATATCAGCCCAAATCGTTAGACGATGAATACAGGAAAATGGCTTAAGCACTTGCATCACTAATCGAAAGCTAAATTCGAAGGAACAAAACTTTTGGTGTTCGGAAATGATGAGACGCATCCCGTAATTTCACCCAAGTAACATAACTGTCGTGTCCCATAAGCACTCCAATAAAAACACTCGCGTAATTCTAAGATAAAACTTTATTTACGTTAAATTACGTTAACTTAAACTTCCCCTTAAACTCTCTAATTGCTAATTGGAGCTACCACTCCGTCTAACCGCTTGAATTACTACTGACTGCCCTCTTGAGCACCGAACCGTTATCTTTTATCAAACTAAACTAACTTCTAACTACGCAACCCGATCTATCGAAACCAGGCGGAAGCGACTTTGACCCAGTGACCAGCGCAATACCTTGCAATCATAATTACAAAGTATTACGCTAATCACTGCCGACAGCGGAAGCCCCCAATACTGTATGTAAACAAACAGTGAGCCCAGCTGAGTATTTCACTATGCGAAGTGAATTACTTAACCATGACTCAATGCCCAGTTACACACAGCAATGGATGCGACAGTTTACGAGTAAACAATTCGCAATCGCCAAGCATTTTACTGTGCGAAGTAAAATGCTTAGTTATTGCACATCGTTTAATTAATTGTGCATTTGCTGCTAGCTCGAGTCGTGATGTCACAGTTTCACCAATTGAATATTGGGTCACGACATTCCTCCCCCTGAGAAAAACTGATTCCCAAGAGGAATCAGAACGGGGTGCTCAGTTAGGTTACAATATATAACTTAACTAATTTATACAAAAACTAAGGGACAATATTCACTATGATCTAAACAATTTTTATAGCTATGGTTCGGTATACTTACAATTTCTGTTCTATTCTTCTATTTTTTTTATTTTTTTTATACATCACTTTTTTTTCTTTTACATTTCCTTCAATTACTTTATAGTATCTGTTTCTTTTCTTTACAATGTTTGCTATCTAAATTTTCTTATTTGCCTTTTCTTACATTGTTTCATTTTTCGTGATTTCTCATTCAATTTCTATTTTTATTTTATTATCACATTTCATTTCTTTTTCTTCTCATATTTAATATTTCTATTTACATCTCATTCTTAAATCTTTTACATTTCATTTCTTACCATTTGTTTTTCAAATTATTTAACTTACTCTGCTTTTTTCTTTTACATATTTCCTATCCTAATAAGTTAATTATCTCTATTACATACTTCTTTCTAAACTTAAAAATTTTATTATTAACAAAGATGATTAATTAGTTTACATGCATACTCTTATCAACTATCAAAAATACCGTTCTTTTTACACTCAATTACCGTAACCAGAATACAAAAATACTACCATAACAAAATTCTTTTCTACCATAATTACAATTTTTACAATCCTAACCAATACAATTTCAGTTATTGCAATTATTAGCCATAATACCTTTTTATCCTTATCTAACGATTGCCCGTGCCTATTAAATCAAGGGGATTAAAATACATTATAGCTACTCTAACCGGACGAGATGTTTTCCCACGACGGTCGGCAAGCTTGCAGTTGGCAAGTTTGCTGCTGTTGGCATGACTAACTCTATACTGTCAGTCCCTTCTTTGTTCGGCTCTGTTGAGGTTGGTCTGCGATGTTTAATGGATGTCTGGATAGTAGGTAGTATTGATACTCCGCCAGTACTTACTCGTCCTTGCTGACGTTTCCAGCGTCTTACATGGAACATCATTACTGCTACTAGAGTCAAGCTGACGATGCTTATCAGCCCGGTCAAAGACGTGGCTGCTAAATAGATCTGGTGCGGATGATTCTGCTGCCTGTGAACTTCTTCAGCCTTGATGGCGCTCTGAACCTTGGCTATCTTCTCAGCATGATCTTTCCAGGCTTGATTGGAATTACCTGCCGCTGGAAGTTTTAGCTCTCCTGTTTGTCCCTTTGGATGTTCGGGATTCCTTGAACCTGTTGGTGTCGCTATGTTTTCCCATTTAGGTAGTTCTGAAGGTGCGGGCTGAAAGAGAGTTACATTTCTGTGAGCGTCGTCTTCAGAGGTTATAAGTAGATCTCCAATCTGCAGATGACAGCGTTCCTTTATGTCCAAAACTCCTATCGATGAGAGCTCTCCTATTTTGGTCGGTGAATTGCGGCAGTTGACCTCCAGCTTTGTTTTTTCGGCCATCACAAACAGCCAGTGATTTCTGGTCATCATTCGCGTTAGAGAGCTCCATTTCGGGATGACTTTCTCCTTACAAGCCCTAGTCTTGACATTGAAACGGCGAAACAGGTTTAACACGCAATTATCGCCAATGGCCGTAATTATTGGGCTCAACTGTGGGCACAGTAAATGGGTATGAGCCGTCATGGTAATCAGCTGCTGACACCTCTGGTACTGGTGGTCATCTAGTAAGACATATTGCCTCTCGTGGTTGTTGGCTGAAATAAATTCCGCGTCCAGGTCATACATATGGTAGCCGGCTTCATCTACTGCTGCGGGGATGGTGTAGATTTTGTGGGTGTCGAACGAAGTTCTCTGGGGTTGGGGAATGTCTACTCTTTATCCGGCTGCGCCAATTTGTCGTGTCCCATAAGCACTCCAATAAAAACACTCGCGTAATTCTAAGATAAAACTTTATTTACGTTAAATTACGTTAACTTAAACTTCCCCTTAAACTTTCTAATTGCTAATTGGAGCTACCACTCCGTCTAACCGCTCGAATTACTACTGACTGCCCTCTTGAGCACCGAACCGTTATCTTTTATCAAACTAAACTAACTTCTAACTACGCAACCCGATCTATCGAAACGACCGTGCTTACCTCCATTCAACCAGGCGGAAGCGACTTTGACCCAGTGACCAGCGCAATACCTCGCAATCATAATTACAAAGTATTACGCTAATCACTGCCGACAGCGGAAGCCCCCAATACTGTATGTAAACAAACAGTGAGCCCAGCTGAGTATTTCACTATGCGAAGTGAATTACTTAGCCAAGCATTTTACTGTGCGAAGTAAAATGCTTAGTTATTGCAAATCGTTTAATTACTTGTGCATTTGCTGCTAGCTCGAGTCGTGATGTCACAGTTTCACCAATTGAATATTGGGTCACGACATAACCATAAAACATGGTCTCCCATCAGTAATGATTTGGGATGTTACGTCTTAATTGGAAATCAATCGCATAAAAGCGTGGCCTGTGCAAAATCGCGGTTCAAGCTCAGTAGAGAGCTTTTAGGGGACCATATATTGGGCAGTTGTAGCGAAAAAACCCCAACATAAGTATTCTCTTTGAGAACTTTCTCAGCAGTAGTGGTACAACATTTCTTTAGACTAATGTACAGCATTGACTACTTTTAACACTATGAATAACAGATGTGCGGAAGTCATTAGAAACAAGGACTTTCCAACTAAATATTAAATGTAAGTTTTAGTAGTTTATAACGTAGTTTTAAATCTATACGCTTTTCAAACATTTTGTCGGCACTACGACGCGGCAACGGTATATGTAAAGTGAGTCATCATATATGCAAATGGACTCATTGTTTCGCTGTACTTGTGCGCTGACATTGTGTGTCGACATCGATGCCGATCTTGGTAAGTACATACTGGGAATCCCCGAAGTATATTTGCTGTTCTACGAAATTAGGCCCATATTGTCCCCAACACAAATCAGCGTTGAGAGGACTTTTTCAGCCCAAAATAATTTTGTATGACATTATGTTGCAATTTGTCGAAAGAAAATTTGCGTAATATATTATTTGTTGCTAAACTTTTAATCCAAAAAATAAATAAAACATTATTTTTTACATTTTACATTTAACAGTTTCTTACGACACTCCTCAATTGGCTTTCTTTCAACCGGTTACTAACCACTTCATAGAGTAAAAAGCTAAATTGACATATCATATTTGCTCGAAAAAAATAGCCAGCCTGGAAACCTGATATTTTCGCCTAGAAAAATTAAAAAACCGAGCTGGCTTTATATATTTATAAAAAAATAGTATCAAACTCTCGCGCTTGCTTTTCTAGCTTCAAAATTATTCTCGGTCAGGAATACCAAGTAAAATAAGCTTTTTTCGTAAAAAGTCATCTTATTACAAATATCAATTTTTCTGCGAATTCTAATGCTGTCAACGATAATAATTGTTTTGAGTATGATGATATATTATTATATTCAGAATTCAGATTTAATGAGCGAAAAAAAGCAGTTGGTCACTCAATGTTTTGCACCATATGTCGCCAGGAACTAATGGCATAATTATTATGCTGCAGAAAATAGAGGAGAATATAATTTCGGATTCATAAAAGCTGCATATACCATTCATACGTCCCCCATGCTTAGAAGCAAACGATTGTGATATTCATTCATGAGGTAAGTGGAAGTAGATACCTTCAAAAGCCTCATAGAAATATCTCTTGATGACCTGCACAAGTGATGTTAAACGGTAGTTCAAAGTACAGGTATACCAAAGAAGTTGGGTTACATGGCGTAGTAAAAACCATTATAAAGTGAATCGGAACAAGGAATACACTATTAGGGGTCAAGACAGAGGCTATCCATGATATGGGGCTGGAGTAAGGATATATTCTACATTAATTATCATATAAAAATCGTACTGTTTACTAGACTACTGTAGGATATTTAGCGGAGGTTCATAATGTACAACGTAATCAGGATATCAGAATATGCATAGTCCAGGCTAGTCCTGTGATGCCGCTAATCGCGGATGTTGATAGGTTTCGACATCCGCGATTATCGGCCTGTGTGATCTTAATGGATGCAAAATATGTCATAGGAAGTTTTTATACGGAAGATCATTTTACCTCACTGCAGTCATCACATCAAGTGTTACGAGACTTGGCTTTATTGTCGTAACATCGACTGGGAGTGCTTGGAAAGAGTTCCGAGGATCACCAACCCAATTTTGTTCTTCAATTAAGATAACTTCTTTAAAAAAAACACATTATATTATTTCTCATTACTTTATAAAGGTATAGTTTCCTCTTACTTTTGGTTTATTAATTTACTAGTAGGTTGCCTTACCTCTGGTGGGGGGTCAACCTATTAGTGATACTTGGAAAATGTTACTGCCTGGTCCCTAAGATGCATCGGCTTTTTATTTAGGTGGATTTTGGCATTGCTCAGCAAAATTGATAAAAATTGGTATGGGGGTAACTAGTTAGGAAATTCCATATAGGAATTCTAGAAATCAAATATATCGGGAACGCCTTCTCAATATATTGGTAATAGTCAATTTTGCATATTCCTCAATATTTAGTAGTTTCACAAAAATATTTCCCCTTCATTCAAAAATTTCTTTGCAACCATTGGTCAACTATATATATACGGAAGAAACCAATGTTACAAAAAACTCGGCACTATTGCCCAATAAGTGGGTCAGTTTCTATTTCACTTTACACAAGGGATTTCCCAATTATGTAAAAGTAAAAATATCAACACATGAGGTTTCTCAACTTAGTGCGAGGAAAAAATAAGCGGCATGTAATGACTGTGGGTTAGGTCAGGGTTAACCTAGTGCCATTATAATGCATGAAATTGGTCTCATGCCGTGATTGTGTTTTTGTATACAAACAGCCGGCGTTTTGCCGCAAAAAAGTTGACGCAACCATGAATTTATCGTTTTAAAAGAACAACGGAGAAAGTTGTTTCATAAAACGAAAATAGAATTGGTTAACCATATGTGACGTAAAAATTCATAAATAAATTGACGGTGGAATCACCGCGAAATTGCTTGGAATGTAATTTGATGCGCGTACTCGCTTTTGTCAATTTATTATATGTTTGTACGTTATATGTATGTACATATGTTTTGCTTGCTAGCTTCAAGAAGTACGTTATCGTGTATGTACGTATGTATATTTGTAATCTTGTACGTAACAAGATTCTTATTATGATAAGGAGTTATTATTATATATATATGCATATGTACATATGTATGATGTATGTGCGTCAGTTAAACTAATCACGATATTGTGGCGCTAATAAGGAAATGATGAATGCAGGTAATGAATCATTCATTACACCATCCCCCTTGGAAAAAGAAAGTTCCGGGAATGAAATAAATGAGACTTTCTGATAAAAAATGAGCAAGAGTTATTTAAAAACGAAAAGCCGATGATCTAGGTACTTACATTATAATTTTATTAGATAAAAGTTTATCAGTAATGCCAATTTCTAGGTTTTATTATAATATTATTGTTATATTACTACTATTATATTTGTATTATCTATTTATAGCAAAATTGCAGTAGTGATAATTTCTAGATTATTGATTATTATAGTAAGATAATAATTTTTGACTATTGACTATTAGTTATTGTTATAGTAATAAAAATATCTTAATTATAATAATTTTTTTTTTTAGATAATTACTTACCGTAGTTGTAAAGATATAATAGTAAAAGTACTGTTTCTTAACCTCTAGGTTATTGTAATAAATCTTGTTTGTTGCTAATTTTATAGAAAGTAGTTACTAGATTTAATAGTAGGCTAGTTATTAGGTACTAGATTTTATTTATTATTATTATTATTTATTATATTTATTTGTATATAATTTCAAGGATTATTACTAAGTATGACTATGTATATATAATTAATCTCCTTTTTTTTTACTTAGGCGTACAATAGATTATCTTATACATATAGATTAAACAGCTTTTTGTTTTTCTTGTGCTTTGTAGTTAAATTTGCTTTCTTTTTCGAGTTGTGTGCATATATTTTTTTTTTTTTTTGAAAATTCGCTTAAGGTTGGTTAAGGTTGCATTGTTAACTGATAGGATGACTTGGGGTTTTCGATCTCTAAGTCTTTTTGTTGTGTGCTTTTTTTTGCGCCAAGCCTTTTGGCTTTACATTTTTTGCATATTGGGACAATTATTACCATAAAAACTGCTGCAAATAGAACATATGAAATAGCATAGTGATGGATGTTGTGTGTGTTCATGGTACGGAAGCTCAAATTTTCGCTTTGTTTAAGCCGATTGAGTGCTTCGCTTAATGAATCTAACTCTTCATTGTCGTGAAATTTAATGACGTGTACCTGGTCATTGGTGGAGTTGAATCTTTCAGGATGGGGTAAGTTGGATGTTTTAGTATTATGGGCTTGAATGATTAAATCTTCGGTGCGTAGGTGACAACCCGTGGATAAGGTAATTATCCCTGTATTTTCCAGACTGTATGTTGTGATATTATTTCCGCATATGACGTCGACTACGGTAATTTTTCGCATGGAAAAGAGCCACTTGTTAGGTTGAGATAACTGTATCCAAAAATCCATTTGCGGAACCGTTTTGACATTGCAAGATGATGGTATTTTACGGATATATTTGAGAAGTTGTACTTCGCATTGATTGTTTACTGATTGGGTATTGAATATGGGGTGTATGATACGGCACAAAAATGTACTTGATCTAGCGTTTGGCAATTTTGTAATTCGAATTTGTTAACTGTATAGTAATGTTCTCTATTATAGTCAATCACTAAGTATTCGAGTGAAGGTTTTATAAAAATGAACTTATCCTGATGATCTGTTGGCAATGGGTGAATTTTTAAAAGTTGATAATCATCTTTGAATGGGAGTGGGAGTTTTAGGTGAAAAATGATTCTATTATCGAGAATTGTACTTCGTACGTTGCCAATTTGGTAGAGTTGTAGTAGATTATTTTCATTTTTGTCTATTGGTAAAGTGAGAGTATTCGGCAATTTTTTCTGGATGGTTTCTAAAACTTGCTTCATTTGGGGTGGGGTCATTATTGCTGTATGAGGTTTACTATGTCTGACATCGGTTATTAGGTCTGATAGGAGGTTTTGAGTGGTTTGATATCGTATCATCATTAATGCCGTTAGGGAGACCATTGTCTCAAGTTCAGTGGTAAAACTTTTCGATAGCTCATCAGTTTGCACACGATTAGCTAGGTTACCTAAAGCGGTAAGCTTTTTCTCTACGTGCAGAAACTGTTCTTTTATCATCATGCGTGTTTTATTGAAGACATTTACGGTAGAATCTACAATAATAGTCTGATTCTTGATTAATTGCAATAGGTAGTCTTGATTGTCCCTCAGTTTATCTATATGCGAGTTGAAAGTTTTCGCATCATCTGCGTCGAGTGTACCAAATAGTGTTTTACTTAAGGTCCCTACCGCGTTAATTAGTCCTCTTTTAAATCGAGTGGTTTCTGATTTTAGTAAGAGTGAATTTTGTTTGAGGATCCCGATGATAGTGTATAGTTGGTGGGTTATGTCTTTACATAAGGGTATCTTATTGTGATAATTCTCAATATAGTTACATAATCTACTCGTTAGTTCCGTATGATTGCTTAACTTCTCGAGTTCGAAATTAAATTCCTCAAATCATAATACATTATTACCTGCCACTCGTTGTTAAAAAGACGAACTCTTCCTACTTCTTCAAAGTAAATTCCTGGGTTATTCTTCAGGATTGTTACTTGTAATTATCCTCAGATAAATAAAAAAATTATTTTCCTAATCGACGTATAGCTTAATGTTATTATTATTTACAGTTCTATTTCTATTTCCAATTCTGATAGTTGTGTTTTCTGTGGAGTTTATCGTGACTATGTCATAAGGTCCGGTCCACAGAGGGGATAATTTATTTTTTCTTGCGTGGTTTTTTAATAGAACTTTATCTCCTAAGTTAAAAGTTCTGGTTTTTGAATTCTTGTCATACCATTGTTTGGACTTTTCAGTTTTATTTAGGATTGTTGCTCTAGCTATCTGATGGCTATGTTGCAACCTTGCTTTCAATTCGTTGCTAGTTTTCATAATTATAATTCACCGTCGGATTTGCTTTTATAATAGATGGAATATTGGGTGGAAATCCGTATATTAATTCGTAAGGACTATAGTTAGTACTAGAATGTGTACTCGTATTGTAGGTAAACATAGCATAAGGTATCCATGTATCCCACGTTTGTGAGTCCCGGTTCACATAATGGCGTAAGTATTCGGCCAGAGCTCTATGACTTCTTTCCAGAGCTCCATTGGTCTGCGGATGGTATGGAGTCGTTTGCAGTTTTTTAATTTTTAGAAATTTACACATTTGCGCAAACATTTCACTTAGAAAATTAGAACCTTGGTCCGTCAATATTGATTTCGGTATTCCATGTCTACAGACTATGTTTATAACGAAAGCTTCTGCTACGCTTCGAGCTTCTGCTACGCTTCGAGCTTCTGCGTTCTGTAGAGGTATGGCCTCAGTATACTTGTGAGGTCATCCTGGAATGTGAGGAGATACTTGTTACCGTGATAGCTTGCTGGCAATGGTCCTACTATGTCCAACGCTATTCTCTCGAATGGTCTTGTACTAGTTGAGGTAATTTTCATGGGTACTCTAGGATTTCTAACAAGTTTATTCAAAATATTAGTCCGGGCCAATTATATGCTGTCTGAATTCTTTTAATAGTCCGAGTTATTCCGGAACCTTTGGCAAGCATACCAAACGTATTCCGAAAAAATGACACTACTCGAAAGCCTCAGTTTGCCTGATTGTTAGGCAACTCGGTAGCCACCACTTTACCTAATCTAACTTCATATAAAACTAATTTATCGTACTTTATTATAGAATAAATAACGGCCCTCTTTTGGTAGTAAATAAATTTATTTTTTAACTGAATTCAAATAAATCCTCAAAAATCTTATTACAAATTCGTGAATAAAACCATTAATAACATGCTGAAGATTAAAATATATAAAGTGAAAAGGAAATAAGATATATATATATATATATAATTTTAAAATATAAATGCGAAAACGCAACTGTAGATTCACACAATCATCGGCCTCATATCAAACATCTGTTTTGCTAGCAGAACTTGATAAATAATAAGAAAACTTCGACGAAGATATCAATTGGTTGCTGGAGGAGCTCCATTATTAGGTCCCTGAAAATTACACAAGTAGATTATCTCATATAAAATAATTTTGAATTATGTAACTTGTCCACCAGCTGGTGGTTCTTGTGGTTTTTTAGAATCGTTTAACGGTCGCGTAACTGGACTGGGTCGAATAAAGTAAAGTATCACAGCAAGGATAAAAAACATTGAGAACATTGTAAAGTTTTCGCCTTCACTTTGACTTGGATCTTGTCTTGGTGTGGTCACTGTTGATAATTTTTAAAAATACTTATCTCCACATGTTTGTTTCATTTATTTTTATACTCACGATCTATGCACTCGGTATCAGTGCAATATGACTGTCCTTGGCGTATCTGTGAAAGAAGTGGGTGTCATTGTTCATTCATTTATGCTTCAAAAATAATACCAATGACAAAAGGCGACGCATTGCCAATTCATGACTCCAGACACATTCACATCCATCAAATTCATCTGCCATGTTAATATTTTGGAATGAACTGTAATTAAAAATTGAATATTTGTAATATAAAAATCGTTGCCCTACTTTCTAGGTAAAAAAGTCTAGAAACTATCAGATCATTTGTTTTAAAGCATGAAATAATAAAAACAAAACTATTCATAGCAATATAAATTAAGCATGATATAAATATTTAAAATCTCATTCAGGGCATTATGTTCTTGAAAACGCGATAGTGGCGGTTCCGCCTACTCTTTTAATACTTATTTCAAAGATTCGTTCCAGGTCTTTTAGTTACTCTTGCCATATGCATCTAGTAAACACACGACTTACTTCTCTAACCTATACAGGTAAGGAAGGAGTTGGAGTTAAATGTGTTCAACTGGCAAGGATAAAGTTATTTAATCAGATAAGCTTCGACACTAGAACGAAAAGTTTCTGATATAAATAAAAAAATAATAAGATTATCTTATTACTAACAATGGCATTGTGAATACCTAGTTTTAATACTAATGAAAACATGTACATATATTAAAGTTCAGTATACGGCATAATACTTATACCTAATGCCAAGAATGTGCTAATGACCTATATCTGCTAACACAACACAACTTCAGTCAATTTCAGAAAAATTCGCTGCAAATAATGTTGAACAAGATATTGTGAGATTTGATGAGTTCAACGCCTACACGGACGTACTCATAGCCATCTGGGAGGTAGCAAAGTGGGACGCCGCCCAAAAGGGCACCACAGTGATCTTTTCAGCAATCAAAGCGATCACAAACACAAAAACAAGAACCCTCTGGCATCTAACGTCAAAACAACAGCTCAAAGCAGTAAGACCAGGATCGCACGGTGTTCTGGTCATGTACACATACCAGGAAACGAAAGAATGGACTGCTGGCGAAAAGCACAGCCGAAAGTGAGGAAATCTGTATCATTCATCCTACGTACAAAGCTGCCATTCCACAATACAAACGCCTTCGTGACGCATGCAAAAAACTTGCGTGGAACAGCTCAAGAAAATATCTGGCCAGTCACCACACCTCCACTATCCGTCCAGACATGCTCGATCTGCCCAGACGATCAATGATCAAGATGGCAAGAATCAGGCTGGGGAACTTCCTGGCCACAAAACAATCCGTTTTAGAAGGCAGCCAACGACAACAATACTACAGAGAGGCCACGAATGGACTCATCCCTGCATTAATATAGGACGTAAATACACTACAGAAGCACTCATAGAAACCAACAATAGTGGCAGCCACAAATAAAAAAAAAATAAAAAAAAAATATAAAATAAATTAATTAATTTAATTTAAACTTTGTTTGCATATATGTATTACTGAAACAAATTGTTACATATAGCATGGTAAGTGTAGACTTGTGTTGAAAATTAATATTATTTGGAATTGGAATGTAAATCACGCTTTATTTAATTTTTATTGGTAACTGATATTTTTTAATTGTATTAGTCGTACCCCTACCTAGCTTAAAGTAAATCAGTAAAACCATAGCGAACGGTTGTTATATACATATATTTCAGCAATAAATCTTGTTTGTAGTAAATCCACCCGGCCGACTTTCATTTAGTATCCTCCATGCTAAATTTTACATTTTTGGTGCTGAAACCCTGGAAGGGATTTCATATCGATATTGTTGAAAGGAAATAATACCATAATGTTCTTAGTAATGGAGCTAACGACGCGTGCTACTTTTTTCGTGGTCATGTGACCAAAATCGAGAAAAATGCTAGTGAATATCTCCAATTAAATGAAGTGCGAGTGAAGCAAGACAATGTTAAAATATTTGATGAAAACGAAGAAAATTTAACCGCGTTGATTCAGAGGCTGTCAGCCGCGCATGTTCGCGATTGTTCCTCCAACTGCAGCAATCAATACACCTGACAAGAAATCATCAAGCAGTACGAAACTTCAGAAACTACAGCTCAGGAATTTTAGCGGTGATATAAACGAGTTGATTCCCTTCTAGCAGCAGTTCCGGACAGGAGTACACGAAGACTCATCTCTAACAGGAATAGATAAATTTAATTATTTAGAGATGTCTCTAACTGGGAAGCCGAGAAGAAAAATATCGGGTTTTATGCTCTCCTCCGAGTGTTATGATGCCGGTATCTCTATGCTCTTGGAAGAGTACAACGATCATGACATGCTAGTGGACAAAATAATGCAACAGTTGCTTGCATCAAGCGCAGTGCAATTAAAAGTAGATGTGCTTTCTTTGCATAGTCTCTACAATGCCGTAATTGCTTGTATTCGATCGCTCACTGCTATAGGTGTACGAAAAACTACTACGTCATGTTAAAAACCGTTGTGCTAAAGTGTCTACCCAACGAGTTACGGATCGAGTACTATCGAACATATGCTGCAAAATCAATTAATGACAGAGCAAAAGCGGCAGATGCGTGATGCGGGTGAAGGGGAGACAGTTTCATCGGCTAGTAGCATAGTCTAGTCACATTTGAAGGCGATGCCTCTGTCAAGAATATTCTAAAGTTCTTAAAAAAAGAAGTAGATGCGCTTGAGCGAGCTGGTGCTGATAAGAGAAACTACTCTACTCTGCTCTACTAACATATACAAGCCTACCTCATTACAATCGAATGCAGCTGGCTTGATGATTTCTAATACCAATAACAATAATACGTGTTTGTTCTGCAAGGCTACTAGTCATAACAGTAAGGAATGCGACCAACAGCTAGTTTGGATAAAATGAAAGATCTGCTGAAAAGGGAGGCTCGATGTTTTAAGTGTTTTAGGAGTAGATTAGTTGCGGTAAATGTAATGGTAATCATTTCACAGTATTTTGTGATTCGAAATACAAATTGAAGCCAAAAAGCGACGTGAAATCAGTAAACCGTGCGGAAGGTGGTGCTCGTCAAGCTCGTCACAGTTGATAATTGCTGAAAGCAATGTGGATGAGCAACCTGTTTTAAACTTGTGTGCACACAACACCGAAAAGCTGCAATTATATCTACAGACGGCCTCGGTATTTGTGTTGGATTCTCTCACAAAACCAATTCGGTGTTTGCGCAAATTATTATTGATGGTGTTAGTCAGCACACCTATATTAAAGAGCATATTGCAAAAAAAAACTTAATTTGGAAGTGGATGGAACTGAACTAATGAGTGTAGTGCTGTTGGGACAAAATGAATTACCTGCTGGTAAGAAATTCAATCGAGTGAAGGTTATTTTAAAAAGGTAACATCACCATTAGTATGTGGAAATTGAGGCAGACGTAGTACCAAATATATGTGTGGATATATTAATTTCTCCGAAGAATGACATTCCGAAAATGAAGGGTTTGACATTTACTGATATCTTCATGGATAAAGTTGAGCATGAAGACGGATTAAGCTTATTGATTGGAGCTGATTATTATTGGGAGGTGGTTACGGGAAGTCATAACATAATTACCAGGACAAACAATATTTGGATGAACATTGCAAGGTGCAGCAAAGGCAAGTGTTGGCAGATTACAAGATGAACAAGTGGGCTTTGTAAGTAAGGTTTCAAATAATTTATTTTGTGCATCTAATATAGAGCAAAGCCTCACAAATTTGTGGAGCCTCGACATTTTAGGAATAAAAAGTAATGCTCAAGAATCTGCGGAGGAAGCTATTTACATAGCAGAAAAGTGTATTATTAAGAGACAAGACCGCTATGACGTTCAATTACCATGGCGAGCCAACGTTCGACTGAATAATTACAAAGAATTGGCTTTATCTCGTTTAAGGTCTCTATGAAAGAATTGAGTTTGTTGTGAAAATAATATTCGTAGATCAATCGCAATGTAATGTGATGACACTCACTAGCTGCACAATTTCATGGTGAACTATTAAGCGCCACTATAAATTGTGTGACTATGAGGTAATCGCATGCATTTGTGGAACTAAATGGAAAATATATGTAATCACAGTGACCACGAATTTAGGCGGCACTGTTATGGAATTAAACACCTGTGGCCAGTGAGTCTGAAAATTATTACTCAATTGCCCGGGTAGTACATTAATATTATTGTTTCAATTAAATTATGAAACAATAAAAATAAAAAAAGAAGCGACGAGGCAAAGGTAGGCAAGTAGAGTTTTGTTCTGCCCTTTCACGCGGTGACAAGTGTCACTTGTAAAGATTTTGTTACTTACTAATTAAACGGGAATCAATGAAAATTTTATAAGTTGTGAAAAAAATTGTAACGTGAAGCGAATTAAGTGCTGTTTAGTATTGACCTGTTAAATCCGATCATGATTAAAATATAACGTCAAGTGAATTGAGTACTGTTTGATATTGTTCTGATAAATTCGATCACAGTGCAGATTGGCACTGGCTCAAGTAAAGATCATTATCCAGTGTTATGCAAATTAAGCACAACATAAATTTGGCGCAGCCGATAGGATCAAGAAAGCTTGGTCAAACATATAACCGTAAACGCTTTAAAAGCCTTGATCTTATATGAACAAAAGGGGTATCAGTGATAAGAGCCACATAATATGGCCAAGTCACCCCAACGCTCGGGGTAGATACCATCTGTAGGTGCCTCTGCTCCAGGCGGGCAAGCGCTCACCCCTGTTACGTAAGAGAACAGCTAAGAATTCTGGCCAGCAACACTTCACAGACACAGACAGAGGAAGTCAGCGCAACCTCAAACTTAATCTCATCGGAGCAGCAGAAAAACTACGTTCCTGTGTTGAAGGGGAAAACGAAGACGCTTTAAGCCACCCTTTCAGCAGATGCAGGAGAATTTAAGAAGGCCTAGGGCCTCCGCAGCGATACGACAACAGAAGAAAACGTTCCACTAATTTGAATAATAAGGAAACCGATAAGGCAACACTACAAGGAGATGGGCAATAATATATGCTCTAAAGAAATTCATTTTATTCTTTACTAAAACTGTTTAGAGAATATACATATACTTAGATATAATAAGATTTACTATATACATATATGTATACAATGTGTATTTTCGAAACTTGATCAAACGAAATGTGCGGGTAGTAGACACCTAAGCAAACAAAAAATTGTATAGCAGGGGGTCCACATCAATCGTTTGGGAGTTACATGGTGATTAAGAAAAATACCTAGATTTTCACATAACACCCTGTATCTACAGGGCGTACGGTCACAGTTACAAGCTCATTGTATGCAGAACTTCATGGCCTTTCCATGGCTCTCTTCTTTTATTTTACTTATACACCCTATGTGTTAACTGTAGCCGTTAAACAGTTATTAACTCATAACCTATTCAGGTCACACTGAAATTAGACGATATTTTTTTAAATGACGTGTTTTCAGTCACTAAGGGAACAAATTATCGTTGAGATTTGGTTTGAAAATAGGTTTGAGCATAGGTTAACAGCTAATAACTCACACTCACTCTACACTTAGCACATAATTAAAGAGGAAAGTCTACAGTTAACCTTTTTTATAAAAAAAAGGTTATGTTAACGCCTACTACTACTACTACCTTTTTGCAAAAATAATAGAGGTAAAATTAAATAAAAAAAGTAAAATAATCGGAAACTTTCAGTTTAGATAACCATAATTCTTGATAGGAGAGGCGTATGGTGCTCATTGAGCAGTCGTTGGAAAGGCCATGAAATTCTGCATACAATGAGCTTTTAATTGTTATCGTGCGCGCTGTAGTTTTCAAGATGCAGCGTGTTATGTGTAAATCTAGCTATTTTTCTTAAACACTCTGTAACTCCCAAACGGTTTATGTGGACCCCCCCTGCCATACAATTTTTTGTTTGTCTAGGTGTCTAGTATCCGCACATTACGTTTGATCAAGTTTCGAAAATACACATTGTATAGAATTACATATATACGATAAAATTATTATTTTTTGCAGAAAAGTGAATAAGTTTTATAAAATTATTATTTAAAAAAAAAAAAAAGTGGTATAGATTAGGAATTTTATGATTGAGATTCCTTCAATTTGATCGCTGTTGAGTATTCATTACTGACGGCAAGATTTGATATTAAGCGTGGTAATTAAAAAAAAATGTGTAATTCACTCCTACTTGTCTTATCCATTTTCAAGGTAGGTGTTAAAATCATTTTGTTTGATTTCTGTGTGGTATTCGTTTGGGTTAGTAGCTAAGCCGAGCGAATTTTTTATCAATTTTTCGGATAATGTCAAAAGTTGATATCGGGAAAGTAACGTTACGTGTGATATTGTGTTAGTGATAACAAAAATTGAAGTGTGAGAGTAAAATCGAGGTAAGGCGTTTAATGTCGCACAACACATCAGACGACACAAGATCGCCCAATCCAGCCTTTAGCAGTTCTCCAAGAGCCAATTCAAAGTGAGTATCCGTTTTATGTATTGAGTTTCGTTCAAGAGAAAATTCTGAAAGAAAATCAATTCCTGTTCCTTTGAGGATACCAGCCCTTCTATTAGTGCAGAGGACACTAACTCAGCAACCGATTGTGGAGCTTCGTGAACAGAGTATAAACCAGTTATCCCAAAACCAATAGAGAAGTGTGTCGCTACGGAAACTACAAAGGATAGAAGGCCAATTATTGAGAAAGTTGATGTGGAAACTCAGACCAGGGAGACAACAGCGGAATTGATGCCCTTAAGATCAGGACGGAAGTATCGAGATTCCTTGGACGCCCTGCCATCAATCCAAGATGAAGAACAACAGAATCGATCTTCAGATAGCACTGAACAACTAGAAGGTATAAGCAATGAGATACAACAACAACAGCATAGTCAATCTTTAGATTGTTCTGTGCACCCAGACGAGTTAACCAATGGAAAGACATCATCGGAAAACTCAATTGTAGACTTGTCTCTATACTGAAAATAAAAGAATTATTTAACACTGTACCAATTTTAACAGGAGAAATTGGTCCCAATTTAGTTTCAGAAATAAATATATTTATCATCTGTTGTAAGCATGTCATTAATTGTCTAGCGGAAACTGAAACTCCTGTATTTCTTAAACTCCTCCCAACGCGCTTCAGAGGAAGAGCGGCAAATGTCCTGGAAGGTACAGGTTTCGGTAATTTTCAGCAATTGCAAATCCATATCCAAAATAAATTAGTAAATACAAAAAGGTTTGTCGCTCTGGTAAATTTAGCTTAGGGTGTTGTTTCAATTACCAGCGGAAACTTTGACAAGCTATGCTCAAAGAATAAAAACTTTAAGCTGCGTTTCTAAGATTCCTGATCGACACTCTGGAGCATCAAGAGAAACAGCAAAAAAAGATTTAGAGGAAACGGCCATATATGTATTTAAGACAGGTATAATCAACCCAAACTACAGAATGTTTCTCTTGCAGGACTCTGGTGACAGTTTAGCCTCAGTAATCGAAAAAGCTGAGAGACAAATACTGTCGATATTACAGAATCCGTTAGGGATACCGTTGGCTCAACCATTAACTGATAGTTATCCAGTCAATGCCACTTGGATGCCTAGGGAAAGGTATGGTATTATCAGAGATCCACCAACGCACAATCTACCTCAAAATAGGCATTATTATAATGTCGCCCCCAATGCAAGGAATCAGTATGATAATACTAAGAGCTAACAGCACTTATTATATTATAATAAAAACAATCATACGTTTTCGGAATGCTACCTAAGAAAGAATGCGGCTTCTGGTAATAGTTATCAGAATCCTGAGTATATTCCTCAAAACAGTAATAGCGATAGCAATGCTCAAATTCGGCAGATAAACCTGTACAAAACGGGCGAAAAAAACAGTTCTCTCACAAGGTCCAATAAAATGCAATTTTTTCCAAAGAAGGGGTCACACTACAGACCAGTGTCTGGCAAAGAAGACTGGGAAAGCAGATTGGCTCAAAATAACTAGCAATTTTCAGAAAACTAAATAAGAACTTGCGAGAACACCGCGGAAGTCTAAACGTTAGTAAAGAAAAACGGTGTAAGCACTCCCAAGCTCCTAAATGTTCGGTTAAATTACCTTTGGATATAACAGCTAAGTCCTCGGTAGAACTATTAGTCGACACGGGAGCTGACGTGAGCTTATTAAAAAATCCATGTTACAAGGTGAGAAAATAATAGATACACAGGAAAAAACGCAACTGAGAAAATCAGGGCCACACTATTGGAACATGTACGGGAAAATTTCAGCTAGAAGCTCCTCAAACGTGAAAATTTCACGTAATTAAAAATAGTGAAAATGTCCCATATGTGGGAATACTTGGTAATAATTTTGTATTAAATAAATGTAATATAAAGGGTCCAGATGGAATATTACGAATTTCCAGCGACGCCTTTTTCAGTGCTAGTTAATATGAATTGAGAATTTCGCAAAGAGGTAAAAGCAACACTAAATTCACCAATTAACAGGTCTACGGACCAAGTCCGAAAGGAAAAGCTTGGCAAGAAATGGAAAACGCCATTCATTCGAGAGAAAGTGGTCCATTCCGTATCAAGGTGAACAATCTGAACGCAGGCAAGCATGGATTGGTGCAGGTGATATGAAACCGCGCATAAGGAATGAAGGCCATAGTAAATCCCTGAGGAGGCCGGGATTCCTGAAATGACTGGAATCTGATCATGAAGAAGCAGATTCAGGAACGAATCATTAGATATAGGCACATTGGTACGAATAGAATATCTAATAGCTTGAGTTTTGATGGGGTTAAGGGCCAATCCACTAGTTCAGCACCAACCGGATAAGTCACCTAAGGTTACATTGAGCGATTCAATCAGAGATTGAAGATCATTAGTGCTGGTGTTGTGGCTCAATATAAGGAAGATTCTTCCAGCAGCCAAGGGCGCATTTTAGTGAAATAATTAGCAATTGGAGCATTGAAGAATTTTAAGAATTTTTATTTTTAACGATTCCAAATCAAATTATAAATACAAGAAGAAAAAACATTTATAATTTGATTTGGAATCGTTAAAAATAAAAATTCTTAAAATTCTTCAATTCTCCATCATTGACCGATTCTAAAAGTGTAGGTTCGATTCCAGTCCGGAATAAATAAAAATTGAATTTACAATTTATTTGTGCGCTTTCATCGTTACTGGTTAATGCCAGCTGAAAGCAACGTGGCTTAGTAGGCTAATTACAAATTGATAAATGCAAGAGGGAAAATCATCTGTCTCGTTAGCTCAGTGGTAAGAGCAGTCGCCCGGCAAGCGGAAGGTCCCGGTTTCAAACCCCGGATGAGACGGTTGTTTTTTCTTCTTGTATTTATAATTTGATTTGGAATCGTTAAAAATAAAAATTCTTAATATTCTTCAATTCTCCATCATTGACCGATTCTAAAAGTGTAGGTTCGATTCCAGTCCGGAATAAATAAAAATTAGCAATTGCTAAACAGTAACCTCGAATGGTACCGTTCTGCAACTGTCGGTTATTTTGCTGATTAGCTCAACAGCTGGCTGCGATGAGCGCTTAGTGGAGCAATCGACGATTACAATAATAATTAACCTCGCATGGTAATTATTATGTAAAGCGATTGTTTACTACTGAGCGACTCAGGTCGATTGTTTACATCCGCGTTGTTAGTAAAGTTTACTTCCGAATATTGGTGCATAAAAGTCCAATGACTGGTCTGGCGAGTGCCGTTAATTGTTCAGTCGCGATTCAACTTTGTTTAAGAGTATCAACCGAACTGAGTTCGGGTTAGATTGTTTTAAAAGTATTAAGATCGGTCAGTTTGGTATATAGTAAAATAAAGATTTATATATAACGTTAAAAGAAATTCGAGTGTCGTTTTTAATTATTGGATTTGTTTATTGATTGCTTTTGGGGCACAACACTGGCAGCTCCATATATCTGTAAATTATGTGCGTACATATGGTATTTGAAGCCGCATGACGCTGTGATAATGTCATTGGTGTAGATTGAGATTAAGAGTGGAGCCAGGACTCCCGAAGACATGGGCCTGGGTCTTTAGCGCCGGTCATCAATTAAAGTGCCGTAAATGCAGGGTTCGTAAATAACGATTATTTTCTAAACTCTCATTGGAAAAATCACACAGAAATATTTATCAGATTAATATATTTTCAGCACCTATTTGCAGCTATTGAATCGCTCCATTCATTGCAAGTAAAATTACAAAATGTTTGATCATTAATATAAAAATTATAGCAAACCAATTATATTTAATTTTTAATATAAAAGTCCGAACGAAACGGTTAAACTTTACTTAAATATGATTTCAGTCCCTGTTAAATGCTTATGAAAGATTTTTATTTTTTTTTTAAGTCAGCAATAATCGTTATGAGTTATAGAGTTATCAATTAATCTATATAATAAAAATGAAATGATGTTCGTTGGTAATCGCATTACTTAGAACTTCATACTTTTTATTCTTGATCAATAAAAATAAAAATCGCGATGTGACTTTTATTTGTGATCAGGAAATGATTTTTATTCAAGATGGGAAAATTATTAATCATCTCATAACGATTATTGCTGACTTAAAAAAATCAAAATCTTTCATAAGCATTTAACAGGGACTGAAACCCTATGTAAGTAAAGTTTAACCGTTTCGTTCAGACTTTATAATAAAACTCATATATAAACTCATTGAACAATGAGTTTTACGATAAAACTTATAACCGTTGCAATCCCTGTTTAAAACGATTACTTTGCTATATATACATATAATTGAACTAAGTTAGTAGCACCAGACCAACAATCGTTATACCAACCCATAGTGTTATTGCACGTCTATACAAAGGGTAGAAAGGACATACAAATAGAAAAACCAACAACGAACCGAAGCTGTTAAGTACAGGTGCACACCATGTCACATTTTGGTCTACCATAAGACCGTCATTCCAACACAAAACATGGTATTAATATTTCGTAACTTTCAGAAAATTTAACTATTATATATTTTATAATTTTTTGTTCACTTATAATAATTAAAGTTAAGCTGGCTACTAAATATTTTCTTTGAAAGCATGAAGCAACGAGCTTACAATACGCAATAAGTATATTACTTTTCGAAAAATGGATCGTATCAAGTTGCTATATTAATTTGATACCAGCTAAAGTTGCCCGTTCTTAGAATAGGATTCTCTCTTAAGTTTGTAAATTTATTTTTATTGTTTTTTTATTTTTTTATTCGTTTTTTTTTTATTTATTTTAATAGTTTTAATTTTCTTTTCCTTTTTTATTTAAATTTAATTCGTTTAGTTTTTTAACACATTTTTTAATTTTTTCATTTATTTTTTATTTTTATATTTTTTAAATATATTTTTCATAAAAAAAAACTCGTGCTTGCATTCGAACTCGTTACACGCAGTCTCGGCTTTCTTAAGTTTTTTTAATATTTTTGTCATTAAAAAAAAACATGGTGGGATTTGTCCATGTTATAGACAGAGTCTGGGCTTTTCTATACATATAAGTAGGTATGTGTTATTACGTTCTGACCATTGTACAATATTAAACATAATATCCACCGATACTGCTCCCATATAAATAAAAATTACCCAGGAAACCCTTTTCACTAATGCTTAGTTTTCAATATTTCTAATCTATTTATATATATGGTAATACAATTCATTTAAAAACCGATTTTTATTCATTACTCATTCAATTATTAAAACTAAGAACAAATCTCGAACTGTTCGAAATAATAGAATAATTTCTTCAAAAATATAGAAGAAATAAATAAAATTTATTCGAATTGCCCGATAAATTATTACGAAAAATCCAAAGTAGGTAGGCTTTTGTTTTCGAATTAAAAACGGACCGAAAAGAAATGCATAGTTTTTTTTTAATAAGTTAAGTTAAATAAAAATGCTTTTTAAAAATTTTATCGAAAATTTTATCACGTTCTTTTACGATAAAACTTATAACCGTTACAGATTATGTGGAGAAAAATAAAATCTTAGTGGCGTATCGATCGGGCTTTCGTAGTAAGCATTCATGCGAGACCGCTTTGACATAGGTTGTAACTGAGTGGAAGGTGGCAATAGATCAAGGCAAATTCGTAATTGTAGTATTTCTGGATATGAGAAGAGCCTAGTTTACATCGTTCTTGACTTGTAGATCACAAGCAACTAAAACTAATGGTGTATATTCGAACAGTAGAGATGTAACGGTTGGTGTTCCTCAAGGGTCAATTTTAGCAACATTGTTGTTTATATTATATATTAATGATATGGGAAAAGTTTTAAAGTATACAGAACTTATTTGTTGATGATGCGCTAATATTTATAACGGGAGTGAATGCTTCATAGTGTGTAGGTTAGGTTGGGTAAAAGGGGTGCCGCAAGATAGCTAGCCTGCATCACTTAGACCTCTAGTAGGTCCCTTGTGCCCCTAGGCCCCACGGGATAACGTTTTCAAGCCGCCCCAGATCAATCCTGCTTCCCTTAAGGAACTCAAGATATCTCCACGACTCTTTACCTAGATCCATCCTGCTTCTCTCAGAAAACTCGGATATACCTAAATTCTTTGTTTTGCAGCTCCCTCAGACTTAAAAAGAAGTAGCTAGCCAGTAGCCTACTTCTATAATTCATCAGAGCGGGACATTTGTTGGACGGATTCGATTTCCTCCGAGTCCTTACAGCTCCTGCAGAAATCGTTCGCCGCTATCCCCAGTCTTCTAGCATGATCACCTATGGCCCAGTAACCCGTAAGGACCCCTACTATATTCCTGGTGTTTGTTCTGCTGCCATAGTGTGTAAATAAGCTAAAAGTGGACTTAACGCTAATTTATGACTGGTTTAAGATTAGCAAGATGAAATTAAATATAGATAAAACGAAGTGCATGTGTATTAATACAGATATAGACTTGTGTATGGAAATGGATAACGAAAATATTGAACTAGTCAAGAAAATAAAGTATAAATTAAAATTTAATAAATTTATAAATTATATTTACAAAAAAAGTGACTAAAAAGATCTGATTCTTCAGGAGAATCCGAAACAATATTTCGACAATTAATGCTATAAAAATAAACCTCATTACAAATATTGTTCTGCAATAATTTTTATCGTATCTAAAGATTTCAATAGGTTACAAAAGCAACAAAATAGGGCAATGCGAATTAAGCTTTGATGTAATAAAATAACATATAACTATATTTAAAATTAAGAATAATATGCTTCCAAGATATTTGTGTAATTATGTTAGATATGTCAATGAAACGCAAGCATATTCATTGAGAAATAATGACAGGTTTAGGTTAAGTAAATTTAATAATATTAATACGCAAAATATGATTATGTATAAAGTTTCGCAAATGTATAATGAATTACCAATGGAAATAATAAATGAGAATGAACTGAGAAAATTAAAAAAAAATTTAATATATGAAAATAAATGTTCCTATTTTATAGAAGTTTAGGTAAGAATATAAGCTAACGCAAAACTCTCGAGAATACTTTAAAAGCTATGAAACAGACTCCCTCACTACCACATGAGAGCCCCAACAGTGTCCTAACGTTCTAAAATATTTGCAGTGATCTTATGTAAAACGGACAAATGTTTTAAATCCTCCGTATAAACAGAAAAATGGTGTTTTGATAATGTTAGCTTGTTTTCTTATCTTCCGAAATGTAATAAAATTTGTATACCTTTCTCAACAAAATGATTTTAATAAAAATTATTTTAACCAAATGACTACGATTCCTAAAAAAAAAACCCCCAGCTGAGCTGGGCTATCATTGTATATGCCGCTGTGCCGTCGTGGCATGCCGTGGTCTGATAAAATCAAATGTAGCTGCCTACAAATTCAGACTCCGACTGCACATACACACATGCAATTATTACTCAGTTAAGAATTAGGGAGCGTAAAATGGTAAGGTTAATTTGTAATCAAAACTATTTTATTATTTTGTTAAGTAAGGTATATAGTAAGTATAGCCTTTGGGACGGTAAGGAACTAAGCTTTAAATTACTAGAAGACTATTTTCCTGTATGGATAGCATATATAAAGTCAATGTTTGGCACTTTCCGCAAGTAACAATATAGAACATTTTAGAGAACGGACTCTCAACGCACACATATAGATATCTGTTTCATGACTTGGCAAGTATTCTCGAGGGTTTTGGCTAAGGTTATAAAACATGTTCTTATTGCAGTTAAATAAAGCACTACTACTACTACTTAACGTTGATAATTAAAGTCCAGTCAGCAAGATAACTGCTTATGAGCAAACTTGCCGTGGAGCTAAAATCGAATGTAGTGCGGAATCTGGCAACGAGTAAATCATGGGAAATAGAATCAAATGCCCTACTGAAATCCAACGGTACATGCATCACGCTATAACCTTTATCGCAGTCACAAGGGCAACAGTCGTGGATTGCTTATGCACGAAACTAGACAGTAGGCCATTAACCCAGACCCAGGCTGAGGCTACGTCCATAATCGGTGGGTAAATAAATCCACAATAGTTACTTAATTATTAGAGGCACAATAGCAAAAGGTGAACATAATTTACAGTGATTTAATTCAAATTCATTGAGCATTTTTTTGCGAGCACCTGCTTAAAACAACGTATACAATGCTGGGCATTCCGATATCAAGCAGCAGAGATAGATTATTACAATAGCAAAATAAATAGGAACAGACGAATGAATAAATTTATAATCAGTATAGATCGTAACATGAAATTTTTAATTATTGTTAACTAGATCATAAATGATAATACTTACACTTTTTACAACAAAGTTAAGCCCTTCGGTTAAGTAACAACACAATTGTCTGGATATCTTCAGCAATTCCTTATCTTTGTTTAATTTGTTGGCTCTAGTCGTGACTTCCTCTTAAAAATTGATGATTATTTAAGTAATTTAGGTCTAGATTTAAAAAAGAAGAAAAAAAACACAGAAAAAGCTTTAAAAGTAATCACGGGTAATCTGCACGAATTAAAAAAAAAACAGCTGTAGTGACTAGCGTCAGTCAACCCAAACAATGCGAAAACAGCAGACACTATATTAGGCAAAATATTTACAAGCTCAAGAGGCCAAATTATGAAGTCATCACTTCAAGATTCATGCATAGTTACGTTTCTTTACCAATTAGATTAGAACTATAAATATGTTTCCGTGCATATCAGAAATTAGGTATATACATTACATATGTGGCAATTGGCAGATCTGTGAGAACATTTTGTTGTAATCTTCTTACCCAAATATTTGATGAAATTTGTTGTCCAATGTTCTTTTGAACTATGTATTATTACTAATCTTGGAACTGATATAAAAGCTTCTAAAATTGAAACAACAAAATTTTTTAACAACAAAACATTTCACACAGCTCACCAGTCCTCAAATCTAAAATCGACACGACACATACCAAATTCGCGTATTTTGACGTTCATAAACAAATTCTGACTTTCTTCATACATATAAAAAAAAAACTGTTGTTGTAAAATGGGCTAGGCGAAGGCGACACGCTGCAGCACGAAGCACGCCCATTTACTACACTTGTGCTTACGGTACAGAGAATACATTATTCTCATTAAATTTTGACACATGAGCTGTGACGTATTTCGTCAACTAATGTACAGGGTTTTCCAATAAGAGGTGTTATTTTAATAAGCCCGCTATTTCGGTAGATGTCACTTTTGGAGCTGTCATTTTTTGACATTTGACAAGTAGAAACTACGCCATTAATAAAAATGGAACGATACACGATTCAACAACGCATTGAAATTATTAAAATTCACTATAAAAATGGTGAAAATGTGGCAGAGACGGTTCGTAAAACTCGAGCGTTTTTGGGTCGTCGTGAAGCACCTTGTCGGACCGCAATACAGAAATTGGTAGAAAAATTCGAGCTGTCTGGACAAGTTAGTGATGTGAAGAATCAAACCCGTGCACGTCGCTCAAGAACAGCCGAGAATATTGCTGCTTTAGCCGAAAGGGTTGAAGAAAACCCAGTACCGAGATTCAGCTAAGTCGAAATTGGCAAAAAGTGAGTAAAGTGAGTCACTTTTCTGCAAATTTGATTCTGCTAAGAAATTCACTCACTCACTTCACTCACCTTCAATTTTGCGGTGAGTTGGGAGTGAAATCATCGAGCAGCGATTTTATTTTATAAATGTGAGTACTATAGTAATTAATTATCACTAATAAATTGTAACTCGCCATTTGCATACTAGAAAGTTCTAATTGATGGACTACAATAAAGTTATAATGCATTAGAGGGGATACTTGTTAGTGTACAGGGACCCCAATGCACGGGAGAAAAGAGCTGAAAAATTAAATTCTTAGAATATGTTATACTATATTCCTCCTTATTATCTGCATAAAATGTTTAGACGTTTAGAGGATAATATTTCGCAGCAGTGTTCATAAAAAGCCAAAAAGCTGTGAAAATGACATTCGAAGTTAATATTCGAAAATACTCGTTTCACTTTTTTAATGGAATCATTTTATTTTCAAAAGTGAGTGAAACAAGTGACTGAAGTGAATCACTCACAAATTAGCTGAATCTCGGTACAGGTTTGTCCATTCCTCGTCGTTCTTTGGAATTAGGCATTCCACAAACGTCATTACACCGTATTTTGCATAAAGATTTGGGTGGAATTTTGACGTTGGTGGAATAATTGAAAAATAGATGGAAGGAACGGCGATTTTGCAAGAGGTGAATCAATTTTAAAATGACAAATGGACGAATAAAAATCGTTTTACGTGTATCTTCATTTTTCATTGGGAATTATCCATTTATTCACTTTCTTTATTGTCAGAAATATCACACAATTGACAAATCCAAATTTTCATAAATTTTACTTTAAGAAATAAGTGGAAAAATTCCTTGACTGAATTCCTTGGCTCTAGCATACCGCACTTAAAGCCCGGTATTGTGTTCATTTAGTGGATAAATATTTAGCAGCAATCGAACAGGGACCTTTTTACGGCTAAAATTGTTCGTTGTTTTGAACTATAGGTGGCTGCTTTTGACAATCAGCTGTCGTGAATTTGTGATATTATTTCGTGTTCTTTTAGATTGCTATTGCAATGACCCAATTTCGAAATAGTAAGGAAAATTATATTTATACTTACTATTTTAATTTTTTTTAAAAGAATTGTCTAAATGAAGACGGAATTTTTTTATCAGAAAAAAATAATAAAAATACAATAACACTCTTGCATTCCAATTTCTTTCAACTTCCAATGTCAAAATTTTAGCGTGAAAAAAAGGTATTGAGCGGATAAATCTGATGTTAAATATGTGATTGTGGATATTACTGCCATCTACTTGTCAAAACTAAACAAACATTTAGCTGATAAAACACAATACCACTTTCCCTAGCGATTTGGCTAAATATTTCGCAACTAAATTTCAGCGCTAAATTTCCATACAAAATTTATCCGCGAAATGAACACAATACCAGGCTTAAGGCTTAAAGGACCATCCCAGACGAGTATTCTTGATGCAAAATGCAAACCAGTTTAACAACAGAGTACGCGCCTCCGCATGGGTATTCTTGCTGCAGGCGTGTGTGTGCAAATCAAGAATGAAATCAGATATTTCATGAAAATTCTCGGACCCCACTGAACAAGAAATATTTCGTTGCGGTTGTATTAGTGCGGCACAACAAGTGAATACCATTTGATTTTTGATGCAAAATTTCTCTCCAAAGTGCAGCACAATAGTAGAGATTTCTCTCTGCTTCTTTTACCTCTTCCATAAAAAACCGGTTTGCATTTTGCATCAAGAATACTCGTCTGGGATGACCCAAAGAAATGACTGAAGTGAATCACTCACAAATTAGTTGAATCTCGGTACTGAAGTTAAATATGTGATTGTCGATATTACTGCCATCTACTTGTCAAAACTAAAGAAACAATACCACTTTCCATAGCGATTTGGCTAAATATTTCGCAACTAAATTTCCATACAAAATTTATCCGCGAAAAGAACACATGATTCCTTTCGAATTTTAACTTCGAATGTCTTTTTCACAGCCTTTTGGCTTTTTTATGCGTGAAAATGAACACGGCTGCGAAATATTATCCTCTAAACATTTTATGCAGATAATAAGGAGGAATATAATATAACATATTCTAAGAATTTAATTTTTCAGCTCTTTTCTCCCGTGCATTATGGTCCCTGTGCACTAACAAGCATCCCCTCTAATACATTATAACTTTATTGTAGTCCATCAATTAGAGCTTTCTAGTATGCAAATGGCGAGTTATAATTCATTAGTGATAATTAATTACTATACGTACTTACCATTTCTAAAATAAAATTGCTGCTCGATGATTTCACTCCCAACTCACCGCAAAATTGAAGGTGAGTGAAGTGAGTGAGTGAATTTCTTAGCAGAATCAAATTTGCAGAAAAGTGACTCACTTCACTCACTTTTTGCCAATTTCGACGTAGCTGAATCTCGGTACAGGTGTTATTTGCTATACCCAGTCGTGAAAAGTTTCCTTGAGTCATGGATGGGTCAACAATATTTTGTATCGTTGAATTATCTTATGACTATTTTTAATGGAGTGTCAAAGTTTTTCAACGTTGAAGTCATCATTTCTTTGTCATATATTTGTCATACTCATTGACTTATAACAATAGACTGAGCGTATTGCCATTTTCCTATAGGAAAGAATGGCACAAATTTTACAGCTCTTTCTTTCGCCCTATGGCAGAGTTGGAGCTACCAACAAAAAATGTTGCTTACTGAATATTTATTTATGCCATTTGATGCATTTATGTTGGCTGCAGATGCAATCACCGCAGAAAGAATAAGGTAAAGATAGTGTTTACCATGCGTCGTCTCTCTTGCCCATACGCAGGATTCAGTTAAGAACAACTTTTGAAAATTAAAGTCAGAATTATACCGATTTCCATTGATCACGTTTTCTAGCAGAAGTGTGACAGCTTCGAGAGTCACGAGTGCCATGACTCTGGCAAATCGAACACCAAATGGACTTGAGAGTTAACACCGAAACAAAAACAAAAACACCCCAAGTTTCGATAGGGAGTACGGGCAGCATATGAATACAATAGCAAGCAAATTAGCTTCAGTCATTTTGAAATTTTGAAATTTCTGTACAGACCGTCTACCTGCTATTTGAGATTATAATATAATAATTTTGAATTTGTGATACAGTTATTGTTTATATCAAAACCTGTGACTTAATTGAACACGCACACAATTAATTTTCATATAAGGAGTTACGCGGAGCAACATTATTTTTCTGGTACGTCTTGGCCCAAAAACTTCTAGCGTGGGAAAGCCCTTCTATGCTCTAGGCACACAGCACTCAATGAAAAGATAACTAACGACTATTAGATAATGATTCATTATAAACTGCAGACATACACCCATTTCTTTAATTAAGTTGTACTGTCAAACTGGTTTTGATAAACTTATAACATTAAAGAAGCGATATAGATTGGATAGGAATGTAATATGAAAATGTGATAAAAATGACAATTTTTCGTAATTAAACCTCAGTGCCTCAGTCACGGTACCTCAATCCCGTTGAATTCCATTAACGTCTTTACGGCTATTGTAGTTGAGGCATTGCTGACTTCGTGGTAATTGACATTTCTTGCTGGAAATATGCCATGGGCCCTCTCCTAGTAAAGAAGAAGAAGAAGAATTGATAATAATATTAAAACAATTCTGGTGGGCTAGAGCTCTTAGAATATATAGCTGTATATTCTAAGGCCTAGAGATAAATTGCTGAAACTATGTTCAGCGGAGTTTCTTCTCAGAGTTTTAAGCAAATTCTAAAAAAAACACGTCTTGTGAACACCTCTCTAATTACTATTCTACAACAGAAGTCAACAACAAATGGTGCCATAGAATCATTTACCGCAGAGCTCGTTGAAGAAAAGGTTTTAAGATGGGAAGCAATTAAGAAGAGAACATTGGACAAGTGCATTTATAATAAAAATGCTATAAATGGTGGCATCACTATTGTTACTAAAAGTGTCCTCAGTGACTATGAAAACTTTAAGAAATCAGATCTTTGGTTAGATGTTAGAAGACTATCTGCAGAACAAGTGAATAGCTTACTAGCAACTGCATTAGATATCTCTAATGACGATGATCTTTTCTATTTAATGAGGCAGTGCTTGAATTGGAAGATTCCGCCTACTAGAAGTACAGCTATTAAATGTTTGGAGAAGTTCAGTTTAATGGGAAGACTGGATTTAATTGAGGAACTTGCATTATTATTCAAGGAAAAAGATAAACTCACTTTTGCCGAATATGGCAATTTTGAGTCATTTGTTGGGATCTCTTTATGGAAAAAAGGAGACTTAGAGTCCGCTTTAACAGTTCTTGTAAACTCCTACAAAAAACAGCATTCATCCAATGAAACATGTCAAAAACTACTGAACTCCGCTTTCATATTAATATCTGCAGATACACTGAAAACAAAAAGCGAGGCTGTGCTAATACGTTTAGTAAGGTCAGCAGAATTTCTATGCCGAGAATATGAAAATAAATTTGTAGTTAGCTGTGTCTGGAAAAATTGCTTTGAAAGTGAATGGTTTAGTGATCAAGAAATCGCAGATAGACTATTTGATGACTTTGCAGTGGTGCGAAATATTGTTTACAAAAGGTAACTTTCACAGATCTCAGTATTTCAGTAAATTAATATCTATTAATTTTTCCAGAACTACGTCACTTTGCTATAATTTCTTAAGAAAGAACAATGTGGACGCAGTGCACCGTCTGATTCAATTATTTCTAAGGCATAAAAATAACAACGCCTGCAAGGCATGCTTGAACCTCCTCTTTGAATATAATTGTAAGCATATTTTTATTTGTTTAAAACATTCTGAACGTTTTATTTATGTAGATTGGCGGAGAGACTTAAGAGCTTGCGGAGAAATTCTCAGAAACAGTTTGGAGCTTGAAATACCTCTTAGTAAAGAAAAAAGCGAAAAATTGCTTAATTTATTATTAAATCAGCCTTTTTTGTTAGCTAAAAAACCAGCCGTTATGAAATTTGAATACAAATTTTAATATACTGTATTTTAACTGAACTAATTATCAAATCCCTTATTGTAATATTGTATTGAAGCCTATCTTAACCTGCAACATTTTTACATTTTGTATCAAAGCTATGAGACTTGAAAAGTAAATTTCTATACTGGTGAACATTTTCCTGGCTCTTTCAAAATTCTTCAAGTAGAGAGACTAAGCTTTATTTCTCGGGCTAGGCGTGATGCATTACACGCGAATATCTGTAAAAGATTTTATTTATTTATTATATATTTTATTTATATGTAGGTTGTAACATCATTTTCCCCAAAATGAGGAATCAGTCTTCTCCCGAGGCGCATCATTGTGGAACTTCTAATTTTATTATAAAGTTCATCTATTAAATTATTCAAAAAGTAGCTAAATTCAAATATTTATTTATGGATAATGTGCACAAGAGTTTACATCTTGTACAGTGAATAAAGCGGTGCTAGAAACGTAAATACTTAAAAGAATAAGTAAGAAGGTAAAAGAGCAAACAAATACAAAATTAATGAAAATTGGAAATGAAAATGAAAGACAGTAGTGTTAGTGTATGTATCCATGCACCTTTTATACGCAGCACTTTAACTCCAATTTCCTTATTGCTTCCTTTTTCATCCAATTTCCTCATTGTTTACTCTTATGAAGCACTTTGTTTATCGAGCACACTTTTTATTCGGGTCGACCTCTGCTGCAACCATATGTGAGTGTTGCTATACCTTGGACGTCAAGTCTTAACTGTTAGCATGAGCTGACAGCTCGCCCCATGAACAGCGTTGCATAAAGAGCGGCACGCTAGCACCTCTGCTATTGCGGAAGAATTGTGAAGTATGTAACCCAAATACCTGCCACGCACCATATACAAAAAAAAAATCGTGCCTAAAAACAAACATCGCACCACATCCAGTCCTGAAGGGACTTTTCCACTTACAGTTACTGCTAGTACAGGTGATACGTACTCTTACCATTGTCCCATCCCCCTGCGATATTGCTGGCACTATTTTGGCAATGTCCCTAGATGACCTGAAAGATTGGAGTAGCGAACCTATTTAACCTTCATTGTGAGGAGTGATAAGGAGAAATAAGAAGACTTCACCGAGTCATGTTACAAAAAACTTTCTTTAGTTGCCATTTAACATTTGGAATGACGCGATATCTAAGACACTAGATGTGCTTTCAATGTACTTTGATTGCTGTCCCTCGGGATACCCTGTTACCTAACAGTAATAGCTTCAAATAAGCCCGATTAAGTGTACTTAATAGTACTATAATAAATAAATAATAAATGAATTTTATTTGCTCATATAAAAGCTTGTACATTTCCAATGTTTGCTTAATTAAATCGATAATAAATCGCTAATAAATTAAAAAAAAAAAAACAATGAAAAAACAATCTAGTAATTAACAAATAACATCACGCCAATAAGACATCTAATTTAGTTTTTATAAATTCAATATAATATCTTTTAAATGCTCCAAAGTTTGCATCATTCCTGCAATAGTTAAGCTTGTTATAAATTTCTAAACCTTTATACAGCAGTGGACTTTGCGCTCCTGTTGTATTATAATTATTTAATCTGAATTCATTTATATTCCTGAGGTTAAATGGTTACACGTCTTCAACAAATCTTAAATACCCATGTAAATATTCTGGTAGAATCTTACTTTTTATCTTAAATATAAACAAAAATACATTCAAGACTATTCTTTCCTTTACGCTCATCCACATTAGTGCCTTATGGCAGAAACACATCCAAGCAAGCCTCAGGCCTGGCCTCTCTCAGGCTTCCTCGCAGCTCGCCTCAAGGCTTGCCTCAGAGAAATGAAAACAAAATGATACCACCGGGCTCCGTAGAAAATACTGTGGCTCGGTGCTGTCATATTAATTTTGTTAGTACATCTGTTGACAGAAGTAGGCCTGAGAGAGAAAAATTTCGAACATTGAGCAAAGCGAGCTTTGCGGCTAGGCCTTGAGGCTAGCTGCTAGCTTGGTTTTGTGTTGCATCATTTAAAAACCCGTGTTGGAAATTTTGACAACACCTCGAGGAAACCTCGAGGCCTGGATGTGTTTCTGCCATTAAGCATTGATAATATCGGTGTAAACCTACTGCAACGTAATATCACCCGCATCGCCTTATTTTACAGCTTCTGCACTCTCTCTAACATCTTTTTTGTTCCAAGAAGCATAACTGTCGAACAATGCTCACAATGGGGTTTAATTATCACGTTATATATATGTATAGCTGTCAGTAAGGACACTTTGCTTATGATTCTTCTCAGAAAACCGATTTTTTTGCAAATATAATCAAAATGACTTTTGAAATTGAGTTTTCTCTCAGTCACTACACTCACTACACCCGAATACTTAATTTCATTTACACATTCAATTAATGTTCCACTCATACTAATTCCATTAGTATAATCACTGTTTATTTAGTTTTATTTATATAGTTTGTTTACCCTTAACCACACGTTTACTGAACTCAAATCTTCTTCCATTCGATTAATACACTCCTGAATATCATCGCGCGCAATGTGAAGAAGTGCATCATCCGCGAACAACACAATACCAACATTTTTTAACGTATCTGAAATGTCGTTTATATAAATAAGGAATAGCAGAGTTCCCAATACGGAGCCTTGTGGGATTCTCAATTTATTCTGTCGTCTCTGTGATCTGCACTCATTAATTTTCGTCCTTTGATTTCTATCTGGTAAATATGACTCAAACCATCTGTATCTTGTAAGTCCAAGGAAACCGCTAATATTTTTCTTGAAGCTCATCTTTCCACTGAGTTATAATCCAGTTTAGCGCCGATTCACAGGAATGCCCTTTTCGGAATCCCGACTGTTGTTCTACCAAGAGCTTGTTGAATTCTAAGTATTTTTCCAATTGTCGTTGAACTACCTTCTCTAAAATTTTTTCATGTGTTTAGTGCATATTAACTGCCCTAAATTCTTCGCATCTCGTTGTGTTTTTAATTTTTTGGATCGGGATAATAATAGATTCCTTCCATGTGTCAGGAAACGAGCCCTCAATGAAAGATTTTTATTAATTAGGAAATCCCACAACTTCCCAATTATCTAAAAATATTGTTGTGTTAGTTCTACTGTAATCCTGTTTAGAATTTATGTCCTTAATTATTTGTCGCAACTCCGTTTGGGAAATGTAGACGAAAACAAACAACCATTTTTTAGCAATCTGTTGAAGGTCATCACTACATATCATATTCGAGATTGACTGATGGATCTGTTCTATACTCTCAATGAGGTAGTTATTGAAATTTTCAGCTATTTCATTATTTTCCAAACAGCATATAGATCCAAATTTTACCTTTTTTATTAAATTTTTAGAGTCCTTCATTAATAGATCTCCACATTTCCTTCGGGTTGTTTGCTTCATTTATAATTCCTTTAATATAATTGTTCTTGGCTTGCTTTATCATTTTGCATATTTATTTCGAATTAATTTATACTCGTTCCAATCCTTGTCACATTCTGATGGAATAGCTTTTCTGTAGTTCAGTTCTTTATTTGTTCTCATACTGTGAAGTGTATTATTGAACCATCCGTTTTCTCTCTCTTTCACTAGCCTTCTTTTTGTAAAGTCATTCACCAGACTATTCCATTTATTCTCAAATATTGGCTCTCCTAGAAATTCACTGATTGCATGTTAAGAAAACTTAATACCAAAATCTCCTTCATTGTATCTGAAACTATTAACGAAAGCTCCCTTTTCACATATATCCACATTTATTATTAATGTTTCGTAATCACTAATTTTTAAGCTGCTATCCGATTTAACTGTAACACGACAATTTGTCACTACATAGTCTCTTAACGTTTTTGATAGCCGCGCTTTTCTAGTATATTCATTAACAATTTGCTTAAAGCTATTGTCCACTAATATTTCTTTAACAATATTTGAACACGTACTATTTTCAAGGTAATTGATGTTAAAATCACCCGCCAAGACTATGTTTTCATTCATATTTGCTAAACGAGCGCCGTATTCGGCAAAAAACTCACAAAATTGTCCTTTCCATGAAACTAACCACTAACCATCATATATATTTATTAAATACTACCTTAGTTACCTCTTCAAACTGCCATTCATTTTTTAAATAAGTCACTACTCCGCCCGTTCTATTAGATATTGAATCACATCTAATCAAATAATATCCATTCATATCCACTTTACCATCTTCGACATCCTCCGTTAAATGGGTTTCTGATAGCATGACTATATCAAATTTATTATTATTCACAGTCTCTTCCAGTTCTTCAAAGTTATTTATTAGTCCTTGAATATTTAAATAAACTCTGTTTATATCCTTTTCTTATTCTATTCTATTCTATTCTTTTTCACCTTAAGCTTTCGTTTATATACTGGACATTCCCCACTTAGTGTATTATGTTTAGTATTCAGTTTGTAACGAAGTTACAAATTTGAATCCGAATTAAATTATTTTTACCCGCCACTGGGTTATTTAATTAAAACTTGAACTTACGTGTCCAAAAGAGGCCAGTAAGAAGGTCTGAAATCGCCGTAGGGGTGCCAGAAATACCGGGCAACCGGGTACCCCAGTAAAAGTACTAGATACCCCCAACACCAATCAAGTAGCTACTAGCAGCAGTAGCGAATCACGATACTTTTTCAACGTCGAGATCTTAGGAAAACCTCTCTTCGCCCTAATAGATACCGGCTCAGGGAGATCTTTTATAGAAGATGAACTGAGGAGCACGATAGAGAGTCTCAAAATCCCCAGTCATACATGCAACTGGAAAACCTCCGTTGCCAATGGCTCTGAAGTGTCGATCACTACCGGCTATGAACTGGGACATCTGATTGAGAGAAAACGTAATGCCACATTTGTTCTACTACATGCCTGGTCTACATGAAGTCGTTATTCTGGGCATAGATCTACTACAGAAATATGACATTAGACTACAACTCCAGGGAAAAGAAATTCACGCAAATGAGGAGAACCTCAGTTACAGTGCCGTGAGCAGTAGTCTAGCCATAGACAACCCCAAAGGATTACCATCAGAAGATGAACAACTCGTCTCTGAGTCTCTCATTACTTTTAATGCAGTTCACACATTTGTTTTCCAGATTATTTTTACACTCTCTTGTATTATGATCACCCGTACATCTAGCGCAGATAGCTTATTGGTGCATTCAGTCGATTTATGGTTAAAACCTTGACACTCAAAACATTAAGAGATTCAAAAACGCTACACGGTCCCATCTAATGTTAAGCTTATTTAAATTCAATACTTTATGAAATGATTTGGTATCCAATTCAATTACCGCATTAAATCTGTCGAATTTCTTTTCCGTTAACTGTAGTAACTTTTACTACCTGTAAACACTAAATCTCACTATCACTTGATAATTCATTCTGCACTTTTAATTTTCTTTCCAAATCGCCCGCATCTAACTCTTCCCTAATTCCACAAACGTACACTTTGGGTTTCCTCAGCACTGGCAGTTGGACATCAAATTGTTGCGAGCGTGGCTCTTGGTTCGTTATTTAAAACACAAGAGTTCAAATTTTAATTCACAAGCTCTTTATTTTCACTCTACTCTCTCACAAACAATTACTTAAGTATCTCAACTTTAATTTTCGCTAGGACTGTATTTCCAATTATTGCAATCCAATTAGAATCACTTGTAAACACTGCACTGTCTAAGACAAGACTCATTTATTTATACTCTACAAACTCTCTAGAGCCTTCTTGAAGATTCCATTCTAGAACCATCCCAAAGATCCATTCAAGAATTATCGATTCTCCGAACCTTAAGTTGTTTACTCTTCATTTCAGTAGATGTCACTTGTCTCTTTTTGTTGCACGTAACACTCCCCCTTCTTAAAATTGTTCGTCCAGAGCAACAGGTAGTCCGCGTTCTTGATGCTCATAGTATTGACACAACCGATCCAGATGAACGACTTTTCGTTTGCCTCTTGTACCACGTTGAATCCTGTATACTACGTCATTTATTCTAGTTACTACTGAATACGGTCCTTGCCAGTGTTGTTGTAGTTTTGGAGAACGTCCCTTATGTCGTTTCGGGTTGTACAGCCAAACAAGATCACCTTCGTTAAATCCTGCGGAATTAGCACGTAAGTCATAGCGGGTCTTCATCCGATCAGTATTTGCTGCTAATTTCGCCCTCGTGGCCTCGTGCACATCGACTAATCGTTGTCTGAGCTCCGATACCTAGTCATTTGGTAACTTTTGTTCACCTCTGCGTGTAGCAAATTTGAGGTCGCTAGGTAAACACATCTCCCTTCCGAATATGACCTTAGCTGGGGTTTGTCCGGTAGTGTTGTGAACAGCTGATCTATCAACCATTAGCAATATAGGAATCTGTCGATCCCAATGGCGTTGATCATAGTCAACTACTTTCTTTAGATGCTCGACCAATGTTCTGTTGAAGCGCTCTACCATGCATCAGATTGTGGGTGTAGAGGAGTAGTTCTGGATTTTCTTATTCCCAGCATTTTACACATCTCCTGGAGGAAAGTCCGTGATTCGAAGTTCCGTCCTTGGTCTGAATGAAGCTCGTGAGGCATACCAAATCTACTGACCCAATTCGTTATTATTTGTTCCACAACTGTGGTTGCATCTTGATTAGGGATTGTCTAAGCTTCATGCCGTTTACTGAAATAGTCAATGGCAACTAATATACAACGGTTACCGTCATCTGTTTCTGTGAAAGATCCAGCGATGTCTACAGCTCCTACACATCTTCTCGCATATGTAGCCAATAAAAGCTTTCTCGTATTTTGGAAATTATTTTATTCACTCCCAAATGTCCAAATGTCAGAGGATCCACTGTACATTTCTTCTAGAACATTGTTGACATTTGATGCAGGCACGATTATCTGCATACGGAATGATTTACTGTTAGGTGCTTCCCACTTGCGTTTTAATATACCGCATTCAACATGAAGAGAGTTCCATTGAGCCCAGTAGCTTTTCAGCTTCTCGCTCCTCTCCGAAATATCCTTCCATTCGGGTCTTTCCATGTCTTTTTTCCAAGCCAGAATGGGTGATATTTCTCTTACTTTTCAAATAATGGATCAAATATCTTTGTTAATTTCTAATAGTCATTAGTTATACTTGGGATAATGTATTCTGTTTTTTATTTTAAATTCTAGTTCTTAAGTTAACCTGCTTTCTTAAGTGCCCAAATTTTTGTCCTTACATGAATACTTACTATAAGATTGTAGATATTGACATATTTTTTTTTTTGCATGTAATAAATAATAAAAATAATAATAATACGTCTGGGTCTTCTCGTTGTGCTGTTCGCAAATTCTCGTTGTCCCAACCTGTCGATGGGTACACCGTTATGGGCGTCGTGAAAGGCCATCTGCATTTCCATGGGTACGACCTTTTCGGTGTTGGATTTCAAAATCATAAGCCTGAAGTCGCTCTATCAATCTCGCCACTTTTCCCTCGGGGTTCTTAAACTGCAAAAGCCATTTAAGCGCTGCATGGTCGGTGCGAAGGATGAATTTCTGTCCGTAGAGATATTTATGAAAATGCTTTGTTGAATTTACAATGGTAAGTAGCTCTTTTCTTGTAGCTCAATAACTTTCTCTGATTTTGAAAGTGCTTTACTATAATAAGCTACTGGAACATCTTGACCATCCTCCTCCTGTGAAAGCACGCCACCAATATCTACATTGCTGGCATCCGTGTCCAATATAAATGCTTTTCCCAGCCTTGGATAGTGAAGTACTGGAGTTTCACATAGCTGTTGCTTCAAATTTTCGAAACTCTCGTTACATTTACCCGACCATATGAACGGCTTTCCCTTTTCTGTAAGTTGATGTAGGCTCCTTGCTATATCTGCAAAACCCTTTACGAATCGCCTGTGTAGGTGGCTAGACCAAGAAAACTCCGTAGCTGATGTTTGTCCTTTAGAACTGGCCAATTTTTGACGGCTTCTATCTTCTTTGGATGGGTTTTTACTCCTTATGATGAAACTGTCTGGTCCAAATATTTAATCTCATTTTTGAATAGAGCACATTTACTCGCACTGAGATTCAATTTCGCATCCTTGAGTATTCGAAGTACGTCCCGTAAATTGTTTTTATGTTCTTCGAATGTCCTTCCGATTACTATTATGTCATCTAAGTAGACAAGGCATGCATGTTTTCCAGGTTAAATCGCGTAGAACAGATTCCATTAGTCGTTCGAATGTGGCTGGACCATTACATAATCCAAATGACATTACTGGCATTACTTTGAATTGCCATAAGCCACTGCCAACTGGGAACGCAGTTTTCTCTCGGTCCTCGGGATGTATTTCCACTTGCCGGTAACCACTCTTCAAATCCAGGGTGGAAAACCATTGCGCACCGGAAAGGGTATCCAACGTGTCATCAATCCTTGGTAACGGATAGCTATCGTTTCTAGTCACGTTATTTAGTTGGCGGTAGCCTACACAGAATCCGTTGCTGCCATCCTTTCTCCTGATCAGAACAACTGGCGATGTCCAAGGGCTGTTAGATTCCTCTTTATGCCTTGTTTCTTCATGGAGTTCATCATATCTGCAACTTCTGGTAGTTTGGCTAATGGCAATCTTCGTGGAATCCCCTGTATCGATCCGATGCTGGACAAGATTGGTTTTACCGTAATCATCGTAATTCATTGCAAATAATTCCGAAAATTCATCGATCACCTCTTTGGCATCGTTGTATTGTTGTTCATTTAAGGCACTGGATGGAAGAAGTTTCTGAACCTGTTGGGTAGTAGCTGGTATTGGTTTTGTCTCCTTGACATTAATACCATTATCCAAATTGACGATTTGGTAAACGGGTTCACAATTTCCAATTATAGCACCTTCTTTTAGTTGTACCTCATTTTCGGATGTGTTGAGCACTCTGACTGGAATTAATGTTGCACCTTATGCCTTCACTAAAGTCTTGCCAACAGTAATGCTCGATGTAACTTATGTGGGGTTAGGTTCCACCAGATAGAATCGGCAGGTCCCGAGGTCATCAGTAAGCGTTGTCCATATTAGCATCGTGGAGTATGGCGAGAGTGTAATATTTTCGCAGACTATCGTCCTTACTTTTGCAGGATAATCTGCTCCTACTCCTAGCCTCATAGGAATTTCTATGTTCCCATATTTGAGAATCCGTTCTCCGACATCCAGATTTATTTTATATGTGGCCATGAAGACTATTTCAAGAATGCATTCATCCATTATTTCTGAAACCAGGAAAGTGTGAGGAAATAGTAGTTCGCCTAGTTGAACATCTAGAGTTATTTCTCCAAACACCTGTGCTGCTCCTCCAGTTGCTGTTCTTAGTAGATATTTGGTTGTGTTCTTAACAAGATTTGCTCTAATAATTGATCTCGATGCTCTAGTATCGATAGTGACCGCGCACTCATTTTTCCTATACTTCCATATATAACAAGACTGTTATTATTTCTCTGCAACTGGGCTACTTGAATGATGACTTCGGGGCTGTCGACTCCACCAACCAACTTCTGCCTCACGAAGTTGGTTTTTACATGTTTTCCGAATGCTCAACAGGATAGGTGATGCGACTAGTCACTGATTTATATCTAGTCTTTCAACAATTAGCTTGTTTCCTGGCTCAACATCTTTGGCATTCTTCTTTCCCTTCTCCGTCTGTTGCTTCTACTCGTCGACGTTTTATGCAGTCTCTTTGAAGTGCCCTAGTCTATTACAATTCCAAAAACGAAGGAGACCACGTGAAGGTGGGCACTGTGATGACTGCATTCTATTGCAAGTACATTCCTCCACCGAAATTTCTCTCACTCGTACTGCACTCCATGAAGCTTGTCTGGCGGATTCATATGCTAATGCATAGGCTAGTGCTTCTGCTGTTGATTTCTTTCCTGCTAGCCTTAACGCTTGTTGTAAGCTTTAATTTGCCATAGCGCTCACAAATGCCTCCGTCGCCACTTCATTCAGAAAATTTTTCTGTTCCTCCCGTTTGGACGAGCAAAAGGATGCTTTTGAGGAACAAAAGAAATCTATGCAAAATCTTTTGGACGAGCAAAAGGATGCTTTAGAGGAAAAAAAGAAATCTATGGAAACCCGTTTGGACGAGCATAAGGATGCTTTTGAGGAACAAAAGAAATCTATGGAAACCCATTTGGACGAGCAAAAGGATGTCTTTGAGGAACAAATGAAATCTATTCAAACCCGCTTGGACGAACAAAAGAGTTCTCTGCAGAATTGTCTAGAAAATTCTTTGGAGGAACAGAAAAATTTTCTGAAAGATTCATTAGTAGACGAACAAAATGTGAAAATTAAAGAAATGTATCAGGAAGTGTTGGAAGTTCAACAACAAGTGTCGGACGTACAACAAAATGTCACGGAACAGCTTGACAACTTTAAAGCAAATCTGGAAAGAATAAAGCATCCTCAGCCTCTAAACGTAGCAGCCGAAATATCCAGTGCAGGTAGAATGAAACCTCCAAAATTCGTGACATATCTTCAAGAGACAATTCGAGGGAGCTTCAGAGGTAAATGGATGGAATGATGAAGACAAAGCTATAGCTCTGGTGTCAGCACTTCGAGGTCCTGCATCAGAACTCTTACAAACTGTACCGATTGAAAATAAATGTGATTACACTTCATTAGTACAGGCAGTTGAATTACGTTATGGAGATGAACACATGCAGCAAGTATATCGCCTACAATTACGCAACAGGATTCAAAAACATGGCGATTCACTTCAACAACTGCAGGCTGATGTGGAAAGGTTAGTGCATCTTTCATACTCCAGCGTAAATGCAGATTTCCTTAATGAAGATCAAAGCTTACAACAAGCGTTAAGGCTAGCAGGAAAGAAACCAACAGCAGAAGCACTAGCCTATGCATTAGCGTAGGAATCCACCAGACAAGCTTCGTGGAGTACAATATGAGTGAGAGAAATTTGAATGGAGAAATATACTTGCAACAGAATGCAGTCATCACAGAGCCCACCTTCACGTAGTCTCCTTCGTTGTTAGAATTGTAATAGACAAGGGCACCTACAAAGATACTGCAGAAAATGCCGACGGAATGTCTAAATGAAGAGAGGAGATATCGAGCTGAGCAGCAGACTTGCAACAGATTGCAGTTATCACTGAGCACCCCTTCGCGTAGTATTCTTCGATGCTGGGATTGTAATAAATTGGGACACCTTCAAAGCGATTGCAGGAAACGCCGTCGAAGGGAATCAATAGAAAAGAAAGGGAGAGAAGAATGTCCACGTTTGCGAGCTAGGGAGCAAGCTATTCTTAGAGAGACTAGACTCCAACCTTATGGCTTTGAGATCCAACACAGGAAAGGACGTATCCATGGAAATGCAAAAGCCTTTGCACAACGTCCATGTGAACCTGAATATAAGCATTACGGCTGTGAGAAAGAAAAAGAGAAAACAGCTACTATACAGTTGGTAACTGTGAAACCATCATCAGTTTGGGGCATCGAACTTACGAACAGCGCAACGAGAAGATCCGTATATTTCACCTATTTTTGCTTGGAAAGAAGACATGGAAAGACCAGACGGGAAAGATATTTCGGAACGGAGTGAGAAGCTGAAAAGTTACTGGGCTCAATGGAACTCTCTTCATGCTGAATACCACATTCAAATGCAAGTGGGAAGCACCTAACGGCGGATCATTCCGAATGCAGATAGTCGTGCCAGCATCAAATATCAAAGATGTTCTAGAAGAAATGCACGGTGGAACCTCTGGAGGATATTTGGGAGTGAACAAAACAGTTTCTAAAATAAGAGAAAGGTCTTATTGGCTATGCGTGAAGATGTGGATGATTGGTGCCGCAGATGTACTGTCTGTGCTGTTTGCAAATGGCCGCAGTACAGAAGCAGAGGAAAAATGCATAAGTATAATGTCGGAGCCCCCTTTGAAAGAATAGCTGTAGACATCGCTGGATCTTTTCCAGAAACGGATGGCGGTAACCGTTATATATTAGTGGTCTGAAACATATGGAATCCCTAATCAGGAGGCAACCATAGTTGCGGAACAAACAATAACGAAATGCGTTAGGTCATATTCGAAAGGGAGATGTGTTTGCCTAGCGACCTCAAATTTGGTGCACGCAGAGGTGAACAAAAGTTACCAGAAGACTACGTATCGGAGCTCAGACAACGATTAGTCGATGTGTATGAGGCCACGAGGGCGAAATTAGCAGCAAATATTGATCGGATGAAGACCCGCTATGATTTACGTGCTAATTCCGCAGGATTTAATGAAGGTGATCTTGTTTGGCTGTAAAACCCGAACCGACATAAGGAAAGTTCTCCAAAAGTACAACAACACTGGGAAGGACCGTATTCAGTAGTAACTAGAATAAAAGACGTAGTATACGGGATTCAACGTGGTACAAGAGCCAAACGAAAAATCTATGAGCATCAAGATCGTCGACCACCTGTTATTCTGGACGAAGAATTTTAGTATTGACGATTGTAGCGTCAAGTTTTCATCCCCTAATGTTAAAGAAGGCTTGGGGGTTTTCTTATTTATAACGCCTAAGAATTTAGATTTAAATTCAACATATGTCACTGATCCGATAAACGAGAGACTAACTAACTATTGTATATATATAGATTCTAACATCAATATTAGATTTTAATCAAGAAGACCATAATAAAAAAACGGCAACAACTTACATTGAATCGTTGGGTATGATTCACCGCAGAGGAGCCTCCTTGAATGTTCCGCCATTCCACTATTCATCAGAAAAATTTAAAATTTACACTGCCACTGGATGGGCCAAGCTATGAAAACACAAAATTAAAAATAGGACCAAAGGTGTGACTCCTACTATACTATGGAAGAAATATAGTTGCGCGCTACAGGTTGAATAGACGAATGTATCTTAATGATGGTAAACTTGAGTGAATTATGACGCCTTTTTGCTTTGCCTCAATTGACCCAGCTGGACCAATATTGCAACAACTGCTGAAACCTAGTGAACTCTAGGTAAACAAAAGTTCATAGTAATCAAGTTCATTGCTCAAAATAATTTTATTTGCATAGCGAATTAATATAGGTCAATTCTTCTTTCATTTAATTGTAAAGGTATACTTAATGCCAACGAAAACTAAATTGCATTTAAAGAAATTTAATGTTAACGTAATCATTTTCAATCTATGAAGGCACAGTGTCATTGCCTTCATAATTATAATTTTGTGTTTATGTTAACGTAATCATTTTCTTTCCATTAAGGCAATGACACTGTCAATTGGTGTATATAAATAGAATAATGACAACAAATAAATAAGTATCATTTTATCAGTAAAGGTGAGCGTTTATTTTGATACCCGAATTGAGTCTGCTAAGTGCAGATTTTTCTACTTCCATAGTTGTACATAGGTTTTGCACCGTTACACCATTACTACAAGCATAGGTGTCTGAGCTTCTGGATTATCTGCCAGGTATACGAACCTGCTGCAGTACATAACAAGCCGGCAACTTAATTCTTGTCGCGGTAAAAACAACAACTATAGCAAGATTTTTGAAGTCTTTGCAGATTACTCGTCTCAGGTGACTCCAGGTGACAAAACAGAGCAAAAGAAAAACTAATAAAACTGGGTGTAAATGTTGGGCGACTAGTGGCTTATAGCACTGGACGCCAGATCCCTGTGAAGGAAAGCCTCCTAATGTTTATGCGCGATGGGTGTTTAATGATGCTCTTACTCGACCAAAACACTCTCCACCTTACAGATACCACTTAATGAGAGCATCGTATGACATTCCCGCTGTCACTATATCACGATTTTCCACAACCTCCTTATAAGGTACCAGCTAAGGCTCGTCGGTGGGCGTGGGAGGAAGATCGGTACTGCGAAGCAATCCACAAATAATTAACTAAAATTTTCAGCTTGCACCACAAGGAAGCAAGGTAGTAGGCTGAGCCTCCGCGATTAATATATGCTCAGTTCAGTCATAAACACCACCTTAGCATAGGCCATATATGAGGCAAGAAGGAAAACGACTGCCATGAGAACGCACTAACAATTCGTCTGCACGAAACTAGAGAAGGTGTACACATACACAAACTTTACTCCATCTCTGATTTTAATTCTTTCAAAACCAAAATATTACGTACTATCACTAGTACCTCCGCAATTAAACAAAAAATAGAGATACGGCCTATCGCCAAACAAGGCTAGGAACCGTTCGATCCTCTTCATTAATCAACAAAAGATTTAAAAAATTTTGTTTACTCACTTTTTTTTTGTTTTGTGTTTTTCTATTTCGTTATAATAATTCTACACGGTTCAGCTTAATGGGCCATTGTTGTGACCCAGGTGCCTATTGACCAGAATCACAACCATAAAGACAATACGCCAATATCTTGCCCTGTGCAATATATTGGCATACTACAAATTGGCCCTGAAAATCAAAAATATTTTATTTTTATTTCAATTTTATTTAAATTTCATTTCATTTCATTCATTTTCATTTATTTGGTTATAATTATTTTGTACAAATAAGAAATTTCTTTATTTATGTACATATCTATGAAGTTGAGAAAGCAGTAATTTTTAATATTTATGGTAGAAAGAATGTATTGGAAAGCTTAGTAATTATAGATAATAAAGATAATAAAGATAAAGATAAAATGAACGCCGAACAGTGAATTGTATATGAAGACGGAAACAATATTCTATTCAAATTCAAAATGAGTAAACTAAGCTAAAATTAGATAGAAAAAAAATAAACTAATCTAATATAGTATTAGTCAGTGGCCTGTGTAATGTGCTTTCAGCAATACCCTGAACACCCCCAACGATCCCGCACGCCTTATGGCAGTAGGAAGTGAATTCCACAGGATGATGGCATGAACAAAAAATAAACGCTTGGATTGCAAACAAGAATATCTAGCCACTAGAAGATTATTCGCGCGCGCAGACCGTAGGAAAACAAGTTTTTCTTTCAAGAAGAAAGGCTTGCCATTCAAAATCAAATTGAATAAAAATATATTCAAGCGAATTTTCATATACGAGGAAAATGAACACCCAAGGAACTGATCGGCGAACTGGGATACATGATCAAACCGGCGAAGTTTATATACATACCGTACTATAGAATTAAAACAGACATTAAGTTTATTGCGCGAGACAGAGTCAAGGTTGCCACATATTATATCTCCCTGCGTGATAATTGGTAGTAACAGTGATTTAGCTAGAGTGAACCGAGTGCTAAGTGGTGTATACGATGCGCTGCACCAAAGCTTGCGAAGACTTCCATATACCCTTGAGACTATACTGTTGATATGATCATTCCATGTTAAGTTTTTATTTACAATAATACCCAAAGTTTTTACTTTATCTTGCCATGGTATAGGCGTCGAACCAATATGTAATGGAGAAAATGTACTAGTATTAATAGACTTTCTGAATAGTACTATCACCTGAGACTTGTCAGGATTTACTTTTAAATTATTTTTCAGTGCCCAATTATAAATAGCACTCAAGTCCTGATTCATCTGTCGGATGCAGTTAACCCACGAGGGCAACTCAGATATATTTGAACATCATCTGCATATATTAAAATGTTGACATATTTGAGTATATCAGGGAGATCGTTTATATAAAGTGTGAACAAGAGCGGTCCCAATATAGAGCCTTGAGGAACTCCCGAACGTAGGTCAAGGAAGTCAGACCACTTGGATTTAAATATTACCCTCTGTTTACGGTTTTCCAAAAAGCTTTCAATAAGATTCAAAGCAGTCGAATCAAAATTATAAAAATTCTTCAACTTACAAAGTAGACGCTTGTGATTAACAGTGTCAAAAGCCTTAGAGAAATCCAGCAGAGTAAGTATAGTAGGTCTATCTTTATCAATATCCAGACGCACATCATCAGTTAATTTGAGTAGAGCCGTGGTGCAACTATGATTAGACCTGAATCCATTTTGCCAAGGGGACAAGAGCTCATTGACGTCGATGAATTCAATGATACTTGTAGAAATAACTTTTTCCAGAGCTTTACTGAGATAACATAAGATGCTTATGGGTCGATAGTCAGAGCAATAGGCGGGACTTTTCCTCTTAGCAATTGGTACCACAAGGGCTTTCTTCCACAAAGAAAGAAATTTAGAAGTCATTAAGCAAGTGTTAAAAATATGTGTTATGAACGGAAGAATACATGGAAGCAGAAGTTTAATAAATTTTAAAGGAATATTGTCAGGTCCAACCGCATCGGATTTAATAGATTTTATGGCAGCAAGGACTTCAACTTCAGTGACATTACCAAATGAGAGGCAATTCCGCACTCCTAATCTTGGCTCGATATCAGAAACTGAAATAGAAGAAGTGTCGAAATCTAAGAAACTCTGGTTAAGAATATTAGGATCAATATCGGGATCAGAAACAATTTTCTCATTCACTCCAATTGCTTGCAAGTTTTTTCATAATTTTTTGGGGGGGAGTTCTGAACTTAATTTGTTAGAATAATAACACTGCTTTGAATGCCGTACAGCTGACGTTACTCTGTTCCTAAGTACCCGAAAAATTGCCCAATTGGGAGAAGACTTGTACCTTTTCCAGTGTAAATAAGCCTTGTCGCGATCTATAATTAGTTTTTCTACGTGTTTGGAAAACCAGGGACATTTCAGTTTCCTGACATTAACCCTACGAAGAGGAACGTATTTATCAAACAAGTACATCACTAGCTCATTAAAATAACAGACTTGATAATCAACCTCAGGTATGTCATAAACATGGTTCCATCCCAGAGAAAATGCCTCCTCAATCAGCATAGTATTAACTAAGTAGCTAACTCGACCTTGCGCCCGTTCTGTAAGTCGCCAGAATGAAGACTGGCGTATCCATCGACACTTACACACAAGATCGAGCTGCCTAGAGCAGTATCGTAAGAATAGAACGAAGAGTTATATGAGATGGGATTTTTCTCATTTAATACCATTAAACTACTATTGTTTACAACTCGGCCATCCTGTGGCACACTGTCCTCAGTGGTTGTCCTAGTTAACTCCGTCTGAGTTACGTGTTGCCTTTCGTTCGTGATTCACTAAGGAATGCCTAGGATTTCCTCATCGAGGAACGCCGATCGGAATCATCAAAGGACACACAGCATACCAACTGAAATTTCATTTAGAGGAACACACAGCATCTCAATTGAAAATCAATTTAGAGGAACACACAGCATCTCAATTAAAAATGAATTGAGAGGAACACACAGCATCTCAATTAAAAATCACATTTAGAGGAACACACAGCATCTCAATAGAATATCTCATTTAGAGGAACACACAGCATCTCAATTGAAATCTCATTTAGAGGACACACAGCATCACATTTAAAAATCACATTTAGAGGAACACACAGCATCTTTATTTCAAATCATCAAGGAACACAAAGCGTCTTGGAATTAATATTTTTATTTTCAAGAATCTATAATCCGAATATTTCTTAAAACTTAACTATAATAAAAGAATGTAACTTATTTGGACTTAGCTTAACATTAATAATACATTTTCTTTTATTACTCACTTACTCAATGCTCTCGTCGTCTGTCTTGTATTCATGTAAGTCAAAATCTGACAGATAGCACCATGGTTTAAGTTTATCTGCTGCATAGACTGACTCAAACTTCTTCTGACTCACCTGCGTTGTTTCCGTGTGGCACATAAGGTGTATAACGCATGTGAAAATGCTCATTCTTGGAACGACTAGAACTTGGCAGGAACATTCCGCGGTTTCTCTCCTGCTCCCTGATGGATATATAGGATTTAATCCGCAACAAAAGATCACCTAATGTTGCATAAGAAGACGCGGTGAGTACATTCATTATGTCCTTGTCTCGCAAGCCTGAAATAATGTACTTCATTGTGGTGTTATCATTCATCCCTGCTTTCTTTGCAAGAGCAACAATTTCATAAAAATAATTTTCAATACTTTCGTCCGGTCGTTTTGTTCGTTGCATTAGCTGAACGTACATTGCTGACTCATCTACTATGGGAGGGAATGCTTCCACAATTTCTCTTTTAAAGTTTCCCCAAGAATTAATCTGCTCCTGTCGTGCCTGGAACCAATGTGTTGCAAGCTCTTCCAAACGAAGAGAAGCATAAAACAATGTAGTGCGATCGTCCCACTCGAACATAATTTTGCAATTATCCACCGCATTAATCCACTTATCTGCTGTCAACCCATATCGATCGGATGGATTAAAGGCTGGAATAATTTTTCTGCTCTCAGATATTCCAAACCTCATAGGAGAAGGTGCCACTGCCGATGTAGAAGTACACATCTCAGCTTGTATCCCTTCCAAACACGTAGGTGATTGTACTGATGGTATAGATGAGGATGTTTCTAATGCTTTTTCCCTCTCAGCTAGAAGTTTTTCCTTTTTACGTAGCTCTTTCTCTCTTCTCAGCAATTCGCTCTCTGATAGTCGCGCAGATGACATCAGTATCCCTTTTCCGCCTAGATGACATACTTAGGTCGCTGCTTTATCTCAAAAACAGGTTTACCCAACAAATTTCGATATTCGTTTTTGTACGTATACACACTCACACTAAGCACTGATCCTTAAAATAAAAATTGTTACACCTAATAATAAAATATGATGACGAAGCCACCAAGCACACTGGTACCAGTTTAGGCACGCGACTTCCTTTATTAAAATTTGTCTGTTTTATATATGTTTAAATGTTAAAACGCAATGTTTATTTGTGTCAATAAGCAAAACTTTAATTTATTCAACACTTCCGATTATCAATTATGAAATTCCAGGTTAATCCCACTTCTGAAAATATTAACTAAGTAGCTAACTCGACCTTGCGCCCGTTCTGTAAGTCGCCAGAATGAAGACTGGCGTATCCATCGACACTTACACACAAGATCGAGCTGCCTAGAGCAGTATCGTAAGAATAGAACGAAGAGTTATATGAGATGGGATTTTTCTCATTTAATACCATTAAACTACTATTGTTTACAATAGGTAAATTTAGTTTACCATAGTCTCTATATTGGAAACAGTTACTTGTTCCGCTATGCAGACGGTCCAAGTTGTAATTCAGAAAGAGCAAATCATGATCGGAGATACCCGGAATGGATAATTGGTAAAGCGAAGCTACCATGTTTATGTCACCCACAAGGAAAAGATCCAGCAACGTTGCAGTAGTAGGAGAGAAATGTGTTGGTTCTTTGTTTACAATTTTAAGCTCAAATTGATGTAAGTTTGAGAGAAAGCTTGAATTTGCATTACATTCGTCGAGAAGATTGAGATTAAAATCCCCTCCGATTATTATATGAGGATAATCTGAACAAACTTCGGAGAGTGTTTCGTATAACGGAGATAAGTTAGAAACATTGGGTGGTTTATACACAGAACCTACAAGACATTTATTTTCTCCGCCAAACAGTTCAAGAAATATGAACTCTACTTCATTTGTACCCGACGTTGCAATTATTTTGCAGGAGATGTTCTCACTAATATATATTGCGACCCCACCTCCGCGCCTCAATGGTCGGTCCCACCTGTATAACTTAAAGCCAGGAATGTGAACTAGAGAATCAGGGATATGCGGTTTTAACCAAGATTCTGATACACAAATTAAATCAACTTTCGAGTCCGAGAATATGCTCACCAGTTCGTCGATACAGCCGGTAAGACTGCGTGCATTAATATTACACACTTTCAATCCAGGTGATTGTTTAGCAAAAACACGTAGCATAACATTAGTATAATTTATCCCATCCATGCCACCACCCGCAAGGCTATCGCCCGCCACAACCAGCAAGCGGGACACGCAGAGGGCATAAACGGACCACCAAAAGCACATCACCCATTACCATGAAAGTAGAAAAAAACATAAATAATCTAAATAACAATAATATAAGAAAACTTATTATTTTGCGTATGTGACAGAAAAGGAAAGAGAAAATAATTAACTTTTGATTGTAAATACTCAATACAGCATTGCTCAGTAACCTCAAGTTGATGTAGGTCTATAACTTATGACGCCTCTAAAGTAGATAGTTCAAGTTGATGCAGGTCAGTAACCTTGGACGGCTCCACAGAAGATGCACTCTTTACAAAAACGAAGCCATTAAAAAAAAACATCAATCAACTTCCCCTCAGCTTTCATTCGTCTAGCCTGTAGAAAAATTATGCGATCCCAAGGCGTTAGGAAGTGATTAATAAAAATACGACTCTTCTTTTGATACCCAATGTCGTCCAGTCACAGTGAACTCAGTTTTCTGTACTTAATGTAAAAGCAGATTTTTTCATTTTTTGTAGGAAATTTGATAACAATAGGTGGGGCCCCAATATTATTCCTAGTGCGGAGTCTGTAGATGTCAACATATTTTGAAGGAGTGTGATTTAGTTTATCACAGATTCGGGTAAAAATTCCATCGATATTTTCATCACTATCTCTAGGTATGCCAGTAACAATAACACTTGATAATCGATCACGGCGTTCGAAAGAATATAATCGGGACTTAATTTGATTCACTGCTGCATCAATAAATTTCAGTCTGTTAGACGAGAATCTTCTTTCGTATAATTTCTACTTGGTTTATCCATGTGCCGCGAGGCAAAAAGGGGGAACAATTACCCAATTTGAAAAGTGCAATGAGAAATCTTGCCACCATATAATTCACACTTACTTTTTTATAAAAAGTATTTATATGGGCAATTGGTGTGACCTCCATCATTGAACTTCTATGGTAGGAGATCAGAGATAACCATACCGATGAGACCTCTCTGATCGCTGGGTCGAAAAGTTCAATCATTCTTTTGCACTTAAATGCATTTTTGTAAATTTATTGAAATTATTTTCAATAAATTTCAGTCTGTTAGACGAGAAATCTTCTTTCAGATTTTTCGGCCCGTGCGAAAAGCGAAGTTCTGAGTTCGGTGATTTGTTCAGTTATACCATCCAGTACGCTTTTTAAAGAATTATAATTTTCACTAACATCAGCATTTCGGGAATCAATTTTTTTCACTGATCTCTTGATGTCATTTATTTCACTACTGATAACAGTCTGTAATGCTCTGATTTGTGCAGAAAATTCGGTATTATCAGGTTGTTGTGACACTTCACTCCTCGTGGACATGCTGATTTAGATTTTTGCGAAAGAACTGAGCAGATTCTTATTAAAATCAAATAGAAAATATAAAAAACAATAACAATTTGAATACACAGAAGATTCACCGTCACACGCGGATGATATATTATTTAGGCGACAAAATTAAATTTATTGGCGAGCAACACAAAGCAACTTATTCACTGGCGGCCATTAGAGGGGCCCCCATTTGCATTTAAAAATGCATTTACGTACTGCAACAAAATGCAATTTAGCAAAAATTGCATTTTGTTATCAGTCATACATTCCGTTCACATGGCATGTATACTTACCTACATGCAGTACTATTTATATATCTACATACAGCTTTTCCGCTAAATTATCTGCATGTAATATATCTTAAAAGATTAAGAAATCAAAAAATTGTTAAAAGAAGAAAAGTGAATTCTAAAAATAAAAAATTTGGAAAAAAATTGTTAAAAGCAGATAAAGTGAATTTTAAAAATAAAAAAGAAAAATTGTTAAAAGAAGAAAAGTAAATTCTAAAAATAAAAATATGGAAAAAAAATTGTTAAAAGCAGATAAAGTTAATTTTAAAAATAAAAAAGGAAAATTGTTGAAAGAAAGAAGTGAATTTTAAAATAAAAAGAAATATTCTACTTAGAAGAGAGAGTTTTATTTTTCGTCATTTTACCAAAAAGCTGTGTGCTCTCCTTACGGACACGGCACACGCTATTACATAACAACTGGTGGCAGCTGAACTCAAACTAAAATCATAATCATAATCAATTAAATAAACAAAGTAAAAATCAGCGGTATTTTCTCCGAATCAGTGCCATATATTAATCAAGTTAATAAAACATAACAAAATTCCGCACAAACAACTAATAACAGCGTTCCATTTTTTTTTAACGGAATACCAATTAAAATTTTAATACAACCTTTTTTTTCTTTCCATTTATCTCCATTTCGCAAATTTTAAATTAATTCAATAAATTCTAATCAATAACATTTTGGTGACAACAATAAACGAGTGACCAGCAATATAAAAGAAAAGTGGAAAAGAAAAGAGAATAGTGTATAACAAAAAGAATCAGCATATACAAAGGAAGAAGTACATAATTATAACAAGTAACATAAAACCAGTAAATTAGAATTAAAATAAAAACAGCAATAAAAAAATATAACAATCAAGTAAACAAAAAATAAGCCCGGGTACCCTTAATACAGGGTACTTAGAGGATATAATATAATAGTTCAGAGTGCCACAGTGTTCCAACGTGGGAGCTTTGCGAGGCTTCATCCATGCCGCAACTAAGACGTTTGATAAGGAAGGAAGGAAGGAAGACCGTAACGAGACATCAACCTGGAAGTACAACACAACCGCACATAGCATCTCCAGGAGTTGCCAGTAACTATCAGCACACCCATCTTATAGATCATAACTCTTCACAGATGCCAAAATATAATTTAGTGGATTAAAATCAAGGTAGAAATAAATAAAATTGCACTTTTTCTTTTTAATTTAAATTATAAATATACCTACAAACATATTATTAAACCTTTTTCAAATCATAAAAATCAATAAATTTTTGGTAAAGAGAAACTCAAATTCCGTAATCAGTGAAATATATATACAACACTATACTACACTATACAGGGTGTCCCGAATTAGGATGGCCATATGAAAGGAGGTGATAGATCTCGGGAAGAAATGAAAAAAACTTGTTTTCCATTAAATATTGGAATGCGTCTTTTTCTAATCGATGACTAATCAATTGCCCATTAAGGAGGTGTGAAATTCTTTTTCCTGTTGTTAATGTCTTCGAAGTTATAGCCCTTCAAAGTGAAAATTTTGAGTCAAAAAATTAATTTTTTCGGATTCAAATGAAATTATCTCAACATTTTACCCAATTAATCATAACGTAAAATGTACCCGAATCCCATTTTATAATTTAAGGTTTTCACCAGAACAAAGTGAAACAAAGTGAAACCTTTTTCTGAAATAACTACAACAATGTTCAGTAGTCCAAGAACTGAACTAAGGAATATAAAATTACAGACAAAAAGCGAGATGCAAGCAGGCAAGTACACATTTTTACACAAAAATAAATAAAAAGCAATTTCGATTTGTTAGATACATTAGTATTACATTATTACAGATTTAAACTATTAATACTTACAAAAATTATCTAAAACTAGCGTCAACTAACTGATCAAAATATTCTCGAAATGTCCGCCATTATTTTGAATGAATAGCAAACATCTGCGTTTAATAGATCTTTTAAGATCTGTCGTCCTTAATTCCTCCCTAACTTTTAGGGCAGCTTCTTCGATCCTCCTTTTCAACTGATCTTCAGTTGATATTTGTACTGAATACACCATCTCTTTCATATATCCCCAGAGATAAAAATCCAAAGGAGTCAAATCCGGTGATCGTAGCGGCCAAAGTAAGGGCGCATACCGTCCAATGAATTTCCCCGGGTAATTTCTTTGAAACCAGTTGAAAACTGGTTGAGCACTATGTGCTGGAGCGCCATCATGTTGATAAAACATTTGATTCCTTGTTGCTAAAGGCACATCCTCCAATAATCCTGGTAGATCAACTTGGAGAAAATCCAAATAATTGCTGCTATTCAGTCTTGGAGGAAGTATATGTGGACCAATCAGCAATTTTTCTAGAATGCCTGACCACACGTTAATTGCAAATCTATGTTGTGTTGATGATCGACGCGACGCATGAGGATTTTCTGCAGCCCAACCATGTTGGTTATGGAAGTTTGTCATGCCAGATTTCGTAAACTGGCATTCATCTGTCCATAAAATGTGGTCCAAAAATGTATAGTCTTCCACGTCATGCTCAAGGATCCAGTTGCAGAACTCCCATCGCTTCCCAAAATCCGTGGGTAAGAGCTCCTGAACAGGTGTCAAATGGTATGGGTGTATTTTGGAGTTGGTGTCGTGTATAATCCTAAAAACTCTAAATCCTACATAGGTCAAACATCAAAAAAATTAAAAACTCGACTGGCACAACATAAGAAATATATAGAAAAACAGACACCCAACTCAGCACTGGCAACCCACTCACTGGAAACAGGCCATGTCTTCAACTTTGACCAGGCTTCCATTATCGACACAGAAGACAATAAAAGGAAGAGAGAGACAAAAGAAGCTTGTCACATTTTCATCAATAGGAAACACTTAATCAACATCAGACAAGATACGGAATTTATACACAAGGATTATTACACAATTCTAAATAAAATTAACAGACATACACACAACAATCAAAGAAACACACATCAAAACCAAGAAATCTACAATAACACCACTCACACAAACCAACAAGCACACACACCGGCACACACGACACCACAGCCAACATAACATTCAAAAACAGCTGATACAGCTCAGTATCTCTCTAGGCTTTAATTGTAAAACGTTTTTATCTGTTTTTTTGTGTTAATTTATTTATTTTTGTCAGTTAATTTATTATATAAATGTAGTGTTTTTCGTCATTTTTATAAATAGTTTTGTGCATATAGTATTAGAGGTAATTCAAAATAATTAATACATTCATATCCAAACATTTTTCAACATGCTAGACGAATAATTGTATTTCTACAGATCCCTTGAAAAGGACTCTAAAAACCCAGAGTCGAAACGTCGGAAAAATTCCAATAAACTACTAAAACAAAGTTTCGTAGTTTTTCTCTATGATCGGAGATCCCCAAAAAAGATCACATCGTTCTTATAATCCTAAAAACAGATGATCGCGAAACTCCAGTCTGAAGAGTAATTCTTCTTATGCTTATTGTAGGGTCTCTCCTTATAAGATCTCGGGCGTCTTCTCTTCGTCTGCTGACTGCTCCACTCTCCCGCAATCTTTGATAAGTTACTGCAAACACGGATCTGTGTGGTACTCTACGTTGAGGAAATGCATCGGAATAAAGTCTTTGAGCCTCTCGACTACTTCCTAGAGCAGTTCCGTAAAAATATCCAAAATCAGCGTATTCTTCGTTACTAAACCCGGACATTTCTTTCTATTTATTACTTTTTATTTATCAGTTGAAAACAAGTGGACTAATACATATTTAGTAAAACTGCAATTTATATCCTAAGTGACACTTAATTATCCACACCCCACAATGAAAATGTCTTTACAGCGAGTGGTATTTTTGACCACAAACCATAGAGGTAATAAAATTTATGGATCAAAATAAACTTAGGAAAATTGCTTAGTATTAAAATGTAAATATTCAAACCGCAATATTTACAGGTAATGCACGTGCCCCTAAAAACAATCCATCAAATTACCTGTAATTCGTCCAAAAATTGGAATTGATGTATGGCTTGCTTTAAATTTGAGGATATGACCAATCAAGCGTACATGGATTAGTGCAGTTGCGGTACAGTCACCACGTTGTCATCATTCCTTTCGAATACATTCTCTGTTTTAATAGATTACTGAAAATTGTTGTAGTTATTTCAGAAAAATGTTTGTTTGTTTCACTTTGTTCTGGTGAAAACCTTAAATTTATAAAATGGGATTCAGGTAAGACCTGCACATTTTACGTTATGATTTGATAATTTCGCACCTCCTTAATGGGCAATTGATTAGCAATCGATTAGAAAAGACGCATTCCGATATTTAAAAAAACCTAGGAGATATGGCAAACATGTTGAAGCACTTACTCAACACTAGGAAAAAACTTCAAATCCCCGTAGCTCCCAGGGGGGTGAAGTTAGATCCCCCCTCCCATACATTTTTTTTCGTTTCTTACCGAAATCTATCACCTCCTTTAATATGGCTATCCTGATTCGGGACACCCTGTATATACATAGAGCAATCAAAAACCGTATAGAAATTTGACATCAGATAACAAAACATTTTTTTTATAGGGATATATGTATATAGTATGCTTACTTCTTCTTTCGCCATAATAATTTTTTTTTTATATATAATCAAAATAAATAAACATCTCTTATCCCTCTAATAAAAATAAATCAAAACCTCGTAATACGGTCAAACCAAACAAATAATCCTATTCCCTATTGCTATATTTTTCTCAAACATTACGGTATACAACTTTTCCTGTACTTGCATATATAGTATATATCTACAAATAACATTCCAGTGTGGAAAACCAAACTGATTTTCTGTCTATCGCTGTTAAGAAATTTAACAATTTATTTTCTACTTGGCGGTCTTTTACTCGCTGCATACAACCTTGCGACAACTTCTATAGTTCCCCATATACAACCAAATCTCAACCAGAACTTTCCCATAATACGAAAAGACATTCATAATATTACAAAACTCTACATCATATTTCTACCTAATTTCCTGTCTGTTACTTCAAAAAACTATAATGACTGAAAAAACCAATTCATTCGATGAGCTTTGCTCATCTCAAATAGAAAAAAACAATGAAATTAGACAAATCCAACGGACTATCACAGAGCCGGTAAAGTGAAGCGAACAGCAACCTTCGACAACAATAAACTCCAACAACTCGAAGAAATATGGAGCGCCTTCGAGATAACCGAAGAACAAATAATTAAACATAAAGACTTTAGTAAGGATCACGATTATTTCAAAGAATCGTGTTCAGACAAAACTGAGGATTGGTACAAGCTAACGAAAGTAACACTTTCAGAAAGAATAAAATCAATCTCAGCAAATGTTACAGCTCAGCAAAACCCTTTTCATATTCCACCACTCAGAGCTTCGTAAAGAATTCAAATGAACACACAAGATACGGGGACCAACAAAGAAAAAGGAGAACCAGAAAATGAAGGTACTTTCAGAAGTCTAAATACCAAAATTAAATCAATTACACGAATGATACAGTCATTAAACCCAGATATCTTACCTATGGCTAGCAGAACATATTTCGAACAAAAACTAAATATTCTGAATAAATACTGGGCAGAATACGAGGAACTTAATAACACATTCCAAATGCAATCTACGTCACAGTAATTAGAAAACAAATATTTCTCCGAAGATGTTTTCTATAAAACAGAAGCAGAATACGAAGAAGCTGTAATTAATTACCAACATGACACACGAAATAACTCATCACACTTTCACAATGAAAGCACAGAAATTAAAAGTTCACAATGAAAGCACAGAAATTAAAAGTTCACATATTTCCCTATCAGAAATTAAATCGTTAATACCAAATTTTAACGACGACCCAAACGACCTCCACAAATTCGTATCATGTTGCGGTGACATCAATCGGCTTTATCCCAATACTGACCCAACAACCCTGTTTTCAATAATTAAAAGTAAGCTATTTGGAGATGCCTATAATGTACTTAGGTACAATGATACATGCAGGTGGTCAGATTTGAAGCAAATACTACTCGAAACATTCGAAGAAAAATTAGAAAAGTCAGTATTCCAATCAAAGCTCCAAAATACCAGACAAAGAAGAGGAGAGCCTATCAAGGAATTCCTCAAACGAATAAATATAATACACGCTCAATTAAATGAAGCCACCCATTCATATACGACGGATAAAATATTAATATATTCTCTAATAAAGGATAACGAAAAACAAGCTATTAGAGCAATCGAAGATGGACTAATTGGCGGACAACTCCAAGCTTTAACCAAACTCCACGAGAATAGATCATTAAAGCCAATAATGACATATATTGGTGAGCAAGCATTACGCTTGGAATCAAAGGCAACAAAAATCGCAACGAATTCTTTCAGCACAGCTTAATCAGCACAAATACAAAACTCCTTCTGCTACAAATGCAGAACCCAAGGTAATTTAGCCCCAAATTGTCCACAAAACATTCGTACAAAGCGAATCCCAAATAGCAATTTTTCGAATAATCTGAACCCAAGCAATCTAACTAAGCAAAGAGATACCTTTAACAACCCTATTCTCACATGCAGGTATTGGCACAAATTAGGGCATACCCTAGAAGTATGCATGGCAAGAATAGCGTCATGGGACTTTCTACAAACAAAATACAAATCCGTTTGAACAAAACTTCACAAATTGAACAGAGATATTTATTTCCAAAAAAATTACAATACCCCAAAAAGAGATCAACTTCAACCAGGTCCCAAATTTTAATTACAGAAAAAACTCTCCTTCTTCAACAATACAACCCTAATACGAAGCAAGGACAAATAAGGAACAAATACAAAACTATAAAATAAAATACTCTTAACACACTCGGAAAACAAATCAAAGCGAGAGGAATGAGTCGGCAGCCCCTCGCATATCCAAACAAAAGCCGACATCCACACCAATCCGAATTGAATACACCAAAACTATTAAATGATTCCATTAAGCTGAAAATACCAGTTATTATCAACTCCAACTCCATTACTATCTCTCTATCTACCAATGTCTGCTCTAATAAAGAAACAAAGTTCCTCGTAGACACAGGAGCAGAAATTAGTCTCATATAAAGTTCAATACACTGAGGCCAGGCAGCACTTATCATAAAGATGCAATCTGCAAAATAAATACTTTATTTATGGAATCTATAACTACAGAAGGATTAATATTGACAAAAATGTCAAATATAGCAAACGAAGAATTTATAATAGAACATCCCTTCCAAATAGTAGGGGAAAACTCAGCCTTGGCATATGACAGTCTAATTGGCCAGATGAGCATGGGAACAAAAAATGGCGACTCGTTGTAGATTTCCGCCGAGTAAATGACATTACTATTGGCGACGCTTATCCATTACCTAATATTACAGACATATTAGATCAATTGGGTAAGTCCGAGTATTTCACAACGCTAGAACTCGCCAGCGGATTCCACCAAATTCGCATGGACGGGAAGGATAGAGCAAAAACTGCGTTTAGCACTCCTTATGATCATTACGAGTTTAACCGTATGCCATTTGGATTAAGAGGTGCACCGGCAACCTTCCAACGTGCCATGAATAACGTCCTTTCCGGACTCTAAGGCATTTACTGTTTCGTATACATGGACGATATTGTAGCTCATGGATACAATCTTAAAGACCAAAATACTAGGCTCGCAAATATATTTAGCCGCCTTCGGGATTTCAATTTAAAACTATAACGAGATAAGTGCCATTTCCTAAGAAAGGAAATAATGTATCTAGGGCACATCATTACTGAAAATGGAGTGAAGCCAACCCCGGCAAAAATTAAATCAGTTCAATCTTATCCTAGACCCAAGAAGGAAAAGGATATCAAAGCCTTCCTTGGTATCGTCAGCTATTATCACCGCTTTATTCCCAATTTTTCTAAAATCGCAAAACCCCTTATAATCCTTCTGAAGAAGGACACACCTTACAAGTTCGATGTAATTTTCGAATTACGAAACAAATTAATATCAGCATCAATTTTATCCTATCCGGATTTCCATAAAGAATTTTTTGTCACCTCCGATGCCAGTGACTACGCCATCGGAGCAGTTCTTTCCCATGTAGATGATCAAGGAGATTATCCAATCGCCTGTGTGAGTCGAGTTCTCAATGGTTACTCAACAATCAAAAAAGAGCTTTTGGCAATTGTTTTCGCGGTCGAGCAATTCAGTCCATACGTTTATGGTAGACAGTTTACCATCATAACTGACCATAAACCACTAGTATGGTTGATGAATCTAAAGGATCATTCCTCAAGACTAATGAGATGGAGAATCTTGAGGAATATGACTATAAAATAGTTCATAAACCTGGAAGGCTCAACACAAATGCAGACGCTCTCAGTAGAGCTATCCTAGAAAATACCGAACAATTAACGGAAACCAACACCTATGTAAATGTGGTAACCAGAAATCAAGCCAAAGCTCACGCGAATATAATTACACCCAACACAAATATCAATACTCCAAACCCAGTTTTATCACTATTAAACAATTCCTCAGTGATAATAACTGAGACCAATTTCCCATTAGTTAAAAGTTAACTAAAAATAATAATCCCAAATTTTTCATTTTGCCAATGCAAGATATAAAACATGAAAGAGTACTAAAATCTAAACTAAAACTTTCAGACAAACCTCCTCTAATAGAAAACGAACTGAACTTCTTTAAGAAGAAAGACTCCACAGTAATCATTTCTAAAGTCAATTAGGTAAATATCTCCTTCCCTGTATTAGACCCACAAAATTTGTCAACTATTAAAAACAGTTTTACCAAGGTCTTCGTTAACCAATAAATAAATATCAAACTTCATCAAGATTCCATAAGTATTTATCCCACAACAGTGATATTGAACAAGTTCTGAAAGATTTCCATCCTCTACCAACGGGAGGCCATCAAGGTGTCTCCCGTACAATAAAAAGAATTAAAAAACAATTCTATATTCCTTGCATGTCAGACGATGTTGTAAGATATACAAGGAAATGTAAACTTTGTCAAGTTAACAAAGTATCCAGTATCCATAAGTTCAAAACCTTTTGAAAGAATGTACCTAGATGTTCTAGGACCTCTCCCAATTTCCCATTCTGGAAATAAAGACATCCTTACATTTCTAGACGACCTTTCCAAATTCTCTGAGGGTATCCCCATAGTCAACACTGAATCTAAGAAATTAGCGGGAGCCTTCACGACAACAATAGTTTGTCGACATGGCATTCCAGAAAGTATCCTAACAGATCAGGGATCTAACCTCATAGGTGGCATGTTCGCCGAGGTATCCAAATTGCTAAAGATCAAAAGGCTCAAAACTACTCCATATCACCCTCAAACAAATGGTGCATTGGAGAGAAGTCATAGAACTTTAGCAGAATACCTCAGATCTTATGTAGCGAAAGATCCTCAAGACTGGGATATACGGATTCCATGTGCCATGTTTGTCTATAATACCACCCCTCGTACAAATTATACTCCCCGCGAAATCTTGTACGGACACCCAGCTGAAATCCCAAATAACTTAAGATCATCTCCGATCGTTTGTTATAATTACGATAAATTTACAAACGAATTAAAAGCACGTCTACAACACAGCTATAAAATTCCGAAAGACATAGCCATGGCCCATAAAGAAGAGTAAATCAATGTGAAATCAATTTAATAAAAATGGAACATGTTACATCAAAATGTAAAATTTTGACTTTAACACAGAACTATTATATGACACAATTATTGCAGCAAAATGCATGGCATTTCTCCCTTAAAGAACCCCTCCATATAGATATCGTTTGTGAAGATTCCATTAGTTCAGAAACCCTGCAGGGAACAGGAACAATATTCATCTACACAGGTTGTTAAACATTTCCAATATAATCGCAAATTTGACGTTTCCATCTACGGAAATGCACATAGGAACAGATCCCTTCAAAATTACCAGCAACCTGGATCTAGAGAAACTTCTGGAATCCATTCATTTCCAAAAAGAACAGGAATCAATTCCTCTAATCGCAATAAATAATCACCACATTCACCACTTAGCGCTATCATATTTAACAATAACATTAGTGATCGCTATTCTATTCACCTAAGTGAAATACAAATCAAAAGTCCGCAAAGGTAAAAATATACCTCTGGAACCGGTACATATACCTGAAGATGTGCCTGCGGCGGCACCAAGAAGACCTAACTTCAATATACCTCTTGCTCCCAATAAAAGAACTGCAGAAATTTGTTTTGACTCAGGTACCTTTGCCACAAATCACAACTATAATACCGATACATCAATGTATCGTCAAATACGATATATTGATGTACCATTACTTGACCCTGAAAAAAACATTTCAATTTAAATTTCATTCAAAATTTCATATAAAATTTAAAATGCATTTAGTAATGCATTCCCATATTATAACAAAATGCAATTTAGCATAAATTGCATTTTGTTATCAGACACACATTCCACTCACACGGTATGCATACTTACCTACATACAATGTCTCCTTACTTTTTAATTGTATGTACATACATACATACATACAATTATCACCATTGTTCGCGCCGTCTTAAAATTAAGTGCATATTGGATTACAGTTTTGCATTGATGCATATAGCTTGCATCCAAACTTTTCTACATTTTCTCGCATACGATCTTTGAACGTGTCGTGAGAAAGTAACAAATAGAATAAAAAGCTTTTGGAAGATTTCACGGGTATCTGAGCGCAATATCGCTGATCCTCAGGGCGTTCGATTTTTTAACACGACAAGTAAAGTTCGCTCTGGAGAAAAGTGAAATTCTTCCTATAAAAAATATTCAGAAAAATGCAATCCTTCCAATAAAAATATTAAAGTGAAATTATTATTATAAATGTAGAAAAGTGGAATTCCTTTTATGAATATACTTATTAAACTTAATTCTTCCTATAAATATATTAAATAATTTAAACATCATCTTTGTGAACTTGAGGGTTATTCCCGTAAAAAAATAACTAATTTGGTGTTGACAGAGATACACCATACTTTTAATAAATATTTTTGTGAACCTGAATGTGTTTATATTGTAAAACTTATCAAATCGGCCGTTTCTTCACGTTAAACCTAGGAGCACGAACGGTCAAGTTATAACAGACGCTAGATAAAACTTCTGCAATGAGTTAAACAAAAATTCTGCCAAAAAGGTATGAAAAATCTTTCAAAGAAAAGATAATTATATAAAAAGATGAGCAAAGAAAAATTTACTGAAAGATGAATAATAGAAAAGATCTAGAAGCAGGATACAAACTAAATGACAAAAAAATCTTACTAAAAGGAAAAATATATAACCTGTATGAACAGAAGAATAAGTTGATTTGACAAGTAGTATAAGAAATCCATAATCTACTACCTGTTTCTGTAAAATTATGAATGAATGCACGAGAAAGAAAATTCGGGAAATTGATAAGAAAATCAACAAAACGATCTCGTGAAAAATGTTAAACGAAAGTTAAACTCTACTAAAAGGAAGGGTATCTAAATAAATTTTCAACGACAAAAAGTTGCTGAAGATAAATAAGGGTAAAGATCTACAAACAGTATCAAATCTTTCATCAATTAACTAAATTGACAACTCTTGAAGGAATTATCAGAAAAGGAATTGAGAAAAATACATGGTTTTTCCCCCTCCCTGTGAAGCTACCCACAAAGTCTTAGCACAGCCGTGAACCGGAGTCTTCATCCTATATGTAGTTCCCCCTCCAGAGAATTCTATGGGTATTATATTGATCACTTCAACTCGGATACCAATCTAAGGGATGGTAAATCGACACTTTCCTCTTGGTATGGCCAGCGATCCCGAGACTGCGCTGCACCCAAGCATGAAGCCTCTCAGACACCTTGCCATGCTCTCATTCGATTTCCAGGATCTCGATAAGTAAGCGATGTGGATGTGTGCCTGAAATACTGCATATTCACGTTTCCCTATGGGGTCAGAGAGAAAGATCAAAAAATTCAAAAAAACTCGACAAAATTTCAACCAAAACTTACTATAGGGTCCGCCAAATAACTTTTTTTTTTTAACAGGGCGCAAAACATCGAGTGTAGCTTCGGCTGTGTGGCACGTAGCGCCGTCCTGTTGAAACCAAATGCTGCCAATATCCTCCTCTTCAATTTTCCTGAACAAAAATTCGTTCAACATGGCCCGATAACGATTGCCATTGACTGTAACGGCCACTCCTTGCTCATTTTCGAAGAAAAATGGCCCAATTATGCCTCTGGACCAAAATCCGCACCAAACAGTGACTCGTTTTGGGTGTGTTATGTACCAAAGCCTGGATACCCAAAAATTATTCAAAATAAAGGGATATCTAAAAATTTCTATAACAATTAAGAATTCATCCATAAATTTTCACATAAGCTAACATGCCCAAAACATGGTTAGCTTATCAGTACAATCAGTGAAGAAAATTGCGTCAGCAATTTTCTTCACATTCCATAGAGTTGAAACAAAATTATTCCCATGGCAAATTTTGCCTTCAGCAAAATTTGCCAGTAGAAATATTTAAGTTGAAAAATAAAATAAAAGACAAATCGTACCTTCAGTACGATTTGTCGTGGAGATTGCGATATGTATGTACGAACGTACATACATATCACAAAAAAGCTTTCACGCTCAGAATCGCGCGCCGCGAAGATACATTGGATGTATACGCGCGCGGCTATTCTAATCGTCGTGACGGTGGCTGATGTTTATGAAAGCGTCAAATTTCAAGCCTCCGTCCAACGAAAAATATTCTGGACTTGTTTAATCAAGTCCAGAATAAATGAAAATTTTCTCAGGGTGAAAATGCAACTATGCATTTTCTACCCTGAACGAAGGCTCTTGATCGCGACAAAAATGATCAAGAGCCGAGTTGGATTTTTAACCGAAGAACGGGCGGTCGATTTTTGAAAAACGGAAAAGAAAGTTGTGATTAAAATTTTATCCGCGGCGGTTGCGCGAAAGGTAGTCAAACTTACAGAGTTGTATTTTTAGATTTGGTACTCGGCGATTGAAAAAAGAATTACAGTTGGTTTCAAGAACAAAAAACAAAACTTGATAACGGTTGGTTCGGGGCCAGTTTTAAAAAGGTAAAAGAAATTAAAACGGGAAAGAAGGATTGTACCCGGAATATTCATGAGTGAAAGTGTACCCAAAGAAATTAAGAGAAATAATAAAAAGTGAAAATAAAATAACAGTGTTTTGGATAACTCCCCTGCCAGTCCCCCAAAAGGTACGTAACAAATTGGCGCAGCCGGTAGGATAGAGGAAGCCTACTTTGAAAAACAAAAAAAGTATAAGCGCTCGAAAACCCTCTATCCTACGAATCTAAAAGGAGTTTAGGACGAGATCGAATACTGGGCAAGACACCCTACCCTTCGCCTGAAGTTGAGTCTGGCTTCAGGAGTATTTCGATCTTGTCGGCTCCCAACGCTCGGGGTCGGACAGCTTTAACTGCCTCTGTTTGAAAAACACGCAGCCACCCCCTCATCAAAGCACAAAGTGCCAACGTGGGACAATAGCGGGCTTCATCCCAGCCCAGGATAAAAAAGTCCACAACCCAAAATTTCGAAATTTACACTTGAAGGAAGGAAGTTTGGAAACCATCCGCTATCTGCGATCGGGAGCTGAAAGGGACTTCGAAGTAGGCAACGCGCCCCCCTTTCAGCTTTTATCCAGGGGAATTTAAGTAGGCCACGGGCCCCCCCGGCAGCAAAAGAACTTCAAGAGACCGAACCAACGATCCTGAATTGAGAGGGACCTCGAAGAAGGCAATAAGCCCCCCTCTCAATTTGAACCAAGGGAATTAAGACGGCAGAAGCCCCCCTAGCTGCAAATTTCACACACGGTGGTCCATGAGCGAGGAAAGCTCCCACCAAGAAATACCGCCGGAAATCCAACTTCCATCAACTCCTCAACAATCTTCCTCGCCGGGCGACGCACAGGAAGATCCGTCCCGGTACGAAGGAGGCAACGCGGGAGCAACATCCGCAACAGAGGGTGCTAAGCAAACACCCCCAACAAATTCAACAAAAAAAGGGGTAACACTCAGGAGTGGGACAATCCTTACAGGTCCCCAACAAGTAAGACCTTCTACTTTAAATTTAGAAAATTATTTAAAATATCTAGAGGGGAAAGTGCGAGACTCCTCCGAACTTTCTATTATACAGTGCGATTCTATCGATAAACAGCTCAAAAAGTCCCGTGAACGGCGGCTTGAGCAAATCGCGCAACTCAAAGAAAGTACGGAAAAATTTAAAGAAAGCTTAAAGCAGTTTGGAGAACTCTCGCACTCTCTCGAAACAGAAATTACAAATAATAGTGTAGAATTAAGAGAAGGTGCCATTGAAGACAGTGTCAGTGATTCCACCGTGAGTGAAATCATATTGAATTGGCTGGGCGACTCCCTTTTGGAAACCAGCGTAGAAGAAACTAGCTCCCCAAAAGTGTCAAACTTTAGCTTCAGAATCCCCAATATAAACATGGCAGATTACGCGAAAATCGCCAAACTGACTGCTCAGCTGGTTCCCCTATTCTCGGGAGAGCAGCACCCAAAATTGAGCCTCGAGCTCCAGACGTTCCTAGGATGCTGCAGGCAGGTAATCCAGTGCATTTCGGTGGATGAACTAACAGCATTTCTGCAAATCTTCCCCACCAGACTTCGAGGCGAAGCTTATCAGCTTTTTGCCTCAAATATGCCTACTACTTTCAAAGAAGTAGAAGAACGGCTAAATCGCACATACCTGCCTAGAGAAACTTACCAGGAACTGGTAAATAAATTAATCACTACAAGGCAGTATCCTTTAGAGAATCTCACAGCCTTCACGGCACGAGTAAAACAAATGCTGGCACTCTGCAATGAAGCAGCAGAATCCAAATACGGAGCCACAGCAGCACCAGCTGTTAAAACGCAGTTGGAAGATTTCGCGAAAAACGCACTGAAAACAGGCGTAAATAACCCATATATGTGCCAATACCTTCTGACCATGACAGACGGCACGGTGGATGACCTCGTACAAAGAGCACTCGACATGGAACGTCTCCAGCAAAGTGCTCTATTCCTGCAACCTCCAGGACAGTTCCAAACAAATATGATGCAGAATACATTGCCAAATTCTGCCTGTACTAGTGTACCCAGTAACACACATTTAACTCCAAGCAGTACCCTAGTAAATCAAAGCGTATACAATCCTGGCATCATCTCATACTCACAGGCCCCCCTCCAAAACAATATGCCCATTAGCCCAAGCAGTCACATACCAACGTCACAGTTCACACAGGGAGGCACAGCATATATCAAACAGGAACCAAGATCGCCAGATAAAAATTATAATGTAAAAAATAAAAATAATTATTTAAATAAAATTACTTGTAGTTTTTGTAATTTAAGAGGCCACACATACGCAGATTGCCTCAAACGTAAAAATACTCCGTACTGTGAGAACTGCAAAATATACAACCACGATATACGTGACTGCAGGAGGAACAACAACAATATTCAAAGATCAAGCAATAATGGTGGACCATCGAATCAACGCCCTAGAGAGCCGCAGAATCCCAATAACAATTCCAGAGTCTATAACGTGCGTAAAAAGTGCGAATTTTGTGGTCGTTCTGGACATGCAGTAAATAACTGCCAACAAAAACGTAAATGGGAAGCCCGGAGTCAGGGAAACGACGTACAGTCGACCCAAAACTCCCCGGCTCGACTATAAATCTCCCATCTAATAAATTAGGGTCTCCTCAGCAGCCCGATTCCGGTGTCGCTACAGTAAAACTTCCTTTAGACATTGGCCTGAACGGCCAAACTAAACTAGTAGTAGACACAGGCGCTGAGGTTAGTATAATAAAGAAAAGGTCATTAAAAGACCTCAAAGAAATTAACCACAATGAGGCATGTACACTTCAGACCCCATTTGGTACCGGAAAGACGCTGGGAAATTGCAAGGGAAACTTCGTTTTCAAAAACAAAATCCCCTGCAAGTTTCAAGTTGTAAAGAACTTGCCTGGCCTTTCCGACGATGGACTTCTAGGAAATGATTTCCTAACCAACAACTGTAACGTTGAGGGTCCAAACAAAGCACTAAGGTTTCCTCGCACGGAAACTAACCCAGATGAATTCACCTTGCCATTAGAGTTTGAAACGGACAAGCTACATTCAAACAAAGCAGTCGAAGTAAGTACACCAGCAAAAGAGTTAGAGCCTAAACAGGTTGAACTATCCACTTGCAGTGTCTTCAAGGCTCCTCCAACTAGAGAAGCTGGCTGCCAAGCTCCAAAAGAGCTCAAGGAATGTGATATAAGCTGTCTGGACAAACAAGAGACTGACGAAATCAGGCAGCAGTTGGTTACCTTAAAGGAACCAATATGCATACCTGCGCGGTCACAAATTGTTGCTCCAGTCCCGTTGAAAACGAAGGAAGAAATGCTCTGTTTATCCCAAGAGATAAGCGATGGAGTCTTCCTTGCAAATGGTTTGGTATCATCTGGAGAAGAATTAGTGCTGGTTAGCATTCTCAACGCTAACAGTTATCAAGTAGTCATACACAGCTTAAAATTACAGCTGTATCCGATAAACGACTACACAATAGTCCCATTAACAGGTGCAAAAGACCACAAAAGTACGCACATCCCCATACTAAAAACGAAAAATTCAACGAATTCCAAAAATGACGGACACGAGTGTCCAAAGCCTGCTAAAAAGGTGCATATAGCTCTGCCGTCCAAAATTCCTAGGCATAAATCGTTTCTATATAAACAAAGGCCATATAAGAACGGTAGCGAGTCGCCAAAGCCTATATTAAAGGTGCATGTTACTCCACCGTCTTCCAGTATAAAGAACTTTACATGGTCAAAACACAATAGCATCGACGCGCATGAGTATTCCACACAACCTAAGGCAAAGACCGCACAGGTGTATCAAACTCAGCCGCCAACAAAGCAGGAAGCAAGTACCCTGTTACATGCTAAATACAACAAAATAAAGCCTCATAAGGAATTAATTAAATTCAATCCAATTTCAGGAAATAAATTCACAAGGAAAAGTAAGTCAAACATAGGTTCAGCCGACAAAACGGCGATATTACAACATGTAAGATACTTATACCCGGATAATGAGACTCCGGACGACCCAAAACAATACCCGCGTATTTCTAGGCTAGAGCAAGAACTCAGCCTAGACCCAAATTTAACCGCGGAAGAAAAAATTTCGATATCGGAGCTCTGCCAAGGGTATAACGATATCTTCTTCCTCAAAGGTGACAAACTCACCTATACAAATGCGATAACGCATAATATTCCATTGGTGCAAGATCAAGCACCAATCAATCAGAAAATGTACCGCTTACCTGAAACACAGCGGAAAGTAATAAATGAGCAGCTAAAAGAAATGCTAGACAGTGGGATAGTCCAGTCTAGTAAAAGCCCTTGGAATTCACCTCTACTAGTTGTCCCCAAGAAAGCAGGACCTGACGGTGAAAAAAGGTGGCGCGTCGTTGTCGATTTTCGTAAGTTAAACGAAAAGACAATAGGCGACGCATTTCCGCTACCCCGAATCGAGGATATTCTCGACCAACTAGGTCACGCAAGGTATTTCACCACACTCGATTTGGCCAACGGCTATCACCAAGTTCTTGTCGACAAAAAAGATCGACATAAAACTGCTTTCAGCACAAGCTATGGGCACTACGAGTTCAAGCGTATGCCATTCGGGCTCAAAGGAGCCCCCGCCACATTTCAACGCCTAATGAATTTCGTCTTAACAGGCCTACAAGGCCTCGAATGTTTTGTCTACCTAGATGACATTGTCATCTATGGAAAAAATTTAAATGACCACAACGAAAAGTTGAGGAAAGTCTTCAATAAGTTGAGAGAGAACAACTTGAAACTGCAGCCAGAGAAGTGCCAGTTTCTACGAAGAGAAGTTGTTTACCTAGGACATAAATGTTCTAGCGAAGGAGCCCTACCAGACCCAAGTAAGACGGCCTGCGTCCAAACATTTCCTGTTCCAAGAACAGTAAGGCAAGTTCAGTCATTTTTAGGACTTGCCAATTACTACAGGAAATTCATTCCAGACTTCTCCAAAATTGTACGCCCAATTACGAATTTACTCCGAAAGGATGTAAAATTCACTTGGACAGAGAAATGCCAAGAAGCATTTCAGAGCATAAAAAGTGCTTTAATTTCTCCACCACTTTTAATTTACCCTGATTTTACAAAATCATTTAATCTTACTACTGACGCAAGTAACGAGGCTCTAGGAGCTGTTCTTTCTCAAGGAGAAGTCGGAAAGGACCAGCCCATTGCCTATGCAAGCCGCACATTAAATAAAGCCGAAAGAAATTACTCCACTATAGAGAAAGAGTTATTGGCTATTGTCTGGGCTACCAAGAATTTCAGGTGCTATCTTCAAGGCCGGAAATTCACGGTCTACACTGACCATAAACCTCTCAAAGGTGTCTTCAATGTGAAAGACCCTACTTCCCGTTTGGTGAGATTTCACCACAAATTATCTGAATTCGATTACAACATCGAATATAAACCAGGGAAGTACAACACTAATGCAGATGCACTAAGTCGCATCCCTCAAGCATTAAAGGAAGACAGTTTAGGCAATACCTTAACGGTAGAAGCCCTAGTCCACCACACAATGGACTCAGATGTGGAGGAAGACAACCCCACAAATAACAAAAAGAAAAAGAAATCCGCTCATTGTTTCGTCGTGACTCGAGCTCAGAAGCAGAAGGCTCAAGAGACAATAGATAGCTCCAGTGTGGAGACAGAAGAGCACACGAATGCGGACCAAAACGAAATTCAACATACGGAGGCGGAAAAACTAAACCCAGCATCGCTTGAGCAAAAAGTAAGTACTGGCAAGACACCCGAAGTTATCACGAGCCCTACGGAAATCCGAACAATCTTAAAAGATTATCACGATTCTCCATTTGGTGGCCATCAAGGTGTCATAAAAACTTACAAACGTATAAGACGCAAGTATTGGTGGAGACACATGCTTAGCGACATCAAGAAATACATAAAAAAATGCCCAAAGTGCCAGACGATGAAAGCTTCTCCACAATATAAAATGCCAATGGTTATCACGGACATCGCAGAACAACCGTTCGACAAAGTTTACCTTGATATTGTAGGTCCATTAGAAGAGACGACATCAGGTAACAAATATATCTTGACCTTCCAGGATAATCTAACAAAATTTGTCGACTGGTATGCAATACCTAATGCCGAAGCAGTCACAGTAGCGCAAGTTTTCTTTGATGAAATCGTTACGCGCTATCGCATACCCAAAAGAATACTCACCGATCAGGGAACAAATTTCCTGAGTGAATTATTCAAAAGAGTATGTAAGCTTCTAAAGGTAAAGAAGTTACAGACTTCAGCATACCACCCACAGTCTAATGGAGCACTAGAGCGTGCTCATAGACCCCTAATAGAATACATGCGAACAATCGTAGATGAAAATCCCAAAACATGGGACCAATACCTACGAACCGCTGCATTCGTGTATAACAACAGTGTGCACGAAGGTACTAAACTTACCCCGATGGACTGCCTATACGGCTTCACAGCGGATGTCCCATCAAATTTAAAACGGGATCCCGAACCCGTTTACAATCACGAGAGCTATTATCATATACTAAAGTATAAGCTCCAAAAATCGTACGCCACGGCAAGAAAGAATTTATTAGCCAGTAAACAACGCTCGAAGGGGTACTATGATAAGACAGTACGACCCCTAACTTTCCACATAGGAGATAAGGTCCTCATTAAAAATGAAAGCAGGAAACATAAGCTTTCCCAAATCTGGGTAGGACCTTATCAGGTAACTGCTATACCAAGTGGAGTAAACACCACAATAAAAATTGGTAAGCGTACTGTAACGGTACATAACAACCGTCTAAAACCATTCTTCGAATGAAATAAACATGTTGCCACAGAACCAGGTTGACTCAAATTCCTACTCTGTTTGTTTCAAATTAATCCCATTTTAACGGCTCTCAGGAACACTTGCGGTGGAGCCACTCCACTGCCTGGTCTAATAACGGCACGAAATAAGTAAAGTCATACTTAAAGGATTATTTTTTTTTCCTCCGAATTGTCCACAGAAATGGCGCTACAAACTATTGCAATTGCCCTCCTCATCCAGTACACGATAGGAGAAATCGCCGACAAACCCTATGCTATAACCAAGCTAAATAGCTCGGGCATATTTTTCGAGGATCTAGGAAGCCTCATGGTGTATCATAGCACTTGGAATGTTCTCACGGAGATAGACTTGGATGAGTTAGACTCACAGATAAAACTAACGAAACAGGCAGAATATTTAGTGCATAAACTCTGCATAAATATCACAGATAAAGAAGACCTGTGCAACGTGCAGCAACTACACATACACGCTATAATAGATAGCGTACAAAAGCGCACGAGAACCATTAAGGAATTAGTTCCAGGAAGGCGTAAGGCCAGATCACTATTCGACGGAATAGGCAATGCTATGCATTATCTGTTTGGTACCATGGATAGCAACAACGAGAAGGAAATATACAGTAGATTGGATGAAATTGAATCAAATGCACAAGCCCTAGCTGAGCTAGAGAAACAACAAATCAGTGTTGTTAAAACTACCTTGGAACAGATTCAAAAACCTTTGGCTATGCTAATGGATCGTCAACAAAACATAGCACATCAGATTAACGATCTGCATACTGTAACCGAGGAACTAACCAGAAGGCAGCTGAGACAAGAAATTATATCGAGCTTACTGCTCCAAATCATCGAAGTCGAATACCGACAACAAGCCCTTCTTGACATAATAATAGCCACTAAAGGCAATCATATTCACCCACTTCTCGTGTCCCCAAAAAATCTGCTGGATGTATATCGAAAATCAACTTCGAAATGTCTAAACGACCAAAATTGTTTATCGATTCTGTACCAATCAGCAGGAGCTCAGTCACGTCTCATGCAAAATAAATTGGTGGTGAGAATTACTCTCCCAATTTTTGATTCTCCCAAAATGAGGCTACAGCAAGTCCGATGCTTTCCAATACCTAAGCCAACGAATTATTCTTTAATTCCGGACCCTGGATATTCTTATGTGGTAAATAGCGCTCACACACAGGAATTCCTCCTATTAAAAGGTGAGGATATGGAAAGCTTCAAGAAAGTCACTCATAGCATGGAGGAAAATACATATATAGGTCGACTAAATACCCCCATAATTAAGGCAACGACCTCAGATGAATGTATAGTGAAACTGTTGTACAATCCTTTAAATGAAGTGCCCAAGTGTAGGTCTAGAGTACAAGTTCCCCAAAGAGACATGTTGATAAAGTTAAACAAGCCCAATGCGTGGCTATTTTCGTTTATTACCTCCACGGTACTACATATCACATGTCGAGATCACTTTGCCATCTCAAAATTAGAGGGGCAGGGGATACTAGAGATAACGCAACCATGTCAGGTGCAAATAGGGGAAAAGGTGCTAAGATACGAAGGTGAAAATAAACACCCCCTCAAAATTACTCAGCCTGAACAATTTCCTGAGCTAAACCATACTTTATTCAACCTGAATCTAGCCGAAATTTTACCCAAATCCCATAACCAAAGTGTGCAAACCGAGATTATAACAGGGGACGATATCAGCAAATCAATCTATACTGGCACACATTCGTTGGAAGATATCCAACACAAATTAGACCAGTATAGAAATAAGGTAGCAAGCAGACAATCCCACATCCTGTCTACAACCTCTATATCACTTACGAGCCTACTCGCTCTGGCCATAATGATAGTTGTAGCAGTGAAATATCTATACCCTGTTGTCATTGAGTTGAGACAACGGGCAAATCAACCACAAGGTAACCCCGAAATTTCAACAGAGGGAATTCCTTTAGAGGAGCAAACCCGGGCTCCACAACCCAGTATAAGGCGAGCTAAAAGTCTACCTAGGACCAAGTCGGTACAGCTAGTTTAAAAGGTGCGAACGCCGACACTGTCAACATGTACCACTCAATCAAATTAAACATAGAACAAACAAAAGTAGACCTGGTAAACAATGTAGAGAAAAAATGCATTATAACTAAATATTAATAGAAATAGAAAAAAATAAGAGTTAAGGAAAAAATGTATGAAAAATAAATATAAACGAAATGCATAAAATAACAAAATGAAAGAAAAATTCATTAGTATAAAATATTAATAAAATAATAAAATTAAGGTAAATTACTATCAGAAAGAAAATAAAAAAGGAAGTTTACCAGGCTACTATTAATACAAAACAAAAAAAAAAACCACAGAAATATAACTAGGCTAAACTCAATAAAAAAAAAAATGGAATAGAAATAAAATGATAAAGTACCGTAGAAATAAATAAATAAATAACAAATAGTTAAAAAAATTAATTAAAACCTAATTATAAATAGGAAGTTTATAAGCTAATAGCTTTAAAAGGAAATGCTTTAGAGTTAGTTAAACCCAAAGAAAAAAAAAGAAAAAAGAAAACATGTACCTACTTAAACAGTAGAAGATAAAGAAGTAACGTAAGACGAAGACATTTATCAGGACACTAATAGAAAAAAAAAAATGTTTTTAACAAACCTCTAATTAGAGAATAGACTAATAAATAATAATTATTATTAAGATAGCAAATCTAACCTAAAAAATAAAATAACAGTTAAACTAAACAAAATAATTTTGTAAAGCCTAAACCGAACCGACCGAGACCCAAACCACCGATGAAACCAACCAAGATCCGAAACCCCTAATGAAAACAAAAAGAAAAACAAAAAAAAAACCACCAACGAAACCAGCCTAGGGTAACAAATTCTAGAAACAAAACATTCGATTTTATTGTATTTTTTTTATTTTATTTTTTTATTTTTTTTATAGAAACAAGCAAAAAGAAAAACAAGAAAGACAGGAAAGTTATAAGCTAAAGTAAAATTGAAAAAAAATTTTATCCCGCAGGGATTTCACGCCCAGTCCTCCTCGGAGTCATCCTCGACTTCTAAAGGGGGTGGGGTGGCCATCAAACTGCGTAGAATGCCCGTAACGGCTGATTCAAATACGGGATGGCAGCATGCGCAGAGTCCGTGCCGGCCGGTTATGTTGAGGGTACCGCCTGAATAAAAGAAAAAGGGTAAATATAGGTGGCAAACGTGCTAAATCAAATTACCATCAGGACTTACCTCGCACAACCCACGCCTGCCCTTGGTGGGGATACAGGGGTATATCAGCCCAGTAGTGGCGGCCGGCCACGGCATCCGCGCCCCACATAGTGAAAGGCCGCTGTCCTCGCCGTAAAAGCACCAGACGAATCGGGCCCCGCCACCCAGGTATCACGTGGACCACGAAAATTAAGTTGGCCACAGAACTGAGGCCCGCCGGGCTGTGCCAGGGTTGATTACTGACCTTGATGGCAAACAACATCTTAACTGCAATCCGGATCTAATTAGGCAGCTGCAACGGCTCAAGATCAAAACTCGAATAAAACCGAGCAGAGAATGTAATCATGAGATCCATTGCCAAGACAAAGTAACAACCCTAGCAGAACGGTAATCGGACACCCCGATAAGAGACCCAGAAACAAACAAATCAAAAACGGCTCTGCATAATCTAAATCGCACAAATGACCTTCACCAAGAGTTATTACTCTTCTAATAATAACTCTCATTTTGTAAAAGGGGAAGGATTGTTATGTACCAAAGCCTGGATACCCAAAAATTATTCAAAATAAAGGGATATCTAAAAATTTCTATAACAATTAAGAATTCATCCATAAATTTTCACATAAGCTAACATGCCCAAAACATGGTTAGCTTATCAGTACAATCAGTGAAGAAAATTGCGTCAGCAATTTTCTTCACATTCCATAGAGTTGAAACAAAATTATTCCCATGGCAAATTTTGCCTTCAGCAAAATTTGCCAGTAGAAATATTTAAGTTGAAAAATAAAATAAAAGACAAATCGTACCTTCAGTACGATTTGTCGTGGAGATTGCGATATGTATGTACGAACGTACATACATATCACAAAAAAGCTTTCACGCTCAGAATCGCGCGCCGCGAAGATACATTGGATGTATACGCGCGCGGCTATTCTAATCGTCGTGACGGTGGCTGATGTTTATGAAAGCGTCAAATTTCAAGCCTCCGTCCAACGAAAAATATTCTGGACTTGTTTAATCAAGTCCAGAATAAATGAAAATTTTCTCAGGGTGAAAATGCAACTATGCATTTTCTACCCTGAACGAAGGCTCTTGATCGCGACAAAAATGATCAAGAGCCGAGTTGGATTTTTAACCGAAGAACGGGCGGTCGATTTTTGAAAAACGGAAAAGAAAGTTGTGATTAAAATTTTATCCGCGGCGGTTGCGCGAAAGGTAGTCAAACTTACAGAGTTGTATTTTTAGATTTGGTACTCGGCGATTGAAAAAAGAATTACAGTTGGTTTCAAGAACAAAAAACAAAACTTGATAACGGTTGGTTCGGGGCCAGTTTTAAAAAGGTAAAAGAAATTAAAACGGGAAAGAAGGATTGTACCCGGAATATTCATGAGTGAAAGTGTACCCAAAGAAATTAAGAGAAATAATAAAAAGTGAAAATAAAATAACAGTGTTTTGGATAACTCCCCTGCCAGTCCCCCAAAAGGTACGTAACAGGTGTATCGGCTTTTCAATGTATGCGTGCGGGTTTTCTGTGCCCCAAATGCGACAATTTTGCTTGTTTACATACCCGCCAAGATCAAAATGAGCTTCATCCGAAAAGATGATTTTTTTGGCAAAATCGGCATCTTCTGTAAGTCGATCGCAGGCCCACTCAGCGAAGCGAAAACGCATTGGATGGTCAGTTGGCTTCAAACTCCTGAATTGGACTTTGTATGGCGTCATACCAAGATCTTTATGCAAAATTCGTCTCAATGATGTCTCCGAAATGTTCAATTGTTGAGAACGACGGTGAATTGATGTTGATGGCGCTTCACGCACACTTTCTGCCACACAATCAATATTCTCGGGTGTACGCACTGTTTTTGGCTTTTCACGCTTTGGTTTATCGATGAGGATGCCAGTTTCTTTCACTTTTTTCACAAGATAACGAACATACGGAGCTGACGGTGCTTCTCTTCTTCCAAAATCCGTACGCAATTTTCGCACACATTCTGCAACATTACCATGATTTTCAAAGTAATGTCGCAATATTTCCCAGCGTTGTTCAAGCGTATACACAACCATATTCGTTCAGCGGAAGAATAAAACTAATTAAAAATTATCTGTCAAATCAGACATGAGCTAAGTGCTACCATTCACGAAATAAGCACTAGTTGAAAAAAAAACGTTAGATGGCGGACCCGATATAAAACTCAAAAAATGATACTAAATTGCAGACTCGCAAAACTTTAACATTACTCAAACCAAAACTTCAAACAAAATAAACGCGACAAAAGATCCTGAGAGCGACACAACAAAGTCGCCGTAAATTGGTTGCTGTCAAAGATTCGAATATAGGCTGAACCACAATAGATGTAAATAACTTTACGAAATTAAACTAGACTGAGGTTTACTTAAAAAAAATTGATACTTTTAGCCTAAATAAATATCACATTCCGTATCTTGATATTTAATGCTTTCAATTTTGAAAAGTGGTAAAAGTGAAAAAAATTAACAAATGTAAGTTGATTTAATTGAAGATTTGTGCTTTCTATTAATTTGCAGTACCATTTTTATTACATTTTAATTTTTACATTGCACTTTTAATCATTTAGTAATAATTTAATTGTTTGACACATCGCGTTCTTACGGAATGAGCGATTCTTACCGCACCTTTACTGACTGCAATTTGACTTTTAAATTTAACGAAAGTTCCCCTCACACGAGTTAAAGTTAATTTGTGTACGCCTGTTAAATTAAAGGGCGCGTTCGCTTTACGTAAGTAAATATACTTACGTTTACTTCTATTGTGGTTCAGCCTTATATGGGATGGGAGTCCCATATACTTAACAAAATGAGAGCGACGCGATAAGTTGCCAACAAAAAGTTTGAGAAAATCTCTAAATTAGTCGCCAACATAATTGACATTTCTGTGTGGACAGTGAATAATTGACATTCATGTTATGTGGATTTGGTAATTTTTATAAAGGATAGGATATTAAAAGATAATAGTAAATAAACTAGTTATTAAAAACTTGTGTACAATTAATTTCTTTAATTATAGTTTGAGAAATTGTGAGTTTTGAGAAAGAATTTATAGGGAAATTGAGGGAAAAGGTTATGCTGTGCGATAAGCGTCATTCCATGTATACTCATTGTCCTCTGCTTTTTAGTTTTTTCTTTATGCTTTTACAATTTTAAATAAGCCACATAACTATACTAAAGACTGTGCTTATATTTTTTCTTGTTGCCATTTCTTTTACAATAAATAAAACAGTGACCGCTGTCAAAAACATTTGTCGAGTCGCGTTCACTGTGTTTTAAATGAGAAATTGCCGCCAACTAAGTTGCCAGCATTGTTGTGTCGCTCTCACTGTGGTTTAGCCTAGACTCAGGTGTGCATGTAGCCTGCACTGGATATGATATGACTTGAGGTCAGTCAACTAGCAGGATGCCAGATGATCGTATCACTGCGCAGTCCCAGTCCCCGGTCCATGTCACAATTAGACCATCGAAGTCTAACTGAGGTGGCCCCACGTTGGGTGTTATTTTGTTAGGGTAGCATAACTATGGACGCGCACAACGTATACGAAAACTAGAGAAATGGACAATACCTTTTGAACAGAAGGTTCACGTGGAGCCGGGTACTGATGTTATCCCTTCTCCACTGGATGTGAGACTACTGAGTCAGACAGTCAGCTGACAGCCAAATGTCCATATCTGCAAAGTCGTATCTCGTAAAGGGGCCTGAAGTACTCAAGGTGTTATTGGGCCCACGTTGGCCGCCATTTGTTATTGTAGCAGGTGAGTGAGTAAGGTAGGACGTTAAGTCCAGTCTGTCAGCATGAGCTGACAGCTCACTCAGTGACCAGCGTTGCAAGCGCAGAGCGGCACGCTAGCACCCCGGCTATTGCGGGGGAGTTAGTGGGATGGGTAACCCAATCCTCCGCTGTCACGACACCATTAGCAAAAAATAAATAAAGCCTACAACAAAAATAAGCACCACATTCAGTCCTGAAGGGAATTTTACACTACTTAACTTCACTACAGGTGGGCTATCCTCTTTTCCATTGCCCCATCTACCCAATGACATTGCGGGCAATATTGATTGACTGACCTGAAATTGTACCGGAGGAGCGGACCAATTCAACCATTGTTAAGAGGGTGCTCCAGGAGAGGGACAGAACGAAATAAAAATTTGACCACATCCTTACGTGACCAAAAGTTCATATAATTGTCCCACAACGGAGCGAAAATAAAAAGCGTACTAGCATTTTTTGATCTCTAGGGATATGACTTGAAAATGTTTACATCCTATGTGTACTTGTTTGTATATTTAAGTGAAACCACGCTCAAATAACACAAATAATTATACATATTATCATATTTATATAGGGTAAACGCACCAATTCGCGGCCATTTAAGGAAATGCCATCCTTACAAGAAGGGTTTATTAGTAGAATTTATTTAATGTCGTTGTTTAAACTTTTGTAGACAATAGTAAATTGAATATTTATCTTTCGCGAATACTCTCATGCATCTTGACTCAGAACGAACTAAGAACCCAGTTTCTGGCATGGCTAATGGTCGTATGTAAGGGAAAACAACTGTTTCTTTAAATATGTGTCTTGCATTCATCTCCTTTATATAATTTTGCAGCTCATCAAACCATTTTCGAATAACCTCTTCAGAAACAGTATCTCTGGCTTCGGTTAGGCCTTCGGTAATTGGATGTCCTAGCTCTGGATTGTATATCAGAAAAAGGTCGTTACATTTTCGCCCCATTTTTGAAGGATGTATTCGTGCTATCGTCTTGGCCATTTTTTGGGCTCCGTACCCGTACTAAGCTTCTGCTGTCCGTCTGTCTGTCAGCGGGCTGTATCTTATGAACCGTAATAGGTAGTGAGTTGAAGTTTTTATTGAGTGTGTATTTCTATTGCTGCTATAATAACAAATAATAAACATTAAATATTAAATTAAAAATTAAAGGGGACCCAAGAATCTTGATTTGTTCAGCGTTTTTTGCTCGACCTTAAAAATCGCTGTATCTCTTGAACCGTAATATGTAGACACACGAAATTTCCAAAAAGTGAGAAATACTATAGCTGCTACAACAACAAATAATGAAAATAAAAAAAAATAATATAATTAAAAGTACATAGTGTTAAATCTTGTACGACGGTACGGAACAGTTCGTGTGCGAGTCCGACTCGCTCTTAGCCGGTTTTTACGAACTGTGCTTAAAAGGCTATCAGGATTTAATAGAAACCCACATGTGGTTAACGACTCGCATCACTTAACTAGTTTTTTCTTCGGGTTCCGTTAAAATACTTCATGGTCCAAACTTGTCTACACCTTCAGGATATCTTTCAGACAATTTATCCTGTAATGATTTTTGGAATATTTTATTTGTTGTTCTAATAGAAAATTTTCCTTGTCGAATTACTTCATTTAGTATTGTAGCAATATATTTTTTCATATTTCCTGCATTTTCAATGCATTAAATCAGACTAATTAATGAAGAACTGCTTGTAGGCCGCAATATGGACAAGGTAAAAAAAATGCAGCTCTAATTTGCGGCCACCAGTACACGCGAACTGGCTTATGATATTAATCATTGATCCATTTCGCGGACACTAAAATTAATGTGGTTATTCCGAAAATTTACTTAAATTTCAAACAATATTATATTTATTTGAAATATAACTACTTAAAAAACTTTCTTACGACATAAAAATGGCATAAAAACTCAATCTCTTACATTTTAAACTCATAGCATTACGTTACAAAAAAAATTTCTTGCATTTTCGCATTATTTACATGCCGACTCCTAATGAACTCATATTTAACTCAACCATTCCATTGCTCACTTTAGGGGTAGCAGGCATATACACGAACATGAGGATAAAGAAATATCTGCATTTTAAGGAAAATACGTCGTTTTATGGCATGTTATAAAATGAAGTGGACGCGAATTGGTGCATTTACCCTATATACAGTTGGCATATTTCTACAATCTATAATTAAGGTGCTATGCTTTTCTAAAAAACTCAGCTTTTAAGGGTAAAGACGAGAAATATGATAATGTCTTAATAGCAAACTTTATATCATCTACGCAATTATCTTGAAAAATCATTCATTATATAATTACCTAATTGTATATGAGTTATAATATCTATGGTGTAGACTTAATACCATAATTACTACGCTTCTTTCGTGAATTCGAATGGTATCGTAATTATAATGAGAAGCCAAGATAAAGGCTTTAGATAATCTTGTGAAACTTGTTAATGTAATAATTGCACACACTCATACCTAGCTGCTTGAGTTACATATGACCTCCCTTACCACTGTACGTTAACTTAGTGGCTATGCTTGAATCATTTCAAATAAATACAAAAACAATGTATCAAAATTTTACTCACACGTGATCCGATCCCTCGAAGGAGCTCCCTGGAGGTATACGGTCGATGTCCTTTAATCACTGTTTAAAACCTAGTACTAAAACCTAATACTAAGGTCCACGCTAAGCAAAATTTTGTATAAAAATTTAGCAAGCTAAAAGATATTGGAAAAATGTATCCTGAATTTTAGCGAGAGCGGTACTAAGGTCAACGCGCTAAATTTGGCTTTTAGGTTTTGATTAGAGATGGCACCACTAGTAAATCTCCAAGAAATTTAGCTTGCATTTATCCGCCCGGGCCGTACTTTAGCGCGCTAAAAATTTTTATTGTCAGAGTTCTGAGATTTGATAAATTTATTGATCGGATTTTTGTAGTTAACATAGTTTTGTACGTCTTTGCTGTAAGTACGGATGAATTGGATTTCTTCTCGTGGCCGTATTTTCAATATCATTGTAATTTTTTTTTATTGTATGTATTATACATATTATTTTCATATTTTTAATATTTCCAAATAATTTTAACTACCTGTTTTTAGAAATATTGTTATGCAACTATGTTGAGTGATTGACATAGGACGTGAAGTCCAGACTGCCAGGATGAGCTGACAGATCACTCGACGGACAGCGTTGACTGCAGGGTGGCACGCTAGCTCGCCTCGGCTATTGGCGGAGAGTGTGGGGAGGTTCCACGAAAAACCTGCAGCTGGCGTCTGCAATAATAAAAAAAAAGTCGTACCTAAATCCAAAACGCCGGCACATATTCAGTCCTGAAGGGACCTGTACGTCACTTACCTACATACAAATCGAAGGCGCAGATGTTATGCCTTCCTTGCATGCCCCAACCACCCAACTGACTCTGAGGGCAAGATTTTTCAGAGTCCCTCTTGTACAGGTGAGTGGTGAGCAGGCCGTGGCTGCTATGATATTTGTTGTTGTGGTGTTCGTAAGTGCTTCACCCCAAACTTGTCCAGTAATCTGGTAAACTGAGCCGAGCAAAACTGGACTCCATTGTCAGAGACGATCGTTTCCGGGACTCCGAACACATGGAACACTTCCGTTGCAATGAACTGGCACACATTGAGTGTAGATTCTTTTCTCATAGGTTTGAGAATCGGGAACTTAGAAAAGTTGTCAAGAACTATTAAGAAAAATCAGAAAATCAATATACAGCTTTTGCCATAGTCTTTCTGTCACCGACTAGACTCTAATATGTGGTCTAAGAATGGTATTGGGAGCCTTAGTACAAGTGTCTTCGCAGACGCTCCAGTGATTTCCCTATACCTCCGTGAGAAGCTAGTGGCGGATCATGCACTCTTGAACTAACGTCGGAGACAAGCCCTCGTGGAATCCAAAGCTTCCAAGCTTCTTCCTCCTGAATCGGATCGCCTGTTCTCGGAACAGTCCGAATGTAAACGAAGCCATCCTTGACGCAAAGATCTGGTAGTTTGCCAGAAATCATTTTAACCTTATGCCTCATTTCCTCATATTCCAACGAGTTGAAATATGGCGAACTAAGGTCAACTTCCGGGCCAGGATCTTCATTTGTGCACAGGCTGTCGCAATGAATGCGTGACAGCGCAACAGGGACGACATTCAGGCTTCCTTTCCGGTGCTCAATAGTGAAGTCGAAACCCTGAAGCTTCAAACTCCACCGAGCAAGTCTACCGCTGAGGTCCTTTTGAGACATCAGCCATTTCAAGCTCGCATGATCCGTCACTATCTTAAATAGCATAAGTTCAATGAAGGGCCGGAACTTCTGTACACTTAAGATTGCAGCTAGGCATTCCTGCTCTGTGACGGTATAATTTCTTTGTGCTGAGTTCAACTTTTTCGAGACGTAGGCTATTGGCTTCTCGTGGCCATCGTCATCTAGTTGAATCAGCACCCCACCAAAATCTTGTTGGCTCGCATCGCACTGTATAACGAACGGCTTGGTGAAATCTGGAATCACTAACAACGGAGTAGAGGTCAGTTTCTGTTTTAGCATCTCCAGAGACGTCTGGACTTCGGGTGTCCACTTGAACTGACTAGGGTTCTTCAAGGTGTCAGTTATGGAGACAGTTAAATCAGCATAGTTCGTGATGAACCGTCTATACCATCCCGCCATACCTAGTAGGCGTCGGGCTTGCCGAACAGTTTTAGGTGACGGATAGTCAACTATGGCTGAGATCTTGTCTGGGTCAGTCCTAATTCCTCCTTTCCCGACTATAAAACCCAAGTATTTAGTCTCCTTAATGCAAAAATTACTCTTCTCAGTGTTGATAGTGAGGCCAGCCTTCCACAAACAATTCGCTAGACGGGATAGCAATGTGAGATGAGAGTCAAATTCTGATGACAGAATCAGTAAATCGTCCAAGTAGACGAGCACATTTTCACGAAGAAAGGAATGACTTTATCCATGAGGCGGCACATCATTTGTGGAGCATTGCATAGGCCGAATGGCATCAATGTGTACTGATAGAGAGGGTGACCAGGTACAGTAAAAGCGGTCTTCTCTCTGGAATCAGCGTCTAGTGGGATCTGCCAGAATGCGTCTTTCAGGTCCAGGCTTGTAATGTCGACTCAAAAACGCATCTATCTGCGGCAGAGGTTAGGCGTCCTTCTTCGTAACAGAGTTGACTTTCCTGGCGTCAAAACAAAGCCGAACCTTTCCAGGCTTCCGCACTAGTACAACTGGAGAGCTCCAAGGACTCTGGCTCTCCTCTATCACACCCAGTGATAGCATTCGCTCTAATTCAGCATCGATCAAACTCTGTAGCACCGGTGAAACCGGATAAAATCTCTGTTTTAGCCGAGTCGCGTCATTCGTTTCAATCTTGTGAGTGACCAACGATGTCTTTCCCAGGCCTAAAGAGGCGAAAGAAGGGAAAAGTTGTTTCGTAGCGTCTAGACGCTGTTGATCTAAACTTGAAAGAACATGGCAGTCGGTGTCAGGAGTAGCTAGTAAACTTGGTGTCACTTCTGCAACTATACCTAGGACATCTGGAGCCAACCCAAATAGACGCCAGAAGTCTATTCCTAGATATAGTGCCTGTGTGAGCCCGGGAACCACGTAAAAACGCACGTTTTGGGTTTTATCACGGAAAGTGATGTCCAAGTTCACATGACCATGCACAGTCGTCATGGCTGCATTCGCTACTTGAACCTGTGTCCGATACATCTTCCATTCATACTCTGCTTCCGCAAGCTTCTCTGGCCTAGAATACTGACAGTGGCACCACTATCAAGTAGTCCACTCTCAGTTCGCCCGAGCAGCTTTACTTCGGCATACGGTCGAATGTCGTCTGGCATCGACACGGAAGTCTGTGCCAGTTTTTTTTTTTTTAGTCTCACCCGTCGACAGTATCCCCGTCGTTGAAATCGTGCGGTGGTATCGGTTCACCCATAGAAGGCGGAGGCCGTGAGAAATCAACTGTTGGAATTGCAGCTGCTATTTGCTGCCTAACGCTACTTGTCAATTCAGTCCGTAATCCGTTCAAGCTCTGCTCGAGGCCTTCTCGAACCAAGTCCTGCAGCTGTATGCGCAGAACTGCCAGCAGGGCTTCAGTCGCTGCTGAACTCTGTCCACTGCCAGAAGGCAGTGGGCTATTTCGTCGTGAGTCAGGATGGGAAAAGGTCGTGGAATGCGGATTTGACATTCCAGGTTATAGAGATCTTCGGCTAAGTGGAGGCATAGTCATTGGGGGTGGTAACTCAAATGTCGATGCAGGCTGATTACGCTCGTTATTGACAGGTTTCGTCCATGGTTTCTTTGAAACGGCTCCCGTATATTCGGTAAAATCATATTGGGTAAGGTGAAGCCGACAGTTTGGACAATTTGCCTGTTCGCCTATCCACGTTCGCAAACATGCTTTGTGGAACACGTGTCCACATACAGTCTTAACAGGCTTTCGTTCGAATGACCAGTCTCTATCCTGACAGATAGAGCACTGTTCAGGCAACCTATTCAAACTGTCTGTCGTGGAAGCGGGTGTTCTCACGGTCCCCACCATGATGCAATCTTTCAATCGTACAGTCAAGATTTCAAAACTATTCCAAGGCTTTGGAAGGAATGCCAAGAACTTCAAAAAAAGAAAAATCGAATGTTCGAAGAAGGCAGCTAAGTCTTCAAAGATCGAGTTACCAGGAAGACCAATTTAAAATTTCAAAATATTCCAAAAGTTCGAGCAAACAAAAATTCAAAAATCACCAAAGGTCTGGAGGAATTTTAGTCGTAGTTACCTAAGTTCCAAATATACTCAACGAGAGTACTGGGGGTACTCTAACGTTAGAATTCACTACTGGTACTACCACAGTCGCGCAGTGCTAGCCGTATTTTTTATTAAACAGATTTTAGTGATAACTATATGTGAAGAACTACACAGCTCAGGCGTTCCGAGAAAAATCTACAAGAAAGAAATTCATAACATTTCTCCCCCACTCTCCAAAAGCCAACTCTATACATAAAAGTCTCCAGGCCGCTCTCTCCAATCAGGTCAGAAATAGAATGCAAGCAAGCGACGTGAATGTGTGCATGAAAAATGTTTGAGTTCTCACAGAAATCTGGGAAGAGTCGGGTTGGAGAAGCTAGAGACTGAAAATAATACTAGAGATTCTGCAGCCAGGCAGTTAGTAGTATACCAACTCCTGATTACTGAAGGTCTCTGAGAATAGGTTAATATTAAGATAGAGAAATGTATTAAAATTACTTCCAAGATTTATTTTTTCGCCGATGTCCGCGGAAGATTTTTCCTGTACCAACTCCTTCATATTTTCACTTGTGACGGTTTGACACGGAGAAGATTGTCTTCTTCTTCCTTCTGTCAGATGAAAGTAAAGGAAGCGCTCTTCTTGCCGCGGGTGCGTTCGAGATATCTGTCTGACAGCAGCCGGCCTACACGCTTCAGTATTACTCAGTGTAGCATATTGCTATATGCAATACGCTACGACCATAACAATATTATATCTATAAGTGTTTGGATTGGACGTGAAGTCCTAACTGCCAGCATGAGCTGACAGATAACTCGGTAGACAGCGTTGCAGTGCAGACTGGCACGCTAGCTCGCCTCGGCTATTGGCGGAGAGTGTGGGGGGGGTTCCACGAAGATCTGCTGCAGTCACCTGCCATATACATTACCATTACCTACGTGAAGGCGCAGATATTCTGTCTTCAGCTGCCTTGCCCCATCTACCCATGTGACACTGAGGGCAGTCAATTTTCAGTATCCCGTTTGATGATCTGAAAGAAAACGTGGTAGCGGACCTAGTCAACCTTCATCGAAGAGGGCTCCGGGAGAATGAGGAGGAAATCAAAACTCGTTAGGGTTACATCTCTTCTTCACAACTGTGGGGTTTATTGCAACAATTCATTGCCATATGTGGCCGGCTACCCCTCAAAACGAGGACTTCCAATACATATTGCAAAAAAATTTACGGCTCAACTGAATTTGTTCTTAACTATTCATTTTATATTGATTTTCCTTTTCTTAATTATCTTTTAGGTCTACAACCTTTTCTACTATTTTATTTCTTCATTGATTCTAGAAAGGATGGCCGATTTATATACATGAAGAATATTAGCTGATATATGGTACATAAGTATTTGAAACTAATAAAAAAAATTCTAATCAAAAATTATTGTATATATAAGAGAAAAATTGCGTAAGTACACAAATTTGAATCAGAAATTATTATATATAAAAACGTAAGCCTATTGTTATACTCCATATAAATTCTAATCAGGAATTATTTTATATGAGGAAACTAACTCGCTTGATACATACATGATTGGAATCAATAAACATTCTAATTAAAACTTATTAAATGTATCAGAAAGATGCATAAGTATGTTGTTGAAGTTCATGCAAAAACCTAATTAAACTCATGTTCATAGCAGCGAGAAAAATGTATATGTACCTATATACTTGCATCTGTAACTAATAAACTCTTAATCAAACAAAACTCCTCCTATGTTAGTTATTCTTACGTGATTGTCTGTCATTGCCCTAACCTTTTCTTACTCGCTTGGACGTTACTTTCCCCAGGGTTAACGATACATTCGTAACAAATATTTCATACTTATATTTAATTTGGATTAGAAAGGAGCGATAATATCAGAAAATTATACAAATATATAATTACAAAATATGAAAATGAATAATCTTGCAAAGAGACTACAACTTAAATGTTTTTCGTTTTGCTGCTGAGATCAGGCCTCTGTCCTGATACTATTGCTAAAAATTTGCACTATGATGCTAAAAAACTATACTTTTCCACGTGTATCGAAAGCCCATGAAGTGACAAAGTGGATACTAGAAGCCAGCCAGCAAAGAGGGTATCTATCGACCATCAGTTGTGAGCTGATCAGAACTCGCTGTCCAAAGAGTTCTGACCGACTCTGTGATGTTAGCGGTACAGCGTTTTGCGAATATCTACTGCATCTATATACTCAATGGCATATATACTGCAAAGTCGTTAGTGTTGGAACAGGATAATGATCACCTATATGTGAGACCTCCTGAATTCCTGACGTATCGAGGTTGACCGTTTGAATACTCAAAGTATGATTCCTCTTGAAATCTTCTCGACAACTTCTTGCCCTACAGATTCTTAAGGTTATGAGCATAGCGACAATTTGGAGGAAATTAGTTCTCAAACGTGTTGGCCAATATCGTTAGATTTATGTGGGTCGTTCGATTCCTATAAAAATTTCTTTTTCTTTTCCAGCGGTCCTGCAATTGCTACTCTCTGTAGCTTTGCGACTTCTTGTGAACCCCAAAATTTAGTAGACATAAATCCCAATTAATCGAGATAATTTCGATGTTAATTTTTACAAATCGAATTAGATGTATCTCTGAGACTTCTTTTTCTCTCAAAATTTTTTTAATACCCGTCACGATTACTGAATAAAATTGTGATCTTGATTAATCCAATTATCACACTCTTCTTCTTTTTTCGTGTACTTCATTCTCGGCCTTCACCCCAACGAGGTTAGAATCTGTAGTTCCATCGTGGCGGTGCTATTGCCGTGTGGGATTGCCCACGGGGTGACGCCAAATGAGGCAGCATGCTGTCTCGTGTATCTTCGACCATAACAGGGCAGGATCGTATGGCTCAGTCGTGTAGCAGACCATGCTAAAAAATGGTCGACTGAGCTACCAGGCCTTAGACATGAGTTCAGCTTTGCGGGCGCCCACGTGTGACTCGACCCACGATCACTACTTCCTAAATGTGTGCTGTTCCAGCCGTACAAAGGCCGTTAAGGGTCTTCAGACTCTCCCTAAGCGTGAGGAGTCAAAGCCGCATCCCAAAGTTATGCTAGCCCTTGGCCAGAGCTCGACTTCGGTCTTGTCAGTGGAAGCCAGATGTGCACTCACAGGCTAGCAACCAAAAAAGCCAGTCGGTTAGCGCCCCTCTGTCTTTCTCTACCGAGATGAGTCGGAGAAACCTCTACAATCAGTAACCTAACCAACTGATTGCAAAGCTTCTTCCGCTCTTGACATTTCCCTCCGACCGCAGATCAACATTCGTCCGAGGGTGCGTCTACAAGTTTCCACACCCCGATCGAGTCTCTAGAAAGTTAGTATTCAGCACAAAGTGTGCCAGCACAGCGGAAATTGAAATTTTTTCAGAAACAAATTAAGATTGGAATTCCAACGACGGTGTACCTCCGTTGGGTACCATGTGGGAAGGGTTTTGACGCATGTCAAGCGAGGACGTGTGGAAATGTAAATGTTTTTAGCGTGGTACACTCTCACTAACTTCCCCTGCAGATCTCATAAAGGGAGTTTCCTTTCTTGGCTCTAATGCGACACTTTAAAAGTTTTCTCCCTAACTGTGCACTAATCTGTTGCCGGAAATTACTCTGCATAAAATTTCACCTATACACCCCTTGACCAATTCTAAAACTGACAGGCTTCGCTCTAAGATCATAAGCTTTTGAACCCTGTTCGAACGCGTAGTTCAAATTTTCCTGCGCTCTCGCATGGATCAATCTTAGCTTGTCTTCAGCATCCACTCTTAGAGATTCCGAGGCTCCTAAGGACGGGATAGGATCTTGCGTGGTCAATCATCTGTTGACCGAATAGTACTCTGTAGGTTGAGAGGCCAGTTGTTTGGTGGACATAGCTCCGGAGGGAGCTAGCGATATGACTCAGCTTCTCATCCCACTTAGTGTGTTCCTTTTGAATATACGCTCGGATTCCGGACAATAGAGATCGGTTCACTGGTTCTGACTCGTTGGCAAGTACCTGACGCCAGATTTTTCCAGAAGTTTGGTAAACTGAACAAAGCAAAACTGAACTGCATTGTCGGAGGCTATGGTCTCGGGAGCTCCGAACGTGTGAAACACTTCTGTTGCAATGAACTGACGCGCATTATTCATAGATGCTTTCTTCGTCGGTCTAAGAATTGGGAATTTGGAGAAGTGGTCAAGAACTATTAGGATATAGACACTTTCATTTGCTGATCGGGGATATGGACCTAAGAAATCTATATACAGCTTATGCCATGGTCTTTTTGTCACAGACTGGGCTCCCTTCGGTGGTCTAAATATGGTATTAGGGGCTTTAATTTCTTTGCACATGTCACAGTTGCGTACGTCTGCCATCGACTGTTATTCGAGGCCAGTACAGATGTCTTCTCAATCGTTCCAATATTTTCCCTATACCTCCATGTGACGCTAGTTGCGGATCATGCGACATTGAAATGACGTCAGAGACAAGGTATCGTGGAATACGAAGCTTCCAAGCATCGTCCTCCTGGATTGGATCGCCTTTCGGAACAGAGATCTGCTAGTTTATTGGAAGTTAATTTAACTTTGTGCCTCAGCTCCTCTTATTCCAAGGAATTGAAATAAAGATAAATAAGGTCAACCTCCGGACCAGGCTCTTCAAAAAGTGGCAGGCTGTCACAGTGAATCAGTGACAGCGCATCTAAGACGACGTTCAGGTTTCCTTTCCGGTGCTCAATAGTCGAAACTCTGAAGCTTCAGACTCCACCGATCAAGTCGACCGCTGAGCTCCTTTTGGGACATCAACCATTTCAAGCTCGCATGATCAGTCACAATTGTAAATGGTATAAGTATGAAGGGCCGGAACTTCTGCACACTCAAAAGTGCTGCCAAGCATTCCTGCTCTGTGGCGGTAAAATTTCGCTGTGGTGAATTCAACTTTTTCGAGACGTAGGCTCTTGGCTTCTCGTGGTCATCGTCATCTATTTATAACATCACTCCCCCGGTACCTTGTTGGCGTGTATAACACTGGATAACGAACGCTTTGGTGAAATCTTGACTCACTAACAACGGAACCAAAGTAAGTTCCTGCTTCAATAACTCCAGAGACGTCTGGGCTTCAGGTGTCCATTGGAACTGACTGGGATTTTTCAAGCTGTCGGGTTTGCCGAACATTTTTAAGTGACGGCTGGTCGACTATAGCTGAAATCTTTTCCGGGTATGTTCTTATTCCTCCTTTCTCAACAATGAAACCCAAGTATTTTGTCTCTGTAATGCAGAACCTACTCTTCTCTACATTGATAGTGAGGCCACCCTTCCTCAAACAATCTGCTACACGGGATAGTCAAATAAGGTGAGAGTCAAAGTATGATGACAGTATTAATAAATCGTCTAAGTAGATGAAAACAATCTCACGAAGATCGAATGCAATAACCTTATCCATGAGGCGGCACATAGTTTGTGTAGCGTTGCACAGGCCGGATGGCATCACGATGTATTAATAGAGAGGATGACCAGGTACAGTAAATCCGGTCTTCTCTCTGGAATCAGCGTCTAGTGCGATTTGCCAGAAAGCGTCTTTCAAGTCCAGGCTTGTAATATAATTTGCCGGAGCAAGTCGACTCAGAAGTGCGTCTATCTGCGGCAGTCCTTCTTAGCAACGGAGCTGACCTTCTTGGCGTCAAAACAAAGCTGAGCCTTTCCAGGCTTCCTCACTAGAACAACTGGAGACGTCCATGAACTCTGGCTTTCCTCTATCACACCTAGTGATAGCATGCGTACCAACTCAGCATCAATCAAAGTCTGCAACGATAAAACCTCTATTTTATCGGAGTTGCATCATTCGTCTCAATCTTATGAGTAACAAGAGATGTTTGCCCTAAGCCCAAAGAGGCGAAGGAAGGAAAAAGTTGCTTCGTGGCTTCTAGAAATTGATTATCTCGAACGGAAAGAACATGGCAGTCAGTGTCTGAGGCAGCTGTAATATTTTTATTTTATTTATATTTTTATTATTTGTTCAATAGTACGTTCATGCTCAAGTCTAGGCTTAATTTGCCGCTTTATAGTTTTGAGCTTTTAAGGTAAGCAAGGCAAGGCTATATGCCGCTTTATTGCCTTAGCTTAGTTTGGTTGATCAGGCTGAAGATTGCCGCTTTACGATCAATAGGCTTTTAAGCCGAATTACGAGAAATGAATACACTTCAATGCAGTGATAATTCAAGTCTGATTTCTTTATTCTTTTCTTCGTCTTTTATATAATTGGTTTACATAGGTTCTTATGGAAAATCATTCCATAAGCAAGAAATAGCAATTTCAAAAATGAATTGTCCAATAAGCAAATTCATTGCTTTCTTACTTATTGAATGACCTTTTACAATAATAATTCACATCAATTGTTATGACACACATTTTTGTCACCTACTTGACTTACTTGTAAATGGTGTCAAATTGCTGATTCTTAAGATTGTAATTTGTTTTTATAAATCGGAAGTAAATTGTATTTTTGTTAATTTTTGTTTTGTAATATGAGATATACTTGTTTACTAACATGATATGGCGCTTGCACAATGATGTATGTGCGTACAATGATGTGCTCATATCATGCTATGTATGTATGTTTGTATATACGTGCATATAATGTTACAAGGTGATTAATTATCTTTTATTAGCGAGATGCGCTTTTCTTTTTGTATGATTATTTTTAGATATTATTACATGTATTACATGTGTATACTACACCTCTACCCCTAATAGGAAAAAAAAAAAAATTTGACTTATAGGATGAATTTATTTTTTTTTGTTTTGTGTACCTAACCAATTACTTATCTTGTTTATTTACGTATTTTCATTATGCTACATACTCTACCATATCCTATGCATTTGTACAGGTATTATTAACTTCTAAATGCTATCTATTATGTACAGTGTTTATATTTAAATTAGGATTTTACATTTATGTATATTGGCTATTATGTCTATATAGTTAAGTTAGGATTTTACTTTTGTGTACATCAGTTATCATCTACATTATGTCTGCATAATTTCGATCTATTATTGTGTATGTTTTTAAGGTTATTTCTGATTTTTATTGTGGAATTTACTCCGTTTTGGTCTACTATTTTAAATGGACCTTCGTATGGACTTTCTGATTTTTTTCTAGTTCCTTTTCTTAAGTAAACATAATCATTTACTTTGAAATTTGAGGGTTCTACATTTCTCTTCTGTTGAGACTTTCTTTTTATTTTTGATACGTTCAGTGATTCTTTTGCTCTATCATGAGCTCTTTGTAATCTGTGTTTTAATTCATTAGCATAATTATCTATGTCATAGATCATTTGTTCATTATTTATTGTTTCTGCTGGTAAGGTTGTTATTTTTCCATAGACCAATTCAAATGGTGTGTAGTTTGTATGTGTGTGCGGTGTGGTATTATAGTAAAATATATAGTATGGTATCCACATATCCCAATTATCATTCTCTGTGAAAGACAAGAGATATTCATTTAATACTCTGTGGTTTCTTTCTAGAGATCCAAGTGTTTCATGATGATAAGGTGTTGAAGTTATGTGGTTCATATTAAATATTTTGCATATACTCTTAAATAATTCATTACAAAATTCTGTACCTTTGTCAGTTTTAATCGTTTTGAAGCATTCGTACTTTAGTATGAATTTTTCTACTAGTGCTCGTGCTACTATTTCTGCTTCTTTGGTTTCAATTGGAATCGCTTCAACGAATTTTGTGAGTTCACACTGAACTGTTAATATGTATCTGTAACCATTGGATATTCGTAATGGTCCTACTGTATCTATTGAAATAGTCTCGAAACTACTGTTTGGCGTATTTGTGATTACAAATGGTTCTTTAGTATGTTTTATTATTTTATTTCGTGCGCAAGTTTCACAGTTTTTCACATATTCTTTTATTGTTTTTCTCATATTTCTCCAAATTTTTGTTTTATCTTTGCAATGCATCTTTTTATTCCAGCATGTCCTCCATACGGTGAGGAATGGTGTTGTTCAATAATCTCTTTTATTTCTTTCGGATCCGTTAATCTTTTTGGAGAGGTATATAATAATAATCTTAGTGGTATTGCCATATTATTTGAAATATTTTTATACTGCAGTTCATTGAACTTTTTCTTAAATCTGTTTGAATCTATATATTTAAATATTCTATCATCATTAGATATTGCTAGCTCATATATTTTATTCTTCTTCATCTTGAGTAACAGTTTCTCCAGGACTAAATCTAAATTTGTCCCTAGATTATCGCTGCACTGTATCGATACTTCATCTTCTTTTATTATTATTTTTGGCAATTTGTTTGAGCGTATATTTTCATTACTTTCATTTATATGAAATTTAATTTTTTTTACATTTGTAACATCTGAGATAGACGTACAATCCCATGTATAAAGTTGGGCAAACCTATCATTGGATATCTCTGTATTCTCTTCAGGGTTAATTTCTTTTGCTTTCTTTAGCATTCCTCTCGTGATTACATTTATATTTTTTGGGATCATTTCTTTTAAAAGGTTTGAATTTAATTTTATTCGAGATAGAGCATCTGCATTTGTATTCATTCTACCTTGTTTATATATGATGTCAAAGTCGTAATCCATTAGATCAAGTCTGATTCTGGTTAATTTGGATGATGGATTCTTGTGAGTGAATAAGCTAACCAAAGGTCTGTGATCAGTTACTACCATAAATTTTCTACCGTATAAGTATGGTCTGAAATAATTTATTCCCCAGTGGATTCCTAAAAGTTCTTTTTCAATTATTGCTTTGTTTACTTCGTGTTTGTTGAGAGTTCGACTCGCATAGCAAATTGGTCTATCTTCACCAATTGTTCCTTGAAAAAGAACCGCGCCTAAGGCTTGATCTGAGGCGTCAGTGGTTAAGATGAACGGTTGTTCAAAATCAGGATATTTGAGAATTGGTGGATTGATTAATTTGTTTTTAAGATTTTCGAATGAGTTGTTACATTCTTCTGACCACTCAAAAAGTTTGTTCTTTTTAAGAAGGGAATTCAGATGTTTTGCTATGTTTGCGAAATTTGGTATAAAGCGTCTATAATAATTGCAAAATGCGATGAATCTTCTGACTTCGTCAGCATTTTTAGGAATAGGGTAATTTTGAATAGTGTGATGCTTATTAGGATCAGTTTTTATACCTTTTGCTGTTATTTGATGACCGAGGTATATTACTTCTCTTTTTAGAAAATTGCATTTACTGGGATTAAGTTTTAGATTATATTTTTGAAGTCTTTGAAAAATTTTTTCGAGATTTTTGTTATGATGTTGAAGACTACATCCAAAAACAATAATGTCATCAACATATATAAAAGCATTAGATTCTAGACCACTGAGTGCTATAGATAAGATTCTTTGGAAGCTGTTTGTTGAAATCTTCAAGCCGAATGGCAAACGTTTAAAGTGAAAGTGTCCTCGATTTGTCGAGAATGCTGTTAAATGTCTTGAATTTGGATTGATTTCAATTTGGTGAAATGAACTTGTCATGTCTAGAGTTGAGAAATATTTCGCTCGACCTAGGTGGTCTAAGACATCTTCAAGTCTAGTTAATGGGAATTTATCATCAACAATTTTTTTGTTGAGCTGTCTAAAATCGACTACAAGTCTCCATTTTTTGGTATCATCCGTACTTTTTTTTGGTACTATCAATAAAGGTGAATTATATGGACTAGTTGACTTTTCTATTATATTATCCTTAAGCATATCTTGAACTTGATCATTTATTTCTTGTAACTGTGAATGCGGTAAACGGTAATTTTTGACATAAACCGGACTATTCTCAATGCAGGCTATATCTTGTTTGTAAAAGTTATTTGCTGTTAATTTTTCATTGGGCAAATGAAATATACCTTGGTATTTTTCACACAAGTGTAGTATTGAATTTTTAGCTTCTGTATCTAGACCTTCTATTTTTAATTCGTTTTTTAATTTTGCAAATCTGTTGCTAGAGTCTTTAAATGTTGTATTAAGCGGATTTAATACATAGTAGTTTTTTAATGGTTGAATTTCAGGCGTGAAATTTTCTAAATTAACTTTCAAATCTGTCGTATTTAAGATCTTTATGTGGGCGATGCCTTGAGCTGGGACTATTGTATTGGCAATGAATACTCCTTTGCAAATTTCTTGGTTATAAATTACACTGTCTTCCTTGATGTTCAGATGTACTGCCTTTATTACTTCGCATCTTGGAGGAATAGTGATATAGTTGTTAAAATTGCTTCTTATCGGTATTACTATTTCTTCATTCTGCGTATGTATGGCGAGTGTAAATGTCTCATAATCAATTTTGCATACGTATTTCATTAAAAAATCTCTGCCAATTATACCATGAGTCAATAATGGTAAGTTATTGTCTACCATGTGAAATTTGTGACTCAGATTAAAGTTTTCATACATTAGTTTCATGACTGTTGTTCCAAAAGATAATGTTTCAATGTTTGTTATGCCTGTAATTTTGCACGTTTCATCTTCATCTAAATAATAATCATTTAAATTATTTAATTTGCAGATAGATATGTCTGCACCTGTATCAATTAGAAAATTAATGTTTTTACCAGTCAATTTGTCTTTTAATGTTACAAAATTTGTTACATTATTGTTTAGTTGAAGAATTCGCGTATTTATATGTTTTTTTATTCTGATGCAGTACCTGGGCTGCTGTTGTTTGCTGTGTCTTGGATAAAATTTACTGTACGTTGCCTATTGTGTTGTGAGTGGTTTATTTTGTTGTTGTTCGAGCGTGTATAGTTACTGTGTTTTTGAAAATTTTTATTGGTGTTAAAATTTGAATTATTTCTTTGTGTATTATAGTTTCTGTTATTTGAAAATTTTCTTTGTGTTTGTTCACTGTTACTTTGATTGTATCTATTCTGTGTAAAATTGTTATAGTTACTATTGTTTGGAAATGATCTATAATTTCTATTAAAGAATCTTTGCTTGCTTTGAAATTGTTTATTATATGAATATATCTGTGGTTCTAGAGGTTTCTCAATTTGTGAAGCTAGTGCAGCTGCTTCAGAGAATTTCGTGCATTGCGCTGCAAAAATTGTTGGTTTGAGATTTTCATTTAAACCATTTTGAAAAATATTAAGGGCCAGTTTATCATTTAATTTGGTTACCGTTTCTCTATTAACTTCACCCACTTCTTGAATTTGTAGGTTATTCAAGTCATTTATTAGATTTAACACTTTGTCCGTAAATACTTTGATTCCTGAATTTCTTTGCTTTAGTTCTGCGAGTTGTGAATAAATTTTTTGTGGTGTGTTACCTGATTTAAAACTTGCTTTCAGTGTTGTCCTTAACTCTTTCACTGATATTGGTGTTGCCGCTGTGACCATTCTATTCTTTGCTTTGTGGGACATTCTTGCGTTCCAAACGAAATCTATTAACTCTTTCTTGGAGTCATCTTTTAATGTTTTATCATATAATTCTATGATTGTTAGGAAATTATCTAATTCCTTGTATTCTCCAGCAAATTCTGGGATTATTTTTAATGCTGTCACTATATCAAATGCAGCCATTTTTATTCTATTGTTGTCTTCTGTAGGTTCACAACTAGAATCTGAATCGTAGTCTAATCTTGTCTCGTTGTAGTTCTCCTCAATTTTCAAATTTATATAATGTTTTGCTTTCAGGTATATACCATTGAATCTTTGTATTGAAGTCTCTAAATCTTTACTCGAATATTGTACTTTTAATCGATTTGCTATAAATTCGAATTCCTTATGAATTTCCTTTAATCTAGTAGACTTGTTTAGGAGATTTTGAGCCGAAAATTTTCTTTGGGGGTTTTTAGTGAAAGTTTGGTGTACTTTTTCTACTTTCTTGATTAATTTCTCGCAATCTTCCATCAAAATTTAAAATTCATCGTAAGACATGGTTTATATTTTCTTTATATATTCATAAATGTTTTTTGTATTTATATATTTTTACTCTACACTTTAAATAATGTTAAGTAGATATCATAATTTATTAATCAAATCCTCTATAAAAAAAAATCTATTTAAAATATAATTTCATTGAATATTTGTTTAAGTTATACAACGTATTCGTAAGTACTTTTGTCGTGTCCCAAAAGCAGTCAATGAATAAAATTCACGAAACCATCAAATAAATAAGAAACACTTAATTAATCACGGTGAACCTTCTTCAAATAAGAACAACGCTCAAATTACTTTAAAACATAATTCTTTATTACGAGAAAACAAAATGATCTATCTTAATAATACATCAAGTACTCCGAACCGAAACTTGACACTGCAATGACTGATAACTAACGGGCACTCGCCAGACCAGTCATTGGTCTTTTATGCCCCGATATTCGGAAGTACTTTCTTTGCTCACAACGCGGATGTAAACAAACGACAACAACCTTGTCGTTTGTTCTACCGGTTGCAGCACCTGAGTCGCTTAGTAGTAAACAATCGCTTTACATAACAATTACCATGCGAGGTTAATTGTTATCGTAATCGTCGATTGCTCCACTAAGCGCTCATCGTAGCCAGCTGTTGAGCTAATCAGCGAAATAACCGGCAGTTGCAGAACAGTACCATGCGAGGTTACTGTTTAGCAATTGCTAATTATTTCTCTAAAATGCGCCCTTGGCTGCATGAAGAATCTTCCTCATATTGGGCCATAACATCCCTCCCCCCTTGGAAAAACTAGTTTCCGCAGGGAACTAGATCTGGAGAATGCAATCAATTAAATAAACTGAAAATAGCTCATCTTCGTTCGGTTCAGATTATTTCATTACATTTCTGTACATTACATTTTTACATCTTTCGAAATTTTCTTATTTGCTTTTTCTAACATTGTTTGATTTTACATCATTTCACATTTCTCTTTTTAATACTTAATTTCTCTTTCACCATTTATATATATTCTTTCCTATGTTCTTTTCACATTACACTTTTTTTTGCTTTCTGTATTCTATGTTTTTATTTTTCCACATTTTACTTTCTTTTATTGCTTCTCACATTCAATTTTATTTCTATATTTCTTTAATTTATTTAACATTTTTTCTTTCCAGTATTTCTTACATTTGTTTTCTTAGTTTTCTTTTTACGTTCCTCTTATTTTAACATTTGCTTTTATGTGTTTGTTTTTTTTTTTTTGGTTTTTTACCATATAACTTCTTCAAACATCTCACAAAATAAAAAAAAAATATATTTCCACATTTTTATCCATTCTACCTATTTTCTGTTACAATAAACTATAAGCTTGATATATCTTAAATAAGTACTCTAATTTTTAATAATTCCGTCGCCAATAATCTTTTCTCTAATAATACTTTTTGTTTTCCTTTCATTTTTACCTTAATTACAATTTTAAAAGTATTGTCCAAATCATAAGAAAAAAAAACTTCAATAATTTTAATACTTTTTACAACCTTAGCCTTAACATTCTAATTTCTGTGGGTGCCCAAAATTTCCCTAAATATATTATTACAATACAATAATTACTCTACTATTCTAATTGTACCAGCTGTTTCCCGACGACGGTAGGTAAATTTGCTATTGGCAGGTTTGCTGTTGTTGGAATGATGACTTCTATACTGGGTTCTGCTTGCTTGGATAGCCTCGCTTGGATTGGCCCCGTCAATGGTCTGCTGATAAAGGCTCGAACTTTTTCACTTTTGTGACGTTTCAAGTGGCACACTACTCCTGCTACTACTGCTGACCTTTTATCGCCTTTGAATTTCAAATTTTATTTGAATGGTAAATTATCCCAATAATTATGTGTATAGAATGTTTTCATCTACACTGCATTTCTGGAAACCATTACATCGGTTTTTAGCTAGAATGTATGACAATTTCTTGTCATAAGCGCTTCTTTAATTTCATTGCGATAATATTTGTAAAAAAAAAATTCTTTTGGTCCCGATGGAGTTCTCTCAATTATATTGAGAGTCCACGTGTACTTAAATATTTTTTTTTTATATCATATATAAGGTACTGTATATAGGTATGGTAGTAGATATAACATATTACAGACCTCTCAGCATTAAATTATGTGCTAATAATTCCGCCAGGTTTTCTAATTGTAGCTTTCCAATAAAAGTTCGGCAGAAGCTCAAAATTCGTCATCAAGATCATATGTGTGGTCTTCATATACTTTTACAGGCATAGTGCATACTCTGCGCTTGTCTAACGATTATTTCACTCATCTCCCGAGCGTAAGTTATCCGTGGATGTAAGCTTCCGATGCTCAAAGAGGCCAACCTACTTATCCTTATCTCCGGTATCTTATTAATTTCTCGTACTTTGCTCATACTTTGAGCTCCAGCATCGTCGATTCCCTATATTTCCACGTTCCGTATTTACTAGAGTTGATATTTTGTTTCATAGATCTCCTCGTTCTGCTGCCGCCTGTGCTCTGGAAGCATTGAATATGTAGATTTGACTATCTTACCTATACTTACTTAACCTATGGCAACCCGTTAATTTTTCTCTATTTTAATTCTATTTTTCCTTTTAGAAATCCTTATGTTTGTTCTATATACATACATACTTTAAAAATTTTCTTTTAATTCTTCTTTCTTTTAGAACTTTTTTTTTTTTAACTTTTATTATTCTATATTTTTTTAAATTCTCTTTTTACATCACTTATTTCTTTTAATCTTTTTTCCACCTTCTTTTACATCTCTTATTTCTTTTACCTTTCCAATCGTTCTTTAACATCCTCTTTAATTTTTTTTTCCTTTACAAGACCTCTTTGTTTATAAATCTTCTTTCTTAACACTTTATTTTTCTTTATTTCCATTACTCTATTGTTTTTTATTCTCTCTTTCCTACTTTAGGTTTGATTTCAATCTTGATACATTTAATATTCTTTTAACTTGTTATTTCTGTTTTTTTTCTTCTATTCAATCTGCTCATTCTCTGTTTTTTTTTTTTTTCAACCTCTCATTTTTATTTCCAAAAGACATTTGCTTACCTTTATACCTCTTTATTTCATAGATTTACCTTACATTGGATCCACTGGGTTAACTTTTTATATCCTTTCCATATTTTTCGGCTCCTGCTAAACTCCGCTCATTGAATTTCTTCTGAAATTGGAGGGAATTTTTTGGACATTTCTGTGGTTAAGTTCCCCGATTCCTGGGTCATAACCGTTACCTACCTTGTACAGCCCGGTCAAATTTGGTGTAAGATTTGTCCTATCAATCTTATTTTTGACCGGCGGATCTACCTTACCTGTGTTACAACTATAATTTTGTAGCTTTAATTTACCTTTTTTCGGCAAGGTCCACTGAGATCGCTGTCGGTTGTAGCTGTTCCTATGATTCCATGCAGGCCGTCTGTAAAATTTGCGCGGTTCTATTTGCCCGTGCGAGGAATCAGGATTTTTTACAAAATAGGCTGTTGCATTGGCGATTCTTACGAATGCATGCCCAGCTTCCAACCTATTTCTACTGTACCCTTTATATTCCGGTTGTCCCCTCTCTTCACTAAATTCGTCGACACTTATATTATGAAATTCCGCACTGTCATAAGCAGTGGACAAAGTCTTCTTCCATAATTGTGCCCCGAATGGCTCCTCCAATATGGATATATTTTTCTCTCTCTGTCCTAAAGCTTCCTTTGCATTGCGTGCCGGACTTTTCGCTTCAAAGTGTCGGTCATAAGCGCAAGATGCAATGCTTTCCGCTATGTTAATGTTATCCTCCTATATCCTGGCCTGAAACGGACTTCCTTGACTGCTACTTTGCCAAGCTGTGGGTCCCACACGTGCACAAGCTGCATCACTTTTACCAGAGGCATTTGCCTCGTTGCCTTTTCCAGCACTTTGTACCCAAAGTTTCCTATTTACACAGTCAATAATAACTCTATCACTGAGGAAATCCATTCCAAGGATACCATCACCTGGAATCGAGTCGGTATCACCAATGACGTTAAAATTGCATTCTTGCTGACCGTTGTCTATCAACAACTTCGCCTCACAGGTGCCTATGGAACTCCTGGCAAATCCAAAGATCCCCCAATTCTTATTTTCTTGTGCGTATTTATAGCTGTATGTCTTTTTATTCTAGCGCCCTTGATTAAGCTACAGGTGGACCCAGTGTCAATGAGAAGTCTAAACTTACCATCTAAGGCTATGTCAGATGGCACTGTGATGACAAATTTACTTCTTGAATTCAATTTTTCACTTTCTTTCTCTGCCAGATATTTCTTGAGACAATTCTCCGTATAGTGGTCCCGTGTTTGGCAGAAGTGGCAGTAAAGCCCTTCCCTTACCATTAAGAATCTTTCATTAACGCCTTCCTTAATGTCTGTGACTCTGACGTGATGTATTCGGGAATTGGATGCTTCGCGGTTATATGGCTAGCATTCCTTAGCAATATGCCCCAGTTGTCCACATTTGAAGCATTTGACTGCTCTAGGCTGCTGTGTTGCTCTGATTGGAGTTTCCCAATTTCTTGCCGGTCTCCGTACTGCTTGGAAAGGCTTTGGGGTTTGTTTCTGCCTGATCTCGCTAAAGTTTCCGGTCTTCCAACTTTCCTGTGGTGTTTCCATGGCATATTCCGGTGCTTTTTTCCAGGCCCTTGGTGCCATGGCCTGAAGTCTTTCCGAATCTTTTTCGAAGTAGAGAGCTTCCTCTCGAACTTCTTCTAATGCTTCGAATTTTCTTCCAGTTAAGTATACCCGTGTGGCCTGACTGCCGACACCAGCTTTAAAAGTAGCTACCGCGTCGACCTCTAGCTCTGCTATCAAACCTCCATCCTTATTGGGGTATTTGGCTGACACCGCAGACTTAATCTGGTCCAGCAGCTCCATCATCCTATCTGCAAACTCTCTAATATCCTCACCAGGTCTCTGCCTACAGGCTAACATTTCAGTGCGTAATTCACTGAAAGATTTCCGTGGCATGTAGGCTGTTTTAATCGCCTGCTGCAAAGATGCAAAGTCCTTTGGCTCATGTGAGCTTATTAGATAGTAAGCGTCATCGGACAAACGGTATTTTATGCATTTAATAAAAATGCTTTGCTCTGCTGCTTCCAGTCGATCGTGCAAGTCTTTGCTGCAACTAAGAAAACGAAAAACTTCTTTTGCCAACTTTGGAGACCTTTCCCCTGAAAACATTGGCACGTATTTAGAGACCAAGTCCATAACTTTATCGTATGCCTCTGCCATGTTGCTCTTTAGAGGTAACGTATTATACTCTCTTAATGTTTCTATTTTACTTATCCCGATACATCAGATGCACCATACTTTATTTAAAACTTTCTACCTACTTAATCGCATGGAACCCGAATACACTTGGCCGAGCGAAAGATTTTTTCCGTGAGTATAAAACGACGTTATTACATGACGTTAAAAGCTGGTGAAATTTATATTACTAACTCTCGCGTAGCTAAAACACATACCTATATCACCAAGTATTTACAAATATTTCATCTTATCACTTATTCCGAAGTTTATCACATCTTAAATTTAACACTTTCTCTGAAATAAAATTCTAGCAGGCGATAACTCGCCAAAATTTGCTAGTTAATGGCGTCTTACGACAGCCGATGTTTTTTCATTAAATTAAAATTATAATATAAAATTATTTAAAACAAAATTATTTTTATTACGTAAAAGGTAAAACACATATAAATTCAAATAATTTTTACCTTAAATTTACCGGCTGCGCCAAAATGTCGTGTCCCAAAAGCAGTCAATGAATAAAATTCACGAAACCATCAAATAAATAAGAAACACTTAATTAATCACGGTGAACCTTCTTCAAATAAGAACAACGCTCAAATTACTTTAAAACATAATTCTTTATTACGAGAAAACAAAATGATCTATCTTAATAATACATCAAGTACTCCGAACCGAAACTTGACACTGCAATGACTGATAACTAACGGGCACTCGCCAGACCAGTCATTGGTCTTTTATGCCCCGATATTCGGAAGTACTTTCTTTGCTCACAACGCGGATGTAAACAAACGACAACAACCTTGTCGTTTGTTCTACCGGTTGCAGCACCTGAGTCGCTTAGTAGTAAACAATCGCTTTACATAACAATTACCATGCGAGGTTAATTGTTATCGTAATCGTCGATTGCTCCACTAAGCGCTCATCGTAGCCAGCTGTTGAGCTAATCAGCGAAATAACCGGCAGTTGCAGAACAGTACCATGCGAGGTTACTGTTTAGCAATTGCTAATTATTTCTCTAAAATGCGCCCTTGGCTGCATGAAGAATCTTCCTCATATTGGGCCATAACACTTTGAACAATTAATAATTATAATAAAAAAAAAATTTTAAACTTTTACTACAGTATTCGAATATCGTTTCTTTAAACTCTTCTTATGCTCTTTGTAAAGAAAGTAAAGAAATTGAATTAGTTTAAGTAATAATATTATTAACATTATTGTTAATATTTGATTATTTTCTATCTTTACTGTGTCTTCTATGTTGATGTTGTTGACAATTTCCCCGTTACTGTCCGCCTGTTTTGACTGCGTTTTTCCCATTCTAACTTTTTGTAGCAATTAAGTTTCTTCTTGTAATATTCGTTGTATGGAACTATAGGTTGTTCTCCTGCTTTCTTGCTTTCAGCTTTTTCTTTATAAATTCTCCTCGATAGATTTCTTCTCTTTGTATTAGGCCGTATTTGTAGGCTCATATGTCACGGTCGCCATGTAATATTTTTATTTTTATATTTTTATTATTTGTTCAATAGTACGTTCATGCTCAAGTCTAGGCTTAATTTGCCGCTTTATAGTTTTGAGCTTTTAAGGTAAGCAAGGCAAGGCTATATGCCGCTTTATTGCCTTAGCTTAGTTTGGTTGATCAGGCTGAAGATTGCCGCTTTACGATCAATAGGCTTTTAAGCCGAATTACGAGAAATGAATACACTTCAATGCAGTGATAATTCAAGTCTGATTTCTTTATTCTTTTCTTCGTCTTTTATATAATTGGTTTACATAGGTTCTTATGGAAAATCATTCCATAAGCAAGAAATAGCAATTTCAAAAATGAATTGTCCAATAAGCAAATTCATTGCTTTCTTACTTATTGAATGACCTTTTACAATAATAATTCACATCAATTGTTATGACACACATTTTTGTCACCTACTTGACTTACTTGTAAATGGTGTCAAATTGCTGATTCTTAAGATTGTAATTTGTTTTTATAAATCGGAAGTAAATTGTATTTTTGTTAATTTTTGTTTTGTAATATGAGATATACTTGTTTACTAACATGATATGGCGCTTGCACAATGATGTATGTGCGTACAATGATGTGCTCATATCATGCTATGTATGTATGTTTGTATATACGTGCATATAATGTTACAAGGTGATTAATTATCTTTTATTAGCGAGATGCGCTTTTCTTTTTGTATGATTATTTTTAGATATTATTACATGTATTACATGTGTATACTACACAGCCACTAGGCTTGGCATCACTTCAGAAACTATACCCAGAACATCTGCAGCCAACCCAAATAGATGCCAGAAGTCTGTTTCCAGATATAGTTCTTGTGTGAGCCCGGGAAATACGTAAAAACGCGCGTTTTGGGTCTTACCACGGAAAGTGACGTCCAAGTCCACATGACCATGGACATTCGTCATGGCACTAGTAGCTACCTGCTCTTGTGTATGATACCTCCTCCATTCGACATCTGTTTCCGCCAGCTTCTCTAGAACTCCCTGCCCAGGATACTAACAGTAGCACCACTATCAAATAACCCAGTCACATTTCGTCCTAACAACTTAACTTCAGCTTATCGTCGAATGTCCTCTGGCATCGACACTGAAATTTGCGCCAGTTTCTTTCGTTCCATCTTGATTCGTTGACTATATTCACGCCAACGAAATGTTTTCGTTTTCTTACTAAGGTCCGCCTCGTGATAAATACTTCCTACTAATTCAGCTACTGAGGAGAAGATGCGGTCTCATACTGCGTTATATTTCTGTAGACGCGTATGATAGGGTATCAGTGGATATAAAACAGGCTCACGCCCACTCGTCATAGCAGAGCTTGGTGGCCGCTTTAGTATCGATTTAGTAGGAGACTGATCCTCCTGTTCAGCAACATCGCTCGAAGAAGGTACGTTTAGTTTTAAAGAGACGTAAAATGGAAACGGGAGCTTGAAAACCTGCAGAGAAGTCAATCAAGTTCTCTGTCTCTATTAAAGAACTATTATCAGCATTAGGATTGTCAGGTGGGGTGTTAATAACACCAGAATCACTGAGTGATATTAATGGACAGTTTATTGTTTCGTCGTTGAGGTCTGCTGATTGAGCGGACCATTCTCCCTGTCCAAAAATTTAACAGTACTTATTACAGCTGTTGTCATTCTCGATGACTTGCTCGGTCGAGAACAGGTGTTTTGATTCCCGACCGGTCTCTCGTTTTTCTGTAGACAGGTCTACAGTTTCGAAAATATCCTTGCGTCCGCATCCGTAGCAGAATACTTGCTGCCTTTCCTGTCCGCAGTCTAGGTAATAGTGGCCTTGCTGACTGCAATTCCAACAAATTGCTGCTGGTCTATTCGCAACAGCTGATAGGTCTATAATACTATTATCACATCCAGGTAACATGGGTACGTCAGGATAAAAATTTGAGACGGCTTCAACTTCCTTCACCCGGTGATGTCGATAAGGGTTCAAGATACTAGCAGTCGCAATCCGCAATTGCGTAGCATGAATTTGAGTGACAAGGAATCTCAGCTGTTCAATAGTACTGGTAGGGTGCAGACGAATCTTATTTTGAATTGCTGGCAATAAGTTGGCCATAATTATTTCCAGGAACTCACTATCTGGCATCGAAGTCTGCAGCTGATCACGCAGCTGCACCAGGTTCTGATGGTAAGTTGCAAAGGACTCAACAGATTTCTGTCTGCGGAACATTAATTGGACTCGCACCTTCAAATTATCTTTGGGAACAACCCATTCAGACAGAAGAGCAGTCTTGATGTCTTCCCATGTTGGTGTAGAGTTTTGACGGAGCAGTGACTAGTACCATTCCATGGCCGAACCTGCGAGCAGCGTGTTCATATTTCTAACAAGTAGATCGAAATCTCCTTCGAGCGCTGAGTAGGTGAGTACTTCAACTCGGAAGACAAACTCATCCACGGACAGCTTTGAACTGTCTCCACTATACGAGATGTTCCATCTACGTATAGGGCTGCCTGATCGTCGTGACCATGAGTTGGGTTGTGGTCGATTATTCTGGTATGCCTGTGCCCGAGGAGTATTATCAGGCATCGGATTCGGTGGGACGTCGGGTGTGGGTGAATTTCCTGGGGCGTGGTATTGATCATTAGCTGGTCCGGGCAATCCCACAGCAGGTCTTCGTTCGTGATGGTCGAGAAGTATCTACGTGATTAAGCACAACAGGAACTGGCCGAGTAAACTGATTAAAAAGTTAATCTCGCAGAGTACTCATACTCTGTGTGATACCTTCTCGTATCAGGTCTTGCATCTGGAGTCTAAGACCAGCCAGCAATGCTTCTGAAGCTACTAGGCCTTGACCATGGGTATTAGGTAGTTAGTGGTGGTGGTTAGTAGGTAGGGTTAGTGATGGTAAATCGGATGCTGATACTGGTGGTCGAGGCACTTGAATTTGGGTACCGTGAGAGTTCTAGTCGGAACAGCACCTGAATAGACAGTCAAATCATATTGGGTGAGATGGCATCTTCAATTCGGACAGTTGGATTGTTCCCCTATCCACGCACGCAGAGACGCCTTGTGGAACACATGTCTACAGACAGTCTCAACTGGCTTCCGTTTGACTGACCAGTCTCCATCTTGACAGATGGTGCACTGTTCGGGCAACTGGATTGGAATGTCAGTCACCTGAGGTGGTGTTCTCATGGTAGCCATTATAAAGATGTGTGCTTAACAGTATCGATACGATAATTAGGAGTGTCTATTTCTCAGTCTGTATTTGGGAATAGTATAATCCTGGCTTGGTGCAGAAATTGGACAAAAACTCGTAAGAATATCTGAAGTAGAGGAAATTTATGGGCTGTCGTCGACTAGCACCAGGGCCAAAAGAAATTCTCTTACTTTTAAAATAATGTTAAAATTTAAGCTTTCATCAACGAAGGTTGATAGGGGATAGGGATTAGTGTACACAGTGTTTTACACGGTGTTTTCATCGAACAAACCTAGTAAAGAACACTAGTAAACCAGCAAAAGAAAAGCCTAGACGACTTAAACAGAAAACAGTATTATTATTATTATGTTTATACAATTTATATTTAAGACTCATTTTCTTTGCAGAGCTGTACTCAATAAACAAACAATACCCATGCTGGTGAATGTTCCAGTCAAATAAAAATGATTTACATAATAATAGTCACATTGGCATAAATAATAATAATTAAAGCAGGTGATTTAGTTCTTATTCAAATGTACATATAATGGGTCTGTATGGTATTATCTGGGAATTGTTGGAGCAGATATAAGGCGCTTTCGGCAAGCACATTCTCAGTGAGACAAGTGAGATATTCTCAGTTGACTCACTGAGACAGCACTTACGGTGAACTGTCTCAGTTCCATATTGAGCTACCAATTTCGAACACATCCACTGAGGAACTGAGACAAGTGAAACTGAATTTTCTTGTCTCAGTTGACTCAGTTTCGTTATTTTGTGATTTGAATTAATAATTAAAGCTTAGTGAGCTATTTGAATAAACTAACAGCACTTTTCTCAATTTATTACTATCCAATTTATGTGTTCAAAATTATTTAAATGTCAATATTGGAAAATCAGCTGATTGGTTTGAACTGAGACATCTGAGACGATTGCTCAAAGTTTTGTCTCAGTTGTCTCACTGAGACAGTGCTTGCCGAAAGCCCCTATAATAACTTCCGAAACAATTTATGTTTTTTCCAACGTTATAATCTACAAAGAGATCTTATTCGAATTTATGTTTTGATGTTATTTATGTATGTATATACCTTTTCGTCAATTCCTGTTTACCAGTGGGTATTGCATCATGGAAACGGAGTTTTTATTTAATTTGCTTCAAATTTTCTTCCTCATACCTGTTTAATTTTTGAAATAATAATTGCAATTTAAAGTAAATATTGCACTGACTTGCCACTAAAAAAGCGGGCTGTCCATAAACCCGATGGTGCTGCCTAGAAATCCAGTTGTCAGTTTTACAAGTATTTGCATGATCACCTTACCGATAATGTTAGCGATTATAATTGCGATATCACTGTAGGTAGATAATGGGCCCTATTCTGTAATTTTTCATAAAATAATATTTTATGTTATTTTATGGCGAAAAAATCCCTTCTTCATAAAATGAAAATAAAATATTTTAAAAATTCGTATTCTGTCGTGGTTCCATAAAATAATTTTATGAATTCTTTTATGAACACGTAACATAAAATATTTAGTACTCCGCTATGTTTTCTATTACTTTTTGAACAGCTGGTCAATTGACATTTGCGTGATACTCTATCAAATCACCCACTAAATAATCATTTATGAAAGCAGCTGCTTTCTTAATAGTGTTACGTACAATAGAAAGAGACAACTGGTGACATCTACTGGCAATGTGGCAATGGAGAAGTAAACGACTTTAGGTTCGGAGAATTGATTATGGTATCTACAGGAAGGTTCAGGAATAGAATGAATAGAACAGTCAGGAAGCTTCTGGAAAATAGAACACTCGAATAATCTGGAGAGTTTCTAGGGTATAAATATAACAGTTGTCATAGCCAGAATAAGAGTCTTGTCTTAGACGTTGCAGTGTTAACAAGCGAAAGTAATAACGTGCGGAAGTGTTTTAATTAGATTGCGATAATTGAAAGTACAGTATTAAGCGATAATTAGAGTTGAGTTGATTAATAGAAAGTGTGATTAATTTTGTAAAATTGTGTTAAATTTTGAAAGTTCTGGAAAATAATTTATATTCAACTTAAAGTGAATTACTAAAGTGATGGGGCGAAAATTCGAGGAGCTTCGAACGCAGGATTTGAAAGTGGAGTTAGGGAACCGGTCATTACAAACGACAGGTGCAAAGAAAGTTCTAGTCGAGCGACTCAGACAAGCTTTGATAGAGGAAGGAAAGAATCCTGAAACATTTGTTTTCGAAGATAACTTGGAAGAAACCGAAGTCGAAGAAGAGCCTACAATGAAAATGGAACAGCTTTTGAGTGCTTTAATGAGCAAAAGAAATCTATGGAAGCTCGTTTTGATGAACAGAAGCATTCCAATGAGGAACAAAAGAATTCTCTCGAGGAACAAAAGAAATCTATGGAAACCCATCTGGACGAGCAAAAAGATGCTTTTGAGCAACAAAAGAATGCTTTTGAGGAACAAAAGAATTCTCTGGAATCCCGGTTAGATGAGCAGAAGATCTTTCTGAAAGATTCATTGGACGAACAAAAGAGTTCTCTGGAGAATTGTCTAGAAACTCGTTTGGAGGATCAGAAAAATTTTCTAAAAAGTTCTTTAGAAGAACAAAATTTGAAAATTGAAGGAATTGAGCACGAATTTCAACAAAAGGTTTCGGAAGTTCAACAAAATGTCACCGAGCAACTTGAAAACGTTAAAGCAGATCTGGAAAGATTAAAGCATCGTCAGCCTCTAAACGTAGCAGCTGAAATATCCAGCACAGGTAGAATGAAACCCCCAATATTTGATGGACAAAATTCGTGGCATATCTTCAAGAGACAATTCGAGGCAGCTTCAGAGGTAAATGGATGGAATGATGAAGACAAAGCTATAGCTCTGGTGTTAGCACTTCGAGCTCCTGCGTCAGAACTCTTACAAACTGTACCGATTGAAAATCAACGTGATTACTCTTCATTAGTACAGGCGATAGAATTACGTTACGGAGATGAGCACATGCAGCAAGTATATCGCCTACAGTTACGCAACAGGATTCAAAAGCATGGCGAATCACTACAACAATTGCAGGCTGATGTGGAAAGATTAGCGCATCTTTCATACTCCAGCGTAAATGCGGATTTCCTTAATGAAGTGGCGGCGGAGGCATTTGTGAACGCTATTGCAGATCAAAATTTACAACAAGCGTTAAGGCTAGCAGGAAAGAAATCAACAGCAGAAGCACTAGCCTATGCATTAGCGTATGAATCCGCCAGACAAGCTTCACGGAGTGCAGTACGAGTAAGAGAAATCTCAGTGGAAGAATGTACTTGTAACAGAGTGCAATCATCACAGAGCCCGCCCTCACGTGGTGTCCCTCGATGCTGGAATTGTAATAGATCAGGGCACCTTCAAAGAGACTGCAGAAAACGTCGACGAGTGGAATCACCTGAAGAAGGGAAAGAAGAATGCCAAAGATGTCGAGCCAGAGAACAAGCTATTCGTGGAGAGACTAGATATCAAGCAGCGACTAGTCGCATCAGCTCTCCTGTTGAGCAGTCGGAAAACTAGTAAAAACCAACTTTGTGGGGCAGAAGTTGGTTGGTGGAATCGACAGCCCCGAAGTCATCATTCAAGTGGGCCAGTTACAGACAAATAATAGCAGTCTTGTTATATATGGAAGTGTAGGGAAAAATGACTGCGCAGTCACTATCGATACTGGAGCTTCAAGATCAATTATTAGAACAGATCTTGTTAAGAACAAATGGCTTCATAATACCACCAAATATCTACTAAGAACAGCAACTGGAGCAACAGCACAGATCTTTGGAGAAATAACTTTAGATGTTCAACTAGGCGAACTACTATTTCCTCACACTTTCCTGGTTTCAGACATAATGGATGAATGCATTCTTGGAATAGACTTCATGACCACATACAAAATAAATCTGGATGTCGGAGAGCGGACTCTCAAATATGGGAACATAGAAATTCCTATGAAACTAGGAGAAGGAGCAGATCATCCTGTGAAAGTAAGGACGATGATCTGCGAAAATATTACTCTTTCGCCATGCTCCGAGACACTAATATGGACAAAGCTGACTGATGACATCGGGACCTGCCGATTCTATCTGGTGGAGCCTAACCCCACAAAAGTTACATCGAGCATCATTGTTGGCAAGACTTTAGTGAAGGCAGAAGGTGCAACATTAATACCAGTCAGAGTGCTTAACACATCCGAAAATGAAGTACAACTAAAAGAAGGTGCTATAATTGGAAATTGTGAACCCGTTTACCAAATCGTCAATTTGGATAATGGTAGTAATATCAGGGAGACAAAACCTATACCAGCTACTACCCAACAGGTTCAGAAACTTCTTTCATCCAGTGCCTTAAGTGAACAACAACACAACGATGCCAAAGAGGTGATCGATGAATTTTCGGAATTATTTGCAATGAATGATGATGACTATGGTAAAACAAATCTTGTCCAGCATCGGATCGATACAGGAGATTCCAGGCCCATTCGACAGACACCACGAAGATTGCCATTAGCCAAACAACCAGAAGTTGCAGACATGATGAACTCCATGAAGAAGCAAGGCATAATAGAGGAATCTAACAGCCCTTGGACATCGCCAGTTGTTCTGGTTAGGAAAAAGGATGGCAGCACCCGATTCTGCGTAGACTACCGCCAACTAAATAACGTGACGAGAAAAGATAGCTATCCATTACCAAGGATTGATGACACGTTGGATACCCTTTCCGGAGCGCAATGGTTTTCCACATTGGATTTGAAGAGTGGTTACTGGCAAGTGGAAATACATCCCGAGGACCGAGATAAAACTGCTTTCTCAGTTGGCAGTGGCTTATGGCAATTCAAAGTAATGCCATTTGGGTTATGTAATGCTCCAGCCACATTCGAACGACTAATGGAATGTGTTCTACGTGGTTTAACCTGGAAAACATGTCTTGTCTACTTGGATGACATAATAGTTATCGGAAGGACATTCAAGGAACATAAAAACAACTTACGAGACGTACTTCAAAGACTCAAAGATGCAAAATTGAAGCTCAGTGCGAGTAAATGTGCTCTATTCAAAGATGAAGTTAAATATTTAGGGCACATAGTTTCATCACAAGGAGTAAGAACCGATCCAGAGAAGATAGAAGCCGTCAAAAATTGACCAGTTCCAAAGGACAAACATCAGTAGTTACGCTATGCGGGTACCAGACCACTTTTTCCATACAAAAAGTGTCCGGAAATTTCAAACTATTTTGCTGGCTCTGGACTGGGTTCTGGGCCACTGAGGGGGATTCCGTCTAGTGGTATACGTCACAGGGTATGCCTGGAGAATTCCTTTCCTACCGTCTGGCTGACCAGGAGCTGACATTAACTTTTTAGTAATAATTCAAGTTTTATTGTTTTTGCCCATGGTGTGCTGTGCCTAAATGTAGGCTTTTTATTATGATTTTGGTGTTTTCAATGTTGCACCTTAATGTAGGCTTTTGGTTTTGAACTAATATTAGTAATAATTAAAGTTAATAGTAGGACATTTTTGTTCATGCCAATGGATTCTAGAGCGTTGGGGCGGGGATGTTAAGGGGGATAAAATTTTCATCAGAAATCCTCTACGAGCTCTGGTTTTCGAGATATTAGCGATTTGACCTTTTCAGATATAGTTAATATTATTAATAATTCAAGCTACCTAGGATAGTTTTGTTGATACCAATAGATTCTAGAAGGTGTTAGAGGGGTAGGGGGTTAAAGGGGGAATAAAATTTTTGTTAGAAATCCTCTACGGGCTATGGTTTTCGAGATATTAGTGATTTTACCTTTTTAGATATAGTTAATGTTAGTAATAATTCAAGTTTATTTTGCTTATGGGGCGCTGCACCTAAATATAGGCTTTTTATTATGATTTTTTCTTGAGCGTCTAAATGTAGGCTTTTGGTTTTGAACTAATATTAGTAATAATTAAAGTTAATAGTAGGACATTTTTGTTCATGCCAATGGATTCTAGAGCGTTGGGGTGGGGTTATTAAGGGGGATAAAATTTTCATCAGAAATCCTCTACGAGCTCTGGTTTTCGAGATATTAGCGATTTGACCTTTTCAGATATAGTTAATATTATTAATAATTCAAGCTACCTAGGATAGTTTTGTTGATGCCAATAGATTCTAGAAGGTGTTAGAGGGGTAGGAGGTTAGAGGGGGAATAAAATTTATGTTAGAAATCCTCTACGGGCTATGGTTTTCGAGATATTAGTGATTTTACCTTTTTAGATATAGTTAATGTTAGTAATAATTCAAGTTTATTTTGCTCATGGGGCGCTGCACCTAAATATAGGCTTTTTATTATGATTTTTTCTTGAGCGTCTAAATGTAGGCTTTTGGTTTTGAACTAATATTAGTAATAATTAAAGTTAATAGTAGGACATTTTTGTTCATTCCAATGGATTCTAGAGCGTTGGGGTGGGGTTATTAAGGGGGATAAAATTTTCATCAGAAATCCTCTACGAGCTCTGGTTTTCGAGATATTAGCGATTTGACCTTTTCAGATATAGTTAATATTATTAATAATTCAAGCTACCTAGGATAGTTTTGTTGATGCCAATAGATTCTAGAAGGTGTTAGAGGGGTAGGAGGTTAGAGGGGGAATAAAATTTTTGTTAGAAATCCTCTACGGGCTATAGTTTTCGAGATATTAGCGATTTGGTTTTGAATTAATATTACTAATAATTCAAGTTACCCTGGGGAGTTGTAGATATCAGCATGACGTCATCTTGGATTTGCTGTTTTCTTACTTGAATATTTCTTAGTGAGGAATTTGTAGATATCAAAATTTCCGGATCACTTTCTATGTGGGTTCTGGGGCAGTGATATTCTGGGTATCAAATATTAAATGTTTACCAAACATTAGGCATGCTCCCCTGTTTATGATGTAATTTGATATCACCGCTGTAAACAAATTCGCATTTAAGCTGAATGATTCATACACACCTGTGTAAACTTCCTGTTTAAAAAATTCGCATTTTAGCTGAATGAGTCATGCACACCTGTGTAAACAAATTTAAGCAATATCAGCACATTTATTCTTTTCACGTAATTTGATACCACACTTAGTGTAGGCAGCCAAAAATTTTATTTTATTGTTCCAAGAATTTTACCGTTCGAAATGTTTCATTAGAATTCGCATAAAGTAAATAAATTTCCACTTTTTCTTTTTATCTTGAAATGCATTCATGTAAACAATCTCATTCGATATTTGGAATTTCAACCAGCAGAATAAAGTAATCAAATTAATTTGGATGATTCATGTTTTTTTTTGTGTTGTATTGTTTATGCGATATCATCTCAGCCTGTAAGCAAATTCGTTGGAATTCATCCTGTACAATGATTATTGCAGCAACAGGATCATTCATGTTCACAAACTGTTGCTATAAAAGCCCAAGCAAACTCTTGCGGAGCATCAGTCAGTTTTAGTGAGCCTCAGTGATAGTTTAAAAACATATAAAAAATTAAAAATGTCTTCGATGTTAGTAAATAAAAGTTTTTCAATAATTGAAAATTTGCGAAAAGATGTGATGGAGTGTTTAAAAAATTCAGTGAATAAAGACTATATTGTTAAAAAGTGCAATAGAAACATGCATAAATTTCAAGTTGCATTTCGGAAGTGCAATAAGAGTGCTAGGAAACGACATTTCGAGAGCTGTCTCGAGCAAATTAAAGCATTAAGAGCGCTATTGAGAACTCCCCGTCGAGGTGGAGGAATTACTCGCGTAAGAAGAAGTGATTTTGTAAAGTGGGAGGAAATAAAGACAGCGTTCGCAGACAGAATTCGACAAGGTGTTATTGCAAATTTAAAGCATATCGATCCGAAGCTATTTATGCAAGACGCTGCCAAATTATTTATGCGCCGCATTAAGAATACATTAAAACATTATTTTAATATTAAAGTTTCTACAACGTTTTGCAGTGAATTTGTTAAGGAAACTGGTGACAATGAAATTATAAAAGACATTAAATATTTCCAAGCGAGAACTGCTGCAATTAGTGCAGATGATAATTTAGAGGACTGGTTTAAATCAAACATTTTGGATCCAATAAACACTCAGCTGGAAGAATTCCAGGAAAAAGACAGTGGCTGGTCACTGCACTCTATAATACATCTAGCAGTACACATCAACAAGTTTGAGCAGCTCCGAGGATCTTCGTATATACCTCTGCCGAAGGAAATTGCTTTAAAGCAAGCTTGCATCAATGTGAAAAATAATGATGATGAAGCATGCTTCGCGTGGGCAATAACATCAGCGCTATATCCTGCAAATGTTCACTCCGATAGGATCTCATCATATCCACATTATTCTACTGTGTTAAATTTAACTGGAATAACATTTCCCATGACGCTTAACCAAATAACGCAATTTGAAGACCAGAACGATTTATCAATAAACGTGTTCATCCTAGAGAAAGAGCGTTTCTTCACCACAGTTCCAGTTAGACTTACGAAACACAGGATGGAGCGACATGTAAATCTCTTAATGCTACAAGATGACTATGACCAGGCTGATGATCATATGGACGATGATGATGATGGCAGATACCATTTCTGCTGGATTAAAGATCTTTCGCGCCTTGTATCGGGACAAACTTCGAAACATAAGTCTAGAGTGTACATATGCGACAGATGTTTGCTCTACTTTTACTCTGCTGAAAAATTAACATCACACACTCCTGAATGCGAGAAACAAAACGACTGTAGGATTATATTTCCATCAGAGGAAAAGAAATGGTTGGAATATAAGAATTATAACCATAAGAATCCAGTCCCGTTTTGTGTGTATACTGATCTTAAATCAATATTGAAGCCGATTCAGAGAAACGATCAAAATACACAGCGAATCCAGGAACATGAAGTTCACAGCATAGGATTCTATTTCCACTGCAAACATGATGCTAAGCTCTCATATTACAGAGCATATCGAGGCAAGGACTGTCAACAATGGTTTGCATTAGAACTGCAAAAGATTGCATCCATAGCTGTACAGGAGAAGCTGAACATCAGGCCAATGCAACCCTTGACTAAAGAGGAACGGCGTTCACATATGGAAACTACTTACTGCCATATATGTGAAAAAACGTTTGCAACCGATGAGGAACGAGTTCGGGACCATTGCCATTTAACAGGTAAATACTAAGAAGCATAATTCAATTCATTTCTTTTCATAATTTCTTTTAACAGGAAAATACCGAGGACCAGCGCACAATGCATGTAATCTGATGTATCAAGATTGCTCCATAGTTCCAGTCATTTTTCACAATTTATCCGGATATGATGCCCACTTCATTATTAAGAATATAGCTACAGCCATTCCTGGGAAAGTGGATCTCCTACCAATAAATAAAGAAAGATACATTTCGTTCACCAAGCACGTTGAAGGCAGTCATATCAAATTCAGATTCATCGATTCCTTCCGTTTTATGGCAGAATCTTTAGATAAGCTATCATCATTGCTACCGTTGGATAAATTGAATATTACAAGAGCTGAATGGCAGGAATTGGATGATGATGACTTTAAACTGCTTACGCGCAAAGGTGTCTTCCCATACGACTTCGTTGACGATTGGACTAAATTGGATTTCCAACACTTACCGGCGCAGGAGCAATTCTATAATAAAATGACTGACAGTGATATATCCGCTGAGGACTACAATCATGCTGAAAAGGTCTGGCAGACATTTGAAATACAGACACTTGGCGAATATTCCGATCTATACCTGAAAACTGATGTCCTCCTATTGGCTGATGTCTTCGAGAACTTTCGAGAAGTATGTATGAAGACATACAATTTAGATCCTGCACATTATTACACCATGCCAGGCCTAACATGGAATGCTATGCTAAAATACACCAAAGTGAAACTAGAGCTGATAACCGACGTAGATATACTGCTATTCATAGAGAGAGGTATTCGAGGTGGTATAAGTCAATGCTCGAACAGATATAGCAAAGCAAATAATAAATATATGGATGATTTTAAGCCTAAGGAGAAAGAGAAATACCTGATGTATTATGATGTAAATAACCTTTATGGATGGGCCATGTCACAGCATTTACCAACCGGAGGATTCAAATGGGTTGATGCTCCCAATATCAACGTTTTCGAGATTCCTGATGATTCACCAATTGGATACATATTCGAAGTCGACTTGGACTATCCTCAACATCTACATGATAAGCATAAGGACTTACCGTTTTGCTCTGACCATGCAGCACCACCTGGAGCAAAATTAGAAAAGCTTTTGACAACATTACATCCAAAAACTAAATATGTTATACACTACCGAAACTTGAAGCAATGCTTATCACATGGACTCATCCTGAAAAAAGTGCACCGGGTTCTTCAATTCAACCAATCAGCTTGGCTTAAACCATATATTGACTTAAATACCACCAAACGGAAGCAGGCTACCAGCGATCATGAGAAGGACTGCTATAAGAAGATGAATAATGCAGCTTTTGGTAAGACCATGGAAAATGTTCGCAAGTATAGCGATATAAAGCTTTGCGTAAAGTGGGAAGGTCGCTATGGTGCCAAAGCTCGGATTGCGGCACCCAACTTTCACAGTGCAACGATATTTGATGAGAATTTAGTTGCTGTGGAATTAAGGCGACTCAAAATCTTATTCAATAAGCCCCTCTATATTGGAATGGCAGTTTTGGAAATTTCAAAGATATGCCTCTATGATTTCCACTACAGTTTTATGCAGCGTGAATTTGGAGATAAATGTAAAGTCATGTATACAGATACAGATTCTCTAATATATGAACTTGAAGAGAAAAATGCATATGAGTTTATGGCCGAAAATATAAACAAATTTGATACAAGTGATTACCCAGAAGATAATCAATTCAATTTACCGCTCGTGAATAAAAAGATTCCTGGTCTAATGAAGGATGAGCTGAATGGGAAAATCATGAACGAATTTGCAGGCTTGCGCTCGAAAATGTACAGTCTACGTATAAACGATGGTAAAACTGTAAAGAAAGCAAAAGGAGTAAAGACTAATGTAGTCCAGAGGCATATCAATTTCGAAGACTACGTCGAATGTTTGAATAACAAGCGAGTATTAACTGCTAATCAGAGCTCCATACGATCGCATAGCCATAATGTCTACACGATCAGCCAAAAGAAAATTGCATTGAATCCATATGATAACAAGCGGTATATTATGAGTGGGACAACGGATACTCTACCATGGGGACATTACTCTATTCAATCAGAACAGCAAGGAGCAGACGCAGAAAAAACATATAATCTAAGGCTAGTCTAAGATATGTATTGTAAATAAAAATTGTATTATAGCTAAAATACCATTTAATGAAATAGTTTGTTTTAATTGTATTATAGTCTAAGGTGATGTACACTATTGTAAAATAAAGGAAAATATTATAATTATAGGGTAACCGATTTAAGGAAGCCTAATATAGAATGATACCTTAAGAATTAAATGTTAATCTAGAATGATACCTTAAGAATTAAATGTTAATATTTTTCAATTTATAATAAATCAATAATAATATTTTATATATGGTATTCTTTTATTCAATTTCCCTACTATGTCCAGAGCTCCCGAATAATATTTGCCCACTACCGTGAGCTCCTAATCGGGCGGTTGAGCGTTTTACCCAGAATGTTAGGATGACTTGAGAAAAAAACTTTTACACGTGGACTCGACCTTGACCCCGGCATCACCTTTGAAACCGGAAGGGCGTCGGATCCTTGACCTTCATCCGGAAGTGAATTATATATAAGTGTATAATCAAACATTTCACAGGGACTCCATATTGTTTTTCAAAACAGGTCTGATAACTGCTTAGCCAGGTCTGATAACAGCTTAACAGCTTTTTAAACAGGTCCGATAACAGCTTAACAGCTTTTTAAACAGGTCTGATAACAGCTTAACAGCTTTTAAGTAGTTATCAGACCTGTTTTGAAAAACAATATGGAGTCCCTGTGAAATGTTTGATTATACACTTATATATAATTCACTTCCGGATGAAGGTCAAGGATCCGACGCCCTTCCGGTTTCAAAGGTGATGCCGGGGTCAAGGTCGAGTCCACGTGTAAAAGTTTTTTCTCAAGTCATCCTAACATTCTGGGTAAAACGCTCAACCGCCCGATTAGGAGCTCACGGTAGTGGGCAAATATTATTCGGGAGCTCTGGACATAGTAGGGAAATTGAATAAAAGAATACCATATATAAAATATTATTATTGATTTATTATAAATTGAAAAATATTAGCATTTAATTCTTAAGGTATCATTCTAGATTAACATTTAATTCTTAAGGTATCATTCTATATTAGGCTTCCTTAAATCGGTTACCCTATAATTATAATATTTTCCTTTATTTTACAATAGTGTACATCATCTTAGACTATAATACAATTAAAACAAACTATTTCATTAAATGGTATTTTAGCTATAATACAATTTTTATTTACAATACATATCTTAGACTAGCCTTAGATTATATGTTTTTTCTGCGTCTGCTCCTTGCTGTTCTGATTGAATAGAGTAATGTCCCCATGGTAGAGTATCCGTTGTCCCACTCATAATATACCGCTTGTTATCATATGGATTCAATGCAATTTTCTTTTGGCTGATCGTGTAGACATTATGGCTATGCGATCGTATGGAGCTCTGATTAGCAGTTAATACTCGCTTGTTATTCAAACATTCGACGTAGTCTTCGAAATTGATATGCCTCTGGACTACATTAGTCTTTACTCCTTTTGCTTTCTTTACAGTTTTACCATCGTTTATACGTAGACTGTACATTTTCGAGCGCAAGCCTGCAAATTCGTTCATGATTTTCCCATTCAGCTCATCCTTCATTAGACCAGGAATCTTTTTATTCACGAGCGGTAAATTGAATTGATTATCTTCTGGGTAATCACTTGTATCAAATTTGTTTATATTTTCGGCCATAAACTCATATGCATTTTTCTCTTCAAGTTCATATATTAGAGAATCTGTATCTGTATACATGACTTTACATTTATCTCCAAATTCACGCTGCATAAAACTGTAGTGGAAATCATAGAGGCATATCTTTGAAATTTCCAAAACTGCCATTCCAATATAGAGGGGCTTATTGAATAAGATTTTGAGTCGCCTTAATTCCACAGCAACTAAATTCTCATCAAATATCGTTGCACTGTGAAAGTTGGGTGCCGCAATCCGAGCTTTGGCACCATAGCGACCTTCCCACTTTACGCAAAGCTTTATATCGCTATACTTGCGAACATTTTCCATGGTCTTACCAAAAGCTGCATTATTCATCTTCTTATAGCAGTCCTTCTCATGATCGCTGGTAGCCTGCTTCCGTTTGGTGGTATTTAAGTCAATATATGGTTTAAGCCAAGCTGATTGGTTGAATTGAAGAACCCGGTGCACTTTTTTCAGGATGAGTCCATGTGATAAGCATTGCTTCAAGTTTCGGTAGTGTATAACATATTTAGTTTTTGGATGTAATGTTGTCAAAAGCTTTTCTAATTTTGCTCCAGGTGGTGCTGCATGCTCAGAGCAAAACGGTAAGTCCTTATGCTTATCATGTAGATGTTGAGGATAGTCCAAGTCGACTTCGAATATGTATCCAATTGGTGAATCATCAGGAATCTCGAAAACGTTGATATTGGGAGCATCAACCCATTTGAATCCTCCGGTTGGTAAATGCTGTGACATGGCCCATCCATAAAGGTTATTTACATCATAATACATCAGGTATTTCTCTTTCTCCTTAGGCTTAAAATCATCCATATATTTATTATTTGCTTTGCTATATCTGTTCGAGCATTGACTTATACCACCTCGAATACCTCTCTCTATGAATAGCAGTATATCTACGTCGGTTATCAGCTCTAGTTTCACTTTGGTGTATTTTAGCATAGCATTCCATGTTAGGCCTGGCATGGTGTAATAATGTGCAGGATCTAAATTGTATGTCTTCATACATACTTCTCGAAAGTTCTCGAAGACATCAGCCAATAGGAGGACATCAGTTTTCAGGTATAGATCGGAATATTCGCCAAGTGTCTGTATTTCAAATGTCTGCCAGACCTTTTCAGCATGATTGTAGTCCTCAGCGGATATATCACTGTCAGTCATTTTATTATAGAATTGCTCCTGCGCCGGTAAGTGTTGGAAATCCAATTTAGTCCAATCGTCAACGAAGTCGTATGGGAAGACACCTTTGCGCGTAAGCAGTTTAAAGTCATCATCATCCAATTCCTGCCATTCAGCTCTTGTAATATTCAATTTATCCAACGGTAGCAATGATGATAGCTTATCTAAAGATTCTGCCATAAAACGGAAGGAATCGATGAATCTGAATTTGATATGACTGCCTTCAACGTGCTTGGTGAACGAAATGTATCTTTCTTTATTTATTGGTAGGAGATCCACTTTCCCAGGAATGGCTGTAGCTATATCCTTAATAATGAAGTGGGCATCATATCCGGATAAATTGTGAAAAATGACTGGAACTATGGAGCAATCTTGATACATCAGATTACATGCATTGTGCGCTGGTCCTCGGTATTTTCCTGTTAAAAGAAATTATGAAAAGAAATGAATTGAATTATGCTTCTTAGTATTTACCTGTTAAATGGCAATGGTCCCGAACTCGTTCCTCATCGGTTGCAAACGTTTTTTCACATATATGGCAGTAAATAGTTTCCATATGTGAACGCCGTTCCTCTTTAGTCAAGGGTTGCATTGGCCTGATGTTCAGCTTCTCCTGTACAGCTATGGATGCAATCTTTTGCAGTTCTAATGCAAACCATTGTTGACAGTCCTTGCCTCGATATGCTCTGTAATATGAGAGCTTAGCATCATGTTTGCAGTGGAAATAGAATCCTATGCTGTGAACTTCATGTTCCTGGATTCGCTGTGTATTTTGATCGTTTCTCTGAATCGGCTTCAATATTGATTCAAGATCAGCATACACACAAAACGGGACTGGATTCTTATGGTTATAATTCTTATATTCCAACCATTTCTTTTCCTCTGATGGAAATATAATCCTACAGTCGTTTTGTTTCTCGCATTCAGGAGTGTGTGATGTTAATTTTTCAGCAGAGTAAAAGTAGAGCAAACATCTGTCGCATATGTACACTCTAGACTTATGTTTCGAAGTTTGTCCCGATACAAGGCGCGAAAGATCTTTAATCCAGCAGAAATGGTATCTGCCATCATCATCATCGTCCATATGATCATCAGCCTGGTCATAGTCATCTTGTAGCATTAAGAGATTTACATGTCGCTCCATCCTGTGTTTCGTAAGTCTAACTGGAACTGTGGTGAAGAAACGCTCTTTCTCTAGGATGAGCACGTTTATTGATAAATCGTTCTGGTCTTCAAATTGCGTTATTTGGTTAAGCGTCATGGGAAATGTTATTCCAGTTAAATTTAACACAGTAGAATAATGTGGATATGATGAGATCCTATCGGAGTGAACATTTGCAGGATATAGCGCTAATGTTATTGCCCACGCGAAGCATGCTTCATCATCATTATTTTTCACATTGATGCAAGCTTGCTTTAAAGCAATTTCCTTCGGCAGAGGTATATACGAAGATCCTCGGAGCTGCTCAAACTTGTTGATGTGTACTGCTAGATGTATTATAGAGTGCAGTGACCAGCCACTGTCTTTTTCCTGGAATTCTTCCAGCTGAGTGTTTATTGGATCCAAAATGTTTGATTTAAACCAGTCCTCTAAATTATCATCTGCACTAATTGCAGCAGTTCTCGCTTGGAAATATTTAATGTCTTTTATAATTTCATTGTCACCAGTTTCCTTAACAAATTCACTGCAAAACGTTGTAGAAACTTTAATATTAAAATAATGTTTTAATGTATTCTTAATGCGGCGCATAAATAATTTGGCAGCGTCTTGCATAAATAGCTTCGGATCGATATGCTTTAAATTTGCAATAACACCTTGTCGAATTCTGTCTGCGAACGCTGTCTTTATTTCCTCCCACTTTACAAAATCACTTCTTCTTACGCGAGTAATTCCTCCACCTCGACGGGGAGTTCTCAATAGCGCTCTTAATGCTTTAATTTGCTCGAGACAGCTCTCGAAATGTTGTTTCCTAGCACTCTTATTGCACTTCCGAAATGCAACTTGAAATTTATGCATGTTTCTATTGCACTTTTTAACAATATAGTCTTTATTCACTGAATTTTTTAAACACTCCATCACATCTCTTCGCAAATTTTCAATTATTGAAAAACTTTTATTTACTAACATCGAAGACATTTTTAATTTTTTATATGTTTTTAAACTATCACTGAGGCTCACTAAAACTGACTGATGCTCCGCAAGAGTTTGCTTGGGCTTTTATAGCAACAGTTTGTGAACATGAATGATCCTGTTGCTGCAATAATCATTGTACAGGATGAATTCCAACGAATTTGCTTACAGGCTGAGATGATATCGCATAAACAATACAACACAAAAAAAAACATGAATCATCCAAATTAATTTGATTACTTTATTCTGCTGGTTGAAATTCCAAATATCGAATGAGATTGTTTACATGAATGCATTTCAAGATAAAAAGAAAAAGTGGAAATTTATTTACTTTATGCGAATTCTAATGAAACATTTCGAACGGTAAAATTCTTGGAACAATAAAATAAAATTTTTGGCTGCCTACACTAAGTGTGGTATCAAATTACGTGAAAAGAATAAATGTGCTGATATTGCTTAAATTTGTTTACACAGGTGTGCATGACTCATTCAGCTAAAATGCGAATTTTTTAAACAGGAAGTTTACACAGGTGTGTATGAATCATTCAGCTTAAATGCGAATTTGTTTACAGCGGTGATATCAAATTACATCATAAACAGGGGAGCATGCCTAATGTTTGGTAAACATTTAATATTTGATACCCAGAATATCACTGCCCCAGAACCCACATAGAAAGTGATCCGGAAATTTTGATATCTACAAATTCCTCACTAAGAAATATTCAAGTAAGAAAACAGCAAATCCAAGATGACGTCATGCTGATATCTACAACTCCCCAGGGTAACTTGAATTATTAGTAATATTAATTCAAAACCAAATCGCTAATATCTCGAAAACTATAGCCCGTAGAGGATTTCTAACAAAAATTTTATTCCCCCTCTAACCTCCTACCCCTCTAACACCTTCTAGAATCTATTGGCATCAACAAAACTATCCTAGGTAGCTTGAATTATTAATAATATTAACTATATCTGAAAAGGTCAAATCGCTAATATCTCGAAAACCAGAGCTCGTAGAGGATTTCTGATGAAAATTTTATCCCCCTTAATAACCCCACCCCAACGCTCTAGAATCCATTGGAATGAACAAAAATGTCCTACTATTAACTTTAATTATTACTAATATTAGTTCAAAACCAAAAGCCTACATTTAGACGCTCAAGAAAAAATCATAATAAAAAGCCTATATTTAGGTGCAGCGCCCCATGAGCAAAATAAACTTGAATTATTACTAACATTAACTATATCTAAAAAGGTAAAATCACTAATATCTCGAAAACCATAGCCCGTAGAGGATTTCTAACATAAATTTTATTCCCCCTCTAACCTCCTACCCCTCTAACACCTTCTAGAATCTATTGGCATCAACAAAACTATCCTAGGTAGCTTGAATTATTAATAATATTAACTATATCTGAAAAGGTCAAATCGCTAATATCTCGAAAACCAGAGCTCGTAGAGGATTTCTGATGAAAATTTTATCCCCCTTAATAACCCCACCCCAACGCTCTAGAATCCATTGGCATGAACAAAAATGTCCTACTATTAACTTTAATTATTACTAATATTAGTTCAAAACCAAAAGCCTACATTTAGACGCTCAAGAAAAAATCATAATAAAAAGCCTATATTTAGGTGCAGCGCCCCATAAGCAAAATAAACTTGAATTATTACTAACATTAACTATATCTAAAAAGGTAAAATCACTAATATCTCGAAAACCATAACCCGTAGAGGATTTCTAACAAAAATTTTATTCCCCCTTTAACCCCCTACCCCTCTAACACCTTCTAGAATCTATTGGTATCAACAAAACTATCCTAGGTAGCTTGAATTATTAATAATATTAACTATATCTGAAAAGGTCAAATCGCTAATATCTCGAAAACCAGAGCTCGTAGAGGATTTCTGATGAAAATTTTATCCCCCTTAATATCCCCGCCCCAACGCTCTAGAATCCATTGGCATGAACATAAATGTCCTACTATTAACTTTAATTATTACTAATATTAGTTCAAAACCAAAAGCCTACATTAAGGTGCAACATTGAAAACACCAAAATCATAATAAAAAGCCTACATTTAGGCACAGCACACCATGGGCAAAAACAATAAAACTTGAATTATTACTAAAAAGTTAATGTCAGCTCCTGGTCAGCCAGACGGTAGGAAAGGAATTCTCCAGGCATACCCTGTGACGTATACCACTAGACGGAATCCCCCTCAGTGGCCCAGAACCCAGTCCAGAGCCAGCAAAATAGTTTGAAATTTCCGGACACTTTTTGTATGGAAAAAGTGGTCTGGTACCCGCATAGCGTAACTACTGATGTTTGTCCTTTGGAACTGGTCAATTTTTGACGGCTTCTATCTTCTCTGGATCGGTTCTTACTCCTTGTGATGAAACTATGTGCCCTAAATATTTAACTTCATCTTTGAATAGAGCACATTTACTCGCACTGAGCTTCAATTTTGCATCTTTGAGTCTTTGAAGTACGTCTCGTAAGTTGTTTTTATGTTCCTTGAATGTCCTTCCGATAACTATTATGTCATCCAAGTAGACAAGACATGTTTTCCAGGTTAAACCACGTAGAACACATTCCATTAGTCGTTCGAATGTGGCTGGAGCATTACATAACCCAAATGGCATTACTTTGAATTGCCATAAGCCACTGCCAACTGAGAAAGCAGTTTTATCTCGGTCCTCGGGATGTATTTCCACTTGCCAGTAACCACTCTTCAAATCCAATGTGGAAAACCATTGCGCTCCGGAAAGGGTATCCAACGTGTCATCAATCCTTGGTAATGAATAGCTATCTTTTCTCGTCACGTTATTTAGTTGGCGGTAGTCTACGCAGAATCGGGTGCTGCCATCCTTTTTCCTAACCAGAACAACTGGCGATGTCCAAGGGCTGTTAGATTCCTCTATTATGCCTTGTTTCTTCATGGAGTTCATCATGTCTGCAACTTCTGGTTGTTTGGCTAATGGCAATCTTCGTGGTGTCTGTCGAATGGGCCTGGAATCTCCTGTATCGATCCGATGCTGGACAAGATTTGTTTTACCATAGTCATCATCATTCATTGCAAATAATTCCGAAAATTCATCGATCACCTCTTTGGCATCGTTGTGTTGTTGTTCACTTAAGGCACTGGATGAAAGAAGTTTCTGAACCTGTTGGGTAGTAGCTGGTATAGGTTTTGTCTCCCTGATATTACTACCATTATCCAAATTGACGATTTGGTAAACGGGTTCACAATTTCCAATTATAGCACCTTCTTTTAGTTGTACTTCATTTTCGGATGTGTTAAGCACTCTGACTGGTATTAATGTTGCACCTTCTGCCTTCACTAAAGTCTTGCCATCAATGATGCTCGATGTAACTTTGGTGGGGTTAGGCTCCACCAGATAGAATCGGCAGGTCCCGATGTCATCAGTCAGCTTTGTCCATATTAGTGTCTCGGAGCATGGCGAAAGAGTAATATTTTCGCAGATCATCGTCCTTACTTTCACAGGATGATCTGCTCCTTCTCCTAGTTTCATAGGAATTTCTATGTTCCCATATTTGAGAGTCCGCTCTCCGACATCCAGATTTATTTTGTATGTGGTCATGAAGTCTATTCCAAGAATGCATTCATCCATTATGTCTGAAACCAGGAAAGTGTGAGGAAATAGTAGTTCGCCTAGTTGAACATCTAAAGTTATTTCTCCAAAGATCTGTGCTGTTGCTCCAGTTGCTGTTCTTAGTAGATATTTGGTGGTATTATGAAGCCATTTGTTCTTAACAAGATCTGTTCTAATAATTGATCTTGAAGCTCCAGTATCGATAGTGACTGCGCAGTCATTTTTCCCTACACTTCCATATATAACAAGACTGCTATTATTTGTCTGTAACTGGCCCACTTGAATGATGACTTCGGGGCTGTCGATTCCACCAACCAACTTCTGCCCCACAAAGTTGGTTTTTACTAGTTTTCCGACTGCTCAACAGGAGAGCTGATGCGACTAGTCGCTGCTTGATATCTAGTCTCTCCACGAATAGCTTGTTCCCTGGCTCGACATCTCTGGCATTCTTCTTTCCCTTCTTCAGGTGATTCCACTCGTCGACGTTTTCTGCAGTCTCTTTGAAGGTGCCCTGATCTATTACAATTCCAGCATCGAGGGACACCACGTGAGGGCGGGCTCTGTGATGATTGCACTCTGTTACAAGTACATTCTTCCACTGAGATTTCTCTTACTCGTACTGCACTCCGTGAAGCTTGTCTGGCGGATTCATACGCTAATGCATAGGCTAGTGCTTCTGCTGTTGATTTCTTTCCTGCTAGCCTTAACGCTTGTTGTAAATTTTGATCTGCAATAGCGTTCACAAATGCCTCCGTCGCCACTTCATTAAGGAAATCCGCATTTACGCTGGAGTATGAAAGATGCGCTAATCTTTCCACATCAGCCTGCAATTGTTGTAGTGATTCGCCATGCTTTTGAATCCTGTTGCGTAACTGTAGGCGATATACTTGCTGCATGTGCTCATCTCCGTAACGTAATTCTATCGCCTGTACTAATGAAGAGTAATCACGTTGATTTTCAATCGGTACAGTTTGTAAGAGTTCTGACGCAGGAGCTCGAAGTGCTAACACCAGAGCTATAGCTTTGTCTTCATCATTCCATCCATTTACCTCTGAAGCTGCCTCGAATTGTCTCTTGAAGATATGCCACGAATTTTGTCCATCAAATATTGGGGGTTTCATTCTACCTGTGCTGGATATTTCAGCTGCTACGTTTAGAGGCTGACGATGCTTTAATCTTTCCAGATCTGCTTTAACGTTTTCAAGTTGCTCGGTGACATTTTGTTGAACTTCCGAAACCTTTTGTTGAAATTCGTGCTCAATTCCTTCAATTTTCAAATTTTGTTCTTCTAAAGAACTTTTTAGAAAATTTTTCTGATCCTCCAAACGAGTTTCTAGACAATTCTCCAGAGAACTCTTTTGTTCGTCCAATGAATCTTTCAGAAAGATCTTCTGCTCATCTAACCGGGATTCCAGAGAATTCTTTTGTTCCTCAAAAGCATTCTTTTGTTGCTCAAAAGCATCTTTTTGCTCGTCCAGATGGGTTTCCATAGATTTCTTTTGTTCCTCGAGAGAATTCTTTTGTTCCTCATTGGAATGCTTCTGTTCATCAAAACGAGCTTCCATAGATTTCTTTTGCTCATTAAAGCACTCAAAAGCTGTTCCATTTTCATTGTAGGCTCTTCTTCGACTTCGGTTTCTTCCAAGTTATCTTCGAAAACAAATGTTTCAGGATTCTTTCCTTCCTCTATCAAAGCTTGTCTGAGTCGCTCGACTAGAACTTTCTTTGCACCTGTCGTTTGTAATGACCGGTTCCCTAACTCCACTTTCAAATCCTGCGTTCGAAGCTCCTCGAATTTTCGCCCCATCACTTTAGTAATTCACTTTAAGTTGAATATAAATTATTTTCCAGAACTTTCAAAATTTAACACAATTTTACAAAATTAATCACACTTTCTATTAATCAACTCAACTCTAATTATCGCTTAATACTGTACTTTCAATTATCGCAATCTAATTAAAACACTTCCGCACGTTATTACTTTCGCTTGTTAACACTGCAACGTCTAAGACAAGACTCTTATTCTGGCTATGACAACTGTTATATTTATACCCTAGAAACTCTCCAGATTATTCTCGAGTGTTCTATTTTCCAGAAGCTTCCTGACTGTTCTATTCATTCTATTCCTGAACCTTCCTGTAGATACCATAATCAATTCTCCGAACCTAAAGTCGTTTACTTCTCCATTGCCACATTGCCAGTAGATGTCACCAGTTGTCTCTTTCTATTGTACGTAACATTGCCCCCTTCTCAAGTTTGTTCGTCCCGAACAACAGGTGGTCCACGGTCTTGATGCTCGTAGTATTGACACAAGCGGTCCAAATGAACAATTTTATGCTTGCCTCTTGTGCCACGCTGAATCCTGTATACCACGTCATTAATTCTAGTTACTACTGAATACGGTCCTTCCCAGTGTTGTTGCAATTTTGGAGAACGTCCCTTACGTCGTCTCGGATTGTAGAGCCAAACAAGATCACCTTCATTAAATCCTGCGGAATTAGCACGTAGGTCATAGCGGGTCTTCATCCGATCAGTATTTGTTGCTAATTTCGTCCTCGTGGCCTCGTGCACATCAGCTAATTGTTGTTTGAGCTCCGATACGTAGTCTTCTGGTAACTTTTGTTCACCTCTGGGGGTACCGAATTTGAGGTCGCTAGGTAAACGGATCTCTCTTCCGAATATGACTTTAGCTGGGGTTTGTCCGGTAGTACTATGAATAGCTGATCTATAAGCCATTAGGAATATAGGAATGTGTCGATCCCAATCGCGTTGATGATAGTCAACTACTTTCTTTAGATGCTCGATCAATGTTCTGTTGAAGCGCTCTACCATGCCATCAGATTGTGGATGTAGAGGAGTTGTTCTAGTTTTTCTTATTCCCAACATTTTACACATCTCCTGGAAAGTCCGCGATTCGAAGTTCCGTCCTTGGTCCGAATGAAGTTCGTGAGGCACTCCAAACCTACTGACCCAATTCATTATTATTTGTTCCGCAACTGTGGCTGCCTCTTGATTAGGGATTGCATAAGCTTCAGGCCATTTACTGAAATAGTCAATGGCAACTAAAATATAACGGTTACCGCCATCCGTTTCAGGAAAAGGTCCAGCGATGTCTACAGCTATCCTTTCAAAGGGGGCTCCGACATTATACTTATGCATTTCACCTCTGCTTCTGTGTTGCGGTCCTTTGCAAGCAGCGCAGACAGTGCATCTGCGGCACATCTTCTCGCATATGTAGCCAATAAAACCTTTCCCGTATTTTGGAAATTGTTTTGTTCACTCCCAAATGTCCTCCAGAGGTTCCACCGTGCATTTCTTCTAGAACATCTTTGACGTTTGATGCAGGCACGACTATCTGCATTCGGAAATATTCGCCGTTAGGTGCTTCCCATTTGCGTTTTAATATACCACATTCAACATGAAGAGAGTTCCATTGAGCCCAGTAACTTTTCAGCTTCTCACTCCGTTCCGAAATATCTTTCCAGCCTGGTCTTTCCATATCTTCTTTCCAAGCGAGAATAGGTGAAATGTCCGGATCTTCTCGTTGTGCTGTTCTCAGGTCCTCGTTGTCCCAACCTGTAGATGGTTCCACGGTTACCAACTGTATAGTTGCTGTTGTTTCTTTTTCTTCCACCCGTGCGCAATGTTTGCATTCAAGTTTGCATGGACGTCGTGAAAGGGCGTCTGCATTTCCATGGATACGACCTCTTCGGTGTTGGATCTCAAGATCATAAGCCTGGAGTCGCTCTATCCATCTCGCGACTTGTCCCTCAGGGTTCTTAAACTGCAGAAGCCATTTAAGTGCTGCATGGTCGGTGCGAAGGATGAATTTCTGCCCGTAGAGATATTTATGAAAATGTTTTGTTGAACTTACAATAGCAAGTAGCTCTTTTCTTGTAGCACAATAATTTTTCTCTGTCTTTGAAAGTGCTTTGCTATAGTAAGCTACTGGAACTTCTTGACCATTCTCCTCCTGCGAAAGCACTGCACCAATACCTTCATTGCTGGCATCCGTATCTAATATAAATGTTTTTCCCAGCTTTGGATAGTGAAGTACTGGAGCTTCACAGAGCTGTTGCTTCAAATTTTCAAAACTTTCGTTACATTTATCCGACCATATGAACGGCCTTCCCTTTTCTGTAAGTTGATGTAGGCTTCTTGCTATATCTGCAAAACCTTTCACGAATCGCCTGTAGTAGGTAGCTAAACCAAGAAAACTGCGTAATTGATGTTAGTAGTTACGCTATGCGGGTACCAGGGGCCCTATTCTTGAATAACGAAGACAGATTCCGTATTCGTTATACTGTCAAAACCATTCGGAATCGTATTCTTGAAATCCGCATTCGTTATATACCGAACGCAAACCCTTCGTTATTTAACGAGTGGGTTCAACCATTCGTTATCCCAAACGAAGAGTGAATCAGCTGCTACTTTATGGGTGATAATGGGAGATAAAAGATGTGCGAAAATATCATATGCTCAAAAAACTAAACTAATTGAGTTTTTAAAGGAAAACCAGAAACTGAGATTTGGTAAATATGAGAACTCTTTCAGTTCAAAAGATGCCACGGAATTGTGGCAAAATAAAATCAGTATTAATTTCCATACCCGAAGCACAAAAGAACTAGAAAAGTTTTTTTATGATATTATATTCGAAACAAAGGTAATAGAAAATTTCCAGTCCAGATTTGGCAGGATAAAAATGTGTGGTAAAAGGAAAATCTGCGGCGGCATAAAAAACATTTGCATGGCACTGGTGGAGGTCCTCCTGCAACCTTTTTTTCTATCCAGCGTTGAATTAAGGGTGCAGGAATTGATTAACTATTGACGTAATTGATAGTCCATAGATTCTTTAACGATTTCAGGACCAAACAATAATGACAATTCACTGAAGCTTGCCATTTTTTACAAATTATATTTTAAAATATGAAACAGCTGACGATATCCAATTTGTAAATTGACAGATTTAATCTTACCACACTCGTTATGTTGAAATACTTTTTCACCACTTCGACTTTATAACGAAGAGGTTCAAGAATACGAACGGTGTATACGATTCGTTATCAACCATTCGTTATATAACGAATACGTTAAAACCATTCGTTATTCAAGAATAGGCCCCCAGACCACTTTTTCCATACAAAAAGTGTCCGGAAATTTCAAACTATTTTGCTGGCTCTGGACTGGGTTCTGGGCCACTGAGGGGGATTCCGTCTAGTGGTATACGTCACAGGGTATGCCTGGAGAATTCCTTTCCTACCGTCTGGCTGACCAGGAGCTGACATTAACTTTTTAGTAATAATTCAAGTTTTATTGTTTTTGCCCATGGTGTGCTGTGCCTAAATGTAGGCTTTTTATTATGATTTTGGTGTTTTCAATGTTGCACCTTAATGTAGGCTTTTGGTTTTGAACTAATATTAGTAATAATTAAAGTTAATAGTAGGACATTTTTGTTCATGCCAATGGATTCTAGAGCGTTGGGGCGGGGATGTTAAGGGGGATAAAATTTTCATCAGAAATCCTCTACGAGCTCTGGTTTTCGAGATATTAGCGATTTGACCTTTTCAGATATAGTTAATATTATTAATAATTCAAGCTACCTAGGATAGTTTTGTTGATACCAATAGATTCTAGAAGGTGTTAGAGGGGTAGGGGGTTAAAGGGGGAATAAAATTTTTGTTAGAAATCCTCTACGGGCTATGGTTTTCGAGATATTAGTGATTTTACCTTTTTAGATATAGTTAATGTTAGTAATAATTCAAGTTTATTTTGCTTATGGGGCGCTGCACCTAAATATAGGCTTTTTATTATGATTTTTTCTTGAGCGTCTAAATGTAGGCTTTTGGTTTTGAACTAATATTAGTAATAATTAAAGTTAATAGTAGGACATTTTTGTTCATGCCAATGGATTCTAGAGCGTTGGGGTGGGTTTATTAAGGGGGATAAAATTTTCATCAGAAATCCTCTACGAGCTCTGGTTTTCGAGATATTAGCGATTTGACCTTTTCAGATATAGTTAATATTATTAATAATTCAAGCTACCTAGGATAGTTTTGTTGATGCCAATAGATTCTAGAAGGTGTTAGAGGGGTAGGAGGTTAGAGGGGGAATAAAATTTATGTTAGAAATCCTCTACGGGCTATGGTTTTCGAGATATTAGTGATTTTACCTTTTTAGATATAGTTAATGTTAGTAATAATTCAAGTTTATTTTGCTCATGGGGCGCTGCACCTAAATATAGGCTTTTTATTATGATTTTTTCTTGAGCGTCTAAATGTAGGCTTTTGGTTTTGAACTAATATTAGTAATAATTAAAGTTAATAGTAGGACATTTTTGTTCATTCCAATGGATTCTAGAGCGTTGGGGTGGGGTTATTAAGGGGGATAAAATTTTCATCAGAAATCCTCTACGAGCTCTGGTTTTCGAGATATTAGCGATTTGACCTTTTCAGATATAGTTAATATTATTAATAATTCAAGCTACCTAGGATAGTTTTGTTGATGCCAATAGATTCTAGAAGGTGTTAGAGGGGTAGGAGGTTAGAGGGGGAATAAAATTTTTGTTAGAAATCCTCTACGGGCTATAGTTTTCGAGATATTAGCGATTTGGTTTTGAATTAATATTACTAATAATTCAAGTTACCCTGGGGGAGTTGTAGATATCAGCATGACGTCATCTTGGATTTGCTGTTTTCTTACTTGAATATTTCTTAGTGAGGAATTTGTAGATATCAAAATTTCCGGATCACTTTCTATGTGGGTTCTGGGGCAGTGATATTCTGGGTATCAAATATTAAATGTTTACCAAACATTAGGCATGCTCCCCTGTTTATGATGTAATTTGATATCACCGCTGTAAACAAATTCGCATTTAAGCTGAATGATTCATACACACCTGTGTAAACTTCCTGTTTAAAAAATTCGCATTTTAGCTGAATGAGTCATGCACACCTGTGTAAACAAATTTAAGCAATATCAGCACATTTATTCTTTTCACGTAATTTGATACCACACTTAGTGTAGGCAGCCAAAAATTTTATTTTATTGTTCCAAGAATTTTACCGTTCGAAATGTTTCATTAGAATTCGCATAAAGTAAATAAATTTCCACTTTTTCTTTTTATCTTGAAATGAATTCATGTAAACAATCTCATTCGATATTTTGAATTTCAACCAGCAGAATAAAGTAATCAAATTAATTTGGATGATTCATGTTTTTTTTTGTGTTGTATTGTTTATGCGATATCATCTCAGCCTGTAAGCAAATTCGTTGGAATTCATCCTGTACAATGATTATTGCAGCAACAGGATCATTCATGTTCACAAACTGTTGCTATAAAAGCCCAAGCAAACTATTGCGGAGCATCAGTCAGTTTTAGTGAGCCTCAGTGATAGTTTAAAAACATATAAAAAATTAAAAATGTCTTCGATGTTAGTAAATAAAAGTTTTTCAATAATTGAAAATTTGCGAAAAGATGTGATGGAGTGTTTAAAAAATTCAGTGAATAAAGACTATATTGTTAAAAAGTGCAATAGGAACATGCATAAATTTCAAGTTGCATTTCGGAAGTGCAATAAGAGTGCTAGGAAACGACATTTCGAGAGCTGTCTCGAGCAAATTAAAGCATTAAGAGCGCTATTGAGAACTCCCCGTCGAGGTGGAGGAATTACTCGCGTAAGAAGAAGTGATTTTGTAAAGTGGGAGGAAATAAAGACAGCGTTCGCAGACAGAATTCGACAAGGTGTTATTGCAAATTTAAAGCATATCGATCCGAAGCTATTTATGCAAGACGCTGCCAAATTATTTATGCGCCGCATTAAGAATACATTAAAACATTATTTTAATATTAAAGTTTCTACAACGTTTTGCAGTGAATTTGTTAAGGAAACTGGTGACAATGAAATTATAAAAGACATTAAATATTTCCAAGCGAGAACTGCTGCAATTAGTGCAGATGATAATTTAGAGGACTGGTTTAAATCAAACATTTTGGATCCAATAAACACTCAGCTGGAAGAATTCCAGGAAAAAGACAGTGGCTGGTCACTGCACTCTATAATACATCTAGCAGTACACATCAACAAGTTTGAGCAGCTCCGAGGATCTTCGTATATACCTCTGCCGAAGGAAATTGCTTTAAAGCAAGCTTGCATCAATGTGAAAAATAATGATGATGAAGCATGCTTCCGTGGGCAATAACATCAGCGCTATATCCTGCAAATGTTCACTCCGATAGGATCTCATCATATCCACATTATTCTACTGTGTTAAATTTAACTGGAATAACATTTCCCATGACGCTTAACCAAATAACGCAATTTGAAGACCAGAACGATTTATCAATAAACGTGTTCATCCTAGAGAAAGAGCGTTTCTTCACCACAGTTCCAGTTAGACTTACGAAACACAGGATGGAGCGACATGTAAATCTCTTAATGCTACAAGATGACTATGACCAGGCTGATGATCATATGGACGATGATGATGATGGCAGATACCATTTCTGCTGGATTAAAGATCTTTCGCGCCTTGTATCGGGACAAACTTCGAAACATAAGTCTAGAGTGTACATATGCGACAGATGTTTGCTCTACTTTTACTCTGCTGAAAAATTAACATCACACACTCCTGAATGCGAGAAACAAAACGACTGTAGGATTATATTTCCATCAGAGGAAAAGAAATGGTTGGAATATAAGAATTATAACCATAAGAATCCAGTCCCGTTTTGTGTGTATGCTGATCTTGAATCAATATTGAAGCCGATTCAGAGAAACGATCAAAATACACAGCGAATCCAGGAACATGAAGTTCACAGCATAGGATTCTATTTCCACTGCAAACATGATGCTAAGCTCTCATATTACAGAGCATATCGAGGCAAGGACTGTCAACAATGGTTTGCATTAGAACTGCAAAAGATTGCATCCATAGCTGTACAGGAGAAGCTGAACATCAGGCCAATGCAACCCTTGACTAAAGAGGAACGGCGTTCACATATGGAAACTATTTACTGCCATATATGTGAAAAAACGTTTGCAACCGATGAGGAACGAGTTCGGGACCATTGCCATTTAACAGGTAAATACTAAGAAGCATAATTCAATTCATTTCTTTTCATAATTTCTTTTAACAGGAAAATACCGAGGACCAGCGCACAATGCATGTAATCTGATGTATCAAGATTGCTCCATAGTTCCAGTCATTTTTCACAATTTATCCGGATATGATGCCCACTTCATTATTAAGGATATAGCTACAGCCATTCCTGGGAAAGTGGATCTCCTACCAATAAATAAAGAAAGATACATTTCGTTCACCAAGCACGTTGAAGGCAGTCATATCAAATTCAGATTCATCGATTCCTTCCGTTTTATGGCAGAATCTTTAGATAAGCTATCATCATTGCTACCGTTGGATAAATTGAATATTACAAGAGCTGAATGGCAGGAATTGGATGATGATGACTTTAAACTGCTTACGCGCAAAGGTGTCTTCCCATACGACTTCGTTGACGATTGGACTAAATTGGATTTCCAACACTTACCGGCGCAGGAGCAATTCTATAATAAAATGACTGACAGTGATATATCCGCTGAGGACTACAATCATGCTGAAAAGGTCTGGCAGACATTTGAAATACAGACACTTGGCGAATATTCCGATCTATACCTGAAAACTGATGTCCTCCTATTGGCTGATGTCTTCGAGAACTTTCGAGAAGTATGTATGAACACATACAATTTAGATCCTGCACATTATTACACCATGCCAGGCCTAACATGGAATGCTATGCTAAAATACACCAAAGTGAAACTAGAGCTGATAACCGACGTAGATATACTGCTATTCATAGAGAGAGGTATTCGAGGTGGTATAAGTCAATGCTCGAACAGATATAGCAAAGCAAATAATAAATATATGGATGATTTTAAGCCTAAGGAGAAAGAGAAATACCTGATGTATTATGATGTAAATAACCTTTATGGATGGGCCATGTCACAGCATTTACCAACCGGAGGATTCAAATGGGTTGATGCTCCCAATATCAACGTTTTCGAGATTCCTGATGATTCACCAATTGGATACATATTCGAAGTCGACTTGGACTATCCTCAACATCTACATGATAAGCATAAGGACTTACCGTTTTGCTCTGAGCATGCAGCACCACCTGGAGCAAAATTAGAAAAGCTTTTGACAACATTACATCCAAAAACTAAATATGTTATACACTACCGAAACTTGAAGCAATGCTTATCACATGGACTCATCCTGAAAAAAGTGCACCGGGTTCTTCAATTCAACCAATCAGCTTGGCTTAAACCATATATTGACTTAAATACCACCAAACGGAAGCAGGCTACCAGCGATCATGAGAAGGACTGCTATAAGAAGATGAATAATGCAGCTTTTGGTAAGACCATGGAAAATGTTCGCAAGTATAGCGATATAAAGCTTTGCGTAAAGTGGGAAGGTCGCTATGGTGCCAAAGCTCGGATTGCGGCACCCAACTTTCACAGTGCAACGATATTTGATGAGAATTTAGTTGCTGTGGAATTAAGGCGACTCAAAATCTTATTCAATAAGCCCCTCTATATTGGAATGGCAGTTTTGGAAATTTCAAAGATATGCCTCTATGATTTCCACTACAGTTTTATGCAGCGTGAATTTGGAGATAAATGTAAAGTCATGTATACAGATACAAATTCTCTAATATATGAACTTGAAGAGAAAAATGCATATGAGTTTATGGCCGAAAATATAAACAAATTTGATACAAGTGATTACCCAGAAGATAATCAATTCAATTTACCGCTCGTGAATAAAAAGATTCCTGGTCTAATGAAGGATGAGCTGAATGGGAAAATCATGAACGAATTTGCAGGCTTGCGCTCGAAAATGTACAGTCTACGTATAAACGATGGTAAAACTGTAAAGAAAGCAAAAGGAGTAAAGACTAATGTAGTCCAGAGGCATATCAATTTCGAAGACTACGTCGAATGTTTGAATAACAAGCGAGTATTAACTGCTAATCAGAGCTCCATACGATCGCATAGCCATAATGTCTACACGATCAGCCAAAAGAAAATTGCATTGAATCCATATGATAACAAGCGGTATATTATGAGTGGGACAACGGATACTCTACCATGGGGACATTACTCTATTCAATCAGAACAGCAAGGAGCAGACGCAGAAAAAACATATAATCTAAGGCTAGTCTAAGATATGTATTGTAAATAAAAATTGTATTATAGCTAAAATACCATTTAATGAAATAGTTTGTTTTAATTGTATTATACTCTAAGATGATGTACACTATTGTAAAATAAAGGAAAATATTATAATTATAGGGTAACCGATTTAAGGAAGCCTAATATAGAATGATACCTTAAGAATTAAATGTTAATCTAGAATGATACCTTAAGAATTAAATGTTAATATTTTTCAATTTATAATAAATCAATAATAATATTTTATATATGGTATTCTTTTATTCAATTTCCCTACTATGTCCAGAGCTCCCGAATAATATTTGCCCACTACCGTGAGCTCCTAATCGGGCGGTTGAGCGTTTTACCCAGAATGTTAGGATGACTTGAGAAAAAAACTTTTACACGTGGACTCGACCTTGACCCCGGCATCACCTTTGAAACCGGAAGGGCGTCGGATCCTTGACCTTCATCCGGAAGTGAATTATATATAAGTGTATAATCAAACATTTCACAGGGACTCCATATTGTTTTTCAAAACAGGTCTGATAACTGCTTAGCCAGGTCTGATAACAGCTTAACAGCTTTTTAAACAGGTCCGATAACAGCTTAACAGCTTTTTAAACAGGTCTGATAACAGCTTAACAGCTTTTAAACAGGTCTGGTAACAGCTTAACAGCTTTTTAAACAGGTCTGATAACAGCTTAACAGCTTCTTAAACAGGTCTGATAACAGCTTAACAGCTTTTTAAACAGGTCTGATAACAGCTTAACAGCTTTTTAAACAGGTCCGATAACAGCTTAACAGCTTTTCAAACAGGTCTGATAACAGCTTAACAGCTTTTAAACAGGTCTGATAACAGCTTAACAGCTCATAAAACAGGTCTGATAACAGCTTAACAGCTTTTAAACAGGTCTGATAACAGCTTAACAGCTTTTTAAACAGGTCCGATAACAGCTTAACAGCTTTTTAAACAGGTCTGATAACAGCTTAACAGCTTTTAAACAGGTCTGATAACAGCTTAACAGCTTTTTAAACAGGTCTGATAACAGCTTAACAGCTTCTTAAACAGGTCCGATAACAGCTTAACAGCTTTTTAAACAGGTCTGATAACAGATTAACAGCTTTTTAAACAGGTCTGATAACAGCTTAACAGCTTTTCAAACAGGTCTGATAACAGCTTAACAGCTTTTAAACAGGTCTGATAACAGCTTAACAGCTTATAAAACAGGTCTGATAACAGCTTAACAGCTTCTTAAACAGGTCTGATAACAGCTTAACAGCTTTCTTACAGGTCTGATAACAGCTTAACAGCTTTTTAAACAAGTCTGATAACAGCTTAATAGCTTTTTAAACAGGTCTGAGAACAGCTTAACAGCTTTTTAAACAGGTCCGATAACAGCTTAACAGCTTTTTAAACAGGTCTGATAACAGCTTAACAGCTTTTAAACAGGTCTGATAACAGCTTAACAGCTTTTTAAACAGGTCTGATAACAGCTTCTTAAACAGGTCCGATAACAGCTTAACAGCTTTTTAAACAGGTCTGATAACATATTAACAGCTTTTTAAACAGGTCCGATAACAGCTTAACAGCTTTTCAAACAGGTCTGATAACAGCTTAACAGCTTTTAAACAGGTCTGATAACAGCTTAACAGCTTTTTAAACAGGTCTGATAACAGCTTAACAGCTTCTTAAACAGGTCTGATAACAGCTTAACAGCTTTCTTACAGGTCTGATAACAGCTTAACAGCTTTTTAAACAAGTCTGATAACAGCTTAATAGCTTTTTAAACAGGTCTGAGAACAGCTTAACAGCTTTTAAACAGGTCTGATAACAGCTTAACAGATTTTCAAACAGCTCTGATAACAGCTTAACAGCTTTTAAACAGCTCTGATAACAGCTTAACAGCTTTTATACAGCTCTGATAACAGCTTAACAGCTTTTCAAACAGCTCTGATAACAGCTTAACAGCTTTTCAAACAGCTCTGATAACAGCTTAACAGCTTTTAAGTAGTTATCAGACCTGTTTTGAAAAACAATATGGAGTCCCTGTGAAATGTTTGATTATACACTTATATATAATTCACTTCCGGATGAAGGTCAAGGATCCGACGCCCTTCCGGTTTCAAAGGTGATGCCGGGGTCAAGGTCGAGTCCACGTGTAAAAGTTTTTTCTCAAGTCATCCTAACATTCTGGGTAAAACGCTCAACCGCCCGATTAGGAGCTCACGGTAGTGGGCAAATATTATTCGGGAGCTCTGGACATAGTAGGGAAATTGAATAAAAGAATACCATATATAAAATATTATTATTGATTTATTATAAATTGAAAAATATTAGCATTTAATTCTTAAGGTATCATTCTAGATTAACATTTAATTCTTAAGGTATCATTCTATATTAGGCTTCCTTAAATCGGTTACCCTATAATTATAATATTTTCCTTTATTTTACAATAGTGTACATCATCTTAGACTATAATACAATTAAAACAAACTATTTCATTAAATGGTATTTTAGCTATAATACAATTTTTATTTACAATACATATCTTAGACTAGCCTTAGATTATATGTTTTTTCTGCGTCTGCTCCTTGCTGTTCTGATTGAATAGAGTAATGTCCCCATGGTAGAGTATCCGTTGTCCCACTCATAATATACCGCTTGTTATCATATGGATTCAATGCAATTTTCTTTTGGCTGATCGTGTAGACATTATGGCTATGCGATCGTATGGAGCTCTGATTAGCAGTTAATACTCGCTTGTTATTCAAACATTCGACGTAGTCTTCGAAATTGATATGCCTCTGGACTACATTAGTCTTTACTCCTTTTGCTTTCTTTACAGTTTTACCATCGTTTATACGTAGACTGTACATTTTCGAGCGCAAGCCTGCAAATTCGCTCATGATTTTCCCATTCAGCTCATCCTTCATTAGACCAGGAATCTTTTTATTCACGAGCGGTAAATTGAATTGATTATCTTCTGGGTAATCACTTGTATCAAATTTGTTTATATTTTCGGCCATAAACTCATATGCATTTTTCTCTTCAAGTTCATATATTAGAGAATCTGTATCTGTATACATGACTTTACATTTATCTCCAAATTCACGCTGCATAAAACTGTAGTGGAAATCATAGAGGCATATCTTTGAAATTTCCAAAACTGCCATTCCAATATAGAGGGGCTTATTGAATAAGATTTTGAGTCGCCTTAATTCCACAGCAACTAAATTCTCATCAAATATCGTTGCACTGTGAAAGTTGGGTGCCGCAATCCGAGCTTTGGCACCATAGCGACCTTCCCACTTTACGCAAAGCTTTATATCGCTATACTTGCGAACATTTTCCATGGTCTTACCAAAAGCTGCATTATTCATCTTCTTATAGCAGTCCTTCTCATGATCGCTGGTAGCCTGCTTCCGTTTGGTGGTATTTAAGTCAATATATGGTTTAAGCCAAGCTGATTGGTTGAATTGAAGAACCCGGTGCACTTTTTTCAGGATGAGTCCATGTGATAAGCATTGCTTCAAGTTTCGGTAGTGTATAACATATTTAGTTTTTGGATGTAATGTTGTCAAAAGCTTTTCTAATTTTGCTCCAGGTGGTGCTGCATGCTCAGAGCAAAACGGTAAGTCCTTATGCTTATCATGTAGATGTTGAGGATAGTCCAAGTCGACTTCGAATATGTATCCAATTGGTGAATCATCAGGAATCTCGAAAACGTTGATATTGGGAGCATCAACCCATTTGAATCCTCCGGTTGGTAAATGCTGTGACATGGCCCATCCATAAAGGTTATTTACATCATAATACATCAGGTATTTCTCTTTCTCCTTAGGCTTAAAATCATCCATATATTTATTATTTGCTTTGCTATATCTGTTCGAGCATTGACTTATACCACCTCGAATACCTCTCTCTATGAATAGCAGTATATCTACGTCGGTTATCAGCTCTAGTTTCACTTTGGTGTATTTTAGCATAGCATTCCATGTTAGGCCTGGCATGGTGTAATAATGTGCAGGATCTAAATTGTATGTGTTCATACATACTTCTCGAAAGTTCTCGAAGACATCAGCCAATAGGAGGACATCAGTTTTCAGGTATAGATCGGAATATTCGCCAAGTGTCTGTATTTCAAATGTCTGCCAGACCTTTTCAGCATGATTGTAGTCCTCAGCGGATATATCACTGTCAGTCATTTTATTATAGAATTGCTCCTGCGCCGGTAAGTGTTGGAAATCCAATTTAGTCCAATCGTCAACGAAGTCGTATGGGAAGACACCTTTGCGCGTAAGCAGTTTAAAGTCATCATCATCCAATTCCTGCCATTCAGCTCTTGTAATATTCAATTTATCCAACGGTAGCAATGATGATAGCTTATCTAAAGATTCTGCCATAAAACGGAAGGAATCGATGAATCTGAATTTGATATGACTGCCTTCAACGTGCTTGGTGAACGAAATGTATCTTTCTTTATTTATTGGTAGGAGATCCACTTTCCCAGGAATGGCTGTAGCTATATCCTTAATAATGAAGTGGGCATCATATCCGGATAAATTGTGAAAAATGACTGGAACTATGGAGCAATCTTGATACATCAGATTACATGCATTGTGCGCTGGTCCTCGGTATTTTCCTGTTAAAAGAAATTATGAAAAGAAATGAATTGAATTATGCTTCTTAGTATTTACCTGTTAAATGGCAATGGTCCCGAACTCGTTCCTCATCGGTTGCAAACGTTTTTTCACATATATGGCAGTAAATAGTTTCCATATGTGAACGCCGTTCCTCTTTAGTCAAGGGTTGCATTGGCCTGATGTTCAGCTTCTCCTGTACAGCTATGGATGCAATCTTTTGCAGTTCTAATGCAAACCATTGTTGACAGTCCTTGCCTCGATATGCTCTGTAATATGAGAGCTTAGCATCATGTTTGCAGTGGAAATAGAATCCTATGCTGTGAACTTCATGTTCCTGGATTCGCTGTGTATTTTGATCGTTTCTCTGAATCGGCTTCAATATTGATTCAAGATCAGCATACACACAAAACGGGACTGGATTCTTATGGTTATAATTCTTATATTCCAACCATTTCTTTTCCTCTGATGGAAATATAATCCTACAGTCGTTTTGTTTCTCGCATTCAGGAGTGTGTGATGTTAATTTTTCAGCAGAGTAAAAGTAGAGCAAACATCTGTCGCATATGTACACTCTAGACTTATGTTTCGAAGTTTGTCCCGATACAAGGCGCGAAAGATCTTTAATCCAGCAGAAATGGTATCTGCCATCATCATCATCGTCCATATGATCATCAGCCTGGTCATAGTCATCTTGTAGCATTAAGAGATTTACATGTCGCTCCATCCTGTGTTTCGTAAGTCTAACTGGAACTGTGGTGAAGAAACGCTCTTTCTCTAGGATGAACACGTTTATTGATAAATCGTTCTGGTCTTCAAATTGCGTTATTTGGTTAAGCGTCATGGGAAATGTTATTCCAGTTAAATTTAACACAGTAGAATAATGTGGATATGATGAGATCCTATCGGAGTGAACATTTGCAGGATATAGCGCTGATGTTATTGCCCACGCGAAGCATGCTTCATCATCATTATTTTTCACATTGATGCAAGCTTGCTTTAAAGCAATTTCCTTCGGCAGAGGTATATACGAAGATCCTCGGAGCTGCTCAAACTTGTTGATGTGTACTGCTAGATGTATTATAGAGTGCAGTGACCAGCCACTGTCTTTTTCCTGGAATTCTTCCAGCTGAGTGTTTATTGGATCCAAAATGTTTGATTTAAACCAGTCCTCTAAATTATCATCTTCACTAATTGCAGCAGTTCTCGCTTGGAAATATTTAATGTCTTTTATAATTTCATTGTCACCAGTTTCCTTAACAAATTCACTGCAAAACGTTGTAGAAACTTTAATATTAAAATAATGTTTTAATGTATTCTTAATGCGGCGCATAAATAATTTGGCAGCGTCTTGCATAAATAGCTTCGGATCGATATGCTTTAAATTTGCAATAACACCTTGTCGAATTCTGTCTGCGAACGCTGTCTTTATTTCCTCCCACTTTACAAAATCACTTCTTCTTACGCGAGTAATTCCTCCACCTCGACGGGGAGTTCTCAATAGCGCTCTTAATGCTTTAATTTGCTCGAGACAGCTCTCGAAATGTCGTTTCCTAGCACTCTTATTGCACTTCCGAAATGCAACTTGAAATTTATGCATGTTTCTATTGCACTTTTTAACAATATAGTCTTTATTCACTGAATTTTTTAAACACTCCATCACATCTTTTCGCAAATTTTCAATTATTGAAAAACTTTTATTTACTAACATCGAAGACATTTTTAATTTTTTATATGTTTTTAAACTATCACTGTGGCTCACTAAAACTGACTGATGCTCCGCAAGAGTTTGCTTGGGCTTTTATAGCAACAGTTTGTGAACATGAATGATCCTGTTGCTGCAATAATCATTGTACAGGATGAATTCCAACGAATTTGCTTACAGGCTGAGATGATATCGCATAAACAATACAACACAAAAAAAAACATGAATCATCCAAATTAATTTGATTACTTTATTCTGCTGGTTGAAATTCCAAATATCGAATGAGATTGTTTACATGAATGCATTTCAAGATAAAAAGAAAAAGTGGAAATTTATTTACTTTATGCGAATTCTAATGAAACATTTCGAACGGTAAAATTCTTGGAACAATAAAATAAAATTTTTGGCTGCCTACACTAAGTGTGGTATCAAATTACGTGAAAAGAATAAATGTGCTGATATTGCTTAAATTTGTTTACACAGGTGTGCATGACTCATTCAGCTAAAATGCGAATTTTTTAAACAGGAAGTTTACACAGGTGTGTATGAATCATTCAGCTTAAATGCGAATTTGTTTACAGCGGTGATATCAAATTACATCATAAACAGGGGAGCATGCCTAATGTTTGGTAAACATTTAATATTTGATACCCAGAATATCACTGCCCCAGAACCCACATAGAAAGTGATCCGGAAATTTTGATATCTACAAATTCCTCACTAAGAAATATTCAAGTAAGAAAACAGCAAATCCAAGATGACGTCATGCTGATATCTACAACTCCCCAGGGTAACTTGAATTATTAGTAATATTAATTCAAAACCAAATCGCTAATATCTCGAAAACTATAGCCCGTAGAGGATTTCTAACAAAAATTTTATTCCCCCTCTAACCTCCTACCCCTCTAACACCTTCTAGAATCTATTGGCATCAACAAAACTATCCTAGGTAGCTTGAATTATTAATAATATTAACTATATCTGAAAAGGTCAAATCGCTAATATCTCGAAAACCAGAGCTCGTAGAGGATTTCTGATGAAAATTTTATCCCCCTTAATAACCCCACCCCAACGCTCTAGAATCCATTGGAATGAACAAAAATGTCCTACTATTAACTTTAATTATTACTAATATTAGTTCAAAACCAAAAGCCTACATTTAGACGCTCAAGAAAAAATCATAATAAAAAGCCTATATTTAGGTGCAGCGCCCCATGAGCAAAATAAACTTGAATTATTACTAACATTAACTATATCTAAAAAGGTAAAATCACTAATATCTCGAAAACCATAGCCCGTAGAGGATTTCTAACATAAATTTTATTCCCCCTCTAACCTCCTACCCCTCTAACACCTTCTAGAATCTATTGGCATCAACAAAACTATCCTAGGTAGCTTGAATTATTAATAATATTAACTATATCTGAAAAGGTCAAATCGCTAATATCTCGAAAACCAGAGCTCGTAGAGGATTTCTGATGAAAATTTTATCCCCCTTAATAACCCCACCCCAACGCTCTAGAATCCATTGGCATGAACAAAAATGTCCTACTATTAACTTTAATTATTACTAATATTAGTTCAAAACCAAAAGCCTACATTTAGACGCTCAAGAAAAAATCATAATAAAAAGCCTATATTTAGGTGCAGCGCCCCATGAGCAAAATAAACTTGAATTATTACTAACATTAACTATATCTAAAAAGGTAAAATCACTAATATCTCAAAAACTATAGCCCGTAGAGGATTTCTAACATAAATTTTATTCCCCCTCTAACCTCCTACCCCTCTAACACCTTCTAGAATCTATTGGCATCAACAAAACTATCCTAGGTAGCTTGAATTATTAATAATATTAACTATATCTGAAAAGGTCAAATCGCTAATATCTCGAAAACCAGAGCTCGTAGAGGATTTCTGATGAAAATTTTATCCCCCTTAATAACCCCACCCCAACGCTCTAGAATCCATTGGCATGAACAAAAATGTCCTACTATTAACTTTAATTATTACTAATATTAGTTCAAAACCAAAAGCCTACATTTAGACGCTCAAGAAAAAATCATAATAAAAAGCCTATATTTAGGTGCAGCGCCCCATAAGCAAAATAAACTTGAATTATTACTAACATTAACTATATCTAAAAAGGTAAAATCACTAATATCTCGAAAACCATAGCCCGTAGAGGATTTCTAACAAAAATTTTATTCCCCCTTTAACCCCCTACCCCTCTAACACCTTCTAGAATCTATTGGTATCAACAAAACTATCCTAGGTAGCTTGAATTATTAATAATATTAACTATATCTGAAAAGGTCAAATCGCTAATATCTCGAAAACCAGAGCTCGTAGAGGATTTCTGATGAAAATTTTATCCCCCTTAACATCCCCGCCCCAACGCTCTAGAATCCATTGGCATGAACAAAAATGTCCTACTATTAACTTTAATTATTACTAATATTAGTTCAAAACCAAAAGCCTACATTAAGGTGCAACATTGAAAACACCAAAATCATAATAAAAAGCCTACATTTAGGCACAGCACACCATGGGCAAAAACAATAAAACTTGAATTATTACTAAAAAGTTAATGTCAGCTCCTGGTCAGCCAGACGGTAGGAAAGGAATTCTCCAGGCATACCCTGTGACGTATACCACTAGACGGAATCCCCCTCAGTGGCCCAGAACCCAGTCCAGAGCCAGCAAAATAGTTTGAAATTTCCGGACACTTTTTGTATGGAAAAAGTGGTCTGGGGGCCTATTCTTGAATAACGAATGGTTTTAACGTATTCGTTATATAACGAATGGTTGATAACGAATCGTATACACCGTTCGTATTCTTGAACCTCTTCGTTATAAAGTCGAAGTGGTGAAAAAGTATTTCAACATAACGAGTGTGGTAAGATTAAATCTGTCAATTTACAAATTGGATATCGTCAGCTGTTTCATATTTTAAAATATAATTTGTAAAAAATGGCAAGCTTCAGTGAATTGTCATTATTGTTTGGTCCTGAAATCGTTAAAGAATCTATGGACTATCAATTACGTCAATAGTTAATCAATTCCTGCACCCTTAATTCAACGCTGGATAGAAAAAAAGGTTGCAGGAGGACCTCCACCAGTGCCATGCAAATGTTTTTTATGCCGCCGCAGATTTTCCTTTTACCACACATTTTTATCCTGCCAAATCTGGACTGGAAATTTTCTATTACCTTTGTTTCGAATATAATATCATAAAAAAACTTTTCTAGTTCTTTTGTGCTTCGGGTATGGAAATTAATACTGATTTTATTTTGCCACAATTCCGTGGCATCTTTTGAACTGAAAGAGTTCTCATATTTACCAAATCTCAGTTTCTGGTTTTCCTTTAAAAACTCAATTAGTTTAGTTTTTTGAGCATATGATATTTTCGCACATCTTTTATCTCCCATTATCACCCATAAAGTAGCAGCTGATTCACTCTTCGTTTGGGATAACGAATGGTTGAACCCACTCGTTAAATAACGAAGGGTTTGCGTTCGGTATATAACGAATGCGGATTTCAAGAATACGATTCCGAATGGTTTTGACAGTATAACGAATACGGAATCTGTCTTCGTTATTCAAGAATAGGGCCCCTGGTACCCGCATAGCGTAACTACTAACATCAATTACGCAGTTTTCTTGGTTTAGCTACCTACTACAGGCGATTCGTGAAAGGTTTTGCAGATATAGCAAGAAGCCTACATCAACTTACAGAAAAGGGAAGGCCGTTCATATGGTCGGATAAATGTAACGAAAGTTTTGAAAATTTGAAGCAACAGCTCTGTGAAGCTCCAGTACTTCACTATCCAAAGCTGGGAAAAACATTTATATTAGATACGGATGCCAGCAATGAAGGTATTGGTGCAGTGCTTTCGCAGGAGGAGAATGGTCAAGAAGTTCCAGTAGCTTACTATAGCAAAGCACTTTCAAAGGCAGAGAAAAATTATTGTGCTACAAGAAAAGAGCTACTTGCTATTGTAAGTTCAACAAAACATTTTCATAAATATCTCTACGGGCAGAAATTCATCCTTCGCACCGACCATGCAGCACTTAAATGGCTTCTGCAGTTTAAGAACCCTGAGGGACAAGTCGCGAGATGGATAGAGCGACTCCAGGCTTATGATCTTGAGATCCAACACCGAAGAGGTCGTATCCATGGAAATGCAGACGCCCTTTCACGACGTCCATGCAAACTTGAATGCAAACATTGCGCACGGGTGGAAGAAAAAGAAACAACAGCAACTATACAGTTGGTAACCGTGGAACCATCTACAGGTTGGGACAACGAGGACCTGAGAACAGCACAACGAGAAGATCCGGACATTTCACCTATTCTCGCTTGGAAAGAAGATATGGAAAGACCAGGCTGGAAAGATATTTCGGAACGGAGTGAGAAGCTGAAAAGTTACTGGGCTCAATGGAACTCTCTTCATGTTGAATGTGGTATATTAAAACGCAAATGGGAAGCACCTAACGGCGAATATTTCCGAATGCAGATAGTCGTGCCTGCATCAAACGTCAAAGATGTTCTAGAAGAAATGCACGGTGGAACCTCTGGAGGACATTTGGGAGTGAACAAAACAATTTCCAAAATACGGGAAAGGTTTTATTGGCTACATATGCGAGAAGATGTGCCGCAGATGCACTGTCTGCGCTGCTTGCAAAGGACCGCAACACAGAAGCAGAGGTGAAATGCATAAGTATAATGTCGGAGCCCCCTTTGAAAGGATAGCTGTAGACATCGCTGGACCTTTTCCTGAAACGGATGGCGGTAACCGTTATATTTTAGTTGCCATTGACTATTTCAGTAAATGGCCTGAAGCTTATGCAATCCCTAATCAAGAGGCAGCCACAGTTGCGGAACAAATAATAATGAATTGGGTCAGTAGGTTTGGAGTGCCTCACGAACTTCATTCGGACCAAGGACGGAACTTCGAATCGCGGACTTTCCAGGAGATGTGTAAAATGTTGGGAATAAGAAAAACTAGAACAACTCCTCTACATCCACAATCTGATGGCATGGTAGAGCGCTTCAACAGAACATTGATCGAGCATCTAAAGAAAGTAGTTGACTATCATCAACGCGATTGGGATCGACACATTCCTATATTCCTAATGGCTTATAGATCAGCTATTCATAGTACTACCGGACAAACCCCAGCTAAAGTCATATTCGGAAGAGAGATCCGTTTACCTAGCGACCTCAAATTCGGTACCCCCAGAGGTGAACAAAAGTTACCAGAAGACTACGTATCGGAGCTCAAACAACAATTAGCTGATGTGCACGAGGCCACGAGGACGAAATTAGCAACAAATACTGATCGGATGAAGACCCGCTATGACCTACGTGCTAATTCCGCAGGATTTAATGAAGGTGATCTTGTTTGGCTCTACAATCCGAGACGACGTAAGGGACGTTCTCCAAAATTGCAACAACACTGGGAAGGACCGTATTCAGTAGTAACTAGAATTAATGACGTGGTATACAGGATTCAGCGTGGCACAGGAGGCAAGCATAAAATTGTTCATTTGGACCGCTTGTGTCAATACTACGAGCATCAAGACCGTGGACCACCTGTTGTTCGGGACGAACAAACTTGAGAAGGGGGCAATGTTACGTACAATAGAAAGAGACAACTGGTGACATCTACTGGCAATGTGGCAATGGAGAAGTAAACGACTTTAGGTTCGGAGAATTGATTATGGTATCTACAGGAAGGTTCAGGAATAGAATGAATAGAATAGTCAGGAAGCTTCTGGAAAATAGAACACTCGAGAATAATCTGGAGAGTTTCTAGGGTATAAATATAACAGTTGTCATAGCCAGAATAAGAGTCTTGTCTTAGACATTGCAGTGTTAACAAGCGAAAGTAATAACGTGCGGAAGTGTTTTAATTAGATTGCGATAATTGAAAGTACAGTATTAAGCGATAATTAGAGTTGATTAATAGAAAGTATATGAAGTTTGTGAATTGTATGAACTTGTATATCAAGTATTTAATATTGTGTTTTAAATAACGAACCGAAAGGCCACGCTCGCAACAATAGCTCTTGAGATACTTTGGGTGTAAAAGTTCTAAAATATGACAACTCCTGACTGGAGTTTGATACGAACCATGTCCGTAGAAATGCAAAGCAGCAGAAACACATCCTTTCCGTTCAATTTTAGATTCCTAACTCAAAGTGAACGGAATAGATGTCTTTCTGGTATGAGGCTACAGTATTTGAATTTGTTTACGTAAAACGAAACATTTTGGGTATAAATTAGAATTATTCATAAGTTTCCAAAATAAGTTTACAAATCACAATATAAGAAGTTTATTAATTATCCAGCCGGAAGAACTTTTGAAGCCTAAGGCTGGGCAACTCACATGGATCGTAGGAATCGCGAACATATGTATCGTATGATCTATTCTGCATAAAATTAAAACCTAGGCAAATATAATTAACTTTTTATATTTTACCATACACTGACTGGTGCGAATTTCTACAATTTCTAATAAAATTGTATAATTCTTATGTATGGCGATGGACATTTTAGTCTTTAATTAAAACTATTTTCACACAACAAATGTTAATTGACGAATGTCATTTTCATAAAATGTGTCAAAATACCTTTAAAATGTGCTGCTTAGGTTCTTTTATGTTATGCTCCATAACAGGAAATATTTTATGTTACGATGCATAAAATAAAATAAAATTTCTGGTACAGAATAGGCTTTTAGGGAAATATTTTATTTTAAGGCATAACATAACATAAAATGATAAAATTTTACCGACAGAATAGGGCCCGGGCCCTATTCTGTAATTTTTCATAAAATAATATTTTATGTTATTTTATGGCAAAAAAATCCCTTCTTCATAAAATGAAAATAAAATATTTTAAAAATTCGTATTCTGTCGTGGTTCGATAAAATTATTTTATGAATTCTTTTATGAACACGTAACATAAAATATTTAGTACATTCCGCTATGTTTTCTATTACTTTTTGAACAGCTGGTCAATTGACATTTGCGTGATACTCTATCAAATCACCCACTAAATAATCATTTTTGAAAGCAGCTGCTTTCTTATGGTGAATTCTTTTCACCTGAACTGAACCATAACTCGTTCGGTTCCTACACCCAAAGTGTTTTTTTCACCGCACTGACACAGAACCACTGACATATATAATATGGACTGCTTAACTTTCTATTTCACGTGGGCACAATTTTTTGTGTCAAAAAGAGTTCTTACGTCGGTGCCAACATTGAAAAAATCATTGGCGGGAAGTTGAAAAAGTGAGCACGTAGCTCCAAAAATTAGTTTAATAAATCCTTTGGAATTTCTTCTGCGTATCTAATGAATATATTGTCTTTAGTAAAACAGCTTTTATCTGTAATAACCCTAAATAATTAATTTAAAAACATTTATTTCTACCCCACTTATTTATTTGTTGTTCACAGTTCTCTCTCAGTTGGTACATGGTGCTTAGACCGAAAGAGTCAGCAATATAGAAGTGAGCCCACTTTCTGTAGTGTATTTCAATGAACGTAGTCAGTCCATATTATATATGTCAGTGCACAGAACTGGTTCAGAACGTATGTTCTTTTCACAGCGGTTCATGTTCGGTTTCTGCTCCGGTTTTGAACTTTCTTGTTCCATGAAAATTTGTGGTTACGGTTCCGAACTAAACGTCAAATCAAAATTATTTGTTATCAGTGTGGATGTGCAAACATTTGGAAGTGAAATTATTTTGTCAAAGTGATTTATTTTTTTATTAAAATTATAAACGACGAACATTTTACAAAGGCATTACTCGTAAATGCATCATCAAATGAGTTCTTTTCACCACAAAACCGAGCTGGTTCAGGTATTTTACTTTCTTGCATTCTTTTCACCTTGTCCCCGCTCAGGAGGGTGATTCTGATCTTTTGTCGTACTTGAATGTCAAAACATACGACTAAATGAAATGAACTTTTCTACTGATTTTTTCGTGTTTTTATTCAGGTCAGCAACCCTTGCATGACGTAGAGTGAACTGAAAATGTCACTTCACATTACAAATTCAAAATAATATTTCGAATTTAAGCACTTTTAATGCTCTAATTAGGTGTAGAATTTTTATTTGCCAGTGTAAAATTTTTGTCACAACCTCTAGGAGCAGTTGACTAATTTGTCGTATATTTAGTCGTGTTGTTTGACGTTTGTTCACCAAAAGTTCATTATAGTTCATTTTGTGGTAGATAATAGTGAAGACACAAAATGAACTGTGTTGAAACAAAAAGTACGACTAAATATGTCAAAATTGACGACTAAATAGTACGACAAAAGATCAGAATCACCCTCCAGGACAGGGCTAAGTTCGGTGTAGATCTGACAGGTTCTGGTTCAGTTCAGTGCCTGCTCGGTTTTGGTGAAAAGAATTCACCATTAATAGCTCTTGAGATACTTTGGGTGTAAAAGTGCTAAAATATGACAACTCTTGACTGGAGTTTGATGCGAACCATGTCCGTAGAAATGCAAAGCAGCAGAAAGACGTCCTGTCCGTTCAATTTTAGATTTCTAACTCAAAGTGAACGGAATAGATGTTTTTCCGGTATGAGGCTATAGTTACTCTATAAGTATTTGAATTTGTTTTCTTAAAACGAGACATTTGCAAAATAACTTTACAAATCACAATCACACACGTAGGAATCGCGAAGATATCGTATCGTATGATCTCTTCTGCATAAAATTAAAACCTAGGCAAATATAATTAACTTTTTATATTTTATCATACACTGCACTGGTGCGAATTTCTACAATTTCTAACAAAATTGTAATTTTTATGTATGGCGGTGGACATTTTAGTTTGTAATTAAAACAATTTTCGCACAACGAATGTTCATTGACGCATGTCATTTTCATAAAATGTGTCAAAATACCTTTAAAATGTGCTGCTTAGGTTCTTTTATGTTATGCTCCATAACAGGAAATATTTTATGTTACGATGCATAAAATAAAATAAAATTTCTGGTACAGAATAGGATTTTAGGGAAATATTTTATTTTAAGGCATAACATAACATAAAATGATAAAATTTGAATAGGGCCCATGGGATCATATGGCGCAATTCGCAATCGGCGCAGCATGCATCATGATGCAAGAGTTTAGAAAATTTTAAAATTTGATGCATGCTGCAACAGTTCTGCCAACATACGGAGGTAAAAAATAAATTTATTTGAATTTGAATAAAATCTGAAAGTTTTGAGTTCGAATTTTGAGTGTACGGCCGTCGAGTTAACTTATTACAAATGGAAGAAAAAATTATTGAATTTGTAAAGGAAAACGATTTGTTGTATAACAAATCCAATTTACAATATAAAAGTAATACGTTAAAAGAAAAGAAATTGTTGGAATTAGCATTCCATAATCTATAGTCCATTATCGTATTCATGCAATTTATATAAGTAATATATGCACAACATATAAGAAAAAATAACTCCCATATTTCGTCCGGATCCATTTTTTTAAAAAAAACTGGAATAAATTAAAATTGCAGACAAAATAAAAACTCGGTAAAAGTGATATGTTTACGTAAACAAATGTCAACTATAAAAGAGGTTAGCATTGCAAAGTTTCCTATACTGCTTGCTTGACAGAATCTTGCTGCGCCGATTGTGAATTGGCTAGCAGAATTATTGCAGCATGCATCATGATGCATGCTGCGTTGATTCTGAATTGGGCTTCACAATCGGCGCAGCAAGCAGTGTAGGAAATTTTGTAATGCTAACTTTTTTTTTAATTCATAATTATTTACAAACATAACACCTTAATACCGAGTTTTTATATTGTGCATAAATTTAATTTAACCGTTTTTCTTTAAAAAAATAGATCCGGAGGAAATATGAGATAAATAAGATTTGAAATTTATTTTTACCTCAGTATGTTGGCAGAATTGTTGCAGCATGCATCAAATTTTAAAAATTTCTAAACTCTTGCATCATGATGCATGCTGCGCCGATTGCGAGCTGCGCCATATGATCCCATGATATCAAACCTTGCTGCATGCTGTGCCGATTCATGTCATTTATATATTCGAAAACATGCTACAACAGTTCTGATGCAAATTTTCGATGCGTCAATCGACAGCACTTGATTTCGAAAGCTTTGAGGAGGGAACCAAAGGAGACGACATGTGATGAAAAAAGCGAGCAACTTTCGTTCTTCTTCTTGTTTTTGACGAGGTGCCAGAGGCGGCGTTAAAAATTGTTGATGCCTTAAATATCACAACAAATTAATTGCGCGAAAATTCAAACACATTTCTTAGAAACTCCGCACAATCTTCCGTACCACCTATGGACTGACTGATCTCCTGTTTCATGTGGCACCAGTTTTGATTGCAGCAAGTATGCGCTCACTGACGATATATTTAAATTATTTGCGAATTTACTTATACAGGGTTTTCCAATAAGAGGTGTTATTTTAATTAGCCCGCTATTTCGGCAGATGTCACTTTTGGAGCTATCATTGGAACGATACACGATTCAACAACGCATTGAAATTATTAAAATTCACTATAAAAATGGTGAAAATGTGGCAGAGACGGTTCGTAAAACTCGAACATTTTCGGGTCGTCGTGAAGCACCTTGTCGGACCGTAATACAGAAATTGGTAAAAAAATTCGAGCTGTCGGGACAAGTTAGTGATGTGAAGAATAAAACCCTCGCTCAAAAACAGCCGAGAATATTGCTGCTGTAGCCGAAAGTGTTGAAGAAAACCCAGGTTTGTCCATTCCTCGTCGTTCTTTGGAATTAGGCATTCCACAAAGGTCATTGCACCGTATTTTGCATAAAGATTTGGGTCTTAAGGCTTATAAAGTTCAGTTAACACAAGAACTCAAGCCGACCGATCATCAACAACGTCGAGTCTTTGCTGATTGGGTCCTTGAAATGCATGAAAATGATCCGGAATTCCATCGAAAACTCACATCGATAGCTTCGTCAACAAGCAGAATTGTCGCATCTGGGGCTCGGAAAACCCAAGAGTTATTGTTGAAAAGCCTCTCTATCCTCAACGTGTGACTGTTTGGTGCGGTTTTTGGTCCCGCGGGGTCATTGGACCTTACTTTTTCGAAAATGAGGCTGGAGCAACAGTTACGGTGAATGGATTGCGCTATCGACAGATGATTAATGATTTTAAATGGCCAGAATTGGATGATATTGATCTGGACAACGTTTACTTTCTGCCATACAAGCAACGAAACCATTGATCTTTTACGGGAAAAGTTTCCGGACCGTGTTATCTCTCGAAGAGGTGATCACAATTGGCCACCGAGATCTTGTGACTTAACACCTTGCGACTTCTTCCTTTGGGACCACGTGAAAGAGAAGGTCGACGCCAACAGCCCAGCGTCGATTCAAGACCTCAAAGATGGAATTCGTGAGGCTATCGAGGACATAGGGTAGCCACTTTGCGATTTGGTTATGGAAAATTTCATGAAAGGATCTGGTCCTGTAGGCGTGGTCGTGGTGGTCATTTACCTGATGTTATTTTCCATTATTAACGGCATACCTTCCTCTTTACAATGAAATAAAGATCCGATCATTTATCTCAAAAAATGGCATTTTTCTTTGAATATCAAAATAACACCTCTTATTGGAAAACCCGTTATATGGATGTCAGTGGGATTTACCGAATTTACCACAAAAGTCTTTTAAAAGTATTTTCCTCAACACGGCTTGTTGTATTTAAATCTTCGAGCATATATAACTTCTTTTTATATTACTATCACTTAATTCAATAGCCATTAACCATTTCCTATAAAAAGTAAATTATCCCTTTTGTAACTACGTCTCTGTGCCAAACACACTTCGCGGCTGTTTATTTACAAAAAAATGACAGTCAAACACCCTGCCAAAATCAAGATGGCGAAAATTTTTGGCTACGCTGCCATACATATAACTACTATGGGATGTCGTCTCCTTTAGTTCTCTCCTCAAAGCTACGCTGCCATACATTCCCTCCTCAAAGATCGAAAGTGATACAGCAACCACATCTTGCTCCAGATCAGAGAGATAAAAAAAGACGCAGCTATGAGCCATAGCCCACACAGGGGAGGATATTAGTAATTTTTCTGGTGAGAAGTACTCGGGGGTAGGAAAAAGTCCGAGCTACCAACTATCGATCTGTACCGAGATTCAGCTAATTTGTGAGTGATTCACTTCAGTCACTTCTTTCACTCACTTTTGAAAATAAAATGATTCCTTTAAAAAAGTTAAATGAGTATTTTCGAATATTAACTTTGAATGTCATTTTCACAGCTTTTGGCTTTTTTATGTGTGAAATGAACACGGCTGCGAAATATTGTCATCTAAAGTCTAAACATTTTATGCAGATAATAAGGAGGAATATAATATAACATATTCTAAGAATTTAATTTTTCAGCTCTTTTCTCCCGTGCATTGGGGTCGCTGTGCACTAACAAGCATCCCCTCTAATACATTATAACTTTATTGTAGTCCATCAATTAGAACTTTCTAGTATTCAAATGGCGAGTTACAATTTATTAGTGATAATTAATTACTATACGTACTTACCCTTTCTAAAATAAAATCGCTGCTCGATGATTTCACTCCCAACTCACCGCAAAATTGAAGGTGAGTGAAGTGAGTGAGTAAATTTCTTAGCAGAATCAAATTTACAGAAAAGTGACTCACTTCACTCACTTTTTGCCTATTTCTCGGTACTGGAGTACGGGCAGCATACCAATCTACAGCAAGACGGTAATTTTGAAATTGCGAAATATCTGAAATTTCTCATCGGACGGCTGTACAGATGTTTATTTGCGAGGTGATAATATAATAATTTAATAATCATTACGGGTTGTGAATTTGTGATACAGTAATTGTTTATATCAAAAACTGTGACTTAATTGAACATGCACACAATTAATTTCGGTAATCATTAAATGAACTACGCGAAGGATAATTATTGTTATGGCACGTCTAAGCCAAGGGAAGAAAAATTCCTTCCTACCCTAAAAAGTTCTCGTCTGGGTTGGGCCGTACATGATTAATTAATTGTGTGCGTGTTCAGTCACAGTAACTGTATCAGAAATTCACAATACGTAATAATTATTATATTATCACCTCAAATCGCAAGTAAACATCTGTACAGTCGTCCAATCGGAAATTTCGCAGTTTCGAAATGGCCGGAGCTAATTTGCTTGCAGTAGTATTGGTATGCTGCCCGTACTCCCGATCGAAACTTGCTAGCACCGAATTTTTCCTACCCCCGAGTACTTCTCGCCGGTAAAAACTGCCTAAAAGCTTCCGCGTGTGGACTATGGCATAAAATGCGCCCCCCCCCCCCCACCCGCAACTATCAATCTACACCAAAAAGACATGCGCGTGCAGTATGCAACAAGGAGTACGACGGCCCATTAGTGGACGAAATGTTGTGTAATGTATAAAAAAGCATTGTACACAGAACACAATACTCTCTCTTTCTCTCTCTGGCTTTTCAATACAAAGTTAATATACATTAGTGAAAATTACGTCATAGCTCATGTGACGAACTTTAATTAGACTAACTAGAGTGTGTTCATCTTTTGGCTATAGCTGGCAATAGCCAAATTGGTTTGAGCTCTGGAGGTGAAGCCAAGGTAGCATGACATTTGTTCCGAGATTTTTTATGTTACTTGATGTAAAAATTAAATAAACGAACGTCAAGCTACTTTGACTTTGACACCTCTAGAGCACAAACCAATTTAGCTATAGCCAAAAGATGAGCATACTACTAGTATTCTGTGTACCGTAGGATACGTTAAAGCTTTACAAAGCGACAGTAGCTTTTGTATGTTGCTGATTCTGAAGCGTACGCAGTTCTGTTTATGCTAATGATTAAGCTCTGACTAGTGTAGAATTTTCATCATTAAATCTACATAAATAAAAATTAATTAATTAGTTATTAAATACTGTAGTATTACTTAAAAATTTCACTCACAATTTCAATTTTCTGCAAAAATAACCGAGATGAAGCTAATGGTATTTCACTTCACTCACTTTTGAAAATAAAAGGATCCTTCAAGAAAGTGGAGTAGTTTCGAAGATTAATTTCAAATGTCATTTTTACAGCTTTTGGCTTCTTACATCAAATTTTAGTCCATCAATTAGAACGTTCTAGTATTCAAATGGAAAGTTAAAATTTATTAGTGATAATTAATAACTAATGCGCTTACTATTTCTAAAATAAAATCGCTGCTCGATGATTTCACTCTCACTCACCACAAAATTGAAGGTGAGTGAAGTGAGTGAGTGAATTTATTAGCAGAATCAAATTTGCGGAAAAGTAACTCCACTCACTTTTTGCCAATTTTGACTTAGCTGAATCTCGGTACAATTCTTGCCATTTCTTTTTATTTGACAGCCGTCTGCGAACGTAGTCAAATCGACAGAGATGCAAATGTCATGCGCACTCAAAAGTTTACGAATAAACATAAGTGAAAGACGAAAATAGCCGAGTATAAGCCGCTTTTCTACTGTCAACGATTCTGGAAGTTGCTTGTCTGTATGTATTTCATAAGGAAGCACAATTAAGCGTCTGTTTAGCAAATGTAAATATCGCAGTAAAATTGTGTTATAAAAGCAATTAAAATAGAACACTTTAGAAATACCAAAGTATATAGGGATTTCTGTGTAATTTGTGGTTGCAAGCTGTGACATTTTGTTTATTTTCTTGTGGGCTGTCAAATTCTTCAAAACGCTTGACGTTTGATTTTTCCGCCTGCAATTTAATTCGGTTATATTGTTTAATTAAAGACACAATAAATAAAAAACTATTAGTTGCCACAGTGTTGTACAAAAAATTGCAGTTTTAGTAAGAAATCTCATTTTGACACCATGAAGATAAAACTTCGTAAGTACCCACATAATGTATAACTTGCTATAAAACAACATTTTGCTATTTATTTATATAATTTATATAGAAAGAGTTTACTGAACATTGTTTGTAACAGCAAATTTCTCTGATTCATTTAATAGTAATTGAATGCATTAAAACTAGTTTGTAGAACAGAAAAAACTGTTAATTTATAAATGCATAGACTGCTCTGAATAGTTTAATTAGTTATTGATGAATTATTCTATTCTTGTGAAAAAAAAAAATCTTGCAAATTAATTTAAAAATGGGAGGGCGCGAGGAATTTCATTGACAGGAATTTTCGCTTGTCCGCCATTTTGTTTTGCTATATATAGTAAAGGTAGAAGAAGGAAATTTAGAATAAAAATGTTTTATGCTAGTGCAAATTGAGATAAGATATTGCATTGAACTTACAATTTATTTTGTGAGTGTAAGATATTTACGAAGAAATAGAAAAAAACTTTCACCCGATTTTCATAGCTCGATTTTTGGCAAGTGAAGTTGACGTTTGTCAAACACTTATTAGAAACACATATTCCGAAGTAAACAACTAGCGATAGCGAGCTGTCAATCTTTGGGGCTCTGGGGCAGCGTCGCCGGTGTGATAATTATCTTAGCCCTATTAGCACTTTGCTTTTTTCATCTTTTTACCCAATAGATACGCCTGCCTGCTCATAATATCACATATGAAATTTTTTCCAAAGTATGGAAATTTTAAGCTACAATATTCGTGCAAAAATGCAATTAAAAAATCAAACCTTCATGATGCAAAAACGTTAATTGGATCTTGAATCATTATCAGATAGGTACCAAAATATACAAACTCTTCATTCTAGCTTTATGGAATCAAACATTAATATAATAGAATAGAAAACAATTTATTGAAGAACCTCAGCTTACGCTACGTTACAACGTTAGGTACATCGAGCAAGTAATATATAGTTGTATAACCGATAGAATCAAATTTTATAAGAAAACGAACAAACTCATTGCAGTAGAAATTAATATTAGTATTATACATTAAGTTAATGACTTCAAGCAATAGAAAGCTCATACGTCATATTGACACTATAGCCAAAGATAATGAAACAAAATAAACAATAATAATAATGACAGTAATAAAATCATAACATAAACATTTATTTATTTGAGTGACTGTGCCAAAGGCACGCCAAGCGCTGGGCACATCGTAGCGAATTACATAGTAGATACATATTTTAGCAAAAGTGAACATAAACAATTCATGGTAGTGACAGTTCAAAGCAGCCATAGAAGCATTATTCAAAGCTAAAAAGGAAATATGTAGCATACAATATCAGATACAAGTTCAGTAGTGAGAGTAATGGCCGGTTTCACAGTCAAGGCTTAAGCCACAGCGATGGCTTAAGCCAAGGCTTAAAAAATATTTCGGTTTCACAGTCAAGGCTTAAGTGAAATCACTGGCTTAAGGAAAGCTTAACTTAAGCCCGTCATCTCGAAGGCTTAAGCCTCAGATTTTGCTGTGAACACATAAGAAATTATTGCTAAATATATATTTTGCCTAAATATTATAATTTTTGTTATTAAATGAACGTGCATATTTCAAAAGTTATATTTTAAAACTAAATTGAAATTTTCCAAGCGAAAAATAGTTATCTAATTAGCAGTTTTGAGTACTGTCTGGCAGCTAGTGTCAGCATTCCATTTGACGTTTTAAGAAGAATCCAAACAGTTTAGGACAAAAATGAGTTATTTATCTGATGCAGAGGATATAAGAGACCAAGAAATGTATAATATAATATCGCAAGGTGTGACCCGTGAAAAAATTATAAAGAGTTGCCCGCAACATTTCGAGAAATGGGATGACGTTGATTTTTATTCTCGGTTCCGGCTGTAGATACATTCGGCTTTGATGGTTTACGTTGCCGAAACATTCTGCCACAATGATTTTGGATTTGATATCCTTCCAGAAAAAAACCACAACAAACTGGTAAATAAAAAGATCTTCTTCTTTTCGCTTAGTTTTTAATCCACAATGGCAATTTTCCTTTAAAAAAATTCACAATTACCGCAGTGCTGACAACTTAAAAATTTTCATCCGCTGCTTAACTAAGCCTCAGCTAACTGAGTACTGTGAAACAGAGTAGGCTTAAGTTCTGGGCTTAAGCCATACCCGTGGCTTAACTAAGCTCTGGCTTAAGCCTGGACTGTGAAACCGGCCATAAATGAATATACAGCGGTACAATGTTATAATGTGAATCATCACATATGAAAATGTGGAGGAAGAAATTCAAAGTACAAATATGAAATACTAAATATAAGCCTTTATTTAAAATAAAAATTAAAATTAGAAACCATCAAACATTTATTTTGCAAATCAGCACATAGAGTAATATTTCCACCACCTACTTTCCTATAACTTTTCTTGCTATAATGTAAATATCTTTAATAATACTAGGTACACTATGGATATTCTAAGCTCTCACTACTCTTATTCGTATTTTTTGCTATAATTTGAATCTACTATGTAACTTTCTTTGATGTGCTCAGATCACTGCATTTGTCTAGCATGGGTACACAAATAAATAAATGTTTATGCATCATTTCACCTTTTGAATTAGTGTAGTAAAAGAAAAAAAAATCAGAGTGCTGAAAAGGTAATCTTGGGCAACTATTTAATTAATTTTACAATTATTACATCTGTAATCTGATATTGCTAATATGCGGATATCCAGATACTCGAGTCTGCGGACTATCCGATTCCTGAATTTCAACGTCAAATACCAAGATCTGCAACAATGAAAGGTCTGTAATAGATCCATTATGAGACTGAAATAAATAAAAGTCTTCTATAATTATTATGACTGACTGTAAAATATAAAAGTTCCGATCAGACTAATCGAAAAACTGAAAAGATTAAAGTCTTGTGAGACTTTTATCATAGGGCTTAAATGAATAAGTCTTTGGTAACAGTTATGAACTGACTGAAAGTTATAAAAGTCTTCTAAAACAGTTATCTTAAGACTAAAAAATTAAAAGTTTTATAGGAGTTTTATGCAGAGACTTATTAATAAAAGTCTGTGATAACTCTTAGCACTGAGCTAACAGTATAAACCTTTTAAGACTGTTATTATGAGAGTTAAAAAAAAATAAGTCTTTTTCTGACTCTTAACATAAGACTTGAATAAATAAAAATCTTGGGTAACAGTTATGACTGTCCAAAAAAAATACATTTCATAAATAACTATTATCTTATTATCTAAAATTATAAAAGTCTATAACAGTTACATAGGAATAAAAAAAAAGTCAAATTTTAACAATTATTTCAAGATTTTTTCAAAAAGTCCCATAACAATAGCGAAGTTAACCTAATGACAAGTTAGGAAGCTGGCGAATTTCCAAGTGTTTTTCCTTTAAAATGCACACGGCAAGAAAAGGAAGGAAGAAAGAAAAAAAAATCAAACTCTCCTTAAAACTTTTATGAATAAAGATACAAAATGTGAAAGCGCAAGTTGCATGCAACAAAACAGAATGGCAAATGTTTCATTTTCGTAAATAAATGAGAAGGGGCGGAGCATTCACATTTTACTCTCATAAAATGCTCCCGCGCTTTTGTGAAAGCCGGTTTTCATGAAATATTGTTAATGTTTGGACACATGTTGTTACTGTAAAAGGAAACATGTTGTTGTTGTAATCCTATGATATTTGAACAGCATGTGTTTCTGTTTACATTCGTTTTGCTATGAAGAGATTAAGTGGGAGAACTCATGCTGGATTCTCTGATATTTTCGGGAAAAATGAGAATTTCATTTGAGAGTTATTTTACATCTCCTTTCAGCATCTGCGAAATTTATCCTTTTCTTAAAAATGGGAGGTAGTGTGACCCGATGTACATTATTATGAATAGTTTGATAGGATTTTGAGGAATTCAATAAGATTTGTCGTTCGGGTAATCTCTCAATTTTTGTTTTTAACTCGTTGTCTCAGTTGCACTACAATAGTATGTACATAGCCAAGTTCTTTTCCCCCATTAATGCAAAAGACGAAAGTATATGAAATTACTTGTTTCATTCTAAAAAACACCAGAAATTTTCCAATTTTGTCTACAGCTTCTTAACTTGTCATTAGGTTAACTTTGACAATAGCGGTCTTAAGGCCCCCCAAGTTCAAACTTAGAGATAACTGTAAAAAACATGATTTTAAATTAATTATTTATGGTTATTACTGATAAACTGTGTTTTATCAAAGGCAATATATTCCTTAGATACGCAGCAGAAATTCGAAAGGTTTTATTAAAATCATCAAAGTAAGAACTCACACAAAATTGTGCCCACAAGAAATAGCATATTAACCAGTCCATATTATATGTCAGTGACCATAGTTTAGTTTATTTTCCAAATGAATATATAGAATAGAAATATATGGGAATATGTACAATATTTCTAACACATTTTCTGTCCAGCATACGTATTTCTAGGGTTGAGCAAACAAAAATTGCTTAATCTTATTTCTTTAAAAATCGAGTTTAGGGAATATTTGATGCTATAGGACAGGAGTGGCAAAACTTTTGAAGTACGGGGTCTATATTATAATTTAAAATATCGTAACGGTCTACTGTCAGCAACGATTTTAAATAAAATGCAAAAACTTTTCTTAAAAAAATCTGGAGGTACTTCCGATTTCCGAATGCTCCAGATTTGAAAAATACTTGTGTCGCACCAACTATAATTTCTTCCTCGGCCACAACAAATTCAGCATCAATTAATTGGCCAATAATAATAGACTCTGTCAATGTTAATAACTACGTTAAAAAGGAACACCACTGATGACTTCTTCCCGAGTTCCAAAAACTTCTTTCGAACTCCTCGTGGAAATTCTCCAACAGTTCGGCGAAACTTTGGAATTCCCCATTTAAATGATGTTTTTTGTAATTTTTCAATTCGCCTATTCTTAGTTGGGATGCATGCACCTGAATCTTTTCTTTGAATGTTTTAACTAAACTTTTCATATCAATCAAAGTTATGTCTTTCCTTGTAGACTTAGGCGGCGCATGACAGTGTTTCAAGGCAATAAAATGCCGTTGATTTACAAAAACAAAAAAAAAAAAGGTTTCATAAAAAAAGATTGCTATGCACATAAGCCAGTTTTTAACTCAAGTTCTTTAGATTTGTGTGTAGTTTTAAAATGCTATTCGCCGTTTTATTTTTGTAGTACTACACCTGAGTTAAAAATAAGAGAAACACATTTATCCTTGACCATAACAGCAAAGAACGCTACTGATATTGGTATCCTTTTTCCGCACTCGACAAACTTGCCCGCTTATTTTAGTCGCTATTATTACACCACGCAACAAAACAATCGTCAGAGCTAAATACTAGCTGATTATACTGACTGAGAACGCGCGTTTTTTATTAGTACGGAAGATAAAGATAGAGCGATGGGTAAGTGGAGCGAAGGGTGGGTTATCCGTTACTCACGCCACGTGAGGCGGCGCAATTATCTGAAATGGCAACCAAAAACATCTACGCGATCGACCGGTAGACCGCGGTTGACGTCTTGATCACCCCTGTTATAGGAGATAAACTTCCAATAAAAATAAAAATTTCGAATATTTTAGGATTTTGGAATTTGTTTAACTTGTAATATGAATATTAAAGCGAAAATGAAACTTGAAATTAAGATAATTGTTACAGCCCTGCCAACAAAATTGGTCACATATGAAATAAAAAATTAAGTACTCAATGTTATATGTACATGTCTAGTGGTCTAAGTTAGCCCAATGTTTAAAAAAACAAGTAATAAAGCTAGAATTGGTCTAAGACCAATCCGTATAATACTCTAGATAAATCCCCGTATGTAATTTTGTATGGTCACCTCTGTGCAAGTATAATTTATGAAGTAGTTTTCCGTATACATTTCTAAAATGGGTTCGTCGGACAGTAAAAATGGTTGTAACCAATTCCATAGAATTTCACATTCTGAAGAACTTTACAGTACATTAAAAACGTCTAGCACTGATCGTTTTCACAGCATATGTAAAAATCCTAAGGGGGTTGCCCGAATTAGTCCATTTTCTAAATTTTATTTACTATTGCTATAAAAACACCAAATACCAAATTTCAGCTCTCTATGATGACGCGCTCTCAGGCAGTGCCCAATTATATAGAGAAAAATGAAATTTTTGTATGGCAGCTCAACGAAGGAGTTGCTCGATTCGGGCCATTATCGAACTTAATTTTACTTTTTCCTTAAAAAGCCCGTCTGCAAAATTGCAGCCATCTAAGTGAGTTATCTTGGGAACCACTGACTTATAACAATGGATGCCATTTTCCTATAGGAAAGAATGGCACAAGTTTTACAGTTTTCTTTTTCTCCCTATGGCACAGTTGGAGCTACCAACACAAAATATTGCTTCCTGAACGTTTTCTTATGCCGTTTGATGTTTTTATGTTGGCTGCAGATGTAATTACCGCAGAAAGAATAAGGTAAAGATAGTGTTTACCATGCTCCGTCTCTCTTGCCCATACGCAGAAAAGTCAGTAGTGCAAACGCATGCAAAAATTAAAATAACTTTTAATATTTTACGTGGGTGTCTAATCCATTTTGCTCTAAGATCATTATTTCTATGTGTTACAAACGGAATGACAAACTCAGTATACCCTATAGATTTCATTTAGGGTATAAAAATTATATAGAATAATGAAGCATTTTACTGCCTTGCACCGAGACGAGCCATCACAATAATTTTGCTCCGCAAGAGTTCCTTATATAATTCCAGATTTTTGTAATTGTAATTGGGTGCGGATCCAATTAAGTTACAGTTTTAATATAATTAATAACTGTATCACAAGTTCACAGCGCGTAAAGAGAATTAAATTATTGTATTATTACCTCAAGCCGCAGGAAAAAAACTGCACAGCCGTCCGTTCAGAAATTTCACAATTTCAAAATAGCCGGAACTATTTGCTTGCAGTAGTATTTATATGCTACCCATGCTCCAAAACCCTCGATAATACTTCACAAGCCATGAAACAGACTCTCTCCCTACCACATGCGAGGCCCAACGCACCATTTAAATCAGAAAAAAAACTGCGTCGAATGCTCTGGGTCTCATATCTCTACGATGAAAATAAAATAATTTACGCCATTGAAAACGCCTGTACTTTTTCCGGTAACTGCGACTTGATTTGCAGTAAAAGGGTCAAAATCCGCTACTTTTTAAACACATGTTGCATAAAGCAAAGGTGTGCAAATTTTTAAGCGAGTTACTTACAGCATCCGAGGTTTGACGGCTGGAGAGGCTTACATCATTTTTGCAGATCGTAAAATGATGACTTCTGTTATTAACTCTCGACATTGTTCGAAGTTACTACATTTTCAAGGAAATCGCATCTAATGCATTTTGTTATTGCTTAGTTTTGCATGAGAGATGCAGTTAATCTATTTTTTTTAACTTATATATTTATAGATAACTCAGAATACGGTGTTACTACGTTAAAAGAGTATTAAATAAAAACTTAATAGTACAGCCTTTTATTTAAACTACATGTCTTATTCTGTACTATTGTACATCAAAAATTAGATCTTGTTTTAAACATAGAACTTGGATACAGCTCACATATATCATACAAATAAATAAGGTATATTTGTGATACAGCATTTCAGTTGCTATAAGTTTTTTGTACATTGATTTCGTTCCATACATTACAGCATTCTTGGGGTCCGTAAAACAAAAAAACGGATTGCTGTAACTGAAAAAACTAATACACTTTAGCATAATTCTACTTATTGCAAATTGTAGATATAATTTTTAAAAAAATCTGTCCAAAAATAGTACTTCTATCACAAATAGTTTAGAAGTTATGATTTTTCTTCTGATTTTGAAAAAAGTTTTTGGGCTCTAGTGAAAAGTTTTATTTTGGTCGGTTATGACGTTTATGCTTTTCAGCGTCGATATCAAATGTAGCTACCTACAAATTCGGACTCCGGCTAATATTACTTTGTAATCAAACCAATTTTAATATTTTGTTAAGTAAGGTATACAGGAAGTGTAGCCTCTGGGAAGGTAAGGAACCAAGCTTTAAATTACTAGAAGACTATTTTCCTGTATGGATAGCAGTTTAGGCCCTATAGCATATATAAAGTCAATGTTTGGCACTTTTCAATAAGTATCAATATAGAAAAATTTCGAAAACGGACTCCGAACGCACACAACTAGATTTCTGTTTCATGGCGTGGGAAGTATTCTCGAGGGTTTTGCATGCTCCCGTTCGAAACATGGCATTTCGGAATTTTTCCTCCCCCCTGAATGCCTATCACCCGTAAAAAGTATAGCGTGTACGCCTAGGCTTAGAACAGGCCCGAAACATAATTGGAACTTCTCGGCCAGCTTGAGATTTCTTGGCAAATTTCCATTCCAATCCTACTTGGGGGAATTTTAACCATTGCTAACTGTGATGTGAATGGCTTCTGTTGACATATTTTTGAGACAGTTGAGAAGTAAACAGCTACCAAAAATATTATTTTTACATATGTATAACTGTTACATCTCGAAAACTATCCAACAAATCCTGAATTCATCGCACTTTTGGAAACTCGCATGCATTTTTGTCTCCTTAATGTCACTCGCGAATAAAAGTTCTCACAATATGTCAAAAAGGTCACTTGTGCTCAATCGGCGGGAAACTTGGTGATAAAACTGGCTGGAAAGCTCCAATTGTGCTTCAGGCTTAATTAAAGTAAGCTAAATATCGTGTAAAAGCCCTGTCGATGTGAAGGCTCTTGGGCGAACGGGTGGAAACATTGAATAAATAACTAATAAGGAAACGGCATATCGGGTGAAAACCTAAGCCACTCGGTAAAATGGAAGTGTGCTGTATTTGTATTCGTTTCGTCATGGCAGTAATGAAATCCTGACATTCTGAAGGGGAACATTTTTTATAATCCAAATTGCTATGTAAAATAAACAAATTTTTAGGTCCCCCTTATTTTCAGAAAATATTTCTTGGCGTTGCCTTTGTATGACTGGAATAATTTAGGCACCAATTGACAATTCAATTGTAAACAAATAAACCGGCATTGGTAAAATGTTAAATCTTTTGCCATGCTCTTTATTTTTATAGATATTTCACTTTTATTTTGTTTAAAACAATATAATTAATAAGTAAAGCTATTAAGCTTACTTGAAGAATGCTTTCCCACGACAATAACTCCGTTCGTTTCTGCAGCACAGCATAGCGCAATTCATTATGATAATTTAAGACTCCGGAGTCTCTATTACACAAAATATCGTTCACAAAAGAATATTTCGCACTTATTTCACACTACTGTTACGTAAAAATCACGGTTCACAATATGGCGAATTCAAATCCGAGAACTTCTTTTCAAAATTATGAAACGTCATTCCCATAGAGTGTCATATGTCAATTTAAAGGGACGCTTTTAGACTTCTTAAATCCAATATGAAAACTGGGTATTGATGACTGCTCCTGATAAAAATAGTAGTAAAAAAAAAAACGAATTAAAATTCCGAAATTTCAACTTTGTTGAGCCAAAGCTTCAAAAGGGGGAGAAGCAGGGAAAAGTTTAATACCATTAGATAGGTTCATTATCAATCTAACAAATTTTAAATCATCATCATAGGATGTAACGTTGAGAAGTTACATGTGGTCAGTTCTCATCGGCGACTGCAGTCGACTTTAGTCAATTTGATTCAGAAAATGTCGTTCTGGTCGTACTCAGAGCGTACATGGACCAACGAGGTAAGAACTAAAGGAGATGCAAATGAGAAAATATCGCGTACCCAATTCTAACACAATGACACTGATATTGTTTGTACATAAGCGCCGTAAAATTTATACACCTGTACACAATTATACAGCCTATACGCAATTTTAATCGCTCTTATTTTCATATAAAAGGGTTTCCAATAAGAGGTGTTATTTTAATTAGCCCGCTATTTCGGTAGATGTCACTTTTGGAGCTGTCATTTTTTGACATTTGACAAGTAGAAACTACGCTATTAATAAAAATGGAACGATACACGATTCAATAACGCATTGAAATTATTAAAATTCACTATAAAAATGGTGAAAATGTGGCAGAGACGGTTCGTAAAACTCGAACATTTTTGGGTCGTCGTGAAGCACCTTGTCGGACCGCAATACAGAAATTGGTAGAAAAAATCGAGCTGTCGGGACAAGTTAGTGATGTGAAGAATAAAACCCGTGCACGTCGCTCAAGAACAGCCGAGAATATTGCTGCTGTAGTCGAAAGTGTTGAAGAAAACCCAGGTTTGTCCATTCCTCGTCGTTCTTTGGAATTAGGCATTCCACAAACGTCATTACACCGTATTTTGCATAAAGATTTGGGTCTTAAGGCTTATAAAGTTCAGTTAACACAAGAACTCAAGCCGACCGATCATCAACAACGTCGAGTCTTTGCTGATTGGGTCCTTGAAATGCATGAAAATGATCCGGAATTCCATCGAAAACTCATCTTGAGTGATGAGGCCCATTTCCACCCCGATGGCTTCGTCAACAAGCAAAATTGTCGCATCTGGGGCTCGGAAAACCCAAGAGTTATTGTTCAAAAGCCTCTCTATCCTCAACGTGTGACTGCTTGGTGCGTTTTATGGTCCCGCGGGGTCATTGGACCTTACTTTTTCGAAAATGAGGCTGGAGCAACAGTTACGGTGAATGGATTGCGCTATCAAATAATGGCATTTTTCTTTGAATATCAAAATAACACCTCTTATTGGAAAACCCTTTAGATGTATTTTGGTGAAACGTCTTGATTTTTTACTCCTTGATCCCGTTGAGATCCCAAGTTAAAATTTTATTATATTTTAGTTGATATATAAGGTAAAAAATAAAGAGTACGTCTTCCAAGGATAAAATCCTTATCCTTGATGTCCTTTTCCGAATGTGTTTTTAAGACGCTATTTTTCTGAGAAAACTTAAATCCTATCTTTCAACTGAGACGCAATGCCCTAGCATGAATAGAAAAATATATGAAATTTTAAAGAAGATGGGACAAAATTTTTGCGAAGTTTTGAAATTGCAATAACTCGCGAATACGCATTGTAAAAGGAGATGATTTGGAATCGTTAAAAATAAAAATTCTTAAAATTCTTCAATTCTCCATCATTGACCGATTCTAAAAGTGTAGGTTCGATTCCAGTCCGGAATAAATAAAAAAATTGAATTTACAATTTAATTGTGCGCTTTCATCGTTACTGGTTAATGCCAGCTGAAAGCAACGTGGCTTAGTAGGCTAATTACAAATTGATAAATGCAAGAGGGAAAATCATCTGTCTCGTTAGCTCAGTGGTAAGAGCAGTCGCCCGGCAAGCGGAAGGTCCGGGTTTCAAACCCCGGATGAGACGGTTGTTTTTTCTTCTTGTATTTGTAATTTGATTTGGAATCGTTAAAAATAAAAATTCTTAAAATTCTTCAATTCTCCGAGAATTTTGAATTTATATTTTTGATTTTATAAACCCTCTAAGTATGTAAAAATTCAACAAAATTGGTGATGATGTCACACTTTCTGTAAAATAAGAATTTCATTACTTCGTAATTTATTTTCTGTTATATTTTCTATTTACATAAGGTTGGCAATGCCTTAACGGAAATAAATGTGTACTAATTAATGAAAAGAAATCTGGCAACTTGTTTACATTTAAGAAAATATATTTTCGGTCTTTTTCGTACTATCTCGGTACTGTCAACCGGCGAAAGATGCGCCATTTTGTAAATTTTACCGCGTTCCTTTTGATGATGTGCCCCGTATCACCTACCTACCCGTGCCTATTATAACTCGTTGCTCTCTACTGTACCGTCGAATATTTTTTCTGCTAATAAGTCGTCTGACAGATGTCATAGCAAGAATGTTTCCAGAGGTTGCTTCGGTAATTTACTGTTATTTTGTTTGAATTTTGTGCGCAATTATCCGCTTAATTGGAACACTTTTAGTGCTAATTGTATTTTTCAATCGCAGTTCATATTGAAAATCGTTTTTCATTTGTTTTTCGGTAAAACAATTTTGATCAGTGGTGTTAAGTTAAATTTGGCTTGCGCTTATTTTCATCCGCATACTATTTTAGAGGCACGCGGCCATTTTAGTACGATCAAATTTGCGTGAAAAAGTGAATTAAAGTTTTTATTTCTATATTAAGGTATAAAACTCGTTCTACATCGAGGACTTTCTAAATAATAAAATTGGCATAAATGAATACGATGTTACCGCCTGCCGCTTTACAACATGAGCGAGTGAATTCGGCATTAGAACGTCAAATAAAGCGTGAAATTCAAGATATGGCACACGAAGCTCAAATTCAAACTCAAATTATTACTCAGGAAGGTAAATACCTACTTAAATTAAAAATAAATTCTTTATACAAAATCTATGGACTGTCGTGCGCCCAATTTGCTTAGATGTCAAATTACGTAATTTGACAGCAATGTTTCTGTCATTTTTAAACTAATAAAAGGTAGATAAATGTCAAAATAATATTGGTCTATTTACCAACAAAAATTAAAGAAATTGTTACGAAATGCAATTAAATTCTTACGTGCGATTTTCGAATTAAACTTATGTCTGAAAGTAACCTGTAAGTGAAAACTAATATGGCGGCGATATTTTATTTTTTTTTTGTTTTACAATTTTTATGCATCAATTCAATTAAGTTTCCTTCGCCTTAAATTTTGGTTTGCTCAGTTACTCATTCAAAACAGTCTTTAAAAAAGGTATTATTTATTATACAATTAGGCCATTATAAGGAGATTAATTATTTCGAAATTGAAGTTTTAGTAGCGTTTTTAGAGGATCTGATTAATTTATATCTGTATAAGCTGTTAATTTAGCCTAACTAAATCTTATTTAATTGATATATTGTTTATTTTCCTATATTTTATGTAAGATAGTTGACATACTCTGTAATCTCGTGGAACCCAGCGTTATACGCTGCTTTAAGCAGGGGTTCATAAAATAAATGCACTTTGACTTTGACATGTCATTCAGTCTAGATTTATTAAAAATATGAACAGTAGTTTCGCAGTTAGTAAATTTTCTATTAGATATTTCTCATATACAGCTCATAAAATATTTTACATTTTAGCTCGCGATAGGTTTCCTTCGACGTCAAGTACAGAGGAATCGGGATCAGAGCAAGAAGGGGAAAGAGAACAACATCGGGACGATAAGGAACAACTTGGCATTAATCATGGAAACACTGCAGTTCGAAAAAGACGAGGAAATCTACCAAAACATTCAGTCAAAATTCTTAAACGTTGGCTGTACGAACATCGTTATAATGCATATCCCAGTGATGCCGAAAAACTCACTTTGTCACAAGAAGCTAATTTAACGGTTCTGCAGGTACGTTTTTTTTTTTTTAAATAGTTGTGGGTAATGCTATTTTATAAAAAATCAAAAAATTTATCTAGATATATATGCCCAGCGTTTTCGCCTATAATTTAATTTATATATTTTCGGAACTATAAAGTGAAATTTGCCAATTCGTAAGCTTTTACTATTCTGGTGGCAATAAAAACTAAATAATGTTTTCCAGAAGTTATAAAAAAGAAAAAGAATGATATTCTTCCCTGTTTTACACCTGTTTTACAGTCATTCAACACTTCAATTTTATTCCTTCACATAATTTTCATGGGTTACTAAGTCTCATTCACATTATAAATCTAAATGCTCACCGGCTTAACATCTTTAATCGCTACTTCAATGGCTACTCTAGGCTGATCTCTTGTAAAATTCACTATGCGTATCACATGAGCAATAAGTAGGTTAACTCATCACACCCACACTTCCTTGAAGTCAAATTGGTCGTACCGTGGTATTCCGCGAATCCTTCAAAAACAACTACGAATGTGGAACGTTTTACCGTCTTATCGAGAGAAATTTCGGTCTAACCTAATAATTATCACCTTCATGTGTTTTGTTCCAAATTAAATATTATGTTTTTTTTTATATATATACGTAATAGGTATGTAATTGGTTCATAAATGCTCGGCGGCGGATACTGCCCGAGATGATAAGACGAGAGGGAAATGATCCACTGCATTACACCATTTCGCGTCGTGGAAAAAAGCTGAGCAATTCACAGCAGCACAATATGCAGAGCATGAATGTACCCAATCCTATTACTGGTAGTCCAGCATCAGAAGTGGTAGGTGTGGAGGGTTTTTTTTAGTAATATTTTTCATAACAAAAGTAAATTTTAGATTGTTGGTGCTACAGAAGAAGTTGAAGGCGAGGAAGTTCATGATGGAGTTGCAAAAGTTTTAACAGCTTTAGGCCATCACTTTGTACAAACACCGCAAGGTCACGTTGTTAAAGTGGAACCAGAAATGGAATACGATGACAGTGTTATTTATAAGTATGAATAACTGCATTCAGTAATTTCGATATTTTATTTTCCGCATCAATGATTAGTCAATACCACCATCATCCTGTTATGCAAATGCAAACCCAATCTCGATATCCTTTCAAGATCCCTGAAATGAATTATTTCCAATATTCCAATAATGTTCATCATATTTCAAGGTAAAATTTATCCTAATTATTTTATATATGTGAATCTAATAGATCTGAGGATGATAGTCCAAACGAATATGAATCGTGCTCACCAAGCGAAGAAGATAGCCAGAAAATCGATAATTCCAATGCTTGGCAAAGTGTTATAAGGTAATTTTTATAATTTTTCTTTGAACATAATTTTTAGATAACATTTTGTTTGTAGCACCGAAGAAGTTACAACTAGCCCATCCAACGCATACTGGAGTGCTCCGCATCCTCATTTGGCTCATTTACCACAGCTTCCACATCCATTGAGCGGAAACAATACAAACACTGTTGGTATGTGAAAAAGTAAATTTTATTTTTAATGCACGAATATAAAAACATTTTTTATTCAGTTCCTATTGGTCTGTCACGAGTTCAAGTGATGCCCGCTCATCCATCACCAGTTTTAACACAAAACTCTGATTCGAACTCTTCGGTCCATCAAATTATTACTGGAAACACAATAGTTTCTGAGGTTTCGGCAGCAACGGTGGGTGCCGAAGCAACAGTAGTGACGACAAATACTTCCGCATCCGCGGCATTGAACAATTCAAATAATGTCGCCAACAACAATAATAATATAAATACAAATAATAATATGTCTACCAATTTAAACGCATCGACAATCTCTTCAAGTGGGCACATTGTTAAGGGTAAGTCTAAAGTATTTTCTTTAAATTTGTAGAAATGATAACGCATGTACATATTTAACAGTAGTAATTAGAATATTTGCGTTAAACTTAAATTACATTTCTACGCTATACTATATATTTCATATACAGGGGGTGATTTATTATTGGTGGTTATAAATGAAACAACCCAGCAAACCTTGCGAAGCCAATGCGAATCGAAAAAATATTACAAAGTGGAACATAAATTTCGCTAGTGAATTCGAATGAGATATTAAGGCGAAACCTCGATCGGGAGCAAATGTTGAACATTGCAACACTTTAATTAAATGTTTCTTTAATTGCTCATCTTTTACAATTCACTTATTGAAATACGAAGACAATAAATTTCTGTTCACGCTGAAATGCAAACTCAGAATGGAAAAATAGAACCGAAAATCTTGAAAGTGTAAAATTCTAAGAAGGCACAAAACAGCGCACATACACGTGTTTATAAAAGATAAATAAAAGAAAACAGGATTTATATTCGCGTCGTTTCGCTTTTATATGGCTTCGATAACATAAAAAGTTTTTAACTCTGTCAAATTTACTCTCATGTTTTGCATTGTGCAGCTCTATTGTCGCTTAATGTCGATTTCGATGGGACCATTTCTGGTGGCACTGAAGTTCATCGAACATATTTCTGTCATATTCCTTGTATTTGTGGACACATGCATTATATACACGGAACTGTCAACCGTAATAAATGCCCTTTATTGATATATAGAAACAAATTTATGCCAATTCCCCAAATAAATTTTTTTATTTCATTTAACTCCAAAATTTCACAAATAATCCCGACAGTACACTTTGACAGAGCAGATGACAATTCAACTTGAATTTGTATTTGTAACACCGACAAAATATCCAGTGCCAAGTAGGGGAAGTCAGTGCAAACTTCGTGTTACACTTCTGCCATAAAGATTGTCCCATCGAATATTTTCAGTGTTGCACTGCTGGAAAAAGTGAAATACTGGTGTTGCACTGAAGTCCCATCGAAATCGACATATTTTCATAACTTAAAGCCAATTACCCAAATAAAAATGTTTAATTCATTTAACTCCAAAATTTCACAAATAATCGCGACAGTACACTTTGACAGAGCAGATGACAATTCGACCTCAATATGTATTTGTAACACCGAGAAAATATCCGGTGCAAAGTAGGGGAAGTGAGTGCAAAGCTTGTGTTGCACTTCTGCTATAAAAATTGTCCCATCGAACATTTTGAGTGTTGCACTGCGGGAAAAAGTGCAATACTGGTGTTGCACCAAAGTCCCATCGAAATCGACATTAGTTTCGCTGTTGCGGCCGTTAGCCAAATTGATTGCTGGGAAATGTCAGAAACAAAAAAAATGTACGGCAGGGGCAACTTCAACGGGTTTCCAATGTGTCACTAGCCTTTGCGGTCATAATGCAAAAAAAAATATGGAAGTTGAATATAACGTTATTACCATGCAAATTTACATACACTTCAAAATAGGCCCTACCTACTATCCATACTATTTCTTAACAATTATGAATTTAAAAAAAAAATAGTTCCAATATGTCTAGCTAATAAAGAACTATGTACTACTATTAATTTTAATAATCTTAATCCTATTTTGATATTCGTCGATTTTACCGTGCCCCTAAATTTGCAGAATCTCCGTTCCACGACAAGAATTCCTCTCGTTATTCATTAGTTTTGAGTAAATTTCACTTTTCGTGACAAATAAGTACAAGGTGGTCCTGAGACGAGATGACAGCATTCGTTTCAACATGTTTCTGTTGAAAAACTGATTGGCAGCAAGCGGAGCTATACGTAGAAGACGATGGCTCTTGCGAAAGTATTCTTTAGACGTAGCTTATGTTTACCAGGGCCGGATTCTGTAACACGGAGAATTTGGGAGATGAGAATTCGTTTTCTTAAATTGATTCTCCATTCCTAATTCACTAACATGGTTGGAGAATTAGGAAAAACGAAACAAATGTGAAAAAGTGCGGATCGCCTGGGACGATTAGGGGTATCACTCTTTGTTGTAGAGGATTGGACTTTATTACCTTCCAATGTCGAAATAAATTGAAATTTATTTTTTGTAGGGGTAATTTTTGTGGAGGGTAGGTTTTCTCGAGTTTTTCCGGGATAATGAGAGAATGGAGAGAAGAAGGAGAACGTATATGGTATAAAAAAATGGGTGCTCAGGGCGAACAAAATAGGAGGAGGAAATGGGGAGGGGAGAGTGCGGGGTAGAAATGGGAGCTGATTAACGGAAATTAAAAAAAAATAAAAACAATATCAGGAGCTGCAATAATTCCAAACTACGTCATGTTTGGTACCAAATTAAAGAGGGAGTAGAGTGTAATCGGGTGCTGTAGTTTGTTTTTGATCGTTTTAACGTGGTAACTGACTTTACCTTCCGAAAAATGTTTTTTTTTTTCACTAGGGGTCATATACATTCCAGTTCCCATATTTTGCATATATTACTTCCGTTCTTTGTTTCACATCCATTAGTATTCCGTTGTGAGCATTTTTGTCATGGGAAGTAAATTTCCAGGACTTACCAGTTCTTCGCAATGATGAGATAGAGATATGTATGTTCATTTTTGTACCAAAAACGCACATTTTTCACATTTAAAAAGACTGCTAGACTTTTACAGTTATCTTCAAAACCGTTTATCGGACTAATTAATTGCATATTTAATTAGGGGACAAAATGTAGATGCGATTTCATCCTACACAACAAGCTTTACCGTGTATATTTAGAAATTTTACAGCATCTCTTCTAGTACTGGAAGACGACCAAATTAAACATTTTCGCGTGATTTATAATTTTTAGCGGGTACCTTGAGACACAAAATTTATGTCCCTCTGTAAGTATTGCATAGATTTCCATATTTTTTTTTAAATATAGCCAGGATATGCAGTGAATACAATTGAGAATTCGGGAATTCTCTACTTACTTCTCAAATTCTCTCTACCAAAAATAAAAATATTGCCAACATTGTTACAGGATATATCCCTTCGTACTCGACAACGACAGTTAATGTACTACCAGCATGACGGCAAACGAGAATTGGGCACACATGATATCGACGTATCTAAGTAAAAAATACGAGAGGTGGATATGGTCTTGGCCATATTAAATAGCCTACAATTTAACCCGCTAAATTTCTTTTTCTAATCAGTTATGAAAATTGGAACACACTACAAGAGTCGACAAAAATGAGATGAGAAAAGGTCATTGAATATATAACTAATAAGGAAACCCGGAATATCGTGCGAATACGTGTACGTGTGTAAGCCATTCAACGACAGTCGGACCTCACTAATGTAGATTTCGATGTGACCAAATCAGTGTTGCATTTTTTCTGGTAGGGTAGAACTGGGCAGTGTACGTGTGTAAGTCATTCAATGACAGTCTGGCCTCACTAATGTCGATTCCGACGTGACCAATTCAGTGTTGCACTTTATCTGGCAGTGGAGAACTGGGAGCACTGAAGCTCATCGAACACATTTGTGTCATATTCCTAGTATTTTAGTACACACATGTTATATATACGGAACTGTTAAACGTAATAAAAGTTCTTTATTGATATATAGATACAAGTTCCTACTTTATGCAAATTACCAAAATAAAATCTGTTAAACTTTATGCAAATTACCCAAATAAAATCAAAAATTCCTCAAATAATCGTACATAGCTATTTGGATTATAAAAAATGTCCCACTTCAAAATGTCACGATTTCATTACTGCCATGACGAAACTAATACAAAACATCACACTAACAGTTTTCGTTGATTGGATTAGGTTTTCACCCAATATGCCGTTTCATTATTAGTTATTTATTCAATGGGAAAGGTCGACGAATATCAAAATATAATTAAGACCAAGGGCAGTGGCGTGTATTAATATAACGGAGGACATATTGAAAGCATAGGTGGTATAGCTTGAATATGGAAAAAATAGTTGGCTTTGTACGGTTATCTACATCTTCATTTGCATAGCGATTTCATGTCAAATACCTCAGAAGTTGTCTGAATTATTTTTGAATTTTGTACGAATAGCCGAAATACATGGTATGCCATTATAAATGGGGTAATAATAATATATTTTATTTATTTAGCAATTAAGGACTGTCCTAGAAAGTACTGCATGGTTTTTAATAAATCATAAAATCTCATTTTTGCTACATGAATCCTCGAAACTAAAGCCAGGCTAGTAATGAGCTTGTAGTTGGAAAATACAGAAAAATCATTTTCCAGGACGCAAGAGAAATTAAAACAACGCGCGTAACAGTTAAAACAGAACAATTAAAATATTCTTGGAAGCTGACACAATTGCGGAAAAACCAAAATGTGGTAGACCGAAAGTGACGCAACAGATGAAACTGGAAAAAAAAGTGGTTAAGTTCATTGAAAGGAACAAGCCGCTGTCTGTGCGGGATGCTACAAAAAAATTAATATTTCGAGATATACTGTGGACAGAATTAAGAAAAGAGAATATAAAAACTTTTAGAAAACAAAAAAATACAAAACGGACAGGGAACGGCAAAATACCACAAAAACACGCGTGAGAAAACTATAAGCGAAGAAAATTGTGCCTGTTTAATTTTAGACGACGATCCGTACTTTGTGTTTTCGATCTTACCCTGCAAAAAACAAAAAAGAGGCATATCAACTGTTTAGGAGTTACAGGGTGATTAAGAAAAAAGTCAGTTGCTCACAAAACACCATGTATCTTATAAAGAGCAGGGCGTACGGTCACAGTTAGAGTTAAGAGCTCATTGTGCAGAACTTCCTGACCCATACAACTGCTCAACCAGCCCCGCACGACTCCCCTTTCAGGAGTTGTGGGGTAAAAGAAATCGTTAGCCTAGAACGTATTTGTCCTGCTAGCAGTCTGGATTTAGGCCACTTCAGAGCTGTAAATCAGCCTTGCTTAAAGTGTGGTATCCGACCTTACTGATGCGGTTGACAGAAATCGAATATCCATTGTGGCTCTCCTTGATTATTTCAGTAAGGCGTTCGATTCAATCAACCATGACCGACTTTTCCTCAACTTCTTCGATATTTCAATTTTACCGCCTTTTTCGTGCAATATCAGCTATAGACATTCAACTCCATTAATAGACAGAGCTGGCTTCAAATATACATCATCATTTCATAAAAAAACATTTTCTATCTTATCACTCTTAACATTGTTGATAAATTATTTGGAAGTCTGCATGACTGCGGGACAGTCGCGAAGGATAAAAAAACAATCGGTTGAAAAACGTGCTTTGTATGCAAGCAGAGAATTATATTTCATGTTGAATGGTAAACAGGCAATTTGGCTGTCGCGAAAGTTGTGTTAGACGGCAATAAATATCTCTGACAACACTTTTATTCCAAAGAAACCTTGCTCAAAAAGTCCCTTCCTTGGTGGATATTACCAGCCTTAATCAAATTATCATTATACTTAACCATCAGCCATCGTGCGTAGTTAGGTTGGCAAGCATACAAAATATATTGGCAATGTGTATGATGGGCAAATTTATCGCTCTTTGTCGCCGTCTGCCAGGGTGTTTGGGTGTTTTTGACGACTTTCTGTATATAATTCTCTGCTGCCACACCAAAAAGTGGTATATGATCACGTTTTTCAACGGATTCCTTTTAGCCCTCGGGGCCGTCTCGCAACGCCCTCCATTTCTGGAAGGCAAGCAGACTTCCGAATCAATTATCAATGATGTTAAGAGAGTATGATAAGATGGAAGAATTTGTTTATGAAATGAGGTAAGTATTTTTGTTGCCAGCTCTCACATTTATAACTTTCAGTCGAGATATGTCCAGATGTAGTTGGATAGGCCAATAGGTTTGATTCAAGATTGTATTATTCGGATCAATGATGACTTGAATAGCATTAACACATGGGCCAAATACATTAATTTAATATTTAATTAACACAAATCATTAAGTATGTCGATATATCTATGCTAATATCTAGAAGAGGTATCACTGGTGAAGATTAATATCATCATTCCTTGTTACTTCTATTTAGAATCCGGTCGTATAGCTGGGGAGTTAACTTGTAATCATGTCTGCAATTCGATTGTCAACGTGTATCCCTACATGAGAAAGCTGAGATTATTCGCCAACCTTTTTCCTGCCACATGCGCTTGGTCAAAGCCTTATTACCTCACTTTATCGTTAGGAGCTTAATTTTCTCTAAACACATTTTAATATTTAATGTTTTAATCTAATCTACTGTAAAAAACCGTCGTACCTTTATGATCGTGTTCGATCCCTCATATCTGCTCGGCATCACAGCTTCTTACTACTAAGCTGAAATTTAAAATCAATATTATTTTGTGCTGGTCATTCAAATATAGAAAAATCGGCAGTAACAATCTAACACTGGCTACATTAAGCGGCGATAGCTACCATTGTTTTATTGTGTATTGTATGGGTACTGACGCATCGCTTTTTTTTTCAAAATTTTATTCTTAGATCACCCAGATACTTAATTAGGCTTGTCATTCACTTTTGTACCTAGCCAGTAAATAAAGATATTATATTATATTAAATTATAAAAATATTTGCTTTCTACATATTTTGCAGGTGTTCTACGTGACGATAAAGATAAATTCAAATGCTTGTACCTTTTGGTTGAAACAGCTATTGCAGTGCGCCAGCGAGATAAAGAACAAGAAGACGTTCATGTGCTCGGCAATTGAAAAGAACCACACACTCAACATGTACACTTAACTTGTTCATTTTAAATTTACATATAATTATAACTAGATAAAAGAAGAAATTAAGCTAAGATAGAGTGAGAATAGACTTCTATAATAATTGAATTTTAAAACTGTGTCAGATTGAGAGAACATTTGAAAAATGTTAATATTGATTGTTAGCCCTAAAAACAAAAAAAAAAGCAAAAAAAAAAAGTATGTTGTGTATGAGAGCGTATGATCGTGATGAAAAAATCTTCGTAATGTGTGATCCGATTAACTTTAGTTCTTATACGTTTAATTTTTAATGTTACTATTAAAAAATACTACAACAAATAATAATAATTATAATAAAGAAATGTGGAAGAAAACCAAATCGAATTTGCAGTGAGAATGAATACAACATAACGCAGGAATTACACAAAATTTCTTTTGTTTTTACTCCTCAGTTCATTACTTTAAGATGTTTTTATAAAATAGTATGTATGTTTATATATATGTAAATAGCTGATCAATGTTGTCAGAAGGAATATCGGAGTTAATCTATACCTATTAGTATATTTTAAGTTTTTTATGAGTAGTTAATCATTTTCCATTCTATAATTTGAGAGGATGCTACTTCCTGTAATATGCAAATCAAAGGCAACCGAGTCAACTTGAGCAATAGTTCGATTTTTTTTAAGAGTCTCATTGGAAAAATATTGCTAAGAACTTACATAGAAAGATATAAAATCTGTGAATATTTTATCAAAGAAAAATAGGTTCTGAAAGTAAATTGATGTATGAACCGAAAATTTGTATGTACATATGGTAAGGTGGGGAATGATATATATAGTTGTTTATCACTGGATTATTATCATTGATAGTTATTCTCAAAATTGGGAATATTTTTGCTTCAATTCTTAAAGGGCGTAGTAGTAAATTATTTTTTTTGCAAGTTTAAACACTTACAATTTTAGTTGTACTCTGACCTGACCAATGGAGTGAAATATATCACACATCAACCTAATTGCTTTTTAGCGAGTAATGTGAGAGAATGTCTCAACCTTTAAAAGGCGCGGTTGAGACCCCGACCGAGACTCCTTAAAATATTTGCCTAAGCTACCTACCGACACCATTGTGCGCCATTGTCATCTTTCAATGTGTAGATTATAGATTTTTGATAAAAAATTCATTGAAAATTATCAGCCCAAAAAAAACTTAATTCGAAGTAATTCGGAATAAAGTTTCAATTTTTACTACATAATTCCTAGGTAAAAAATAGACAATTCTCTGTTGAGAATTTTTCTTACTTTTCCACTTGCAATATACCGGTGAATTTGAAAAGTGAAGTAGAGATTTCAGCAATTCTCAAATCAAATTTGCCGCGTTACAGAATTCCAAGTAGAGAATTAAATCAAAACAACCAATACCTCAATTCTACGTGTTTTAGAATCCCCTGGCGAAATATATAAATAGGATGCAAAAATTTAATTAAATAAAATCGGCCTTATATTTCTTGTGCTGGTCGCGAGTTTTTTTAATGTGCCACTATAGTTATAAATAACAAGGATATCTTATAAACGATGAGTCTGTTAATTCTAATATACGAGTACATTTATTTTTTCTTACATATCTACTCGTCACTTGTGTCAAACATAATAATAAGATTTTATTTGTGAAGCATTCATTTTTATGGGTAAAATGCAAAAAGAGACATGTATTCAAAATTAATTAATTTTTTTTAATATAATGTTACTTCTCGTCTATGGGTATATACATATATATCTATTATGCATTATTATCCAAGCCTTGAAATGTTCTCCGAATATTAAACTCTTCCCGGAGCGTTATTTTAAACTCCTTATCGATTAGCTCGTTCTTGAGCTAAATTCTATCTAATTTGAACTAAGCTGAGACTCCACAGAAACTCCACACAGGACCGTTTTCCTGGAGATTTTTGCAATGTCCAACTCCAAGCTTCATTTGAAGCTAAGTTTTTTTGCTCACAAATAATATAACTTCACAGAAAGCCAAATAACTACTTAAGGGAAGGTTATTGGCGAAAGGCATGAAAAATCAATGAGATTTGGGATTTTTTTTATTTACATAAAAGAAATACTTTTGGAAATGGGTTTTAACGTATTTTATTTCTTCTATCCATGGAGAGCAAGTTAGAATTTTATTTCCATATTAAAAAAAAAAAAAAAAAAAAAAATGGTGGCTCCAGCTCGTTTTGGTCTGCGTGGGGCGCTCCACAGCTATGCCAGTTCATCCGAAACAAATAGGGTTGAAAATTATTAAACTAGATGAAATATGGGGGGTCGTTTTCAAGAAACTGAATAACGAAATTCCAGCCGTTTGAAAAAAAAAACTTTTGCTTCAACCGACGAAAAAACTATTATTAAATGAATTTTTGCTTTCAATTGCGTAGAGATTGAATCGGTTCATCTGTTGAAGCTGTAGAGCGCCCAGCATGTTAAAATATAAAAACGCATTTAAAGTTTAACATTATAAAAAATCTTTATCAACTTACTGATTATGCTAAATAGCCTGCATATTTGAATTCTAAAATAATTTAGATATGAAAATATCCTTTTACCAATAAATACTTTAAGGATGAAAATTATGTAAGAAAAAAATCGAATTTTTCATCATAATGAACGGTAACCTAGCCTTAGGAGATCCAGTGGACATATATTGGCGCAAGAAATTGTATCCGACATTAGGTATTTTTTATTTTTCATAAAACTTTGAACTAAAGGTTTATTGAAGATATTATTCTCTTCGAAAAAACTCCGCTCCAGAGGTTTACCTTCAGCTTGCAAGATTTTTTGCTCTAACTTTGGCTAATTTTTCCGCTCTTACTCTGTGCAGAACTCGGCTCAGTTCATCAGTTTTTTGGAGCTACATTTCAAGTCTTTGTATTATACGAGTTACATATATTTCTATGTTTTTCCATAACTGCTATCTTATAGAAACTAATGCTACGTTGCTTTTCATTTGTCTTCAGTGAAATATGCAGTTGTTTCATTATTTTTAAACAAATACTTTAATACGCTCAAGCGATGCATATTTATATACATATTTTAGATTTATTTAGTTTATTTATTCATTGACAAAATGCGAAAATTTTATCACCGTATAAATTGCAAAAATACACCGGAACACTTTCTAAATGCGTGCATTAAGCAAACTTGTAAAAAGAAATGTGACTAGCTCCCTTGCATTCACATAGCAGTGCAAATTCTTTCAAACATCAATTCGTTCGATCGTATTATACATATACAATAAGTAGCCTGTGTGTAGCAAATGTTTTTTTTTCTCGATAGTACAGATGCAGACATACCACATTCCTTTGCTTCAGTTAGAAAACGATTATCCACACCACACGTGTTTAATTTAATTCATGGATTAAACGGAAAATAATGAAAATAAATTTTCTATTTATCCAGAGTAAACTAAATGAATTTGAATTAACTTGTTTGATTTTATGGTAATTTAAATTGGGTCCATAAAAATTATGACATTCTTAAAAGTTTAATTGAATTTTTTTTTTATCTGTTTTGAAAAATTTTGACGCCAGTTATTCGCATTAAGCTGTATTTCTCGGTAGCTAATTCTCTATGAAATTTGCGTGAAATTTCTTACATATTTTTGTTAAAATTCTTATCATTACATAATTAGAGAATATTTAAGACTTATTTCAAAAATAGCACGACTGATTTTCTAGATTAAAAACAATAAATAAGAGTGCTTACATTGCTCTTCTAATAACTCGCCAACTTTAAAAACGGCACGTTAATTTGAACTATGTGCCTCTAGTTCTTCCTCGTAGGCGCCGCATTAGACTTCCAGGAGGGAGGTAAAAAATGCGATACACCACTTCTTTTTCATATTGAGAGCGGCTGGCTGAATCTCATTCCCAGTATCCTCATCAGAACCATTACAGTATTTCCCATAATATCCACCATCCACCCGTCCCACGTTGGGCGCCAATCGTGACAAATTATAGGTTTTATTTGTAGAAAAAAAAAGTCTATATTTTAATATAGTTTAATACTTTTTAGTTTTCTTGATAGATGATATAATTTGACTGTCCCTTTGCACTGAGGGTGCTCGTTCTTTTATACTTTCTTGTGTTACTGGAATGGCTCTGGTGAAGATGCTGGGAATGTGATTCGGCCAGCGTGGTACAATGGCAAATTGTTTCACAACCGTGTATGGTCAAATTTTATTGGAAGACAAAATTAGATGTGCGAATATTGCGAGAAGGGAATATAATAAAACACATCCATGGAGCCTTTCAATCAGATTAAGAGATTAGTTGTGCATGGCATTTCTCGTATTCCAGGGAAATTGTATATAATACAAAATGCAATGTTCACCACCATGTCAATTTACGTCAAATTAGTTATTCCGAAACTACTATCAATTCGAATGAAGGTAGGCTATATAATATATATGTAGAAAAAAATAGGCTTATTTCTCATTCGTATTTAATTTCAATAAATTTGACGAATGTCGAAAGTCAAGATAAATACAAACTCAGATCAGTATCTGTCTATTATTAGCTATTGACTTTTCTGACAATATAATGGCAAATTTTATGCTATACATGCAACCAAACATTAATAAAAACACCATACTACGAACATTTATGAACTGTGGTTAATTTATTGAACACAGCTTAAATAATCTTCCAGAATAGTCGATTAAAAACATTGAAAAACACTCGGTTCACAAATTAAATTATCGCATAAGTGTATTTTTTTTCTTATCATACATTCGAGGTCATCACATCGTCCAACCTTCGTGATTCCTTACATAATGGATAACAGATATGCAAGAATGCTAGAATGCTTTGTATTTGTAATTTCTTTAAAAAAAATGCCAACATTTCAAATGTTATTTATCAAACTATCCCACCTTACCTATCAAATTCAATAGATTTGCGATGCCAAAAATTTGAAATTCAAAGTTTTATTAAATAAACAAAAATTAAATTTATTTTTACAGTATCGTATCAATTCTTATTTAAAAGTTAAATTAAATTCATACAAAAAGGAATGTATTGTTTTGTAGATATAAACTAAAATTCATTTTAGAAGCGATCAATAAAAATAAGTGTAAAATTCAATTATTGTGAAAATGGAACTTTTACTTCCAAAACTATGTATTTCCTTTTTATATTTAATAACGTATCCTTTTATTTTTTAATACTGTTTGGTATTTTAAAAAAAACCGTATATTTCAGTCAGCATAATTTTACCTGCGCTGTGAGCAATAGAATAAATACCGAGGTGAATTTTCTTTCACATTATTCGAGTTGGATACGAAATCCAGAATGTCTCACGCGAAATATCTGTTCTGGATTTCCTCAGAGTTTGCATTCTTTATGATGGTTGGTACTGGGATTTGCTGATGGTAGGTTGACATCTGATGGAGACATGCGTCATCTTGGATGAAGTTCTGTGCCCAGTTTATATGCATCTGAAGAAAGGTGTTTTGATGAACAACCATAAAATTTATCTTTCCCGCTTGCATTTTCCTTTTCCTTAACACATCTATCATTTACAAAAACCAAGTGAGTGAAATTAACGCCATTTTTACAACGATAAAAAGGGTGTTTATTCGGGTAATTTGCATAAAGTTTAAGAAGAAACTTGTTTCTATATAAGATCTGTTGCATATTTAGTAGATTCACAAGAATGGATCTTTCAGCAGGATAACGCGAGAATTCATTTAAGTCGTAGAAGTTTCCTCCTCAAAGGTCGTAGAACAAAAATTTGGTTTGCCGCTAAAGGTGTTCAAGTTATGCAATGGCCCGCCTCCTCACCTGACTTAAATCCAATACAAAATCTATGGGGCATATTATCAGAAAGAATTTACCCCAATAACCCCCAATTTAATTCAATTTCAGAGCTTATTCGCGCAATAAAAATGTAATGGTGTAGAATAGAGCCTGGATTATCACAAACTTCGTTGGCAGTATGGAAGAGAGATTAAATGAAGTATTGTTGAATGGGCTCAATATTATCTGTTGATTTGATGTTTTTTTTTTGCAAAGAAAAGAATTAAACGCGAAAGGCTTTTTGATCTTAAATATGAAACAAGGGAAAATTTTGTTCGTTCAGATAACAGGAATATCGTTGGCGAATAATTGTGTATTTGTACTCTGTGCCATTTGCACCATTGCATGGAACATTTTAGAGATACCGTTGTAAATCATTGTTGGGCGTAATCAACTACATTTGTAATCAGATTAATAATCATGATTACATCGAGTAATCTTAGGCAAATGTAACCGTAACCATGATTACAAATGAAATTTTCAAGAGATTTTAAAATTTAGTTCTAAGAAAACAAACAATCTGTGATCGCAAGAATTTTTATTGTAGAAAACTCCAAGCACTGTTGAATTATGTATTGATTGAAGTCGGTGTAAAGAATGTATGTGCTTCTATTGATCATCAGCTTAAATTCGAGGATCTTGATTATATGTGAAAAAAGATAGCGAAAGAGATTAGATTTCTGGGGCGTATAAGAAAGTCGTTGAGCATGGAAATGCAATAAAGCCTTTAACGCTTTGATTCTGCTACACTTTTCATATTGCTCCACATTGTTATATGCTAATTCGAATGAATTCAAGGGCAGAATGCAGCTGTGTAGAATAAGGCAATGCGAGTTATTCACTACCGACTTCGGGATAGAAATACAACAATGTTTGTTTTCTTTTAACTACAATTTTAAACCTTTTGCAAATTTGTAATCAAAAAATGTAATCATGTAATCGTGATTACGGTTACGATTGATCAATCATTATTCGCCATAAATGATTACTTTTCTGATTAATATTATCAATCTGTAATCATGATTACAGATTGTAATCGTAATCATTAATCATCAATCAGATTGCATTTTACCCAACACTGGTACAAATATATGTTAGCGTTTCATATTTTTAAAAATATTAAGTGACCTTATTGTTATCAATAAAGAACGTTCATTACTTTTGACAGTTTCGTATATATATACGTGTGTACACAAATCCTAGGAATATGACAGAAATATGTTCTGCTCACAGTTCTCCACTGCCAGAAAAAGTGCAATACTGAATTGGGCACTTCCACTGACTTATAACAATGCACTGAGCGTATTGCCATTTTCCTATAGGAAAGAATGGCACACACAAGTTTTACAAGTTTCTCTTTCGCCCTATGGCAGAGTTGGAGCTACCAACACAAAATATTTCTTACTAAACGTTTTCTTATGCCATTTGATGTTTTTATGTTGGCTGCAGATGCAATCACGGCAGAAAGAATAACGTAAAGATACTGTTTACCATGCTCCGTCTCTCTTGCCCATCCGCATTATATACAGGGTGTCCCGTAAGTCGACGTCAATCCGGAACCGGGTGATAGACCAAATCGTAACAGTTACCAGAAAAATATAAAAAAAAAATCTAAGTCATGTATTTTTCAAATTATAGGCATTTCTTTTGTTTTCGAGAAAATGTACACCTTGTGATGGTTTTTAGCTCCTGTTGCTACAAATCTTTACTTTTTTTCAATTTTATTTTTCTTATGTAACCTGTTGCTTTAAGTTCTAAGCCAACTGCTCCAGCTTGGAAGAAAATGTCACATTTTGCCGAACCAACAATATAAAATTAATAATTCGTTGAACTTTAAATGACTACTGAAAAAAAAAATGTACTACGCCAGTCTGGGAAGTAACTTTAAAAGTTGACGCATTTAATAAGGATTCTAAAATGATACAACACTTCCTACATTATTTCTTAGATTACGGAAAAAAAAAGTTTTTCTTCAAGAAACCCAGTTTCGAAAAATTTCTTTTCACCTACTAAAATTGATTCTAGTGTACCCAAAGCTTGCCTTAAGAGCGTAACTTTAAGATTCTAGCTTGAGTGACACGGAGAGTCATTCCATGAAGTGTGAGTCCATTCAAGCCACATTTTTTGGAAACTTACTGGTGGTGCCATCTGTGTGTTCGATCGGGTTGAGGTGTGGTGAGTTTTCTGGTCAATCCGTCCAAACCGTTGGAAAGTACCGCTTCGCTTCGTTTAAGCCTAGTACTAAGGTCCGCGCTAAGCTAAATTTTAGCGGGTCTCCAATATCGGGCCGTTCTTTAGCAGCTAAATTATGACAGCGGAGACTCAAAGAAAAGATATATTAAAAACAAGAAGAAGAAGAATTTTACAATTTTTTACGGAAATACAACACGCGGTCATAATATTTCTAAAAACAGGTAGTTAAAGTTAGTTGGAAATATTAAAAATATGCAAATAATATGCATAATGTATATGCAATAAGAAAAAAAATTAACAATGATATTGAAAATACGGTCACGAAAAGAAATCCAATTCATCCGTACTTACAGCAAAGACGTACAAAACTACGTTAACTACAAAAATCCGGTCAATAAATTTATCAAATCTCCGAACTCTGACAATAAATATTTTTAGCGCGCTAAAGAACGGCCCAGGCGGATAAATTCAAGCTAAATTTTTTGGAGACTTACTGGTGGTGCCATCTCTAATCAAAACCCAAACGCAAATTTAGCGCGTTGACCTTAGTACCGCTCTCGCTAAAATTCGGGATAAATTTTCGCCAATATCTTTTAGCTTGCTAAATTTTCATACAAAATTTAGCTTAGCGCGGACCTTAGTACTAGGCTTTATTGACGCCCAAAGTACAAAATTAAAAATTTTGTACTAGAACTGTGACGTATTCGGCCTATAACGTATATACATTTCTATTGAAAAGACTGAGAGATTATATTGTGTTCTCTGTACTGTACTTTACTATACGTTCGGACACAAATGGCGGAATGTGGTTCGTAATGGGAATTCCATATACCTTGATTGACGCCTATGCTGGCAACACAAACAAGATACAACTAGATAAGAAAATCTTTTCTCCATATAAACCAGGATCACTTTTTCAAAGCTCTTAACTTTTTATTTAACAAAGCTATCATTGCGAAGAATTTATGTGGCATAATACATAATACGTTTTTTTTTGTAAAGTTTTCATATCTAGAATCTAGATATAAGTTGTCTCAGGTTGCAGAGAGCACCGTCCTGTATGAGTATTGCTGACATCTGGTGCTACCTTAGAATATAGAGACAACAGGAAGTGTTGATACCTGTAAAATTCGTATGCATGAGCGTCGATTTTTTCATGGTCCCGTGAAGTAGGTCAGCATTATATTGAAGAAAGAGACAAATGTACTTACAGTTGTCAAACGAAATTTTATAATTTGCAACAATTTTAATTTAATTTAAAACTTGTGAAAAGTGAAAGATATTTTATTTAACAGTAGTGCTAAAGAAAGTAAACAGCGTAAGTAATTATCTGTTGATATTATAGTGATGTTCATGTATTTTCAGAATGAAGTGGTCGATAAAAAATTGTCACAACAACACCAAGGTACGATGTGGGAAATCACTTTTTAGCCAAGTATAGTTATAAAATATTATTTTGTGTACTTTACACACATTTTTATATTAAATTAAATTCAAAATACATAACCAAAACGTTGAAATACCGAAAAATTCCTTCATCCACCGAGATTTGTTTACGTTTATGACAGCTGAGAAACTCTCAGGGTATATAGGTGTAGTGACAGCAACTAAGAACATTTTCGATGGGAGCAAGCGTAATATTTTCAACCATATATCTTGTTGCTCCGCTCTCTATATTGATTCTACTAGACGGCTGCACTGAGCATTCACTACAGCGGCAACAGACACTAACACAACCAGAATTTTACTACGCCAAATTTGGCTTATCACACTTCCTGTACTCTCTATATTCTAAGGGTGCCACAACGGAAAAATCGGCGGTGTTACACCAAAAAACGCACACATCTACATGAGAAATGTCACAACTGAATGTCCAAATACCAAATTCATCCGCAGTCACACCAAAATCTTTTAAGTAACAATTTTCATAATTTTTACGTTATTCGTGATGATATTTTTTCCAGAAAATTTCAATCTGACAAATTACACGGATATGAGCTACGATTACATTCTCATTGCGTCAAAAGTTGTTCCATTGAACTCGTTTTTTACTGATTGACGTGCACTTTTCTTAAAATATCAATGGAAATCGACATAAGTGAAAAAAAATTTGAGATGTGCGAGGAGACAGGATTATAGGAACTGTTGCAAGAATTAGCGAAAGATGGAGATATTTTTCAATTAGTCAAATGAATTAACTTAATGCCTCATTTTCATCGTTAATTTAATTCAGTTCACTAATTTTTCTGTTAATTTTGTTGTTCTAAATACTAATTTGGATTTCTATGAAAAAAAGGTGGGTTATAAAACAAACATTTTTAAATTGGATTTTATCCAAATTATTGTAAAATTCCTTTATCCTAGTCACTTTAAGAAGATGAATAAATATATATTTTCGGCGCACGTATCGCTATGTGTTAATTTTAAATGAAAAGTTTGGCTTTGTTAGTGCGGTATTCTTGTGGTTTAAGTGAACAACATTTGAGATGTTGCAAGAGTTAGAAAAAGGAGATATTTTTCAATTAGTAAAATAAATTAACTTAACGATGAAAATGAGGCATCAATTTCAATCGTCCTTATTGCAAGGTAGTACCAGTCTTGTACTTACCTCATACTTAGTTTAGTACTATATATTCATGTAATCTATTATACAGCCATCAGCTGATAGACATTGATGTACACACTTTGTATTGTCATCTTGTGCTATGAAGACATATCGTAGCTTGTTTAAATTCTATAAATAAAGATCTATGAACTAAAAGTTAATCTTATATTTACATGGTGCCGAAACCCGAATAAACTAATAAATAAACGTTAGCCAATCTAACGAAACAAATAGTTTAGTAATATCAGAAGGATATTTTTCATAAAAATGACGGAAAACGTTGGAGCCAATCTTCTTCGTCCGCCAAAACCACTCATAATTGAGCATAATAAGGACATGTCAAAGGAATGGAAACTATGGAAACAACAGTATGGTTATTTCGAAATTGCAACACAGATTACAACGAAGCCACAAAACATCCAAATAGCTACATTCATGACAGCAATTGGCAGCACAGCTATACAATTATACAACACGCTGCAACAGCCACTTCCAGTAACAGGTGAAGAGGTAACTTTAGAACAGGTAAAAAGTACTTTTGAAAATTTCTTTCAACCAAAAATAAACGTAACATTTGAGCGTTATAAATTTCACAAAATTTCTCAAAAAGACGGCGAATCCGTAAACGAGTTAATTGCGAGAATACGTTTACAATCACAGAATTGCGCATATGAGCATTTAACCGAAAACATTATGAGAGATCAGTTAATTCTAGGAGTAAAAAGCGAAGAACTTCGTACAAAATTGCTAGCCCAAGACATAACATTAACAAAGGCAATACAATTGTGTCAAGCTACCGAAATTTCTCAACAACAAGTAGAAGAAATCTCAAGAGAAAATGAACGTTCCATCGAATTGATTTATAAATCAAAGCGTAATAATCGCACATTTGACTGTCGTAAGTGTGGTACGCGACATGAAGTACGTAAATGTCCAGCATTTCAACACACCTGCAAAAAGTGCAGTGATAAAAATCATTTTGAATCAATGTGTAGAAACAGTCAAACAAACAAACAAAAAGGCAAACGGTTGACAAAAAATGTTAACATATTAGATGACAGCATCATACAAGTAGGTTTATTGTCAAATGGTACAGCGAAATCTGACAATTGGACAGAAAATATCACAATCGCAGATCATAAATTCGACATAAAATTAGATACAGGTGCCCAATGCAATGTACTACCGAAAAGTGTAATTGATGTTGTGAATGCTAAAATCGATAAGTGTAATGTCAAAACGCTTATGTCTTTCAGCAATCATCGTCTGAAAGTTCTGGGACAATCAGAAATAAAATGTCTCATTACAAATCAAATATGTAAAGTTATGTTTAAAGTCGTAGCTGAAAACATAAAACCAGTTCTAGGTGCCAATGCATGTGAACAATTAGGTCTCGTTCAAAGAGTTCACACAGTAATGGACGATGATATTTTTGAAGGTCTTGGATGTTTAAAAGGATTTGTATATGACATGGACCTAATTCCAAATCCACAATTCAGGATCCATCCACCAAGACGAATTCCGTATAAAATCAGGGATGAAGTCAAAAAAGAGTTGGAAAAAATGATAGAAATGGACGTGATCGAACCAATAAAGGAGCCTACTCCTTCAGTTTCACCAATGGTAGTAGTGAAAAAACAGAACAAAATTCGAATCTGTATAGACCCAACGGACGTTAATGTCAATATTCTACGACGCCACTATCCAATGCGAACTATTGATGAAATCGCAGTGAGGTTACAAGGTTCAAAGTTTTACACGCTTCTCGATTGTAAACGAGGATTTTGGCAAGTACGTGTATCAGAAAAAACTAAAAAAATCTTAACATTTTCAACACCATGGGGAAGGTTTTGTTGTAAGAGGTTACCCTTTGGGATTTCATCAGCTCCAGAAGTCTTCCAGGAAACAATGCAATCATTATTTTCAAAGATCAAAAACGTAGAAGTATCAATAGATGATATATTAATCCACGCACGATCCATAGACGAGCTCAGACGAACGACAGAGGAAGTAATTAAAATCTTGCGAATCAACGGACTGAAATTAAATAAAAACAAATGTGTGTTTGAACAAGTTAAAGTTAAGTTCTTAGGACACATCATAAATAGAAATGGAATGACTGCAGATCCAGAAAAAACAGCCGCGATCTATCGACTAAAGGCCCCTACAAATCGAAAAGAATTGCAGAGAATTTTGGGTAAGTTCACCTACCTCAGCAAATACATACAAAACTTTTCAGAATTAACAACGCCTTTAAGAACATTACTGTCAAAGTCAACGCCGTGGGTCTGGGATAGGTATCAACAAATTGCGTTTGATAAATTAAAGTCTACAATAGCCAAGCCACCTGTTCTTAAATTATATAACATAAATGAAGACATTAAACTCCAAGTAGATGCAAGTTCCACTGCACTAGGAGCAGTACTTCTCCAAAGAGAACAGCCCGTCGCATACGCATCAAAAGCCCTAACAACAAAGATATTCACAGTTAGAAAAAGAAGCCTTAGCAGTGAAATTTGGATGTGAAAAATTCCATGAATATGTATGGGGTAAAAAGGTTATAGTCGAATCAGACCACAAACCTTTGGAAACAATTTTTCGAAAGCCTATACATTCTTCGCCTGCCAGACTTCAAAGAATCAGATTAAGTGTATTGACCTACAATCCACAAGTCATCTATAAACAAGGGACTAAGATGTACCTCGCAGATCCTTTAAGCAGAGACTGTGACAATCCAAGCCCAGATGACACCCACATGGATGAGGAATTAGAAGTACAAATGCTGCTTTCAATTTCTGATGAGGAATTAACAAGACTGACAAACTTGACAAAAAATGATGAAACATGTCAAATCCTTAAATCATTGATCCTAAAAGGATGGCCGGACAATATCAAATCCATACCGAATGTAGCACGTCCTTACTGGAACTTCAGGGATGAACTGTCTATATATGAAGGGATCATCTATAAATCGCATAAAGCATTCATTCCAGCCAAAATGAGAGCAGACTTGCTGAAATATATTCATAGCGGACATTTCAACTACGAAAAATGTGTTCGACGAGCCAAGGACTGTGTATTTTGGACAAAAATGAATAGAGACATATATGACTATATTCAAAGATGTACGTCATGTCAAGCAAACCAGAAAAGCAACATTAAAGAACCTCTTGGTCGAAAAGTTATACCGACATATCCATTCGAAATTGTAGCAACCGATCTATTCCATTTTAAAGGAAAAGATTATATCGTTATAACGGACAGCTACTCAGGATTCATTAAGTTTGAAAGTCTTGATGAAATAACTACAGGAAATATTATAAAATTCCTTAAAAACATATTCTCAATTCAAGGTATACCAAGAGTGTTAGAATCAGACAACGGTCCGCAATACTCATCACTTGAGTTTAAAAATTTTTCGAAAATGTGGAAATTTAATCATCAAACTAGCTCGCCATACCATCCAAGAGGAAATGGGCTAGCAGAAAAAGCAGTACAAACTTCAAAAAATATTTTGAAGAAATGTGCCTACGATAATTCAGATGTCCAATTAGGAATATTGAACTTCATGAATACACCTAGAGAGAACTTAGGAACACCAGCACAAAGACTTTATGCACGAAACCTACGTTCACCTATACCTACTACTTCATTATCACTTCTACCAAATCAGCCTATAGTAGAAGACGTACCAGAAGCTTTGCGAGAAATACGTGAGCAACAAAAAAAGTACGCCGACAAGAGTTCCAGAGAAAGGGAGCAATTAAACAAAGGAGATGTGATAGTAACAAGGACAAACAATAAAGCTGAATGGAAACCGGCTATTATTGAAAGTCAAGTTCATCCGCGATCATACATGATTAGGGACAGAAAAGGAAAAACATACAGAAGAAACTCTTCATGCATTAAGCGAACTCAAGCGCAAATGGAGTATCATACAAGAACGGTTCCCGAGAACAACGAAGACGACTCACATATACAACTAGAGTCAACGTTACCTTTGGTAGACGAGTCATCAGAAAAACATATGTCAAATAATATGACTAAACCTGATCAGACACCGTCAATTAGCAATCACCGTCAAACAGTTATAGATACTAAACAGAACTTATCTGAAATAACCAGTACAAGGTCTGGAAGAATAATTAGACCACCGGAGCGCCTAAATCTATAGCTCTCATCATTCTGGAAAAAGGGGGATGCAAGGTAGTACCAGTCTTGTACTTACCTCATACTTAGTTTAGTACTATATATTCATGTAATCTATTATACAGCCATCAGCTGATAGACATTGATGTACACACTTTGTATTGTCATCTTGTGCTATGAAGACATATCGTAGCTTGTTTAAATTCTATAAATAAAGATCTATGAACTAAAAGTTAATCTTATATTTACACTTATCAATATGAGAAAACGAGACGGCATACTTCTAGTATATCCTCACGACGATTTGAGTATTCAGCTATTGCCTAAAGAGTAGACTTTTAATTATAATTAATGAAAATAATTTTATTTTGCGGCGGCAACAAGTAATTTTTTAAATATTATAGTTTTAATTACCATGTTTAGTAGAAATAGTACTTGTCTAAACTAACAAGTTAACGAAAGAACGAAACAAATTTTCCACCGTAATAACAGCTGTTGAAGATAACGCAGTTCTTCTTCCGCCAAATGACAGCACAAAAATGTCAATGTCAACCTATCGCAAAAGATTCAAAAAAACTTTATTGATTCTAAATTTCACAGTTTTAATACAAGTCTTCGCAACTACTTATGATTATACAATGCCGACTTAATGGTATGCCAGGCTAAACTAAAGTTAATCTCTATATGTTTAGGGCTTGTTTCCTCATGCAAATGGTGGATTATTGCGACAAAAGGTCTGAACATTGTTAAGTGTACTTTGTGTGCTTGCTCCCGGCACACCTCTATGTCTTCCTCTTATGGGCTAACATGGTAACTAACAACTTAAAAACTAAATAACTAATTCCCCTAGAGGGAGAAATACCTTAGGTATTATTACATTGTAGTGACCTTTGGCCTTCTTTTCGTTATTTTAGGAGCTGAAGCGATTTGTGATGAATATTTGTGCTGTTATTGTTACTGATGTTAGAGTCAGTATCTAGGCCAACATTAGCCTCAGTACTACTCCGAATAAATCATAATTAATGACTCAGTGTAGTTGAACTGTGAAATCTAGAGATTGTGATGACTATATAAGCTGTTAATTTAATTTAAGCTAATTTAATCCTGTTTAAATTGATATATTGTTTGTTTTGCTATGAATCATGTAAATAATTGATAAGCTTTGTACTGTCGTGGAACCCAGCGTTATACGCTGCTTTAAGCAGGGTTTCAAAAATAAATGCACTTTACTTTGAATGGATCCTATTTCATCTGATTTTATTAGGTTTACAGGTTTTCTGCCCAGTAGACTGTCTGCGCTAGTAGTTTTAGATTAATTAAATTTGTTTAGATCTGTTTAGAGATCTTCTGCTTGTGGCTGACTAGCTATAGCGTAGTCGTTTCTTAAATTTTTAGTTGTTTTTGTATGTATATATTTTGAATGTTAGTTTGTATTACCTTTGTGTTTTGCTTAGTATAGTATTTTCTAAACCTATTACCTATTCGGTTTCTGTAAAAATAGGATTAGTTCTCGAGTTATTTTAGGTGTTTGGTTAGTATTTGTAGTAAGGAAGAATTCTAGTTCTGATTGAGTATTTGGTAGCTGTGTGAAAGATAATTTAAATTTAAATTGGTTAGTTATTGGATTTCAGGTTGGATAACTCAGCATTGTCCTATGGGGACTAGCACTGAGTCTTGTCGCAGTGTTGTTTGTGTTGAATAATGACTAACCCCTGTAGTTATAGGTCGAAGCACTCTCATAAAATGGTATTAAGAGTTGTTGAGTGGTTGAGAACCAGGGTGTAGCATGTTGACAACCTATCCCAGCAATTTATAATTTTGAACAAAATTCATTGATTGTATATAATTATCTAGATTCAAGATGAGGCTACGAGATGTCAAAAACTCTTCGAATTTGAGAACGTTGGATCTCGAAATTTGAAAAGAGGTTATACAAAAGAAATACATTATAGTGAAGACATAAAATAATTCAAGAGTACAATTAGGGTCTACATCAGCTGGACGAAAAGGTTATTTAGTAAGGAGTTGCGTTGGTGACGAGAAAAATCCATACACAGAAAGTGTGAATTAACTGGAAGATTTGCTGATAGAATTCATAACAGAATCTTAGGTTCTTTCCGAATATCTCTATTAAATTACATGAAGCTATTAAAACTCATTTCTTTATAGAGCACTCGTTTTGCCGCTTTGTGTGCCAAGAGAGTGAATGCTTGATCTTAGTAGTGATAGTTTGAAAGGTACAACACAATCAGCTCCAATGAGGGTATGCCCACGATGAATCCATCAAAGAGCCGAGATGTCTACCACATTCAACCAAAACGTGGAATAAGATAGGAAGTGGATCCTTTTCAGAATGTAGGACATGTGTTAATTATTTATCCCAATCGGCCAAATTTCATGTCTACTAACCTGGTCTTATTCGTAAATATACATACATGTATGTATATTGGTTTTGATTTCAGCATATTCTTTTTCAAAGTCCTGATGCTTAAACAGGGAATGAATTCTTTGTGGTTAGCTGTCCCTCTTTTGTTAGGAGAAATGCTGCTGCTGGTAGGTACTAAAAGTTTTTGCTGATGCTAGGACTATCTGACATATTTTAGTAGTGTAAATGTATCTAATCGGAAATTGAATGAAATACAGAGACCTTTGAAAGAAAATGAATTAAAGAAAAGAATTGCCTACGAAGCAAAATTAACTCATCTTTCAATACAAAATAGAGGAAGAGAAAGTTATTATTATGAATACCGCTAAATAAAATCGAAGTAGGTATATAGAGAAGTCATCTGGGAGAAGAAGTTGTTGTATGACTTGTATGACACAAATTTTAAACATTACTTTAATAGTTTGTTATCGCTAACAGGCAGGACGTGAGTTCAAAGAACAAATATATTCTTAGAGTCAGATAATCTCCATGGGAGGCATTCAAGAAGAGGACATATAAATTTGCCTGTAGAGGGCTCCAATTGATGATATTGTATTTCTGGTACGGAAGGATGCTCGAAAATATGCTCGTGTTAAAGATCTGCTAACTATGAACGAGGAACTGAAGAAGGCTAGAAAAGCGTTTGATGAAATTAAATACGTCGGGGAATGAACGTTACGGGAGTTTTGGTAATGATTTTTGTTAAATAAATTATTTTATGTTTTAGGAAATGAGGCCAAGATTAACTGACAAAATGATCCTTTCAAATTTCAGATGTAATTTTTTTTTGCAGGTCTTCTAATTTTGTCATTGTATGCATATTATTGGATTAATGCCTTGTAACAAAACATTTATTTGAGAATAAAAACAGTTTTATTTCAGGAAATATCTTTGATACTTTTTTATTCTTCTGCTTCTATACTTCTTACCTTGACCTTAAACAATGAGCTAAAATGATTCAAAGCAAGTATTAATAATTTTGGTATCATGTTTTCGATGCAGAATGTTTCTGAGAAATTCCATATAAGTATTTTTGTCTGAGTATACGGAGAAAAATATCTCGGCTAATATATAACAGTCAACTGAAATAATCATTGAACCGTGCCAATGTATTTAATGCAAGGTCCAGCCAGTTAGGCAAATTTCAGTTCCAACGTTTTTGAGTACCATTATGCTGAGAATTGATGAAGGGCATTCTGTGTCCAACAGCTGTTACAGTAGGATGCTATACTCCGAAACCGAAGACGAATAACACCATCTAATATCAATGAAACAGATATTAGCGTTTTTAATTCAATCAATCAGAGCCGCAGTGATTAGGGGTTTCTTATTAACAGCTTTAAATGCAGTCGAAATTCCGTGCTTCAATTTAATTGAAATTGGAATTTATTAGATAAAATCCTTGTATACATTACAATAAATGTTTAATATTTATTTTTCACTATATCCTTGATGCTTCTCTTAAATCTAGTCATATTTGTTTCGTTCTTGCATATATCTGGTAATTCATTATAAACTTTTAATCCTTTAATTAGCAATGTAATTTGTGTAGTAGTTTTCTTATATTTAACCATTCTGAAATCATTTATATTTCTTAATTGATAGTTTGTAACCTCATGTACATATTCAACAAAGTCCACTAAATAATTATAATTTTTTAATTTGAAAATAAACATCAAAACCTTGAAGCAGATCCTTTTATACGCAGTCATCCAGTTAACATAACAGTGTGCTGTTTGGTTCGAGTTGCCTGCTCAAATTTCCGAAAATCATACGTGTTGCGATAGCGAATTAATTAATCGATGCTGATTCAACGATGACCACCCGTATTTTTTTGTAAACCATAATATAAAATAAGAGTGATAGGAATATTACTCTTCCCTTATGATCATTAAATAGTCACATCTGCTGGGATATGAACCATAAATATGTAAAATATGCTATGCTCTATATTATGTATTATAAAACCAGATGAAATAAAGGATAGTTTCTGCGAATGATTGAGGTGTTCGAACAAGTTGTCTGCAATGTAATGAAACATTGCAAACCAGGCCTTCGAGGCAAAGACAAAGATTATTTTACATATGTCACTCCCAAAATATACGGAGTTTAATGGTTATGGTGTTTTGTCTCTTTTCCAGCGTAAGTAAGCAATGTCCTTAAACTGGCATTGAAGAATTACATAGGACGATTTCATGGAAATTGTTTTTATTGGAACATGAGAGTGGAAGAGATTGCTCAAGGTGCTGGTAAAGAAGGAAGCAGCAGTTCAGGGTCGGGGATGTTATACATAATAGACCAGTCAGTGGAGGAGATATCACGACTGAGAGTATCATGCTGAATGGCAGCAAAGTTACTGAAACTTCTATGTCTGCAGGGGGCCGGGCATTCCAAAAGATAAGTAGCAAAAACCACCTTGTGATCCGAAACACTAGGAAACTTTTCCGACAGGATGGGTCTGAAGTTTGGAACGACGACAAGGAGATCCAGTACAGTCGCAGAGGAAGTGCCATGCCGGGTGGGCTCGTGATTCAATATTGCCAGATCCCGCTCTGCCAAGGCATCATTGAGCAGCACACTTAGGTTAGACGATATACCAACATCAATATTGAAATCTCCACCTAGCACCATTCGAGGACTATTACCCGCGACAAGATCCGGAAAATCGCTCAGTAGTTTCAACCCGTGGTTCACGAATGTGGAACCTCTTCTATAAGCCACTGCCAGCGCAGTAGGCTCTAGCAGGTTATCCACGTCCTCACTCCAAACCAGGACAGATAACAGTTCCCACCTACTATCCACAAAGTAGTGCACAACTTCAGAATGTAAGGTGTTCGCTACGTATATAGCCACACCTCCTCCCCTACCCACAACCCTATCCAATATATGTAGTTTGAAGCCTGGGATCTCCAGCATCTTGGAGGAGTTATGCATATTGGTCCATGTCTCACAGATCGTCAGTACGCTTGCGTTTCCATTGATTACAATTTGTTTGATTTCAAGAAGATTTTTGATCGACGAGCGGGCATTTAGAGAGATTACGTTGAATTTTGTGGGGGCACGAAATATGGAAGAGCTTCACTAGTTAGTAGCACTTGGTACAACTTGACTATTGATTAGTACAGCAGTCTCAGTCGAGTAGCTAGCCGCTAGTGTTGCAGTGAAGAGAACTGGAACAGGGTCCGCTACGCCACAACAAGGACGATAGACAACATAGACTTTCCTATTCCGGATGGTAACTTTCAACAAAACTGCCTTCTTCTTGAGAGTGAGGGAGTGATAAGACGTCTGTATCAAGATCCTCGTTGATGTAGATCCGAGCCGTTGTGCTGCCAGGCGAAATTCCGTCAAGTGTAGGGAACTTGGCCTTGAGCCGTTGCAGGTATGCGCGAAAGAACCCACTGCAGCTGTTCGCACTATTAAATTTGACAAATTTGCTCCATTTGCGTGGTAAAGCCGGAACAATATTAACGCTGAAAGAAAGATCGAGCCCGACAGTGTTGCACAGAGAAGGGAGTACGCCCATACCTTTTAAATGAAGCACTCCAGCAGGTCTGCATTCATATTTTAAGGTAAGCCGGAGAGTGAACGCAGCGAATCAGTCAAAGAGTTCAAGTACAATCTGTAAAGCTGGCTGTAAATGGATTATGGGGTGATTACCCAGCGGATCACCACTAAAAGAGACGACTGAGACTGATTATCCACAGTTAGATTCCTGTCGATTCCTGTTATAGGGTCAGTCAATGCAAGCCTCATAACAGGCTTAACGAAAGATCCTAGGATGCAAGGCTGTTTGCAGGATGCTGACCTCGTAGATATTGCTGACTTCGTGGATATCGCTGATTAAAGAGCTAAAGATGCGCTAGTTATTTTAGGCGGTTAGGGACCATAGTTAAAGATACCCTTTTCCATAAGTACCTAGAAGATGCTGGAATAGCTGGCTGCTTGGAACTGACCCTTTAGCTTTAGCGGGGACTACGCACTTTCCAAATACCTTTGCATCATTTTCACCTTGAATGTTAGTGTTTAAGTTTGAGTTAATACCTGACTTGTCTGGAATGCTGTTGTATTGGCTGCCAGGATCATTGCCTTTACATTGACTGTTAGGTTTCATGACTGTGTTATTACTGTTGAGTTTACTAGAGTCAGTGATGCTGACAGCCTTGTTTGGCCGTCGATGCATTTTACTGAAATCAAAATTTGAGCTCTCCACGTCGACGCGTTCTCAGGCATAATAAAAATAAAATAAGTGATGATGCAACATACATGCTGCAATTGATTTTTATTTATATAGATTTTAAAAACTCAAAACAAATTCGCTGGAAATAACATTTGTCTCCAAATGACGTTGCAACACAACAAGTTCCTCTCAAATCGGCCTTACATTGTTAATCTTCGTATCATGATTACTTCCTATAGGGGCATGCGTCAGACTTCTAATACAGGTGATCTGAATTAATAATATAGGCTGTGATAGGAAATTTCAAAAGGAGCAAAAATTGCAGTGGTCTGCGCAGGCAGACAGGGACAGTAAGGATTACAAATTATTCCTTCATTTAAGAATCATCTTACTCGCAAGTACTGAACGATGCGCAATAATTCCAAAATTTCGAATCTGTTGAGCCATAACTTCAAAGGGGATAGAAGAGGGGAGAAGTTATGAAACATTGGAAATCTTCAATGCTTATCTATCTAACAAATCATCATCATAGAGTATATCATTCAGTAGTTATAAGGTATTGGGTGCTAATGGCCTCAGGAATCATACTGTGAAGTTGATCGTGTAGTGCTGTAAAACCATGTATGTCAGACTTTCAATTCGCATCTATAGTCCGACTGATTTTGCCGTATATATCCATAGTCAGTTATTTTGCACAAATTTTTGTAATAGTTGCACTTTTGAATCTGTTTTAGGCGGAAAGGAAACGACTCGAAATTTATGTAATTATTTTTTATGGGCCTACCCACAAGAGAAGTTTTTAGGGAAGGAAGGAGTTTCCTCCTCTTGTGCTTAGACATACATACTAGCACAAAATGTTGTTCGGCGGTAGTTCCTTATATGGTTACCGAAATTAATTGTGTGCGTGTTCAATTAAGTTACAGTTTTTGATATAATCAATAACTGCATCACAAGTTCACAGCACGCAATGATAATTAAATTATTATATCATTACCTCAAATCGCAGTTAAACATATGTACAGCCGTGCGATCAGATATTTCAGAAATTTCGCAATTTCAAAATAGCTGGAGCTAATTTGCTTGCAGTACTATTGGTATACTGGCCGTACTCCCGATCGAAACTTGGTAGCACGGAATTTTTCCTACCCCCAAATACTTCTCACTCGTAAAAACTTCCGCGTGTAAGCTATGGTAATCCATATAGTAATATATGTCAGTAAGACAATATATATGGAGTAAGAACCGAACGTATCCCAAATCCGTTACATTTGCTGACACTTAAGCGCCCCCTAGGTGTTTTCTTTCGAATTTGTGCATGAATAGACAAATTCTTATTTGAAGTTACTTATACTGTAAGAAGGAAAGTGTAGATTCTTATTAGAACCGAATTTTGTGAAAAAAATAAACGGGAGTTAAAATTGGAAATAAAAAGGTAAGTTATAAAATAAATAGACGCTTAAAAATTAATGGTTCACATCATGAATTTGGAATATAAATAAAATACTAGATTTGGAAACATTTCACTCAGCTTTTTAGTTTTTATATATTATTTCAAAAGTTTTCAAATGTGTTTTCAAGAGAAAATATATGAACTTTCGATAATTCTAATTCTAATATGATGACACCATACTTGGAAATACAGTCGAGAGACGTAAACAAAAGGGTGGCTTTATTTACGGACATTATTATTATCAACTATAAATAAATACTCTAAACTATGAGATATTCTTATAATAGAAGTGAAGGATAGTAAGCATACGAAAGGTATTTACGAAAATAGCAAATTCAAAAATATAATTCCAAATTTAATTTATTGAAGCAAAAAGAAGAGTACAAATGGATAGAAAGTATTCTTAAAAAGCAAACGTGAAAGTGGCTTTTGGCTGTATTTTTGATCGGGAATAATTACAGATATGAGATGTAAATTTCTTTTTAGGAAGATCTTCCTAAAAAGAAATTTACATCTCATATCTGTAAAAAGCAAAAATAATTATCTAGAAAACCGAAAAATGTAACGAGAGCTAAAAAGAGAGATTTTCGAACAATTTTAGCTGTTTCACGCGTTTTAGAGTTATCGTGTGGACATATATATAAAAATCAAAGTGCGTTTTAAATATTATGCGTGGGTGCCAATCTATATTGCCATAACATTATTAGTTCCATGAGTTGCAAAGGTACAAACTCAGCATAACATATGATGTCATCTATTTATAATTTAATTAATAAAAGCTGCATAATTTTCTATTTGAAATACAAAACTTCTGGAGACTTGCAAAATAGTAATAAAACGTTTGCTGATTTTTTTTTATATCTACATCCATACATGTAAACGGAATGATGTGCCGGAATTTTGGCGATTGTATGAGTAAACAGTATTGACTGTTAATATTAATGTGTTGTATTTTCAGGAAAACAATTATTGTGAAAATTCAACCTACAATTTGAAATTGACATTATGGTTAGTAACGCTTTAAAATTCAAAGTTTTTTTATAAAACACTAGCTAAAGTTAAAGTTGTTAAAGATTTTTTTTTAATTCATTTTATTATTTTTAATTTGCATTAATTTTTTTATTTTATTTTTATTTTTTTAATCTTAAAATATAATTATTGTTAAAAAAAGCGTGAGTGATTTGTCCACGTTACACACAAACTGGGATTTTCTTATATTATTATTATTTTTTAGAGTAATCCACAATTTAATTTTTTGCGCATCATCGCTTTGTGTGAGGATCCCAAGAAACTGATAAGTCAACTTCAAGGATGGGGTGTTTTGGCCAAAGAGGAAAATTTAAGATGTCCGGAACAACATTGTACGGGAATTTTAAAGCTAAATGGTGACAATGAAAAAAATTTTCTGTGGTACTGTCCTGGAAAAATAATAAAATCAAAGAAGAAGGCAGTACCATGCAAAAAAAGGTTTTCCTTGAAACGGGGAACCTTTTTCAACAATAGTAAATTAACTATAAAGGAGGTACATATAATCTTTCTTCAATAAATTCATCTATAGTTTTTTCTTATATCTTAGATTAGATGATAGGGTATACTGAGTTTTTCATTTTTAACGCATAGAAACAATGCTGGTAGAACAACTTAACAAAGCCATGAAACAGAAATCTATATCTAGCACACAATTCTCTAAAATGTTTTATATTGATTCTTATGGATTAGTACTTAACTACAAATGGATTTTATATATGCCATAAAGCCTAAACTACTATCCACACAGGAAGATAGTCTTCCATTATTTTTAAGTTTGGCACCTTACCTTCCCAAAGGCTACACTTACTATATACCCATACTTAGCAAAGCAATAAAATAGTTTTCATTAAAAACTAACCTTAAAATTGTACGTTCAATAAATAACTCTCAGCTTAGTAATAATGGCAATAACGTATGTTCGGCCGTAGTCCAAATCTGTAGACAGATTGATTCGAATTCATCGGACCACGGCACATTCCTATATGCATTTATTACTCAGTTGGAAGTTTTTGTTTGGGGAATCGTAGTCATTTGGTTAAGATAAATTTTTTTAAATAATTTTGTTAAAAAAGATAAAAATTTGATTACGGTTGGGAAGATAAGAAAGTAAACTTAAGATTATCAGAGCACAATTTTTCTGTATGAATAATAGTTTATGGCACAGGAGCTATTCAAATCAAACTTTTGTCAGTTTTACATAAGAACACTGCAGATATTTTAAGATGTTAGGACTATGTTGTCCTCTCATGCAGTAGTGAAGGAGTCTGTTTCATGGCTTGGGAAGTATTTCTCGAGGGTCTTGGTGCACTACTTTTATACGAAGCTTATAAGAGCCGATGTACCTGTGTATACTTATGGCTAACACGGGAAGTCATAAAATAAGACCTTTGCATTCTGTTCGTCTACCTATCTGTTTGTCCATCTGTCTTAACGGTAACTCGAGAACGCGTTTACTTACAGCTGCAATTTTGCACATGGCCTTTTTAAAAAAATTGTAGATTCAAGTTTGAAAATGGGACAAAACCGGTAACTTCTTCGTAGGGTTGCCATACAACAATTTCATGTTTCATTATATATGTGGACACTGTCTGAGAATGCGTCGTCGTAGAGAGCTGAGTTTTGTACACGACGTTTTCATAAAAAATATAAATACAATTTCAATAAAATATATGAAAAAAAAAAACTTTTAAAATAATCATCTTTCGTAAATAAATTCCATTGAAAAGTAAAAAATCATTTTTTCTTTCGCAGTGATATACACAAGAAAAGTTTCGTTACAAAATAAAACATGCTACAACTCAGATTAAATATTAAAAACTTTGGCATTGCAGTTAGACAATTGTGATTATATGTAGTTATGGATACCCAAACTTTTAAGATTTAATCTGAGTTCTAGAATTTTTTATTTTGCAACGAAACTTTTCTTGTGTATATCACTGAGAAAGAAAAAAATATTTTTTACTTTTTAGTGCAATTTATTTACGAAAGTTATTTATTTTAAAAGTTTTTTTCTTTGATTTTCTACTTTTTAGTCGTAAATTCTAACACTCTCTTCACTCTCCGCTCTCGACTCTCCAATCTCGAATCTCGCCTCTCGAATTATCTTAACTTTAACTTTTTTTAACTTTTTTTTAACTCGATTCTCGAATCTCGACTCATAGAATTAGAATTTCGATATTTTTTTGGATTACATTTTTATAATGTAAGGGTTTAATATTTTTACATTTAGAATTACAATTTATCGCCATGTACGTGGTGAAATTCAGCTGTAATTAAAACTTTACTGTAAATATCATCATATATACTTCTAAAAAATACAGATCCCTCCAAAAATAGGCAATTTTTAATAATTTTAATTAAATATGACAAAATTTAAAATTTTCACTTAAGTATTAATTCATAAAAATACCATAACGTAATTTAGAAATGTTATATTCCTAAAAAGTTGTATTTTCTTCATATAAAAATAATATGGAAGCCATATTTCTGCAATTTAAAAAACTGGCTTAACCGACATTTTCTTTTTTATCTGCAATGGACAGATGAAAAAATGGCGGCTTGTACTTAAATAAACAAATTACCATTATAAAACTTCAAGTAGTTTTATATTAACTCTGGCTCTATTATATAAACTGAATGACCTTTATGAAACTTCTAGAAATATTATATAAACTAAAGGCACTACCATGTTATATAAATAAAAACAGTTTTATAATGGCTCCATTCGGCACAAAAAGTAATTTGTTTTTATAACGATCACCGTAGTTACTAAAGGGCCACCAAAAAATTTTACGATTTTTTATAGTGGATATATGTATTACCGAAAGTTGCCAATTTTTATTAAAGTCACCTAAATTACTGAATGTTTTCGAGTTATATAAGGGTTACCACGGATACCGCAATAAACACTTATTACCAATAAGTTATATAACGTGCTGATGAAAACATATAAGACTTTCGTATACACCTTCTAGTAATGGTTACTCCAAGTTACATAGACCGGTGATTGAAACATACTCATCGCCAACTTATAAAACTTTAGTAACTTAAGTCCACGATAAGCATGAGTAACCTTAAAAACTCTAATATAACTACGTCACCAATTGGTAAAATTATAAAACACTTATATAACCACTCAAATTCTTATATAACCGAGTAAACATTATACACCCCTTATGAAACTACCCATCACCTTCAGTCACCAAAAATTGGAAAAACTGTTACTTGGGTGTTAACTTTATGTAAATGTTGTTACAGATTCTATTGTTCGTATATTTGTGGACCCGAAAATTTTATTATTTAGATCAAATTAAGAAGGAGCTAGATATATCAGCACAAACCGCCACCGAATGGCAAGGAATTTGTTATGAAGTTGTGACTGAATATATATACATGCACCCTAAGAAACAAATAGGTAAGTTGCAATATTACGCAAACTAGATATTTAACTTTTATTTACACATAATTGCACAATTAAAAATAGTCATAACGATACACACGTGTGGCGCGTTTTTGGAAGCTTGGGTTGCTCCTTGACGACGACGCTGCTATATATCCTTTTTTGTTGCTTCAAGATCTATTGGTGTGGTAGTGTAGCCGTTATTGCACAGCATGTGTGGAGAGAACTTTGTGCACGAATTATTAGTTTAATAAAACTAAAATTAACAAAGGTGTTTTATAGGGGGTCCTGGAATGATAGTTGAAATAGATGAGTCCAAGTTCGGAAAAAGAAAATATAATTGCGGTCATCCCGTGGAAGGTCAGTGGGTTCTTGGTGGGATATGCCGTGAAACCGGAGAAGTGTTTTTAATCCCTGTAGAAAGTAGGGACGCAAAAACCCTGTTGGCGCGCATTAAAGAATGGGTGTTACCAGGGACCACAATTTATACGGATTGTTGGCGTGCGTATTCGCGTCTTATCAGTGAAGGGTATGAGCACTCAACAGTAAACCACAAGCTTCATTTTAAAGACCCAGATACAGGGGTTCATACAAACACCATCGAAGGTTTATGGCGACATGTAAAGGTAACTCTGCCTCAATACCACAGGCAAAAAGAGTGTTACGCGGACTACTTATGTAAATACATGTTCTACAACCTTTGCAAGCAAAATCATTTGGACCCCTTTGTGGAGTTCCTGAAAATGGCTGGAGAATTTTGGAATCCCTATGATTTGCATAAACCTGAAGTAAGTATATAACATAAAATTTGGTCTTGTCTTCCAGCATGAGTGCTAATAATTTATTATTTCAGGTTCCACGAGATGAATGAGACCGTATAAAGTTCTAGTCATAGCTCTGTAGTTTTAGTTTTAGTTATAGTTGTATAGTTTTGTTTAATAACCTAATGTTTTTTGTTTTTGTTTTTATTCTTGAAATACTCTATTTTAATTTTATATTATTATATTAAATATATATAAATCTATATTAAATCTTCTTTTCCAAAAACGTAAGTATTAAAAAAATGTATTATTCGTATATAATATAAATTCAATGGTAAGGAGCCCGATTGACGCAACTCGACTGCTGATAAACTCAGTCGAGTAGAAATGACCGGTCACAAAAAGTCTCACTGAAAAAAAAAAGATCCTTGGATTAAACTATTAACTATAAAAATCTACTATCCAAGCACCGCTAATTATCTCGCAAGTAGTCGAGAAAAAGCTCTCACTTTCTAAATTATTTGGAATTAAAAAGTCGCAATACCTGGTAGATTGTCGAGCCTTGGTCGAACTCCTCTGAGAAGCACTTGCCGCAGGGATGGACGATTACAGTCTCTGTAGAGCCATCAAAGGATGCGGAGCATGCAAATTGTTGAAACGGCAAAGGGGACTACAAGAGATTTGACAGAAAACCACTCTAACGTTGTTCAATGTCATATGAAAGAATTAACATGCATGCAATTATCCTCAGCAGTAGCAAATCTGGACGTATCAGATGTAATGGATAACTCGCATCGGAAGTTGTATTTCCCGTTTAAAAAAAAACATTAAACTTAATGCTAAAGTAGCGCCTGGGGCCGTTACATCAATATTTACTGCATCACCTTCTCGGACCTGAAACGATGGCAATAATTTGTACTTTTCTGTTTAAGAGCCTTTTAAGATGGAGATAAATTTTAGATGGATAGTCTACTCCTTTGGAATTGAAAACAAATTTAAATTTTACCCGTTAAAGGTCTTTTATTTCTTCCAACCATGTAATAATGCAAGGGTATCAGGTAATTGTAAGTCCCTTAAACCTGCTGAAGATTCTCCTTGAGATAATGTAACTAAACTTAAAACAAGATCAGCTGTTAAGGCATATGATTCTCGTTCAACACTGGCTTCAATTTCAGGTCCTATTAAAATAAAATAAAAGACAAGAAATTCTAGCTACAGTTATTACAAAAAGAATCTCCGCGATGTGTCTTTTAGCTGTTTCTTGATATATCAATCTGGCTCCCATTATTGAAGCGACTTGAATATTATGTATTAAGTTCTAAAGCTGTAGCTCGCAGTAGAGCATTAATATCTACACTCAACAGCTTTTTTGTGGTATTATACATGGTACCTTGTAGATAAGGTATACAGATTAACAAGGTATGACTGCCGCATCTTAGATTCGCCATTTAGTGTGTCATGCGAACCGAATCCCTATAAATAAAAAATAAAGTTTCAATTTGTTTGTAAATTTATTCTTCCATTTAAAATGTTATAACAAGTACTATTTTACTTTCTAAACATAAAGATAAATTGACTTTGTTAGTTTAAATCTCCTTTAGGGAAAATCAGGCCGGTATTAAAACGAAGTGCTTGAAAGTAAGTATGGAATATTATATGCAATACGCACATTATTTCTAGAGTGAAATAAGATGTTAACTATGATACTTTATAAAATAAAAGACTAACTGATAATCTTCAAACCTTCGCGCATAATACATCGCGAATAAACATTTTACATTATTTAAATATATCTGATGCATGACTATAGAAATAATAAGAGGATTTTAACTAATCAATTAAGAGTGGAAATTATATATATTTAATTCTTTTTCTATTTTTTTGCCAATAAAACTTTCCGGCAGTTCGTTCGTTCGATATTACCACTCAGATATCCGATATTAAAATTTCTAAAATTTATCGATTTTCGATCCCTATTTCTCGGAAAATAGGATTGCCGCTAAATATTTTCGTCGTTCAAACTGACTCGATTGAAGACATAAAAAGACTGGTGGGCTTAAGATTTGTACTAAGACGGCAGAGGATCAGATGGGAGAAGAAAAGAACGAAGAATATAACCAGGTATTTTAGGTGTCAAAGATAATGTGGATGATGCGAGGTGTGTCATATGCAGGGAAAATCATGAATACGAAATCTGCTTTAATACTGAAAGAGAAAAACACCTTCTTCTAAATGTGCTAACTGTATGGCTAAGGATCATCCGACCAGTTATAAGGGTTGCCCTGAATATCATAAATATAAGAACAAAAGAGATTCCCTAAAAAGTAAGATAAAGGAAAAAACGGTAATTCGCAATAAACTAATAAATAAAGAAGTCAATAATCTATTAATCCCTCAAGTCTCATACGCAGACATGCTTAAAAGAGGAACACCGGAACAAAGTTCACCCCAGAATACGTCTGATGGAAATGCCAGTTTGGACGAAAAAGTCTTGAATAAATTTGAAAACCGTCCAATCCCAATAGTCAGTACTGTCTTTTTTGACAACAGAAATGCTTCTGACTGGTGACTACTACATCTCCCTCATAAACATACTCCACGAATCCACCTTCAACTCATTCTTTCTCAGCTCTCCAAATAAACTAACTATCCCCTTCCACAAATAAGCTTTATTAATTAATTACAGAGGATAACATTGTACCTCATGTACTAGGGAACTAGCTTCCGCCTTGTGTAAACCATAGTGATATTTATATGATAAAAGTACAGTTAATCTTTACAGTGGTACGTAACCATATTCAATTACAATCTTTAACCGGAACACACCCATTTAGATACTTTTAACTAAGTATCGGGCCTTAATGGCTCCTGTTACAAATATTATTTAGTTTTAAGGTAGTTTTAGTATCATTTAGACATTTAGATAATTTTAGTATACCGGGAGCAAGTATACTCTGTACTTTGATTCCCAATGATATAATCAGTATCCATATCGCTAGAGCTAGTAATGGTAGAATCTGCCATCTATTATTTAATTTCACAATTGTAAAGCCAGGCATATCAGAAGTCAGGCAGGTATATAGGTACTATTGTACGGATTTAGGTTTATGATATGAATATGGAAAAACTTCAAGCGAATGTTGAAAGGCATATAGGCTGTAGAAAAAAAGCCTGTTATCCCATACAAGTAAATGAGCCCGTTGCACAGGGAGTTATAGTAAAACCTAAAAAATTACAAACTAGTGACATTACAAGGAAAGCTATCAAATTAAATATACACCCTAGTAAGGTAGGCGCCCAGATTGTACAAATGAAAAATATTAAAAATGGAGGGGTAATTATTAAATCGAATAATAAAGCAAACAATCTCGAAAAAAACTATACCACAGAGGAATTCGTGCGTAAATTTCCAAGGAACACAAAAACAACGATAAACTGCAAAAGCCACTGAGTGGACAGCAATGAGTGCCCCGAATATCAAAGAGCAATACAGACTGCTAAGAGAAACATCAACTATAATGCAGAAAGCGTATAAAAAAAGGAAAAAAAAGAGGAAGAATCGGGGAAAACTGATAGGAAATACCACAAGGAAACCAGTTCACATTATAGCGAAATGAAATACAAAAAGGTAACTAAATATACTATAAAATTGATCTTACTAAAGAAAAAAAGAAAAATTGAACAAATAAATTATAAAACTATATATATTATAAATTTAACTTAACGCAATCTAACTCTATTATACACACAAACAATAAAAAGTATCCTAAAGTAACGACTATCACTCCTGTTGCCTATAAAGCTAAAAGTACAAAACGCCATCACATATCTAGAGAACATAGGTCAAATAAATACGGCCCAAGGAAAAAATCTCAAAATAAAGTGAGACAAATCCTATAGGGACAAAATTCTCAAAATCAACAAACAAAATCAAAGTAAGAAAAACACCTACAGTAAATGTGTCAGGAAAGAGGAACTTACCAGGGACAGTCCCAAACTATAGCATAGTGTATAACAAAAATGAACCGTACAAATAGTGGAATAAAAATACTGCATCTGAAACAAGATACATGAAATCCAGCCACTTTCAATAAAACATCAGCATATTAGAAATAATAACTCTAAATGAGACGTGGATTTACACAAACGAAACTCAATATTACCAAATGCCTGATTACATGGTAAACTCAATTGTAGAGATGATTCCAGAGGGGGTGGTACTGCCATATAAGCTCTATATGCACTCCCATGGGATACCGCTACCAATCTGGTTCATCAATACACACAACAGTTTACACTAAAGAAAATAATACAAATTGAAAAGGCCAAGTTTATATACAACATATTGAGGAAAAATATAAGGACAAATTTAGTAGTCGAACTTCACTCTACCATCCATAATCACAGGACAAGTAATAGGAACAACATCGTGCAGGTCCAGTCAAGGACAGAAAGACGGTGACAATGCCTGCTAAATACTGCCGGGCAAATATACAACGCGCTGCCTGGGAATATTAAATCGGCACCAACACAATTAATATTTGTAAAAAAGTTGAAAAATTTCCTGTCATAAATTTTCTATAATGAAAGTATAATAATATAATAATCACTACTTCTATAATAACTGGAATGTAAAAATATGGAATAGTTTAGATCAACTGTAAATAGTAAGTCTAAATAGGAATCACTAAAATTAATTTGTGGAATTATAAGTACAAATAAATTAATATCAAATTATCTTTATTAGCTGATAGTAATGATATAATTCAAATTCAAATTGTTTTGTTAAACCAAAAGTGCAATTAAAACATTTGACAGACCGGACGATTAAACTTCCATCCATCCACCCGATCCATTGCCAGCGTTGGCTTAGCTTATAGTACAATTATTTAATGTTTAATCAATTAATAATAATATTAACTTGATGGAATAGAATTTAATTTTAATTTAAATGTATTATTTACTTTACTTTAAAGCAATGTGATATATTTAACCTGATTTGAAATAATATTGCAGACTGAATTTAAGTTTTTATTGATAATTTACTTTCAAATGTTTTTATATATTGCTATCATCCAGGATTCTACTGGATGAGTCGTGAATGTAAAGGACTGCAGGCACTGCCTAAGTCGGTCCTATGTTGTACTAATAATGAATCTGTAAGGATGTAATATGGTCCATTAGCTGTATTAATATCTAAGCCTAATACTGAACATGTTATAGTAGACTAATTTACCTTTATTTTTACTTTTATTATTTGTTTTGCCAGTGTAATAATCTATTTCTAAGCTGTTGTATATCGGAAAGCCCAGCGTTGTACGTTGCTATAGGCAGGGGCTCATAAATAAATACTCTTTGAATTTGAACTTGTTTACTCGAAAGTCAAAATATCAACCCTACATTACCCGCATCAGCTGTCTGCTCAAATCTGAATGTGCCAAAGTTAACCTTGGCAATAGCCAAGATCAACACCTTCAACGAAAAATAAACGAAGTATGAAAGCTTCAAAAGACTTGGTTAGCCGAGACTTGACCCAAAAATAAAAGCTGTGCAGATATACTAGGGGGGTTCCAACGAGACATAACGATGAAAATGAGGCATCAATTTCAATCGCCCTTATCACAGAGAAAAAAATTTTCTATTTGTAAATTTCTTTGCTTTCCCACTAGCATATAATTACTTTTCCCGAAGTGATTTAAACGAAGAACCGGAACCCCCCTAGAATATCTGCACAGCTTTTATTTTTGGGTCAAGTCTCGGCTAACCAAGTCTTTTGAAGCTTTCATACTTCGTTTATCTTTCGTTGAAGGTGTTGATCTTGGATATTGCCAAGATTAACTTTGGCACATTCAGATTTGAGCAGACAGCTGATGCGGGTAATGTAGGGTTGATATTTTGACTTTCGAGTAACAAGTTCAAATTCAAAGAGCATTTATTTATGAGCCCCTGCCTAAAGCAACATACAACGCTGGGCTTTCCGATATACAACAGCTTAGAAATAGATTATTACACTGGCAAAACAAATAATAAAAGTAAAAATAAAGGTAAATTAGTCTACTATAACATGTTCAGTATTAGGCTTAGATATTAATACAGCTAATGGACCATAGTACATCCTTACAGATTCATTATTAGTACAACATAGGACCGACTTAGACAGTGCCTGCAGTCCGTTACATTCACGACGCATCTAAGAGAATCCTGGATGATAGCAGTATATAAAAACATTTGAAAGTAAATTATAAATAAAAACAAAAATTCAGTCCAATATTATTTCAAATCAGGTTAAATATATCACATTGCTTTAAAGTAAAGTAAATCACACTTTTAAATTTAAATTAAATTCTATTCCATCAAGTTAATATTATTATTAATTGATTAAACATTAAATTTTGTACTATAAGCTAAGCCAACGCTGGCAATGGATCGGATGGATGGATGGAAGTTTGATCGTCCGGTCTGTCAAATGTTTTAATTGCACTTTTGGTTTAACAAAACAATTTGAATTTGAATTATATCATTACTATCGGCTAATAAAGATAATTTGATATTAATTTATTTGTACTTATAATTCCACAAATTAATTTTAGTGATTCCTATTTAGACTTACTATTTACAGTTGATCTAAACTATTCCTTATTTTTACATTCCAGTTATTATAGAAGTAGTGATTATTATATTATTATACTTTCACTATAGAAAATTTATGACAGGAAATTTTTTAACTTTTTTACAAATATTGATTGTGTTGGTGCCGATTAGTATTCCCTGGCAGCGCGTTGTATATTTGCCCGGCAGTATTTAGCAGGCATTGTCGCCGCCTTTCTGTCCTTGACTGGACCTGCACGATGTTGTTCCTATTACTTGTCCTGTGATTATGGATGGTAGAGTGAAGTTCGACTACTAAATTTGTCCTTATATTTTTCCTCAATATGTTGTATATAAACTTGGCCCTTTCAATTTGTATTATTTTCTTTAGTGTAAACTGTTGTGTGTATTGATGAACCAAATTGGTAGCGGTATCCCATGGGAGTGCATATAGAGCTTATATGGCAGTACCACTCCCTCTGGAATCATCTCTACAATTGAGTTTACCATGTAATCAGGCATTTGGTAATATTGAGTTTCGTTTGTGTAAATCCACGTCTCATTTAGAGTTATTATTTCAATAGGCTGATGTTTTATTGAAAGTTTCTGGATTTCATGTATCTTGTTTCAGATGCAGTATTTTTATTCCACTATTTGTACGGTTAATTTTTGTTTGTTGATTTTGAGAATTTTGTCCCTATAGGATTTGTCTCCACTTTATTTTGAGATTTTTTCCTTAGGCCGTATTTATTTGACCTATGTTCTCTAGATATGTGATGGCGTTTTGTACTTTTAGCTTTATAGGCAACAGGAGTGATAGTCGTTACTTTAGGATACTTTTTATTGTTTGTGTGTATAATAGAGTTAGATTGCGTATGATAATTTTATTTGATTTTGTATTGCATTTCATTTAAATATGTTTTATAATTTATTTGTTCAATTTTTCTTTTTTTCTTTAGTAAGATCAATTTTATAGTATATTTAGTTACCTTTTTGTATTTCATTTCGCTAGAATGTGAACTGGTTTCCTTGTAGTATTTCCTTTCATGTTTTCCCCGATTCTTCCTCTTTTTTTTCCCTTTTTTTATACGCTTTCTGCATTATAGTTAATGTTTCTCTTAGCAGTCTGTATTGCTCTTTGATATTCGGGGCACTCATTGCTGTCCACTCAGTGGCTTTTGCAGTTTATCGTTGTTTTTGTGTTCCTTGGAAATTTACGCACGAAAATGTGTCCGAACTACATTTTAAAGTGTTGTGTTCCCCTGCACATTTACCACATGCTGTTTTGTTTGGGCAGTTTTCTGTTTTATGATTATAATCGCTACAATTGTAGCATCTTCTTATGCCTTGTTAGAAGTATCGGTGATAGGTATCTAAAACCTTCAGGTATGAGTAGATCTGATCGAAGTCTGTGGTGCGAAGAGCTAGCCAAACTGCTTCCTCGTTCTTGGATGCGTCAGTGCATATTGTCCTGTCAGCATAGAGTCTTTGTTGTGTCAATGTGTAGGCGTATTTTACTTTTGTCCAGATGTTCTCGTATAGTTTTTCGTTCATGATAATACTTCAAGGTGAAAAGTTGTACACAGAACTTGGGCATATGGATTAAAAGGAATGGTTTTAAAGGACGTGGAGATAGAGGAAATGAATCGGTGCAGTTAAGGTGTTTTTGATGATAGAACAATTGGTAGAGAGGATACTTAGTACTATTAGGTGTAATTGGTAGTTTTGTGGGGGGGGGGGGGGTATACCTAACCCGGGAAGTTGAGGGTGTAAACAGAAATTTGTTGATCATATGATTAATGAATGAAACCTCATCAAAAGCATAGCATATGATGTTATCTGCAAAAGAAGAAGACGTCAAAATGCGCTAGTCTCTCGTCAAAAGAATGTAATAGAAAGTTGTACCGACAGGTGATCCTTGAGGGAATCTGTGAGGGTTGGAAAAGTGTTGGAGAGAAAAGATCTGTTTGTATTAACTAGCTGTTTTTTATTTCTCCAGTTGCAGAAGCAGATGTTTAGGTGTCCTATTAGAAACCTCTAAATCGATAGAGACAACAACGCCAAAGTGTTGACGTCTAGCAAGGGTGCATGCCAGGTTATGCTCCAGTTCCCGCAGAGCTACTTGTGTTCCTCTACTTAGTATATAGCTAATAACTAAAAGCAGCAGCTTTCTCTCTAGTAGCCATGACAATCTGTTTGCTAGCAGCTTCTCTAGGATTTTGGAGGTTAAAGATAAGAGCGATATGGCCCCAGTTTCTGACGGATGGAGAATTTGATTGGAAACCTTTGGTACTGCGAAAATCTTGGCTAGTTATGGAATTAATCCGAGTTTACTTCGAAAGTTTGAAGTATTTTAGCGAGGAAATAAATTCTCTGGTTAATTGGTTATTAGTGCTGGATCTTAGGATGTAACTGATCCATGATTTTTCAATTCGGAGCCTCTTTCCTTCTCCGTTATAAGATCCGTTCCGTTTCTGACTGATGACTAAGTTAGGTAAAATAACTAGAGCTAACTGTTAAAATAATATAGTAGAGTTCACTTAAGACGAAAAATGATTACACGAAATATGGCATAACACGAAACAAAGGTCCAGTACCCATTCCGTAAAATGATTTTCATGGTGATTGATTCTGTTATCGCAAAATGAATAACACGAAATATTGCTTAATATGAAAACATTTGAAATTCTTACTTGCTTATTTTGCTGAAAATTTTTCTGTTACCATGAATTGACAATTTTGGACTCCTTACATTTATACCGCCAAGCGATGTTGTAATGAATGAATCATTACCTGCATTCATCATTATCTCATTAGCGCCACAATATCCCGATCAGTAGAACTAACGTACATACATCATACATATGTACATATGCATATATCTATAACGAGTCGTTATCACAATAAGAATCTTGTTACGTACAAGATTACAAATATACACACGTACATACACGATACCGTACTTCTTGAAGCTAGCAAGCAAAACATACGCACATATGTACATACAAATAACGTACAAACATATAATAAATTGACAAACGCGAGTACGCGCATCAAATTGCATTCCAAGCAATTTCGCGGTGATTCCACCGTCAATTTATTTATGAATTTTTACGTCACATATGGTTCATATGGTTAACCAATTCTATTTTCGTTTTATGAAACAACTTTCTCCGTTGTTCTTTTAAAACGATAAATTCTTGGTTGCGTCAACCTTTTTGCGGCAAAACGCCGGCTCTTTGTTTACAGAAATACAAACACGGCATGAGACCAATTTCATGCATTATAATGGCACTAGGTTAACCCTGACCTAACCCACAGTCATTACATGCCGTTTATTTTTTCCGCACACAAAATTAAGAAACTTTATGTGTGACATTTTTACTTTTTACTTGTACATAATTGGGAAATCCCTTGTGTAAAGTGAAATGGAAACTGACCCACTTATTGGGCAATAGTGCTGAGTTTTTTTGTAACATTGGTTTCTTCCGTATATATATGGTTGACCAATGGTTGCAAAGGAATTTTTGAATGAAGGGGAATTATTCTTGCGGAACTACAAAATATTGAGGAATATGCTAAATTGGCTATTACCAATATATTGAGAGGGCGTTCCCGATATATTCGATTTCTGGAATTCCTATATGGAATTTCCTAGATAGTTACCCCCATACCTATTTTTACCAATTTTGCTGAGCAATGCCAGAATCCAACTAAATAAAAAGCCGATGCATCTCAGGGACAGGGCAGAAGTTTTTCCAAAGTCTAAAGAATAAGGTTGACCCCCCACCAGAGGTAAGGCAACCTATTCCTAGAATTAACAAAAAAAAGATAAGAAAATAAGAAAAGTATACTAAAAGTAAATTATTGTCAAGTAAAGAAAGTGTTTAAGTGAATAAAAGTAAATTATTGTCAAGTAAAGAAAGTGTTTAAGTGATTCAATTTATTCAATTGGGCTAGTGATCTTCGCAGTAGCAAGCACTCCTAGGTCCAAGTTACGGCAAGTCACACCCGTAACAATGTGTAACAACCACAACAATTAAAAATTGTTTCAATTATACTGGATTTGCTTTGGTAATGCCTCCCTCGCTAGGGGTTCCTTGCCTCGAAGACATTAAATTACACAATAGTTTGCTGTGTCTACAACTTAGAATTTAGCCGCGGACATTACGCTGGAAGATTATTTGAACCTGGACTACCATATTGATACTGCTCCGATTTTGATCGAGTTTGAAATTATGGAAATAATTAGAACATCAACGTATGCATCTAAAGCTGAAGACTCAGATAAAAAAAGAAGAAAAAAGATGCAATTTCTATTCCTAAAACTTTTATTAACATTAATTTTTTTGCGTATGTTATATATGACAATGCTTAATAAGAAATTCGGACAGCACGAAAGCCTGCTGGTCCCCACGATTTCGCGTTAGCTGATTTCTACTGTATAGAGTAATTATTTTTAATAAAGACACTTATTTTTGAGAATGAAGTCATTTTAATTTGTTTACACGAATCGATTTCTTAACAATGTTGCGGTACAACAACCGTTTTCATCACGGTCAAGGTAAAAGAACCTTTGAACCAGAATACGAAATCCTATAAAATTGGTTATAATCATTTTTTTCTGTCCGACAAACCGTTCTAGAAATATATGCGAAAAACCACTTCAAAAATCAAACTTGCATAGATCGGTGACCATACAAAATTTAATTCATCTAGCGTATCATAAGAATTGGTCTTAGACCAATTCTAGCTTTTTTACTTGTTTTCTTTTTTGTCTTTACATCCACCGAGATCAGTGCAAATACATTAGAGCTTGTAACTGGTAGCAATATGCTCCCAGCTGTGATTATTGCACTGCACTGCAAATAGGCATAACACTATAGTTTTTTTTTTTTTTTACCTAGCTGTGTAGTAGGCTGCTATTGGTGACACCTAAATACCTGTATTGTTGTGTGTCGCTCTTTCTTCTGCTTCTTTTGTTTTGCTTTGAGCATCCAGGTTTTATTTGAGATTTCTGCAACATTCTTCCTAGATTAAGAATTAATCGATTTTCGGTGTATTGCAACCTTAAGTAAAAAAATCCGGAAATTCTTGTGCTAAGAGACACCAAAGTTATTTCTGATGCTGATAATAATCAGTATCACGTTCCTGGCTACAGCTTGGTGCCCATTTTTCTCAGCATAGTGGGTCCACAGTATGTATTTGGAATGATGTAGCCTTAACCATTCTTAATAGTTTTATAGTTTTTCTTCTGCCCCAATCCGGAGTTTAATTACATCTGGAATAGGTTCAAATTTCACATTCACATCATGTACTTCTGCTTCCTTTATCGCCGCCCAAGTATATCTGATGACGACAAGGTATCAGTATTTTATAATGAGTCTAAGAGCCAAAACTATCTCATCTAAGATAACCACTCCCGTTTACATTGATGGATAATTAACTTCTGATGCACCGTCCTTCTTGGCGCGGCCAATTGGGATAGTTTAATTTGTTATAGATATAATAAAATTATGATACTTATTTTATTAACTGCTCAACAGTTAGTTTCATAGATTTAAAAAAGTTAGTTAATTATTAGAGCACAAATATTAGAAAAAAAACAACAAAAGAAGGTGAACAGTACATCGCTTACAAAGTAATTCAGTAGATACTTAAGGTACATAGTAGAAACAACTCACCAGAAAGTTAGATTTGGCAACTTAAATGAAATATAATAAAAATAATAAATTTTATTTCTAACCATTCGATGATAAGAACTTAGCAAAACAAGAAATCGGAGGAAATATGAAACATTTATGAAAAATTTAATTCCTAACCATTCGAGGATGGGAGTGACATAGCAAAAAAAAGAAAAATAGGAATTAAAAATTACATGTATTTTTTGTCACTTAAAATAGGAGTCTTAGATTCTCTCAGTGACGCAGACCTTTTAGGTAGGTTTGGGGGCGTAGATGACAGAGCCAAAGCTCATCAAAGTCACCAAAGTGGCGGTTAAAGATTTCTCTTTTTCAGAAGACAATGTAAAAAGGAAAATAACTGCTCATAGAAATAGCATCGAAGCCACTCATTTACAAATGACTACTCTCAGCAGCAATCCAACAACTCCTAATGTATCGAACTCAGATTCTGAACTGGTTCTACCCAAAACGGTCTCTTATCATTGGTCGCATAATGATAAGAGACCGCTTTGGGTATTGATCCAAAGTGTGTCTGAATCAAGTGAGACACAAAACTCTAGACTAAGTGATATTGATATGGCCTTTTAAATTTCACCGACTTCTCGCAGCAATCATTCAACACAGTAAAAGTATTCTTTCCAAGCAGCGACGCTGCCAACAAGCGTGGGTACCCGGCCAAATACCTTGAAAATGACTTACTTCATATTATGATCATAAAAAGCATCAACAGAAGTGAAGCAATAAAGTAAATTCGCATGTCTCATAATCTGGTAACTCCTCCTTTAGCGAAAATAGATTTGCACTACTACTCAATCTAAATGGTGAGACATTTCCCATGCTATCAAGGATTGGAAAAGTACGAAACCCAACTAAGGAGGTGAACAGAGTGGTAACAAAGAAATCGTACCGGAAAGTCACAAAAACGTACAATCTTCCAAGACCTGTGTCTATAGGATGTTCCAATAAAAAGAAGACACACGGAAAGGGACTGGCCTAGTGGAAGATAGTCTCAGTGTTTCAGACCTTGAAAAACCTATGTACTTGATCATAAAGGAACAATAAAGTTCATCGGAAGCCAACAAAACGCGTATTTTATTATAAGTCTAAAAAATAAATTAAAAGAACTATACTTTTCAAATGATTTAGAAATAAATAAAAAGTCTTCCAGTGTTCTTGATGAGCTTAACACTCTAAGAAATTCTGTAGACATCATTGAAGATATTTGCACAATCTTCAAAAAACACATGCCTTCAAAACCCCTCATAGTGATTTTTCGCACCTAAGCCTTGGTGGAATGCTAAGACGCTAAGACTCTTTGAGTTAAAAAAATCAATGTTGCAGACTGTATCAATACCACATCTACACTATGTACTTATCAAAAAATATAGAGCAATTTCAAAATTACTCAAAAATGCCTCTAGAGAATTTTATAAAAATTTTCGTGCACTTTTCGGCAAACATCAAAGCACTGAGATGGTTCAGAAATGGGATACTTCGAAATCCTTAGACTACTTAGTCCTTCAACCCTAGCTTTGCATCCCAAGACATACATCATTCAGAGTTAAGCAACACTACAGTGTCTGCACCACTCCCACTCACCCCGAAAGAGCGCCCGAAATTCCTCACGAACAAAATGAACTACTTATCCTAAAAAGCCTTAATGGCTCAGCACAATTATCGCTTCTGAACCACTTGAACAAAATATGGGCCACAATATGGGCTTAGAACCATCAAAGTTATTCCTTTTCTTTCGGACAAGGGTCTCGACCTTCCCCTCTAAAAAATCTAATTTCAGACCAAAACATATTTATGAGAGCCAGCAGCAATAAATCTTCCACCTCAGATGAAGAGCTCACACAAATATAGCGGAGCACTCCTAGCCTCTTACAACTAACCATGTACCGGGATTGCGGTGGTTAACTAGCCCATTCTTGAATGTGTCACTCGGAAACATGATGTCCTCAGATCACCAACTGCTGGTGAACTGCATGGCCATTCAGTTGGCAATTGATCAACTATTGAAAAGAATGAAGATAAAAACCTAATACTAACGGATTCCAAAGCGGCTTGCTCGGCACTGAGATCTAAAAATTACTCTTTTTATGTAAAACGGATCTTCGACTTAGCGTCCCAAAAACCAAATCACAAATACCATATCATATAGATACCAAGACACAAGCCACTACCTCTAAATGAGCTCGGAGATTCCAGAGCAAGGTGCTTTGGAGTCTCACTCAATTACAGAGACAATGATATCAGTTGATGAGGATCCAACAGATATCCAAAACCTCATCCATGACGAATGAAAAGAAGAGTACATTTCTTCCTCTTCCGGCAAGGGAATATTTTTCAGAAATTGTTATCCTACACCTAAAAAATCGCATTGGCTGAAACGTTTCCTCAAAAGAGATACACTTTCTAAAATAGACTACGCGGGTCACAGATATGATGCCAAACTATTTATGACCATCGAATTAGTCGAATGTAACACAACACATGCATGAAATGAAACTAAATGACATCGAGCAAAGCATAATTGAATGCAGCATATTTAACATCAGAAATAACTTTGATTGCATGCTAATTGTCGGCTTGCTTGAAGACCGACGTACATACGTATATACCGACGTGGGCAGAAAATTATAACATATGTTAAGTATGATAAGGAACGTTGCAACTACGGAGTATTGTTCGATAGGTGATGCACTAAAAAATGTATTAACAAATATTGGACAAAGATTCAAAACACAAGAGCAAATAAGAGTGGACCTGGTTTAATAGATATTTACAAACGTTAAAAAATGAGAAGATAGATGCATATAAAAGAGCAAAAATAACAAACACTGGAGTACAGTGGTTTCAATAAATAAGTACCTAAGCGAAATAAATATAAATGCGCAACAAATGAAGCTAAAAAAACTATATAAAAGGTAAAATTATATATGCGAATGGAGACCAAAAAGGTATATGGAAAATCTTGAAAGAAATGATATATTATAAGGAACAAAAGGGAACTTATATATAAAGATGAAGTCATTAAAGAACCTGAAGTAATATGTGAAAAATTTAATATCTTTTTCGTGGAAAGTATCGCTGAAATTCAAAACAAAATAAATAACATACCGTTTGAGTTCAAAGGCAATGAATACCATACCCAATTCAAATTTAAACTAGTAGATAGAGATAGTATAATAAATGTGCTGTCGAAACTTAAAAACAAATATGATTCGTGGTTAATGAATGTCCAAATGTTGAAAGATGCTGAGCAATATCTATGTAATATCATAGAAAAGATCGTGAACCAAGTAACTTGAAAGAATCCTTGATTACGTCTGTACCAAAAATCAGGGGAACAAATAAATTTGAAAATATACGCCCAATAAACAGTATGCCGATTTATGAATTCTATCAGCAAATCTTCCAGTAAATTCACATTTTCTGTGCATGGATTTTTCTCGTCACCAACGCAACTCCTTACTAAATAACCTTTTCGTCCAGCTGATGTAGACCCTAATTGTACTATTGAATTATTTTATGTCATTACTATAATGTATTTCTTTTGTATAACCTCTTTTCAAATTTCGAGATCCAACGTTCTCAAATTCGAAGAGTTTTTGACATCTCGTAACGGAATATGAAACATTCAGCCTCATCTTGAACGTAGCTAATTATATACAATCAATGAATTTTGTTCAAAATTATAAATTGTTGGGATAGGTTGTCAACATGCTACACCCTGGTTCTCAACCACTCAACAACTCTTAATACCATTTTATGAGAGCGCTTCGACCTATAACTACAGGGGTTAGTCATTATTCAACACATAAACAACACCGCGACAAGACTCAGTGCTAGTCCCCATAGGACAATGCTGAGTTCTCCAACCTGAAATCCAATAACTAACCAATTTAAATTTAAATTATCTTACACACAGCTACCAAATACTCAATCAGAACTAGAACTCTTCCTTACTACAAATACTAACCAAACACCTAAAAAAACACGAGAACTAATCCTATTTTTACAGAAACCGTAATAGATTTAGAACATACTATACTAAGCAAAACACAAAGGTAATACAAACTAACATTCAAAATATATACATACAAAAGCAACTTAAAATTTAAGAAGCGACTACGCTATAGCTAGTCAGCCACAAGCAGAAGATCTCTAAACAGATCTAAACAAATTTAATTAATCTAAAACTACTAGCGCAGACAGTCTACTGGGCAGAAAACCTGTAAACCTAATAAAACCAGATGAAATAGGATCCATTCAAAGTGCATTTATTTTTGAACCCCTGCTTAAAGCAGCGTATAACGCTGGGTTCCACGACAGTACAAAGCTTATCAATTAATTTACATGATTCATAGCAAAACAAACAATATATCAATTTAAACAGGATTCAATTAGCTTAAATTAAATTAACAGCTTATATAGTCATCACAATCTCTAGATTTCACAGTTCAACTACACTGAGTCATTAATTATGATTTATCCGGAGTAGTACTGAGGCCAATGTTGGCCTAGATACTGACTCTAACATCAATAACAATAACAGCACAAATATTCCACAAATCCCTTCAGCTCCTAAAATAATGAAAAGAAGGCCAAAGGTATTTTTCCCTCTAGGGGAATTAGTTATTTAGTTTTTAAGTTGTTAGTTACCATGTTAGCCCATAAGAGTCAGTTATAGAGGTGTGCCAGGAGTAAGCACACACAGTACACTTAACAATGTTCAGACCTTTTGTCGCAATAAAACACCATTTGCATGAGGAAACAAGCCCTAAACATATAGAGATTAACTTTAGTTTAGCCTGGCATACCATTAAGTCGGCATTGTATAATCATAAGTAGTCGCGAAGACTTGTATTAAAACTGTGAAATTTAGAATCAATAAAGTTTCTTTGAATCTTTTGGGATAGATTGACATTGACGTTTTTGTTCTGTCATTTGGCGGAAGAAGAACTGCATTATCTTCAACAGCTGTTATTACGGTAGGAAATTTGTTTCGTTCTTTCGTTAACTTGTTAGTTTAGACAAGTACTATTTCTACTAAACATGGTAATTAAAACTATAATATTTAAAAAAATACTTGTTGCCGCCGCAAAATAAAATTATTTTCATTAATTATAATTAAAAGCCTACTCTTTAGGCAATAGCTGAATACTCAAATCGTCGTGAGGATATACTAGAAGTATGCCAATAAATGCTCTGGAAATGACTTTAGTCACCTCATGACATAGCAACACAAAAAAATTTCCCTCGAATCGGCCATTAGAATCATGGGATTATATGGGCAATTTGTGATCGAGGCATCAGAATCAGATGCATGAAGCGTTGATGCATGCTGCATGGGTTTGGAAAATTTCAAATTTTGATGCATGCTGCAACAGTTCTTCCAACATACTGAGATAAAGAAATAAATTTCACATCTTATTTATCTCTCATATTTCCTCCGGATCTATTTTTTTTTTTAAGAAAAACAACTAAATTAAAATTATGGATAAAAGAAAAACTTGTGAAATATAAAAAAGGTTTGCATTGCAAAGTTTCGTATAATGCTTGCTGCGCCGTTTGTGAATTGTCCAGCAGAATCTTTGCAGCATGTTGCGTTGATGCATGCTGCGCCGATTCTGAATTGGCCTTTTGAACCACGTTCCACCATTAGGTGTCGACATATCGTGATAAAATATACACGAAAGTACGGTACAGAGAACACAATACTCTCTCTCCTCTCTCTGTCTGTCCTGTAAAAATGTATTTGCATTAGTCAAGAAATTACGTCACAGCACATCAGATGCAATGTGTCAACATTTTAATGAGAATATCTTCTATTCTATATACTTTTCGTGTACATGAGCGTAATTTACAAGACCAGAGAGCATCATACATAGGAGTAAATGAGATGCCGAAGGTCCTCTATTGTCAAAACTATGTAGACCTTGGTTTTCAAATTTGCTTTTGTTTTGCGAACAGGATTACTTAATTTAAAATTGTTTTGCGAAATTTAACAAAAGTACGGAATCAATTCTTTTCAAAACTATTTATGTTTGAAATCTATTTTGTACAGAGTCTTATAGTGCCACTAGTGCCTGTTAAAAACTTCATATCAATTAAAAAAACAGATATGAAGTGTTCGGTCAATTCTTCCAATTGGATTATAAACTAGTGACAGTGATTCAGGCAAGTGTACTATGTAAATTATTTTTGTTGTTAATAGAAGCGAAGATTTATATAAAGTAAATACGTGAATTATTTCAAAATAAAGAAGAAAAAGAACATTTTTTACGGCGGATGCCCCGCACAAAAACTTTGTTTACTTTTGAAAATTGACAAGTTGCTTAGAATAGGCGTGTAAAACATTGACTACCAAACAGCCAGAATTCATTACGCAAAACCTGGCTTATCACCATTCCCGTAACCCCAGGATACAAGCCATGAACAAAGTCGAAAAAAGATAGCAGCGGGCCGGTCAGCAGGCGACATCCACAGTCTTCTTGCCTTGTCTTACTGCAGGAGTTTTTCATATAAAAGTTGCTTGTATTTTGTTCAAACGCTATAATTTCCATAAATTTGTTCTACATGTTATTTTTTTTTTTTTTAATTATTAGAAAGAAAACATATTTGGCTGCAATTTGTTTTAATTTTGCTGTAGAATCGACAACTTGGGCTTTAGGACCTGTTTAAAATGAAATTTTAATTTTCACCATGACGAGTATACAAAAAGCAGTGAGAGTAAACTCTTACTACATGCTGTACCCGGCACGTTAAGGCCTTTTATTGTGTCGGTGCCTCCGGGGACTTCATGGCTTGTATTATATTCCGGTTGTTATGCCGTTCCTGTTTGCTATAAAAAGTTAAAGTTCAGGTGCTGCAGTTAATATGGCTTACATATGCAATAATGTTGACTTTACTGCAACGACTATTGCAAAGTTGAAAATACTGCAGTAAGTGTGTGTGTTTCAGGCTGACTGCTTGCAGTGAAGTCGAGGGAAAATTTCATAGTTTTCTCGACTAGACTTGGCAGTTCCATCCAAAATATCCCAGGCTCATTATTAACCGTATGTTTCTTTCATCCTTCCGTCTCGTCACAGAAGAAAAGAAGCAAGATAGCAAGTACTGGTTACTGGTTGATTTCTTCTTCGCATTCAACAAGTGTCAGATGTCACTACTGAATAGTCACCAATTTCCATCTTCGTTCTTTGCACTGGCAAAATATCTAGCTTTCATTCTCATTAGAGGACGTTAGCTTTATTTATGAATTTTCTTGGACGGTTAGCAAACCAAGCAAGCAAATAGCAATCGTTTTATTCTTGGATTTGGTTGGATTCATAAGTGTGTAGTTGGTAGCTTGGTTTGGTTGAAGTTCTTTGAAGCTCCTTGTACCCGTGCGTATAGTATTCGTATTGCTCAAGTGTTCTAATTTGGACGATATTGTTAATTACATAATAAAATATTTACCGAATCGATGTGCCTGAGAAAGTGTCTTGTATTAAAGCATTTATTCAAAAGTTCTTAGGAATGCTTTTCATAGTGTGATATAATTTAATTTTAATGAAATGTTCGAAAATCTTATATGGAATCGCTAAAATATAAACAAATAAGGGAAGTAGAACACTCAATGGATACAACAGCAGCAGCAGCAGCAGCAACACCAACAACAACAGCAACACAACGTAAAGTGGATTGAATAGGCTACGTGTGGCGCGATGAGGCTGCGGTGAAGTGTTTCTGTGGTTGTTTTTTTTTAATGCAAAATAAGGCAATATCCAACTTGAGAGAAGTCCACTGTGCAGCCGAAGTGTTCTCTTGATTTTTTTTTAATAAATGCAATAATTATGACATTGACATGGGATCCTGCACCAGGCGGCACTTTTTGTTGTCAATATGTTTCCTACAAATGGTAAGTCGCTGCCTTGCTTTTCGTATTTTTTATTTTGCTTGCTTTCACATTACACTACTGCCTGCAAAGGTCGAACACCTCCGGATCTTCATTTTCATTGCGATTCTTTTTTGATGCTGAAAATATTTACCTCTTTATTTAAAGTGTTTCTATTTTTAACAGTTGAGGAACTGAAAAGTTCTCCAAGTGAATATCGCCAGTATTATATCGACTACTAGTAAAATTAAAGAAATGCTGGCATTTTAGCCTTGCATCCTTGTTTCTAACCCAAAGAATGTAAGGAAGAGGTACCTATCAACCTACTATAAAGTTTGCGTTGACTAAATCTTTCAGTACACCAGAAAGTAAAATTATTCTAGATAGGTATAAGATTCATTTTTATTTATTGAAATGGTTAAAATTTAGTATATAGGCACTTGGGCGAAATTTCTGTAATCAATTCAATGGAATTTTCATTGACGGTTCCATAAAATGGAGCAATATTGATTTAAATGTCTTTTAACCTACTTTTATTGTTTTAAATTTTATTATGATGAGTAAATTATCGAGATGATGTGGAAAGTTTAGTTTAGATAGATCGATATTACAAAAATCAATAGGCAGAAAATTTGTGGAATGCTCTGAAATGAATCTGGTTGTATTTGTCGTTACTACAAAATCTGAAATAGCTTCTTTTGTAATGAAAGCATTAAGTAATTTAAAGTTTTCCACATTTTTTTTTAGTGAAAAATGAATTTATTGACCCATTATCTTCTATTAAGTGATAATTGTAGTTGGCCGGTCCGTTTAGAAAATAGACAATGCTGCAGATTGCAGAGCTACATTGGGCATTCCAGAAAAATTCTGTTAAGATCCAAATTTAAAGTTGATTTATTACAAACATAATAAGCGTTGGATACAGCGATTAGCATATTAAGAACTTAATTACAGAGTTGCATAGGAGATTCAATATTTGTTACTTATTCTAATGTCTATTTCGAGCTCCAACCTAATGACGTAATGAGATGATGTTGTTGCAAGACATTTTTTATTTTCAACACCAACGGTCCTTTGTCAGGGCTTTTCAATATTTGCTTCAGCTGTCATTATGTTATCCCTTATCCATAAATATTTCAGTGGTTTCTTCAAAACATTGACTTTTTCAAAGTACAACTGATGTCATTGTATCGTGCCATTCATAACACTATACCTATTTGGTTAAGATAAATTTTCTTATCTAGAGGGAAATATAAAATTTGTGTACATTGAGATTCGCGCCGTAAAGCAGGATTTTGGGATAATGTTTAGTAAGAAATTTTGTTCTTGCTTACAGTATTACAGTAGGCGGAAAATATAAACTTTTTTATTGTTTGGATTTTCTTCGAAATTGTTCCCCTACTAATTGGGGAGTAGAATGCAAGACTTTACATGTATTGTACGAATCAAATATTATTCGACGTTTAAGTACTTGCACACAATGTGAAGTGAATTATAATTGTTCTTATGCCCTAGATGATGAAATCATAGGGTATACTAATAGTGAATTCTTTTCAACAAAATCGAACAGAAACTGAACTGAACTGGAAGTATTCATATCTAAACCAAACTGAGCCCTGTCCAGTTAGATGACGGTTTGGGTGGAACTATAACGGAACTGTGGTGTAAACTCAACCCAAGTCTAACGAGTAAGTTTTTGACTCTAAGCAACTTAACCTTGAAAACTGTAGTATCAATTTTCACTGGGCACTCTTTTCTCAGGGGTCAGGAAGATGAATCACTGTTCGGTTCTCTCAGGGGTCAGGAAGATGAATCACTGTTCGGTTCTCTCAGGAAAGGTTTACAGATTCTTTGTCTCACACCTCCTGGATGAACTGCATAAAACCGGCAAGGAGGGTTGGGGTAACTAAGAAAGAGCGTCCGGTCAAAGTTAACTTAACAATAAGTTAAGAATCAGGCGAGATTCCAGAGTGTTTTACATTTAAAGTGTACACGGCTAGAAAAAGAAAGGAAGAAGAAGAAAAAATAAAATAAAAACTCGTACCTACTCTTTTTAAAACTACTCTTTTTAAAATTATGAATAAAGATAAAAAATGTGAAAGCGGAGATTGCATGCAACGAAACAGAATGGCAAATGATTCATTTTCGTGAATAAATGAGAAGGGGCGGAGTTTTCAGATTTTACTCTCATAAAATGTACCCGCGCTTTTGTGAAAACAGGTTTTTGCTGAAATATTGAAAGAATTATTCATTGTTTGTTGCTGTAATTCGTATGATATTTAAACAGTACGTGCTTCTGTTTACATTCGTTTTGCTCTGAAGAGATTAAGTGGGAGCTCATGCTGGATTCTCTGATATTTTCGGGAAAAATGAGATTTTATTTGACAGAAATTTTACATCTCCTTTAAACACTTGGCCAAAGCGAATTTATCTTTTTCTTAAAAAAGTGAGGTAGTGTTACCCGAAGTACATTATTATGAATAGTTTGATAGGATTTTGAACGATTCAATAAGATTTTGTCGTTCGGATAATCCTAGGTTTTATCGATTTTTGTTTTTAACTCGTTGTCTCAATTGCACAACAATACTGCATAGCCAAGCTTTTTCCCCAATTCATGCAAAAGACGAAAGTATATGACATTAGTTGTTTCATTCATTTTGTTCGGCTGATTCCTATCTTCTTATTAGGTTATCTTTGGTCCGGTTAGGTCCTATGAGCATTCGCTCATAAGTCTGGATAGGAAACAATGAGCCTTGTTGTGGCTTACGTTCGAAGGACCCCGTAGAGCCCTGAACCCCTTTTCAATCTATCTCCATAACCCTGTACGGAACAGAGATAAGTTGAAAAGAATGCAAGAAACTGCTCGTCGGCCCATTATAATTTTAACAAAAGAAAAAAATAAACAAACCATTTTAATGAAATAATTGCACTTTGATAAAATGTGTATAGGTTTACACTGAGCTGCAAAGTTATAAACTCATGCAATAGTTCGGTAGCGCATCTCTGCAGCAAGTAAGAGAGAAGTGTGTGATGAAAAACACATCCGCGACGCCTTTTTGTTTTTTGCTGAAATTTTGTAACGGGCATTTTGAAAAAATAAAGTAAATTTAAATTGGAAAATGGTACAAATCGGCAACTCCTTCGTAGGGTTGCTATACGAAAATTTAGTTTTTCCAGAATCCACGTGGAGAGATGAAATTTGATACATCGTGTTTTCATATCAATGCTAGGTAAATAAAATTTCAAAAACCGAGTAAAACGGGCAACCCTTTCTTGGTGTTGTTATAGAAAACTTTGGTTTTTCACTATATTTGGAAACTGCCTGAGAATGCATCGATGTGGAGAGTTCGAACTTTGTACACGGCGATTTCATAAAAATTGAAAAAGAGTTCAAAATGGACCAAATTGGGCAACCCTTTCCTGATGTTGCCATACAAAACTTTAATTTTTCACTATATATTTGGGCCCTTCCTGAGAACGCGTCAACATAGAGAGCTGAAATTTTGTTCACAGCGTTTTCATATGAATAGTAAATACAATTTCAAACATAAACCAAATCGGACAACCCATTTCTAGTGATGCCATGCAAAACTTTGGGTTTTCACTATATTTAACTTTTGTTTTTATCTAGGGTATAAATTTATTGATCCTAGACCAATTATAACTTTTTCTTTTGTTAAATTAATAAATTTGTGCCGATAAAATAAGTGTTTCTGGGATAATTTAATTCACATCATTTATCCATACCTTGCTCTTCTGTGTTCCGATTCTGCTACTTCCTCTACTGTTATAATTGTCGATATGCACAAGACTACGCGTCAATGCAATTTGCCTAAATGATATTGCATGCAAACTGACAAGACAAGGAACCAACTGATATCTGCTGTAAAATTTAAAAATGCGTTGGAAGGTAAGAAAAGCCACGCTCATGTATAGAGTACATTTCAACTCAGTTGATAATGTCCCTAAATGCGCAGTAGTATAGTACCTATATAATGTTTTTTATCTGTTAATAAGTGTTGGAATTATGAATTTTTATCACGATCTTAAATGGGTAAAAATGTGCCTTCTGCACATGGGGTCGATCAATTCAAAACTAACCATACCAACTCTTTCCATTTCTTAATATCATTGAACTTTTCATCCTTATCTCCTGAATAATAGAGAGAAATAAAAGTACCGTTGGAAATATTATTCATCCTAGAGTTTCCTGTTAATCGAATCAAGGATAATCGAGTATCGATTGTATATCCCAATAAAAGGTGCCTAAAGATTCTTTGTGAATCTTTAATATATTTTTAAGTGAGAGAAAATTTATTTTCAGGTAGTCTGGAAGCAAACAGGACTATATTTAGGTAATTATTGCGGAACGTTATCGCAGCGAATAACTTAATTATCTTGAGTATATTGTTCATTTATGAAGTTCTTTTCGTCTTTTCGCGTATTTTTATTTGAGTCCGAAAGCAAGTTAAGGTTTTGGGTCCATATAATTTTCCATAGTTATAGGTAAAGGGTCAATACCCACCCAGGCACGGTATGACTATATTTTATTTAGAGCTCAATAATTCGATGAATGTACATAAATCTTTGAACAGTTTATAGGGATCACATTTTTTGCCTCAAAGGCTTTGTTGTTCACTCGTTCCAATTCTTCTAATATTGAGCATAAAAATAAATAAATAAAGTCAAATTGCTGTCATAAGCATATTTATTGTAATTTACCATTCCTTCCGAAGTAGATTTGGTCCTAAGGATAGACTAGTTCGACTAGACTATTAGTTTTACTACAATTGTAATGTGGAAGCGACAACACTGCAGAGAAAATTTGTAAAAAAATTCAAGTCGGCTAAGCCGATTCCGCTGAAAAATCCGTCAGTCATTGAATACCTTTTTTCCCGTTATCCCCACGCCAATTCGCTAGATATGACGAAAAATCTATTAAGTTGGCATCACTAGTCTAACTTATGTCTGTATACCGTGACTTAAAATAGTTTTCACTTCGGTCATGCGGTCTTAGCACACACCAGTGTTGGGCAAAATTTAATTATATTAACGATTAATGACTACGATTAAAAGTATCAATCATCAATCAGGAACAATGATTTAAATATTTAATCGTTTAAAGAAATCATGTGAAGCGATTAATGATTAATTAATCATAAAAAGTAATCGCATAATAATAATAGATTTCAAAAATGATTAATTTATTTTAATTTCCACTAATTATTTTGATTAAATTTTAAGCATTTTTAATATTTTTGAGTAATATTGTTAGGCACTGATAAAAGAAACGAACGAGCCTTAACGTATGATGGGGAAATGTATGTTAATATGTTTAAATTTTAAGAGAAATAAATTAGCCAAGCTAACATATTGTCAGAATTAAGCATTACGCAGCTCTTATAAAATAAAGAAGTTGTTTTTTTATGTATCTATTAGTCTGAATTCTACATTGTATAGTTCGAAATCTAAAATGTTTAATTTATGATATTGTTTTCATTTCATTGTCTTTATTTCGTTTATTTCATTTTTTACTAATAAGTAATAAACTTATCTTGAGTTACCAATACCTCGTTTACTTTTTAAAATTAACAAATTAATCGAAAAATACGATTTACGATTAAAAACTAAGGAGCAAATAACGATTAATACCTGTCGATTGAACTTCATTATATTTGATTGATGATTGAATTGATCAATCGATTAAATTAATTACGAATATTTTCTGTGATTAATTTGTCAATCATAATTTTCAATCGTTAAAAATATTTAATCGATTAATGCCCAACACTGGCACCTACCCATTTTCTCCACACTTTGTCTTTTGTTATTTGATTTTTTTTTAATGTCATAGTGACTTTTTTTTTTAAATTACAGAATTTTCCTGCCCTAGCTCTTAATTTTTCTTCGAAATTCATGATGGTGCTCTGGAATATCAAATGATACAGGCATCGGCATTGAATTCGAGGATGATACCGCCAATCTGTTAAACAGTGGTGCCCCATATTCACATTTGATATTGTCAGGCATCGGCATCGAGTTCTATGCCGATGCCATCATAGTGTCATCGCCTCCAGAGTATCGATTGGAACCTTCACATAGCCGGAGCTGTTTATGTCAGACATCTAATTAAATCAAATCGAATTTTTATTAGATAGGTTGATAAATAGTCTTTATTATTTTTCATTTTTATTCTCCTCTGTAGGCCTTATTATTCAATCAAAATTCCAAATTTTTATTTTTTTTCTACGCTCTTTAGTCATCATAAGTCCTACAATCTATGACATCAGCGCAAATGTTTTTTTTTCTCGTCCGTATTGCCTGGACTTTCAAGATGATTTTGATATGGATAATTCAGTACTAGTGATGCGCTCTATGATGTAGGACTTTTATAAATTCCGTCTTAGATAAGAATGAAAAGCTAGTTGCTGTCTTTTTAGATATAAGGCAGGCATTTGACACAGTGAATCATGAAATACTACTAAATAAACTTAATCGGAATGGAATTAGGGGTACTTCTCTCAATTTACTTAAATCATTCATAATGGGTAGAAGTCACATAGTATAGGAGGCGTACTTAGTGAACCAATGTTCATTACTAGGACCTATTTTGTTTTTAATATACGTTAACGGCCTGTGTAAATTGGGTGTGGAAATAATAGGTCACGTAGTTACTTTTGCTGATGATACTGTCATCTTGTTCAAAGCCTCATCCGCAGTACTGGCAGTACATCAAGCTAATTAAGGTCTCAGTAAGATTTACAAATGGTTGAATTGTCAAAAACTATCTTTAAATATTGCAAAAACTAAATATATGCAGTTTGGTGATGATACTCCTAATAGCATAGCAATCTACGATGACAGTATGAACAAGATGCACCAGCTATGTATATCAAGTCCTCACAGATTAAATACTTAGGAGTAATTTTTGATAACAAACAGAAGGGTAACAAGCACATCACGTACATCTGCAGCCGATTGAGGAAGGTAGTTTATAAAATTCCTATGATAAGGAATATGATCCGGTTGCCAACTATGAGAATGATTTACTTTGCAATTATGCAATCTAGGCGCAGCTTACACTAACATTATTAATTCGTTGCAAAATCTACAAAATAAAATAGTTAAGTTTTGCCTGAAAAAACCGAAATATTACTCCACTACTCAGGCGTTCTTGGAGTTCAGTGTGATGAATGTAAGACAATTATATTCTTTTGGGGCTTTAAAATTCGTTTACAAGAACCTAAGAAAGTTTCCACTTCATCGTACATGCTATGCTACTCGAAATCAGTTACCAAACCCATTATATGAACTAAAATGTCATAAAACTTATACTCAAAGACATGCTCGCATCTTAGGTCCTAAAATGTTTAATAAATTGCCTTTAGGATTTTTAAACTTTTTCTATCTGAAAACAGCAATTATTATTCCAGAGTAGTTTAGAAATAATGTAAATAATTAGTATTCTCACAAACAATGTATGTACTTATAAACTAAAGACCGCTACGGATTTCCACGCTCAAGCGAAAGCTTATGTGGAGGTCAGTTATGAAGTGTAATATAAATATTTGTATCATATCGTAGATACCTATACAGGGGGGGGGGACAATATCAACCGTTTAGGAGTTACAGAGTTACAGGGAGATTCATAAAAAAAGCTAGGTTTTCACAAAACACCCTGTATCTTAAAAACTACAGGGCGTATGGTCACAGTTAAGTCACTGTATGCAGAACTTCATGGCCTTTCCAACGACAGCTCAACCAGCCCCGTACCCCTCTTCCCTGTGAAGTTATGAAGGTCTAAACTAAAAATTTCGGATTTTCTTTCCTTTTTTTTTACTTTGACCTCTATTATTTTTGCAAAAAGGTCGTTAACATAACTTTTTTTTTAAAAAACTGTAAACTGTGGAGACTCCTCTTTAATTTGACCTATTATACCCTATGCGCTATCTGTATCCGTTAAGGAGTTATTAGCTCTGATAGTAAAAAAAAACTGTTTTTGTAACACACTTCTTTAATTTCATGTTAAGTATTTTCTAATTCTGACATACTAGGACAATAAATTACTACATTGACTTGAATAGGTTAAGAGCTAATAATAGTTCTCTATATCTCTATATTATACAATATACAGGTTTAGTTTAAAATAATATATTTTGGAACTATTGGAAACTATGAGTTATGTATACATGTATTTTAATATTGATTGATGATGAATAAAACTTAAACAAAAATAAACATGAAAACCGTCACTACCGTTTTACACTTTGATAATAGGCAGGTACAGCTACATGTATATAACATTTTGGGTAAATGCATATCATCCTAACTACCAGAAACAACGACAATCACTAGGAAGATCCAGAATTCGCCTATCTCAACTCCGATAAGATAAGCGTACCTACTCTAATTTCTGACTAACTAAATTGCGTGGACCTAAATAGTCAGTCTGTTTGTAAGAATCAAGAGGTTTTATCTTACGTCTTTGTGTTCTTCAAAAATGTAACTAAATAAAAACACCGACTTATTATTCCTACTCATGGTCGTATCTTCATTTCCTGTCCAAGAAAAATACATCGTGGAAAGGAGCAAAAGAAAGAAAAAATATCATTTCGTTTTGTTTTTTTCTTTTAACTTTTTTTGTTGTACATTTTTCTTGGTATTTCAAGTCAGTGCTGATCATTGCAAAACAGAAACTACACGCATCATGTACTTTCGTGAGAAAACTAACTTAAAGCTAAGTCAGCTTTGTTTTTGTTTGGTACGATTTCCGCTCTAAAGTGATTATTATTTTTAAAATCAAATAAGATAAAAATTTCGGAGTTCGTAATGGCGTTTTTAGAAATAATTAGAAGTCAAGAACAGCAAAACGATGAAATCAGACAACAAAAGACATTCTAAGAAATTGATGTGAGTTTAACGAACGACATTTCCAGGTGAGATTTCTGCAGGGAATATGACGCATCGAAGCAGAATGCATTTGCTTGAAATTAAGAGAACAATATTTTCAGCCTTGCCTGTGAAAAAAATTAATTCACGTTATAACGCTGTTCTTTTCAGTTCAGTAACTCTTTCAAGTTGATCTTGAAGAAAATTATACAAATTGTTGAAGGTTTCTAATTGGATGTAGAACATGCATAATATGTTTATTAATTATTATTATTTTATAAACCCTAGATAAAAGCAAACATACTTTTTTTATTTTTCTTTTGTAACGCGCATAGAAATGATGGTCGATTTTTGCATGTCCGTCTGTTTATTCGTCTTTTCATACGATAGCTTAAAAACGCTTTGTTTATTCATAAAATAAAAAAAAAGTGGCCATATTTTAGTTTGAAATAATCAAAATTTATGAGAATTGACGCATTTGGGGCGCATACCGGCGTTAAATGATTGCTGCTGCTCATTATAGGAAAATTTCTAAATTTGGATATCTTAATTACATTCAGAGTAGTAAGTAATAAGTAATATGATCGTGATAGCATTAGGCAAGAGGCTTAAATTCGAAACAGTCGGAACGTATCATTGCTGCTATAAATCAAAGCTTAGAATATATACATAGTAAACAGGAATGGTGATAAATTTCGCGTAATAAATTCTTGTTGTATTGGTGGTCCATGTTTTTGTAGTTGAGAAATCAGTACAGATTTACATAAATGATAAATCCAAAGAGGGACAAAAACTAATTTTTAAATAATTAAAAAGCTTTTAGTTTGGTTCACTACTTTTTTTTAATGCAATAAGAAAAAATTGATTTTTGTGAATTTCATTTAAAAAAAAAAAGTTGAGAATTGCCTGTAGACTCGTATATTGTACGGGTCTCGAAAGTGTAAAAAACTGATTACCACTTTCGACTAAAAAAAAGTTTTTACTCAAAAAATTCTAGCAACTTATTACAAATTAAAAGTTCTCCTTTACAGAAAAAAATATTTGAATTTGACATTTGTCACTATTTTTTCCTCTTAATTCATTCAAAAACATAAATAAATTTGACAATGAAGCGCCAGCTCTGATAATAGAGCTCCCCTAACTTACTCCATATGTCCTTTTGAAAAATTACGCTTATATGTACACGAATTATATACGTTTTGGCCATTTCTGTTTGCTATATATTCTAAGAATCAAAGTAACACTACAAGCATCATTTTTACCAGATTCAAATTCAGCTGTTACCCTCTTTTTTTTTTTATGTACAATCATTTACAAAATTATTTGTGCACAGTAGTTTTGAGACTCTTGCTGTACGTAATATATGTATATAGGTATTTTAACGGATATCCAAGTTTCCCAAAAAATAAAAAAAAACTGATCCATGTTTGCAAAGTTTTTATTAACATGATTCAATACAAAAAATAAACAAAATTTATCCTTCAACAAATAAATAGAACAAAAATATTTCTCACAAAATTTTTTGTGTCTACATCTTCACAAAATTATTTGTGCACATATAAAAAGCTATTTACACATCTTTATAAGTATGTCGATATTATACAAGGTGTCCTGTATGTGGTGTCACACCTGAAGGCAAAAAATTTTACGGGCGGGGGGAGGGAAATCCTAACGGTTTCCGAGATAGCGGGACTTAAAAATATTTCCAATAGTCTACAAATTTTTCCCCTTCTCATCTCTCTCAAAAAAATTAAAATTTCGAAATTTTAATTAGGTCTTTTTTTATTTAAATCCTATTACTATAAAAAAAAACACGTCATCAACTCCAATTTTTCAGGCGTTGACTTAAGCTACGGCTTCCAAGTGAGTATTGAGTGAAGTCTCAAGTAGATACAATCAAAATAATAATTTTAATAATTATCGAATGAGTTTTGAACGAGAGCTTTTTTGCTGCATGAGACAGATCTGTTATTGGTAAGTTTAATTAAAACAAATAAAGTTATGTTGGTCGTGAATGTGATGCTGGGATTTTTACAAAATCTAATATGGGAAGCTTATGGCAAGAAATCAATTTCCATTCCCTGCTCCAGCGACTATTCCAGGCACGTGGATTATAATGCCTTATATTTTAATTGAAGATGAGGAATTTATTTTAACGGAAACTATGATGATAGTCAGTTTTCATCTGATATCAGGAAAGCTACCACTATTCGCGAGCAAAAAAGACTAAGCATAGAAAATGCATTTGGGATAATGGCTCAATATTTACGTTTCTTTCATACCGACATCAGCTTAGCACCCAATTTAGTTGATAAATTAGTGACTACAGCTTGCATATTTTGCTTTAAAGGGGAGAATGCATTTTTATTAAATCAATTAATAATTCAAATTTACTCTCTTTGCCATTACTGCGTGATCTAAACTACAAACGTCGACTAAATTCTCCGAAGCTAATTCATCGGAATAAAAAAAAAAATTTTATTCCGACGCATTAGCGTTCTCAGACACGAGCGTAAGTGCGTCGTCAGGCACTTTCTTCGAAACCACTCATTTTCATTTAAAAACTCCAATTTTCACTTAACATACCAACATACATATTATTTAGATACTTCATGAAAACCTGTTGGTAGGTCTAGACATTTGAGCGTATGCATGGCTTTTTATAAAAATTGTAGATCTACATAGTTTTTAAAATTGGCAAGTCAGGCAACTCCTTCATTGCGTTTCCTTACGAAAATTCCTATTTTTCACGTGCGATTGTGTGGTAAGCACAACAGTTCATATTGGAGTTCCAAATACGATACTTTCGTTGGCGTTGTTCATTTAGTAGTCAACAGCGTGTATTAGTGGTTTGAGCTCATGAGAATTGAAGATCATGTATTATACAAAGTGTACAGTTTTAGGATAAAATCAAACTTATTTTGTACAACGGAACTTCTTTCTGTGCATTTTAAACTATTTAATTGGTCTACTAGTTCTTAACATTTCTTATCCCTTGATGAGCTCCGTCAATCCATTCGAATCTGGAATAAAAAGTTTGCAATTAAAAAAAGCATGAAATTTGTATAAAATCATCAAAATGCTATTATCATATTTTTATAAATTTCTACTGCAATCTCTAATTAAAAGAAAAAGGGAAACAGAACTTATAGTTAGCAAATTCGAAATTAACTTCTTCGCTTTAATCGCAGCTATTTTTATCTCCAAATATTGAAATAATATTGAAATAATATTAATAAATAACATAATAAATAATTTTTAAAATACCGCTCAACACAACTCACTGGTCAATGAAGTTACCTCTTCAAAATTCACGAACAAAATGGCCATGAGGAAATATTTGTTACTTTCTAGGTACACAATTTTGACAGAAAAACTTCTTTCCACTTTTACGGAATCGAAAAAGAGTGGTGTGTAAACCGCGTAAATTTACAGTTGCTGAATCCGGTCCCAGTAGAACGATTTTTCTCATTTCTCAATATTCCCTCTGACCCGACTTTTTAAGCCTTGTTCAAATGAAGGCACATTCGAATTGATTATAACCACTGACATATATAATATGAACTGACTATGTTCATAGAATTGCACTGCAAAAAGTGGGCTCACTTCTATATTGCTGACTCTTTCGGTCTAAGCACCAAGTACCAACTGAGAGAGAACTGTAAACAACAAATAAATAACAGGGTTCGTCGAAATAAATGTTTTTAAATTAATTATTTGGGTTAATTAGGGATAAAAAGTGTTTTACCAAAAGCAATATAATCATAGATACTCCACAGAAATTCGAAGGGTTATATTATAATCGCTTTTCCAGCTACACGCTCATTTTTTCAACTTCCCGACAATGATTTTTCAATGTTGGCACCGGCGTAAGAACTTTTTTTGACATTAGTCATTGAGCCCACATGAAATAGAAAGTTAATCAGTCCATATTATATATGTCAGTGACTATAATTAACCCGGGGGTTACACGAGATAGTACAGCTTGCATGCAACTTGCACTGCTATACTTCTTGCACGTGTAATCCCTACTCCCATGCTCAGCCTTCAACGAACTTTCGTCATGATGAAAAATCATGGCAGCTGAAGTGATAGTAATTTGACATTATACAGTTTTAAGATGACGGAAAAGAAATGCTTCAGAGAAATTAATAAATTTATACCGGGAAAATGAGATTTTCTGGGATTATTTGCATTACATCATTTTACCAACACCTTCTTCTTCCTTTTCTCTTCTGTTTATTCTATTCTGCTTCTTCCTTTATTGCTAAAATTTCCGACATACAAGATTGTACCTCTCAATGAAGTTTTTTGAATGAACTTGAATGCAAGATGATGAGACATCAAGCGAACTGGCCTTCTGGGGCCAGATCACTGACATACTATATAACATTGACAATTGTCTTAATTTTAAGTTTTACTTTCGTTTTAATATTCATATTAAAAGTTCAGAAAATTACAGATGTATTCGAAATTATTTCTATTCTTGGAAGCTTATCTTCTACAATATCAACTATTTTTTAAACTTGAGTTTTAAAGAAATAAATTTACGCAATTTTTGTCTGCCTTTCCCCAAAAGTAGGTATGGGGGACAGAGAAAGGATTACAAATACTGTATTGCCATCTATTTCTATTCCATAAATTCATTTGGAAAACCGCTGAACTGAAACTGGACTATGGTGGATTTTGTATAGAACTTATTATTTATAGTTCAGCGAAAAAACGTAGTTAAACCAAAAAGAGACAACTATAGAAAAGTGATCCCATAATAATGGCAAATAATGTAAGCAATTTTTGTAGCGTCAGCAGTCCATTATGTCAGTGAGCCGGATTCTATAACTCGAAGAGTTTGGGAGATGAGAATTTTCGTTTTTCCCGATTAAAACTTCCGAAACTCTCCTTTCGCGATTCTCTAAAATACTTGGGGAGTTAGGGAAAACGTGAGAAATATCGCAATATTGAAGGACGCCTAACTCTGTGTGGAGGGTCGGAGAGCATTGGGGTTTTTTCCTTCGGATTTAGGGTCTAGAGTAAAAAATATAGATGAAAAATATTTGGGGTAGGGGACCTTGGGGATGGGGGGGGGTCGTACCACCCCTCATTGGGGATTGTCTAAAATATGTCATGTTTGGTATCAAATTAAAGAGAGAGAAGTGGGTAATCGAGTGGTGTAGTTTTTTTTTTTTGATAATTGTAACGTCATAACTGATTTTTTATCGTCGAGAGACGGATTTTTTGCACTTGGGTCATATACACCCCATATCCTATATTTTGCATATATATCTTCTGTTCTTTATTTCACATCCATTAGTACTCTGTTGTGAACATTTTTCTCATGGAAAGTGAATTTCCATAACTTACCAGTTTTTCATAATGATGAGTTGAAAATATATCAATTTTTGTTTCAAAAAACGGCCATTTTTTCATCTTAAGAAGGACTTCTTTTGCAGTTATCTCCAAAACTATTTACCGGACTCAAAACTAATTAAATATCTAATTAAGGGACAAAATATAGATGCGATTTCATCCTACATACAAGCTTTAATGTGCATATTTAAAATTTTTATAGCATCTCTTCTGTACAGGAAGACGACCAAATTGACCATTTTCGCGTGAATTACAATTTTTAGCAGGTACCTTGAGACACCAAAATCCTTATTTCTCTGTAAGTATTGCAAGAATTTTCATAATTTGTTTTTGTAAACATAGCCAGGATATGCAGTAAATACATAATTCAACTTGAAAATCCTAGGTACATTGGTACCTTCACAAAGGACAATAAAAGCAGACAATACTGTCAGTTGAGAAATATTTTTCTTACTTCTCCAGAACTAATACAGCCGAGAGTTTTGCTAGGTGGAATAGAGAGTTTGGTAAATCACAATACAAATTCCACGAGTTACAGAATTCCGAGTGGAGAGTTAAATGGCAAAAGAACTCTCATCTCCACAACTCTCCGAGTTAGTGAATCCGGCCCCAAAAGCCCCTACCCTAAAAATTGTTCATCTATATTTTTGTATTCTAGAACCTAAATCCGAAGGAAAAAGCCCCAATGCTCTACGACCCTCCCACACAGAGTTAGCCGTCCTTCAATACATATTGCGATACTTCTCACGTTTTCCCCAAGTCTCCAAGTATTTTAGAGAATCACGAATGGAGAGTTAGGGAGTTTTAATCGGGAAAACGAAAATTCTCATCTCCCAAACTCCCAAAGTCTCCGAGTTACAGAATCTGGCCCCGGTGTAAAATTTAAGATCGCGTAGGAAGGGAGGCTTATATATTACTACTACAATATATTATAATAATTATTTATACGTTAATTCTTAGTATTATCACAGACAAGTAATAAAAGATATCCAGCGCATATGGGCGAAAGTGATGTTCTGCAGTATTGAAAGAAGAAGATTACAAAGAGTGCTCTAAGCACTGACTTATAACATGGACTAAGCATATTGCCATTTTCCTATAGGAAAGAATGGCACAAGTTTTATAGTTTTCTCTTTCACCCTATGACAGAGTTGGAGCTACCAACACAAAATATTGCTTACAGAACGTTTTTTTATGCCATTTGATGTTTTTATGTTGGCTACAGATGCAATCACCGCAGAAAGAATAAGGTGAAGATAGTGCTTACCATGCTCCGTCTCTCAGGTAAGAATAACTTTTGAAAATTTAAGTCGGAATGAGTTTAATTCCTTATAAGCGATTAAAATATCACTTGGGCACAAGAAAATAATTTTTTTTTTTTAATTTAATTCGATTTACGGGTGTAAAATTTCATCTGATTGGTTGAGTTTTACATGAGCATGGGAGTACACTGTAAGAAGTATGGCAGTGCAAGTTGCTACTTGTTGTACTATCTCGTGTAACCCCCGGGTTAGAAGTTATTGTTTTTGCTATGGAATGAAAAAATTGTAATGCTCCAATATAAAATCAACGATGTCTCGGCCTGATGTAAGGAAGCCCTAAGTTTTTGCTTAGAAATTTACCGCAAATTTTTCCTTTAAAGTTTTATGCATTATTAAAACGGCACACATGAAAGTATTGCATCTGAAAAAATTTCCAGTCGGCCACCAAAGTGAATAAAAATTATACTGAAACAGTTTCTGTAACTTTCTAAAAAGAAATGAATGCTTATTAGTTATTGTCGGCTGTGCTCTTAAAAATTATTAGCCGTCCAAGCACCCGCTGTCGGCCCTAATGCATACAAATTCTAAGGAAAAAATTTCCAGTATGAATACAAATTCTAAGGAAAAAATTTCCAGTAAATTTCTAAAATAAAATTGTGGTCTTCCCTACATTAGGTCGAGGCATCGTTGATTTTATATTGGAGCGAGGCGTTGCTGGCTGGCTTACCCTTTGGTTACGTCAGCAAATCGAGACACCCCGCCTCCCCTCGTAACCTCTTAAATTTAGCAGAATTAGTATTCTACATAAATTTTTGTGGAGAAATATTGACTTTAAGAGGTTAAGAGAGTTTGGAGAATTTTTCAGTCAGGCCAGCTATTAAAGACGTTTACATTTAAAGAAGGAAGAAGAAGAAGTAATATTTTTGGCGAGGCGAAGGCGATGATAGCAATATGACCAACCCACACGCAGCAATAACTGTGTGCGTCTTTAATCAAGTTACAATTATCGATATAAATAATAATTGTATGATAAATTCACAGCACGTAGTGATTATTGAATTAATATTTTAATACCTAAATCGCAGGTAAAGAGTTCCACAGCGGTCTTTACGTCCAACAGTATTTTCGTATAAATCTGTAACAAAAAAATTAATTGTTACCAAAACTTTAAAGTGACGATAATATTGTCGAGTATTGGAGATTATCGTATGGCTATGTCATTTCTATCGCTTTAAAGGCAAAAGATTTTAGCATTCTGAAATTCTATACAGCCTCAGAAATAGCAAAGTGATTCAAGTCGTCTCTCATATTGCTTAGAACTATCCTCTGTGCATGGCTCAAATTGTATAATTATTTTACATATATTTCACAAACTTGTACGAATTATATAAATACATATGTACTTATTCTGCAGCATTTTTATCCAACATTTCGGTATTTTAAAACAAAACAATTTCTTCAACTATCACGATAAAATATTTAAGCGTACCTCGGTGAGGATCTCTTATGTTAAGAGATATTTGACAGATATTTTCGTTTTCTAGAATAGCAAATCTCTTAAAAAAAATCTCCACAAAAGTTAAGAGATCAGCTGGCGTCTGACATATCTTAACTCTTTAAGTAGAATAACAATTTATGCTAATGGGCTTTGACAGCCCTTATCCTCTTATCCTCTTATGTAGAATTCGGGGATCGTCGGTTTTTATATTCAAGGCATTGCAAATTTTTGTTCTTTGCCCAGTCTTTGTATGGTTTAGTTTGTTTATGCATAAAGCCTATCCGTCCAATCCATACACCTCCCAACCGTTGCTTTAATTCCAGCAACAATTTACTCAGCTAAAAAGAAAAAACAAAAATTGCTTCGTTCTACGTCAGTTACAAACGAAAATGAGCAAAAGAAAAATTATTACAGTCAATGAAAAAGTTTATTTCACATGTTAGTTAATATGAACTGAGTGGTATCACATTTGGCTATGGGTCTTGCTTATCTGTTATTACTTGTCTGTGCTATTATTATATACCTGTAATACGTCTTTTGAACCACAGTGTTTTAATGAGTGAATACTTGGAATTTGGTACTAAAAGGAATCAAAAGTACTTAAGTATTTTAAAAGAACAATTTTTAAACTCTAAAGTAATTAAGACCAGATATTTAAGTACTTTAGTGGGAATTATGAGTACGCGCACAAGCCTCGATCCTGGTAGCTATATATATATATTTCCAAATACAAGTACCAAGAAATCATACTTGTACTTAAAAAAATGTAGTAAGTACAAGGTATTTGTACTTAAGTTGTACTTCAGTCCTAATGTACCTATTTAATTACCTTAAATGTCTGATATATACATACATATATCAGTCAATTTAAAACAAAATTCTAAGCTTCGAAATCTATCAATCGCCCTAGTCTCGACGTCGTGCATCTCTCACACGAAGCTTTTCATCTTTACTGGGTGAATATTCTGCGAATTTCGTGGGTCATATGTGTACGGCTTTACTGATAAGGAAACTGTAACATTATTAGGTGCGGTATTAACCGATGAGTATGGAGTCTCGTCCTCAGTCAACGTTATTGTGTTATATAACCTGCATAAACAATTGGCTACGCTCATGATTTATAAAACTATACTAAGAAGCAAAGCACTCAAAATGGAATCTGGCGATTTAGATAAAATTGGTCTGCAATATCTAGCTATTTATAAGTCTGATTTTGGGCAGTTAATTTCCAGAAATTTGTATTGTGGTCCCTCTTTCTAAATCGTATCAAATACTTTTCCAATATCAATGTCCATGCCTATAGTACAGGTTTTGTAGCGCAGATTGTGTATAATTCTATTTGTAAGTGTCAGGATTAATTGGTCTGTTATGAATGACCTTTGGGCTGTATGGGACTATTAAACGCTCTTCACAAAAAGAAATTCTCGGCGATTAGGTACTCCTTCTCCTCTTGATTTGTTTGGTGTTTTTAACCTTTGTGATTGGGATTAGCTTAGCCAGTTTCCAATAAGCTGAGAAGTAGCCGGTGTTTTTATACAGTGATTGAATAATGTTGATTATTTGACATCTTTAGTATATGTATACATTTGCGGAGTATGTAGTTTGAGATGCTACCATCAGCAAAGCGTTTCTTATTCCTGATGGTACTCCTAAGTACTGTTATTTATTCTTTAGCTTAAAACAATTCATATACGTATATGTATGTATGTATATAAAAGTAAGTCGAATACATCTGCAGTTTTTTGCCCAGCTGCAAGGTTCAAGACAAAATTACGAAGAAAATTCCGTCTCTACTTGCTTAAAAGTCAATCATTTTCAAAAAGTATGTACTATTATTAACAAAAATTCCATTCAGCTTCGTACGACAGTAATTTTGCTTATTAATATTACAGGGAATATTCTGCAATATAAAATCTCAATAATTTCAGTTCGTGAAATCCTAAGAAATGATTTTTTTGAAAATACGTCTTCCCTCCAATTTTACATAATTGCCAAATTGATGACTGCTCCTAAAGGCAAGCGAAAGGGTCAAGTGGGAATACAAAAAAGGATGAGCCGAATATTACGAGATGCTGAATCATGCTGGTGAATGTCATAAAAATCGGATGTCGGAACTCGTGAATGTTGATGTACGTACATATATACGCCTATAATTCTGTTGGCATGTCGAGACCAAATCCATTTGTCTGCATGATTCATAAAATTCAGTTTCTTGAAGCTGGGGATGTTATAGATACGCATACAGGCATTGCCGGATAATCTATGCAAAAGTCTGTAGTTTCGCAAAGTTCTCCGCTAACTCTTCCCATTTTCCCCTGAGTGAAAAAGCGTCCCTGTTACTGATTTCAGGAATTCTTAAAATCTTGAATTGAACACAACTGACAGATTCTATCCTTTCAAAATTATGAAATCGATATCCTGAGCATTCAACTGAAGCAAGTAAATTTAAAAAGAGAAGAAAATTTCTTTGATACATTCAGAAGGGAAGATCTTCATGTTTATAGAAAACGGGAAGATAACATTTCCCGGCTGTTAGGTAACTGACATCGATTTCTTGCTTATAAGTCGAAAAAATATTTAGCGGACATCATTGAACGTTATAAAGAGTATATGTAACGTCAAGTGCTTGATTCGATCCACGAATTATTTATTGTAGACACATTTTTCGAGATACGAGAAGCCTTAAAATATGGAGCAATTAGTGAGAATAAAGTATTTTATCTGAAACAACACCAAAAAACTACATAAACATATATCGTCAACATGGCATTCTCTGTTTTATGAAATATAGAGAAATGCTGCGAAATATTGGAAGCATCAGATATCCTACAGACTGGCGTCAGGAGCAATGAGTGTTATCCGGAAAAATAATATCGGAATCGTCGAAATAGAAAATAGAATTGGTCTTAGACCTATTTAAGTTTTTTTAATTTTTTTTCAGAAGTTTAATTCTGAATTCTCATAACTCCGCAGAACTTTAATTCTGTTTCAATTTGTACAAGTTTAATTCTGTCGTCTTCTTCTTTTGGCACAAAATCAGATCAGAATTACACCAGAATTATTTTGAATTTCGAGTATATATTTTCTTAAAACTGACTTTATGTAGTTATAGTATTGAATTGATTATGAGCCCAAAAATTAGATGATATTTTGAATTGGCTGTGATATTTTGTTGTAAATTTCGTTGTAGATTTAAGTAAGTAATGAATTAAACTGTTCAGAAGATATATTTTTTATTACTGGCCTTCGGTGTTTTTATACCCTAGATGAAATCATAGGGGTATACTAAGTCTGTCATTCCGTTTGTAACACCTCGAAATAATGATGGTAGAGCAAAATGGATTGGACACCCATTCATAATATTAAAAGTTATTTCGATTTTTGCATGTCCGTCCGTCTGTGCGCACGATAACTCGAGAGCGCGTATACTTAGAGAGCTAAAATTTTGTACACGGACTTTAAAAAAAAAGTATAATTAAGTTCGAAAATGAGACAAATCGGGCAACTCTTTCGTGGGGTTGCCATATAAAAATTTCATTTTCCGCTATATATTTGGACAATGCCTGAGAACGCATCGACGTAGAGAGCTGAAATTTCGTACATGATGTTTTTACTATATTAGCAAATAAAATGTCAAAAATGGACTAAATCGGCCAACTCCTTCTTGGTGTTGCCATATAAAAATTTCGGTTTTTTACGTATGCTTTGAAAACGATCAGTCCAAGACATTTTTATTGTACTAAAAACTTCTGCAGAATACGAAATCCTATAAAATTGGTTATAACCATTTTTTCTGTGCGACAAACTGTTCTAGAAATATATGCGAAAAACAACTTCAAAATCAATACTTGAATAGATCGGTGAACATACGAAATTTAATACGGGCATTCATCTAGGGTATCATAAGAAGTCTTAGACCAATTCTAGCTTTTTTACTTGTTTTTTATAGTCGTTGTTTGTTGTCATGCCAATTCATTCGAAAAAGCTTGTCGGAGAGGAAGATTGTGTAATTTTTTTCGTACTCCAGAAACACTTGTCAATTTCAAATTTAAAAAGATTTTCTGTATTCCATTTTTGTCACTTGTACAGTATTTTTTGAAATTTTAAAAACATTAAATTTTTATACCCTAGATGAAATCTATAGGGTATACTAAGTTTGTCATTCCGTTTGTAACACCTCGAAATTATGATGGTAGAGCAAAATGGATTGGACACCCACGCATAATATTAAAAATTATATTTGGTTTTTGCATGTCCGTCCGTCTGTCTGTTCGTCTGTGCGCACGATAACTGGAGACCGCGTATACCTAGACAGCTGAAATTTTGTACACGGACTTTATAAAAAAAAGTAAAATTATGTTCGAAAATGAGACAAATCGGGCAACTCTTTCGTGGGGTTGACATACAAAACTTTCGTTTTCCTCTGTATATTTGGACACTGCCTGAGAATTGGTTATAATCATTTTTTCTGTCCGACAAACCGTTCTAGAAATATATGCGAAAAACAACTTCAAAAATCATACTCGCATAGATCGGTGACCATACGAAATTTAATATGGGCATTCATCTAGGGTATCATAAGAATTGGTCTTAGACCAATTCTAGCTTTTTTACTTGTTTTCATCTCTGTTTGCCTTGAAATGAATTATGGCAACTTTGGCAATGTCAATGAGATATTTGGTCTCCATGTGATTATTTGCAGACAAGATTGTAGACAAAACAAGGAAACATCTCAAAGGGACCCAAAGTTATTGACGAGTAAAACCACACTGTGTTTTTAGAATACTGAGAGCTTTAATCATCCCCGAAAACAAAATGTTGTTGGATAAAATCTTTTCATCTAAAATTAAAAACATATAAAATAGAACTCTTTCCTAAGAAACTAAAAAAAAAAAAAATAATATAAGAGAACTATGTAATTTTACTCCCCGTTATATAGTACATATATGGCAGCCCCTAAAAGCCAGAAGTGTATATTAGGATCTGGTTACTTGTCGTATGTATTCCCCTTCCCCTAGCTAGTAAGTTTCCTGACATTAAATGTCTCGCCATTGTAATCTAGTCACACCGGTCGCAAGTGTGAGCTTTATTACAATAAAGCCTAGTGCCAGTGCCATTTACCCGGGGGGTTACACCTGCAAGTACAGCTTGCATGCAAGCCTCCCTTCCAACACGATTTTTAACTTGACAGCGGAAGGCAGTTCGGTTGATGTCTTATCAGCTTGCATGCAAGTTCATTTAAAAAATGGCATTGAGACGTAAACTCTTGCGTATATTGGAAAATTATGGCAATAAAGGAAATATCACAATGATAAAAACCCAGGAAAAAAGGAAGATGAAGATGTTGGTAAATGATGTATTGCAAATGATCCCAGAAAATTTCATTTTCCCGGTATAAATTTCTCTCAAGCATTTCGTTTCCGCCATTTTGAAAACTGTATAAATGTCAAATTACTATCTCCCAGCTACCATGATTTTTCATCATGCAAGTTTGCTGAAAGTTGCATGGCAGTTGGATTACACGTGCAAGAAGGATGGCAGTGCAAGTTGCATACAAGCTGTACTTGCAGGTGTAACCCCCGGGTTAGTTATACGACTCTTGCTCGTCTGTATGAAAATTAAAAATAAAATTAAAAGTGAAATTCTTTTGAGCAATACTTATTAGCTCATAACATGTAAATATAATTAAGCTCTGTAAAAATTTAAGAAATCTCATGTAAATATTGGAGTCGAAATAAACTGAAGTTGAAGTTGACAGTTTGACAGTTCTACCAAGCCGAATAGCATAGGATGTGGAACAAATTGTTTTTAGCTTTTTTTCTTGCAGAAATAGTTTTGCTTGTCATGTTGCCCCTTTTCCTCTAGTACAAGATTTTGCATGCTGTAAGTTCTCTTTCTTCCACTTAAGATTTACATAGGATCCTTTGTATTCCTACTCATGTTACAGTTTTGACAGAGCTGTTCTATTGTATGAATATACTGTGTTAATATTGCCTCCATAAAATCTACATACGTTGAAACAAATCATCCGCATCGCACAAGGTCGGCTTTTTCCAATGGTCCGATAACTTGCACTGATATTATCTTTTACCGGGATTACATGCGTTCCCATGTTGATTTTTAAGTTTTTACTTTTTTTAACTATTCCTGATGCGCCTCTACCGGATGCATTTCGAAAGCATATCAGATCACATTTTCTGGCATTTATTGTAATTCCCCAAGACTTGTAGAATTCCTCTATTTCATCGAGATGTTTTTTTATTGTTTCAGTAGCCGTTTCAGGATTTTTATCTTGGGCAAAAATTAACGTGTGATCTGCGTATAGAATTGCTTGCAACTGGGTGTTTCCGTATTGGTCCATTAGCATATGTGGGAAGTCGATTAATAATGTATAATTTAGGGCCCGATATAGATCCTTGGGGTACCCCTGAGTGTATTTCAATAACGTTAGAGATTTCTTCATCTATTGTAATTTGTAGGCTTCTGATTATTGTCAGGAAACTATAAAAGAGTTTTATTAGAAATGTGGGTACACCATATAGAATTAGTTTGTGGAGTAGGCCAATAGTCCACACGCTGTTGAAGGCCTTTTCTAGTGCGCACGTTACCGTACATTTTCTCTGTCTTAGGCCCCAAGTTACGTCATTGTGTAGTTTAAGTATGGCATGATTTGTGGAGTGACCTTTCCTGAAGCCGAATTGATAAGCAGGGATAATATTTTCGTTTTCACAGGAGTTATTCAAGTGGTCAGATATAACTCTTTCCAGTAGCTTGCCAATGTTTGAGAGCATTTGTATCGGCCTAAAATTGCTCACGTCGTAAGATTTTTTATTTTTTAAGATTGGGATGAGTTTTGCTATTTTCCATTCGGTTGGAAAGTAGCTGTTATTTAGGCAGTGGTTGAAAATAATAGTTAGGTATTTTATTGCCTTGTACGGTAGTTTTTTGATAAGAAAGTTAGAGATCTCATCAAAACCACAGGATTTTTTGTTATTGATTCTTGTCTTTATTATTTCTTGGATCTTGTTAGCGTTAGTGAAGGGTAATTGGTTAGTGTTTATAGCATTATTTATATTATCGAAATTTACCCACTGAGTGGAGTAGTTGTGCGTTATGTGACGGGAGCTTTTCATTGTAAAAATCTTATAGTATTCTTCAAATGCCTTTAGTTTTCGGGTGTTGACATGAGGTCTTGGTTACTAGTACTGACTTTTTCAGGTGTAGTTTTTTTTTCTTTTTCCCTAATTCTAAAGATTTCTTTGAAAGCCGCAGGGCCCGGCGTAATAGCCGATAGGCGTTCTTGGAAGCGTTTATTCATGTATATACGGACTTTTTCCTCTATGATTTTTTTGAGGTAGTTTATTCTATTTGAGAACTGTTGGTATTCTTGTGAGTTCCTATTATAGGTTCTATGGAAGATTCTTTTTAGCTCTCTGCTCCAGTTTTGTTTAACCTTGATAAGCTGTTTTATTTCAGCTGGTATAATTTTATATTTTTTATCTGTAGGTATTACTTTCTTTATGTGTATGCTTTTAATAGTTGTTATACTGTCTTTAAATTTATCAATCCAGTTATCAATTTCTGTGTTAGTTAGGTTGGTGTAGATTCTTGGAGGTTGTCCTAGTTCATCTAGCAAATCTGTCTGGAAGTTATCCCAGTTTACATTTGCAAAGCCTTCAACTATTTTTGGTTCGCAGAGTTCAGACTCCCCCAGGTTTATAGTTTATATATAGTCTGAAAATGACTCGTGGGTATCGCATGAGAATGAATGAAATAGTTCTCTTGATTTTGTTTCAGCTGTTAGGAAGAAATCTAAAACCGATGCCCCTTGTGGGAATGTAGGATTCCTTGGAGAGATTATGTCTAGGTTAGCTGTTGAGCCAATTCCACTGATCCAATCTACCATTAGAATTAGTTCTGCAATCCCCCCATCTTGTGTGTCTGGCATTCCAGGCTCCTCCAATTATGATGGAGTCGAAATTCTCTCCCATATTTTTTATCATGTTAAGTGTGTCTATAGGAGCGTATTTGCTTCGATGGAGGACTGGATGTATATGCTTCCTATGAGGATTTTTTTGATGTGATTGTTTATAAATATTTCAACTCCAGCCAGAACTAGGGGTGTCTGGGAATTTGCTGTCGATATATAAGAGAATTTGATATTGTTTTTAATGAGTAAGGCTACTCCAGGGCCTTTATCTTCCCTTATGGTGATGTACTGTGGGAAGGTTAGATTATGTCTGTCATTTACTTTTGTTTTTGAAATGGCTGCGATTTCGGGCTAATGTTTCTTTAGAATATTTACAAGGTCTATTCTTCGGGAATTATTAATTAGTGATTGAGCATTTAATTCAATTATTGACATAATCTGTCTAGACATTATGGCACGTGTCAAGAATAAAAAGTAACATGGCTTCCCTTTTCTGGGGGATAGAGTTATACTATATTTTGATAAAGAGTCCATAAAATTATTGATTTTCATGAAAAGTTCGTGGAGGGGTACTCCAAATAAGTCATTTGCGAGGTTATAAGACCCTTGGATTTTGTTATTGTCTGGGTTGCTGCTTTTAGGTATGATGGGGATGTTTCCTACATTATTGTCGATAAGGGCGTCTTTTTAACTAATGCCCCTTTTGACTGAAGAGTGTTGAACATAGCTTCTGGAGTTATAGCCCGAGATGATTGACTTGGCTTTCGAGATTCTTTCTCTCCTGTCATTTAAATATATTTATACATCGGACAGCCTCTATAATTTGCTGGGTGGCCAACCTGCCCGCAGTTCACACATGCAGGGGGTTGCCTCGGCCTCTTTACTTGATGGGCATTCTTTCGGTAAATGCTTTTGAAGGCATTTTACGCATTTATATTCCCTCAGGCAGTTTATTGCTATGTGACCAAATTGTTGGCACCTATAACATTGCACAAGCCCCTTGCTTTTTAGTGCTTTCCATGTGACCCGCTGACCTAGAAAGTATTTAGTACCTATAATATGAGACATGTCTTCTCCTGGATTCAATTGAATCAGAAAACTATCTATTTGGTAGTTTTCTTTTTTGGAATTTGGGGTTTGGAATCTTGTTATTTTTTAGGGATTGTTAGTGGAAAGAGAGATTTAAATTCCTCTTCGACGTCTTCTATTTCGATTTTGTGGTGGAGATCTTTAATTAGGAGACTGATTGGCTTTTCAAATGATGCCGTATATGTGTAGCATTCTATTTCGTTTTCTGCAAATAACTTTAGGAGGTTTTTTTCACTATTTCCTGGATATATTTTGGAGGTGTATGGGTTTGTGTGTACGAAATTAGCTTTTAATTTATTATCGGATATATATTTATATAATGTCTTACCATTGATATTTTTTACGATAATTGGTGGGATCTTTCTTGTTTTCTCAGAAAGTGTACTTCCTTCATCTGTAGCCTTTACATTTGACAACTTGGGGTCTTACATTACTAGTATTATTAGAGTTAGTTATATGTTCAACAAGATCTAAGTCGAAGTCATCTACATCTATATCTACATTAAAATCTAGAGGACTAAACCTGTTTTGATCCATGGTCTGCTTCTCTATGATTGGCAGTTGTCTTTTCTTATTGTTCCCGTATTGCGGGTCGGATCCTTTCCGTTTTTTGTCTTTAATGGTTTGCCACTCGTGTTGCTTAACAGATGTCTTATTCTCGGTAATATTTGTATTTACATTAATCTGGTTCTTCTTGTTTTAAGTGAGAGTGTCTTTTATAAGTCCTTCACTGATGTTATTTGTGTCCATTAGTGTGGCATCTATGTTTGTATTGGTGACCGACTCCTCCAAATCTATTGGTTGTGTTAGTTGAAACTAATGCGTGTTTAAGTTGTTTATTGCGCCCGATGCTTGCGAGCTATGCGCGGCTAGCAGAGCCCTTTCCTCTATACGCCTTCGTTCCCCGGGTCGCTTATTAATTGCGAGAGGAGTATCATCTCGTTTTCCTTAGGCATGGTTGTCCCTATTTTAGCCCTCTTGAGCAGAGGCTTGATTTTTACACTATTTCTTTTAGCGCCACTAATGTCTGAACATGGTTTAACCTTGCGGGCAAACCTAACCTTAATTTTCCTTGTTGGAAACACTGCAGTTTTTCTTTTTTTCTTTTTAAATATTGATCCCTCCTAATTACAATGAATCAGGCTAGACAAAAGGAAATTATCACTTTTGTTTTTAAATATCTACTACTCTGCACTTATAAAAAACTTTTTAGATTCCATTCGCAAACGTGTCGCTGTTCCTTTACATCCAATCCAATTTTTCCTGTCAAACTGTCACAAACATTATGCCAGCTATCTTGCCTGTACACTGACCAAGGAACGGACACCACTTTACAATCAAACAGCTGTTTAGTAATGGAACAAAACATTTGCAGTACTTTTGTCGAGATGTCTACTTACATAAAACTAATACTTCTCCCAACCACTGCGCAACTAGCTACTGTTCGCCCATTTACTTCCGTATCATACTTAATAGTTCCCTCCCATGGGACAAATTTTAAAGTTTGTTTTTTCTAATTAAAATTCTAAGATTCACTTTTCAATAGTTTTTTCTAAGCTGGTATACTGTATATATACTGTGATATTATGTCGCAGGTATCACAAAAGTGTAAAATCAAACATTATTTCGATTTTATCATGTACGTCTCATGTACGTCTGCTTAATCATTCATCTGTGCGCCTGAATACATACACGGTAACTTGAAAACGTCTTGAATTAGCCAACTGAAAGTTTGGTTAGGTTTTTAAAAAAAAATAATCTAGGAACTCCTGTATTTGGAAGGCTCTTTGCGAACATGTTGGTTTGGCGCGCGGTAATTTTGAGATATACTACATACCTATGTATATACAAAATTAGCAGGTATAGGTATAATATTTAAAGATCAATAGTAAACCCTTTGCAGGGCTGCCATTAAAAAAAAAATTTCTCGTTTTATATGAAAAAATTTTACAGGCTTTTTACATTTCTATTTATATTATTTTCTATTTCTTTTACTTTAAATATTTTTTTGTAACTGTTAACACAATAGCTTGCATTACTCCGATTTCACACAATTATTTTCACTTGTTCTTCTAATCACGGTTATCGACAGACTGATGATACAATTCTAAATTCTGGTTGCAAGTAACGGGTGGATGAGCAGATGCCTCCAATATACAAATTCAATTCTTATAAATATAACTGTTATTCAATTGGAAATATAGACTAATTATGTAGATATGTATATAATGGCAATTAAACTACAAGATTTTACTGTATGCATGTAAATGAATGATGATGATATTTTTACGATCGTGCTCGAACAGTAACTACATACATTTATACATATAAATATATTCAAATAATTCAGATGATATCATGAAAATCTCAGTAGAAATAATGACATTCTTATGAATGAGTAACAATCCGTGAACTTGGGGTATGCGAACATATTTTTTACCTTGTAATAGGCACTTTTTGTTTTGTTGAATTCATTAGCTCGGGTGAACTTCTTTTATGTTGGATTGTTTTAACATTTATGAGAACGTATTATAGCAAATTTCTCGGTAAACTGGTAATACATAACCAAGTAGATTAAAGAGGAACAAAAAATGCATTTCCAAGAACAAAATGAAGACACCTTTGCAAAAAATAATATCTTATTTGCAATAAGACGATCATTAAAATGCAGTTGATTAGAGAATTCCTAGCGAGTCTCTGAATATTATATAGAAACTTTTACAAGAAAATGAAAGAATATCATGAGAACTTTGTCTTTTCTATATGGGGTAAGAAATTTTTCAATCTGAAGTTGATTCAGCACAGTTGATAATTTGAATTATTTCTGAATCATTTGCGTACAGAGAGCAGTTTGACTCTATACTATTTATTTACTGAGGGATCAACCATTCCACACGGAAACGATCACCTTATGGGCTGATTTTACACACCCGATTTCTTGTTAGATTTTAGATTTAGAACTAAGTGGGACTAGTGGCTTTTGCACTGCAGCCATCCCACTCTTCCTAGGAAAAGGAGTATTTTTTTGAATGAAGTTTCCTCAAAGTCGGCAAGCTTTAAGAAGTATAAGCCAAAAGCCTGGAACCTACATTGTACAATGGCCTCGAATTTGCATAAGACGTGCTCCGATGTTTCCTCCTCTTCGAAACACAATCTACATACATCAGTTGGCTATAACCTATTCGGTACATGTGATTTTGAATTGATTCCTAAACAGCCTCAAAAGATCCTGGCTCTTCTTGGGCGAAGGTCCTTTAATGAATCTTTTGGTTGATCAATTTCGTTTTGGATCCAGATTTGGAAGGTAAGCTTCATGGTGTTTTAAGAAATACCGCAAAACAGTTCCAGTCCTATTAGAGCATGTATACTCCTTTTTTGGCAAGTAAGTCTGCTTTATCATTTCCACCAATTTCCGAGTGTCCTGGCACCCATTGAAGTGTCGAAGTTGTTGAAGTGGTTCTTTGTGCTAAGATTTGTTAATGCTTGAATGCATTCCCACATTAACTTCGTTTTGACCTCAGTTGATGAGATAGCTTTCAATGCTGCTTGGCTATTCGTTAGTGTAGGATCGGTCCAGGTTTTCGTATAGACACATCTACTTCTGCCTGGAATATTGTGGTTTATTTTCTGAGGCTTTGAAAAATATGACTTTATATTGACTTTACACCATATATTCCTGCTCCTACTCCTTTCTCAGTTTAAGAGCCATCGGTGTACGAGACTAGGGCTTCATTTTCTAGATTATGCTTGTGTTAAATGAAAATATTTAGAATTTTTCATAACAAATACACCAAGGAACGAACAATTTTTATACCTTAGTTTATGAACTTATGGAGTATACTAAGATTGTCATTACGTTTGTAACTCATAGAAGTAATGATGGCAGAGCAAAATGGATTGCACATAATATTAAAAGCTATTTTGATTTATACATGTCCGTCTTCGGGATAACTCGAGAATGCGCTCATTTGGGGAGATGAAATTATGCACACTGCCTTTCTAAAAAAAAATTAAGATTTAAGTTTGAAAATGGGACAAATCCGGGAACTCCTTCTTAGGGTTGCCATACAAAAATTTCGTTTGTTGCTATATATTTTGACATTGGCTGAGAACGCGTCGACGTAGAGAGCTGAATTTTTGTACTCCACCTTCTAATGAAAATAGTTGATACGATTTCAAAAATGGACTAAATCTGGCAACCTCTTTCTGTTGCCCTATAAAAATTGAGGTTTTTTACGTATGCTGTGAAAACGGTCAGTCCTAGATAGAATATCAAATCATATGAAATTGGTCATAATCATTTTTACTGTAGGACGAACAGTTCTAGAAATATAAGCGAAAACCCACTGCAACAATCAAACAGGAAGGTGGCCAGGCCATACCAAATTACATACGTTCATCTGGGTATCGTGGGAATTGGTCTTAGACCAATTTCGGCCTTTTTACTTGTTTTTTGTTGTTCTATTTAAACAGAGTAGTATTATTTACTATTGAGCACTACGACAATTTTTTTCATATATTTCTATTTTGAAGCTATAAATATTATATATAATGTGGGAAAATTTGCGGAAGTGTTCGACCTAGTTTTTTAGATATAGTTTTTGCAAATCACCATAAGGAAAATAGTATTGGAGCATTATACTTAGAGGAATATTCATTCTCGTATACAGTGATCCCTCGATTAACGTGAGGATAGATAGGTTCCTGAATAATGTCGCGTAAACTGAAATCGCGAGGAGAGCTTACACAAGCTTTTAGAAAAATGATTTGGGAGCGTAAGTAAAATATCATAAATGCACACCAAAAACATAAATAAGCATCTTTGTCTAGAAATTGAATGGAACCTGAGCTGCCAAATGGGCCATCCCACACGAGTATTCCTGACGCAGTATGCAAACAGGTTTTCTAGGAAAGAAGTGAGAGGAAGCAAAGAGATATGTCTACACTTTGGAGAGATATCTCTTTGCTTCTTTTCACCTCTTCCCAAGAAAGCCTGTTTGCATATTGCATGAGGAATACTCGGGTGGGAAGGCCTAATAAGTATTATTGGGCCATCCCAGACGAGTATTCTTGATGCAAAATGCAAACCGGTTTAACAACAGAGTACGCGCCTCCGCATGGGTAATCTTGTTACAGGCTTTCATTTATATAAGAATAGGGGACTATGAATGTGTGCGTGCATTATTGTACTCACCGGCAGATAAATCAAGAATGAAATCAGATATTTCATGAAAATTCTCGGACCCCACCAAAACCCTCGAGAATACTTCCCAAGCCATGAAACAGAAATCTATATGTGTGCGTTCGGAGTCCGTTTTCTAAAATGTTCTATATTGATCGTTATGGAAAAGTGCTAAACATTGCTTTATGTATGCCACAGAGCCTAAACTACTATCCATACAGGAAAATAGTCTTCTAGTAATTTACAGGTTGATTCCTTATCTTCCCAAAGGCTACACTTCCTATATACCTTACTTAACAAAATAATAAAATAGTTTTGATTACAAAGTAACCTTACCATTTAGTGATAATTGCATGTGTGTATGTGCAGCCGGAGTCCGAATCTGTAGGCAGCTACATTCGATATCATCAGCTCACGGCATGCCATGACGGCACAGCGACATTACAATGATTACTCAGCTGAGAATTTTTGTTTGAGAAATCGTAGTCATTTGGTTAAGATTAATTTTTTTAAATAATTTTGTTAGGAAAGGTATGAAAATTTTATTACGGTTCAGCAGATAAGAAAGCAAGCTGAAGATTATAAGAACACCATTTTTCTGTATGAATAGTAGTTTAGGGCGGAGGAGCTATTCAAATCAAACTTTTGTCAGTTTTACATAAGAACACTGCAAATATTTTAGAATGTAAGGACTCCGTTAGGCCTCGCATGTGGTAGGGAGGGAGCTGTTTCATGGCTTGTGAAGTATTCTCGAGGGTTTTGACCCCACTGAACAAGCAATATTTCGTTCCGGTTGTATTAGTGCGGCAAAACAAGTGAATACCATTTGATTTTTGATGCAGAATTTCTCTCCAAAGTGCAGCACAATTGTAGAGATTTCTCTCTGCTTCTTTTACCTCTTCCCTAAAAAACCGGTTTGCATTTTGCATCAAGAATACTCGTCTGGGATGGCCCATTGTTATTCGAGTTCATCAATCGGCAAAATTGTTTCCCAATTAACCTTAGCCATTCTTGCAACAATAAGGTACTTGCGGCAAAGTGTAGACATATCTCTTTGCTTCTTCTCATTTCTTTCCTAGAAAACCTGTTTGCATACTGCATTGACAATACTGTGGGATGGCCCATTTGGCAGCTTTTAAGAAGAATATTTACAAATCTATCCACAAAAATAACAAAGGCGCAAGTAAGTAACTCAAGTGCTTTCTAGAGCCATCGCTTGGAAGCTCTATAGAAGATTATTTGATGAGCTCTAGTAGAAGTGCAACAAAGGATAATTTCATTTAATTTTTCCACGAATCTAAACTGTGCATTTTTCTACTAGTGTTGGTACGAAATAATGCATCTCCCATTTTCAATGTGAAGTTCAGAGTGATTAGAAGTAATCTGCTGAACTTCTGGTTAATAAATGTGAGAATAAAACGGAGAATATTGGGTTATTTAATCAACTTCATAAAATTTAATATACCACAAATAATCGCAAACAAGCGCCAGCGTCTTACCACAGTTCTCACGAATCAGTGTTGAAGGCCTCTTATGAGATTAAGAAAGAAGCCCTGCGATGGTTATCCAAAAAGCTCATAAGAGCTTTCAAAAACACACATTCAAAAAACTTCTTCGGCCATTATTTAGAGCGCCTTAGAGCGCTTCTTAAGAGCAGCATTGAAGCTCTTCTTAAGAGCAGCATTGCCTCTGCGGACATGCCTATGTTAAAAAGCAATGAACTGGGGTAGGGAAAAAAGCTCCAAGAGCTTCCATCGAAGCGTTTCAGGAGGGCTCTTAGAGCGCTCTTTTTCCCAATGGGTGATGAAACAGAGTTGTTGTGTTGAAGCATTTGTGCAGATGATGAAATGAAAATTGAGTAGATTTCGTTAAATACGTACATAACGTTATCAACGCTGCAAGTGGACTAGATCTACTCCAATTGTAGTAGAGGTCCCATCACTGATGCATACTGGGATTTGAGACTGAGAGAATATTGCTCTGTTCTCCACCACCCCGACCCCACAGCTATACACACGCCGACGCCAGTAGCTGTGCACACTTTTATGTTTCACTATGCTGCTAGCTGAAGAGGCGAGCCAGTTTTTCTATTAATTTAGGTACTCGACAATTTTTCATAAGAAGTTTTGCACAGCAGATTTTGGCTACCTGCATTCATCAAAATGTTTAGCCCAAGCACACGAATCACTGCAGCTGATAGGACAGTGATTGTGACTAGATTGCTTGTCGCCCACCAATTCCTATCCCATCCACTCATCTTACTATTCTCCCACTGTTCTGTTGCAATGCAATGTAAATGAAAATTCTCTCAAGCAAAGTATTTTTGATAAAACCGGTTTCTTAGAGAAGAGGTAAAAGAAGCAAAGAGAGCACTCAATGCAATGCATGGCCATGATGCGGAGTGCAGGCTCTGCTCTGACTTCTGGCTCTAGTGCTGTGCTGGTGCTTTGACGATGACGACCTGCCAGTCCGTTACCCACCACTGGTGACTGGCGGCGGGCCGTCATTCAAAGCTGAGTTTTCGTAGAATTTGTGAAAGCGGGTCGTAATATCGACACGGGTGAGTGGCGGATCGTTAACAAGCAGAGAATTTTCATACAATTCGTGAGAGTGGGTCGTAATGGAACGACCCGCCATATAAAAGTTTTCAATATACGAGATGCTTATTCTTTCTGTTAGAAGTTCTTTGGTATAACTAGAAAGCTCATCAGCATCATTTATAACTAAAAGAGCATAAATAATAATTTATTGAAAAATTGTAAAATTAGCAATAAATAGATATATGTTGTCTTTGCCATTGTTTATCTCGATATTTATGCCAATCTACAATGCATGGTAAAACCACGTAGTCAAAACGATATCGATTTTTGTGTTTGCTTCCCACTCTTGCATTTGAAAATTCATACTTGCAATAATGTCTCTTCTCTTTCACTCATTTGACGTATTGAGCACGGGCTTATGTGCAGTAGTTAATCAACAAAAACTATGTAGTAATACCTTAGGTGTATTCAGCATAATTTATAACTATCTAGGGTAACTTAGAACAAAACAGCTGTAAACTTGAACTTGTATTTAAAGTCTTGAAAGCGATATTTTATATTATTCGACTTGTCCCAAACAATTTCTTAGTTTACTTTACACTATAGTATAAATTAATGAGACCAAATACTTCCTTTGATGTAATTCTGCAAGGATATCGACATTTATGATAATTGACAGTTCAACAGCTGTTTAATTTGGTAGCTTACCACTGCTTACATATTTGTGTATTGCATTCTTCAGCAAACGATATTGTTCTGACGACATGGTTTTACCATGCATTGTAGATTAGGCATTATAGCCGTTTTACTTGCGAATTTCTCCAATAGATTACAATCTGCAACAATTTGGCCATTATCTCCTGGATTACGACGAACAAAACATTCGTATACATTCCGAGTGTATATGTATACCGATACCAGTTAATTACTGCTGTTAAGACAATGGGCCTCCCGATAGATGATATAGTTTCGTTTGCTTAAAATCTCAAGTTTCATTCATATAAATTAGCATATCAGAGTTGAAACCAGCACTACGAAGTGTAACTGCCATACGTCGCTTTGCGCTTACCTTCAAAATTTATATATTATATTCAGGAATACAGAAAAAACGGACAGTTTTTAATGTACTGAAAAGTTGTTCGGGATATAAAAACATATGAAAATGGTCATACATTTTTACCGTCCAACGAACTGTTCTATAAAGCAACTTTAACGATCTAAGCGAAAAAGTATCAAAAAACTTCATATATGAATATTATGAATATTTTTACGAGTATTTGTCTAGGGCAGCAGCTATCAACCTTTTTTGGCTTACGTACCCCCTGGTAGTTCATTATCCTAAATTATACCCCTTACATTAGAAAAAAGTTTATAATTTAAATACTCATAGTTGTTATTATTTTAAACTTGTTCTAACACTAAATAAATAGCCAAACGTGTCAAGGAGTATGCCCAGAATGTTTATTAACTAAAAGATTTTTTTATAGATACATAATTTTTTAATAAAAAACAACATAATAAATATAAACTATTATAAACATAATTTTACATTAATTTTAACTTAACTTTTTATATTTAGTGAGATCGTTGAGGTTGCTTTGAGGCAGACAGTTTTTTTTAAATCATGTTCTATTGATGTACAATACTTATAAATGACAACAAAACGTTAAGCGCTTTAGCAGAAAGCTGTTCATATATTCGGTGCTGATATATGACAAAAAGTTAATAAGACAGTTTCCTTTAAATTCAACTTTCAAAGTATGAAAGTTCAATTAAGTTTTCTTTTTCTTTAATAGATAATTTAGCTACTCGAAAGTATTCTTCATTGAAAGGATTTGAAATCCAATTGTTTCCTTCATCAGGTTTGCGAAAGTACTTCTCGAAACTTGAATTTAGCAAGTGTTCAGATATGTTGCTGCTCAATTCTCTGGAGAGGCAAAGTTTATTCTCTGATAGAAAATTGTGCAAAGTTTCAAATACCACCGGTTGACCATTTGCAATCCATGTCCTCCAAAAATCAATTTTTTTAATCATTGATTTGAAATATTGAAGATCGTTATGGAGTTATTCTGAAGAGCTAAATTTAGATTGTTTATACGTATGAAAATAACTGATAAATATGCAAGTGTCTGAAGCCACTTACAGTCGTGTAACTTGGAAGCAAATTAGAAAGGATGTTCTTCGAGAAAAACCTGTACTTCATGTCTCAGTTCGAACAAACGGTTAAGGACCTTGCCTCAAGATAGCCACATTACTTCTGTATGAAAGAGCAGAGTAGAATGAACATTCACAAAGAGCTTTAAAAATTCTCGAATTGGTTGACCTTGACTTTTTAAAATTAACCCCTTTCGTAGCTTCGTCAAGTACAAGTTTTATTTGCACTGGAAGGTGCTTAGTTGACGAACTTTGCCTCTGGATGCAACAGTTACTCCAACTTACATTGGGAGCTATCTTCATGACACGATCGCGCTGACCAGAATAAATATCTGACATAGACTTGCCACCATCGGTACATAGCCCACAACAATTAGACCAATTTATACCTTTTCCTTTGAAATAATAATCTACAGCTTTAAATATATCCTTACCTTACCTGTTGTGTGTTCTGATAGACCATGACAAATTAAAAGGTTTACTTCGGATTCATTGTCTTTTAATAACAAGCAAAATAACAAAATTAGCAACATCTGTGCTTTCATCTACTTGTATAGCGGAAATCTTGCTATTTTTAATTCGATCAATCACTGTTGTCTCAACTTCATCAGACATATTCAAAATTTTTCGAGATATTGTACTGTTTGAAATGGAAATTTGTTTTATTTTTTGCACATGTTCTTCTCCTAGCATACACCGAATAGCATCTTTTATACAGGGTTGAATTAGATTCTCAGTAATTGTATGACCTTTACCGCATGTAGCAATACAGTAACTAATGCCGTAACTAGCTTCAACCGCACTTTCGTAATCTTTATTAGCTGGCAGGAGTACGATGTCAAAACTGACATCTTCATATTTTGAGCTGCTAAACGTTTAAAAAATTCATAATCTTTGTTTTTATAATTGGCATGTTTTGTTTGAAGATGACGTAAAGCAGGGAAGGTTTCATACTGCCATTTGACAAAACTTCCCCATATACTACACATTTGAGTTTACGGCTGTCTTCACCTCCTGTATATGAATGTCCATATTTCATGTATTCGTCGCAGTATTTTCTCTTCTTACCTATCTGCAGAACTGAAGACTGAGCCTTTCCTGTGTTTTGTATCAACACATTTAATTTGATGTATCTTGAGAAGTACTTCCTAATTGGTACACCAGGTTTAATATTTTTTACTGTACCGGTTTTCGACCACATTTAACACATTTAATCCTTAAAAATAATGTTAAAAAATACCGAACGAAAACAAAAAATCATATGAAAAGAGTATTGGATTTGTCACACTACCATAGACACGCCGCTATGTACCATTGGAATCGCAACGCTAACTTTTGTGTGATTGTGTGATGTGATTCCGAGGATTGTTACAAAAACCATCGCTATGCGTCAATAGAAATTATTCACTGAATGATGCAAGAATTGTGTGCACGGTATCTGACTATAACCATAGATGGTACAAGAACTAGATGTCGCATGGCATACTAAAACAGAGTATACAGATTGTGAAATGGGTAGTGCATTCTGAAATGAACCATAACATATAGAGCATGCTAAAAGCAAATATTTTTATAATAGCAGTTTTGTATACATTTGAACGACTTCCTCAATACTTCAGATACGAAAAAATATGAATCACTCGACGCATACATCATTTTAAATCTTGTGGTCCATTCCGGAATGGACCACCCAGCCATATAAGTTTTGTATACTTTCTTGTGCCATCTATGCTATAACTAATACAATTTATGTTCAGATAAGAAGTGCTGAAAAAAATGTAGTGGCCGAAAATAATAAATATTGCGCTGCAAATAAACATTTTTATTTTTAAACGAAAAAAACGTAACTTCGAACAATATTTTATTTGTAAATGAATAGTGAGCGTTAAATCAATTTTTTTTGTCCACTGTTTGCCACCGCTTTGAAACTGGATCGAGAGGGGAGGCGAATAGTATATTTTTAATATTCGCCATTACAAAATTGTTTTCGCCTACCCCTAAGCCATCAAACGCGTACCACTGTCCACTGCGCTGGTCTATGATATCGGTGATATGAAAAACAATTTAATAATCGATTAATTGATCCGCAATAATTGAATCACGAATAAATCGGTAAAACAAAATAATTTTTATTTAAATATGTATGTATATGATTAATCGAGTGCTTGATTCATAATATTTTACACGAAAAAGCTAATTATTTTATGAGTTGAATGAATGAAAAACAAATTACGAAATAATATCTTCATTTTAAATTAATTCTTTATCCAGGATTGCAAAAATAAAAATTTTACAGTTTTTTTTTCTCAGAGGGGCGACGGTAGCTTCAGTTTTTAAAAATAATCGAAAATGAGAAGTTGGCAGCAGTATTTCTTTTGCTAAGCTGTAGAGTTTTGGATAAACAACTTTCATTTCCCTAAAAGCATCAGTCGAGTTTTGCTTTAAACCGAGAATTGTAGATTAGATTAGAAGGATAACTAGTTATAGAGATTAGCCGAATCGATGTATTTCTCCTTTGCTTGCACAGGTGCCATCTGCATTTTCTATTTTCAACTTTTTCATGATAACGTATGGGGAAATAATTTCCATAAAATTTTAATTCGTATAAAAAAAAAAGTTTTCTTTTAAGAACCATAAGGTTTTATGATTATGTCAGCTTGGTTACTTATTATTAATGTAAAAAGAAATATTCCGTTTCGTGAAGCTTTACGGCAATTTACTGAAACTTTGTACATGGCTGTAAAAAAAATACGATGTTGGGTAATTTTTCAAATGTCTTTTTCTTTTTTCATTCAAGGTTGTAATCGATTTTGGTTTATACTTATTTCCATTAACCCTTTTTTGAAATTGGTCCAAAAATTCTCAATAGGTCGTAACTGTGGAGCCTTTGGAGAGTTTTCATCCTTAGGCACAAAAGGAATTTTTAAGCGTTGTAATTTCTCTAATGTTTTTTTCGCGTAATATGAGTTGGCAAGGTCTGAGCAAAACACATCTTTATCACCTAGATGTTTCCTTGTGATAAAGTCCGCAACTTGTAGTAAACAAAGCGTTTTATACCGTTCGGCAGTTATACCTAAACCGGATTCAAAAATTATGGCTGGAACATTCCATGCTCACTAATGGCAATCCATTTCTTTTGGAAATTTTGATTGCTCAATATATTTAACTTTTTCATGTGGATTGACTTGAGGATGAACGTAAAAGTATTTACCTTGCAACCCGTCTCGCGGTTGCTGCATTTAATTTCACTCTTTCTTTAAGGTTATTTAAAATGGATTTCCTACCACTACCCCTTCTTCTCCCAACACTACTAATATTATTATCTAACTCTTTTAGAATATTATACACGTTTCTACATTTATAATTCATAATAACAAAATATTTAACTAAATATATCTGTCTTTTTGTAGTTACGATTTTGATAATAAAATTCGCATATAAGGCGTGTCGCAAAAGTTTTGAGACAAATTTAAATTGTTCAGCCCTGAACACTGTTGCATGAAATGAGATGAATCATGCACTCAGAAGATGTAACGGTATCTATAGAGCATTTTCAAAGTCAGTGTGGCCGGAAAGTTGCATTAGTAATGTCGTACAAAATAGATTTGCGCAAGGCTGTCGCCAAAGTTTTTGGAAGGTTAAGTACAAGTGAAATTTTCGAAGTATTCAAAGACAAAGATATTTCTCGTGCAACGATATATCGAGTGATGAAAGATTGTAAGGAAGGCAAACAACCAGAAAATAAGTCAAAAAGTGGTCGACCAAAGAAGTTGAATGCCAGAACAACGAAACAAGTGCTAGAAAATGCAAAAAACAAGGTCGGACAGTCAACCAGGCGATTGGGGCGAAAATTTGGTTTTGGCAAAGATACAATTCATCGTATTTTACGGGAAAGTAATTTCTGCAAACGAAAACGTAAGCGAGCACCCAAATACACAACAAAACAGTTAGAAAGAATACCGAAATGTTGTTGTGCACTGCGTTTGAAACATTTTGCACACAACACGTTGATCATTTTGGACGATGAAAGTTATTTCACATTTTGAGCGGTAACGATTTTTTTTAATCTGATAATATTGAAACAGCACCCGATAATGTCAGAGTTGCTCCCAAAGAGAAGTACGAGCTAAAGGTGTTGGTATGGATTGCGATTTCATTGAAAGGAATATCAGCGCCGTATATTCGACCAATCGGTGGTCCAGCAGTTGATTCTGATGTTTATACATACCAGCCAGTGCTTGCCGAAATTGAAAAAATTTATTGCAACACATCACGCTCAAGACAAAATAATGTTCTGGCCGGACTTTGCACGGTGTCATTATTCGAAAAAAAAACTATCTTCTGGTTAAATAAGCAAAAAGTGCCATTTCTGCAACCCGCCAAATGTTCCACAGGCACGTCCAATCGAAAGATTTTGGGCTATTCTCAAACGGGAAGTCTACAATAGAGGCTGGGAAGCTAAATCGGAACAACAATTAGTTGGTAGAATTAAGCGAAAATTGAAAGAAATTGACATTTCGGTCGTCCAAGCCTTGATGAAGAGCGTTCGCCACCAGCTACGTAAAATCGAAGATAACGGGCCATTAGCCACAGTTTAAATGTTTAGTGTGATAGTTTCTGAATAAAAGTAAATGCCTTTGGCAACTGCTTTCAAATATCTTGTTTCTATTCCAAACACCAAACTTTTGAATTTTTCTCAAAACTTTCGCGACAGTCCTTAAGTTTGCGGTGCACTACTCCTTGATCAGACATTTTGTAGGCATCGCACAGCCATAAAGGGAAGCAGAAATAGAAATAGTAAAAAAGTTCTGTTACATATTCTATGAAGCGACATAAGCAAACGCTAAAGTTAAAGCAATTTTTGTACTCACACGTTAGTGGAAAGAGCCAAGGATTAATAAAGTAAATTTTTTTAAATCGCGGATCCAATAATTGTTGACATCGCTAATATCAATGACCCACTTACCCAAACCGTCGATCGAGTTCGTACCCATATATTTTTTCTTTTAATTTAACCGACGCACGTAACAAATTTCCATTGAATTTTGTGCGTCATTCGCCCTTAAACGATATAAGTAGCAGGTGCTGCCGAATTACAAAAAAACGTAGTCTTAACATTACAGAAAAAAATAACAAAACAGAATGCGAATTTCTAGAAAGAATTGGGGATTAAGTAGGTTTATTGCACCTGCAGGTTATAGGAAAAAGCAATCATCCCTTCAGCGGCGTACCTAGGGGTGGGGCAAAGAGACAGCTGCCCTAGGCTCCGTGCCATGAAGACGACCGTCGGTGTGGCGTTTTTTTTTTATTTTTATTTTTTTTTTAAATAAAAAATTTTTAATCAAATTTAAATTGAAAAATGATTCTTCCATTATACGTATGTATTTATGTGTATATATACAAAAACTATAAATATATTTGATAGTGTCGATAGTTTTATGCCGAAACTATCAATACTATCGCGAAGTCAGAAAATCGATGCTTAAGCAACACTATGTACAGTCTTCTCTGTTAATAAGGCCGCTCTGAATTGGAGATGAGTAACTCAGATTTGAGTTGACTCAAAGATCCGGATCTCTAAAGGGAGTCAAGTGATCCGACTCCTACTTTTGGCACCAAAAAAAAAGAGCGATTGAATTTCGCCTCAATATTTCATGCGAATACGATTCTGTAGTATTCCATCACTGACTCTGACTCTCAAAGTGATACGCATTGTGAAATTAGGATTGATGCGATGCACTTATTGAAATAATCTATAGAAACATGAGGTTAGGTGCTTAGCCCAATCCATCGTGAATTGATCATTTGTTTCGATATTTAAAAAAAAGTTAAAGTCGCTTCAAAATTATTACAAAGTCCTGCTTTGATTATAGTTAAATGCTGTAAGATTCAAGACAGAACTACAGATTTCCTGAAGCAGTATAGATCTGAAGAAAGTTTTTCTAGAATAGTGAACCAAGCGAAAGACTTAGCGTCTGAGGTGGAGGTAGAGCCGATATTTCCCCCTAACAACACGGTCCGTGGTCGTCGTAGGAAACGTAATTTCGAATACGAAGCTCGAGATCAACTTGTAACATATCCGAAAGAACAATTTGAACAGAATTCTTTTATCACGACGTTGATACAGAACTAGTATCAATGGAAGACAGATTTCAACAACTATAGGCGCACAGTAATGACCTCAAATTTCTGTTGATATTCATGATCTCAAGTCTTCATCGAAAGAAGAAATAATGAAGAGCTACAAAGATTTGCATAGAATATTAACAGATGGCGAGAAAATTGATATTGATGACATTGATATGTGTGACGAAATTATGAATCTGGCTGCGATTTTGTCTGCTGATCGATTCGCAATTGAAGTTTTGAATTTCATCGTAAAAAATGATATCCAGTCAATTGTATCCAACGTTTTCATTGCCTTACGGATATTAAGTTTATCCGTTTCAGTGGCGTTAGGAGAGCGGAGTTTCTCGAATCTGAAAATTATTAAAAATTATCTGCGATCGACAATAAGCCAGGAATGTTTAGTAGGATTATCCGCCATATCTATTAAAATCGAATTATGTGATCGCAACAACTATCAGGAACCTATTGAAGACTTTGCAAAAGTAAAAGTAAGATAGGTAAATAAATTTTGAGTGAAGGCTATTTTTAAACAAATAAAAACGATAGTGGTTTGGAGTCAATAAAGACGGTGGGAGTGACGAACCACCGCACCAGGTCCACTATCAATTACTTGTTAATTTCTTTTAAAATTTTGTATTTAAATATTTAATCGGAAAAGGTTGTATTAAGGGGGAAAACGTACCGAGAAATTTTCGATTGTTTTTGTTTGGCTTTTCTTCAAGTTTAACCTCTTAAGAATGTCTGGTGAAGGCCGCATGCAAAAATTCGAAAAAAAACGCCGAGAGCCCGAAGGTAGAAATACGCCGTCTGCGTAACCGGGCGTTATATCGCAAGTTTTCGTTCGGAAATAATATATTTGGTGAAAAATGGATAACAAAAAGGTTCTCGAAAATCTCAGAACCATTATAAGTATCGGGCGAAATGGAGTGGATGATTCTATTTAAGTTGAAGAATTTTGCGATTTATTCATTGCTCAACTTTCAAACGCGTTTTTCTCGAAATCATGTTTTTGAAGTCGGTACGCAAGATCTCGAAAACTAATGAACCGATTGCAATTATCTTTTATTGTGCCTATTCTACACATAATTGTCCGAAATTTTGTCAAAATTCGATATTTTCAAAATCGCATATGACAAAGACTAGATTATACTGTCCAGTTTAATAATCTTTTTGTTTTTTTTTTTTTTTGTTATTTGGATGATTACAGATGAAACAGGAGTGCGTACCGCGGAAGGCCTGTTTTTTGCGGTACTTTACGGACCACAGGCGAATATTTGATATTTTTCAATAAAAAAATTTTGATGTATTCTTAAAAATGCATTTTATCATTTAAAAAAGAATTGGTTTGATAACTGCTATAGACTGCCTTAAAAAAAGATCCACAAAATGGCTTTTTTGCGCTTCTCGGTGCGTTTTCCCCCTTAAAATAAGTATCGGAAAAGGCGGGTTCTCTCAGCTTGCCCCAGGTGCCCCAAGGGCTAGGCATGGCGCTGCATTCCATGGCTGGATGAAATTGAATAAAAAAAATCGATTAATCAAAATAAAAAATTATCATATGATTATCGATTAATGAAATAAACTTAAATCGATTAGTTTAACCTTTTAATTAATCGTTGCCATATCTGTAACCTTTTATTTTTCGCGAAATTCATTTTTAGGCAAGTTAATTACACGACATCTGACTGTAATAAATATGTATGTATACATAAATCTATAAACTTTCACCCCCCTTATGGTGATAAAATTACTATAATGAGAAAGCGTCCTGTATGTAGTAATTTAAACCCTAATTTAAGGGAGTCATGCCGTGTGAAGGCATTTTTTTCGGTTTTTTGGGAATTTTTTCTGGCGAACTTAATAAATATACGATTGTGAAACCACATACATATTTATTCATGAATTGAGTACACTCTACAATTTTTTCAGCCCGAAATCGACGCTCATTGCTGGAGTACACGGAAACTTAGTCACTCATCTTAAAAAAGGGCATTTTTCGGTAACCACGATTGCGGGCTTAAAATCAAACGGCATTTTAATCTGTGAAGTATGAACTAGTTTCTGACCTTGGATTATTAAAAAATATTGAAAGGTAAATTTTTGGCATCTTGTTGAACATTTTTATACCGTAGATGAAATCATAGGGGTATACTAAGTTTGTCATTCCGTTTGTAACACCTCGAAATAATGATGGTAGAGCAAAATGGATTGGACACCCATTCATAATATTAAAAGTTATTTCGATTTTTGCATGTCCGTCCGTCCGTCTGTGCGCACGATAACTCGAGAACGCGTATACTTAAAGAGCTGAAATTTTGTACACGGACTTTGAAAAAAAAAGTAAAATTAAGTTCGAAAATGAGACAAATCGGGCAACTCCTTCGTGGGGTTGCCATATAAAAATTTTGTTTTCCGCTATATATTTGGACACTGCCTGAGAACGCATCGACGTAGAGAGCTGAAATTTCGTACATGATGTTTTTACTACATTAGCAAATAAAATGTCAAAAATGGACTAAATCGGGCAACTCCTTCTTGGTGTTGCCATATAAAAATTTCGGTTTTTTACGTATACTTTGAAAACGATCAGTCCAAGGCATTTTTATTGTACTAAAAACTTCTGCAGAATACGAAATCCTATAAAATTGGTTATTACCATTTTTTCTGTGCGACAAACTGTTCTAGAAATATATGCGAAAAACAACTTCAAAATCAATACTTGAATAGATCGGTGACCATACGAAATTTAATACGGGCATTCATCTAGCTAGGGTATCATAAGAATTGGTCTTAGACCAATTCTAGCTTTTTTACTTGTTTCGTGAATTTTTGTGCTTTTTCACTACTTCTTCAACATGTAAAAAAAACGGGTTAATGAATCCGAATTATCCTAGTTTGCAAAGCGTCTACATGAGTCAATAAAGTTTCAAAGGTATTCGTTCGATAGATTTCGAGATATCGTGGTTACCAGTTGGAAAAATACAGTTTTGAGAAAAATGCGTTTGAAAATTCAAATACGATTATCACCAATAAAATTGGAACACTTTGGGTACTCAATCAAGACTAAACTAACCATTATATTGGAAACAGCAAATGAGTTTAGAGATATAGAAACCTAAGCGAAAGAGAAGGGGTCCGATGCTGGAGCGGACGTTTCAAACACTTGGCCTGTTCAACGCTGCAACTTCCTAACGACTCCGAATATCGGAAAATCACTTTACCCTCATATCCTTCACTATATTTGGATGCAATTTATGAAAAAAAATATATATATATATGTTTTTTTTTTAATCAGTCACACGGGATGACCCCTTTAATCTCACCAAGATCTTAATACATGGCTATAGGTTAGTTATTATTATGTTATTATACACCTGAGTAGTAAGATTTTGATTTGTAATTAATTTGATGAAGACATTTTGAGAATATACTGTGTGTTCCGATCAGCAGCACAGAGCGATCTCTTCAGGACATCAATGCCTGCTGTCTGCACTACAGTGAAGTCAGATGCCTTAAAGTTGGTGATGGACAACAGCCATTTATTTTGAAAGTGGAATAAGTCCATTTTTTAAGACGAAATATTGAAATATTTTAGTTTAATTTCATTTAACAATATTTATAGGATCTAACTATGAACTTTTGTGTGTTTTGAAGTTAAAGACAGTGTAAATTTATTAATCAATTATGTTTACTAGAGAATTCTGAAGAAAATATAAATACTATACCCAATGGACTTTTTCCACATTCAAAATATAAGTGGGTCATATAAAGATTTATTTATCTGGTTTTCGTCCTGGGCATAGCTGTACATCTGCTCTCCTTAAAGTGAGCAATGATATCGCGCGTGCGGCTTATAAATGTGAACTAACGGTACTACTTCTTTTAGATTACTGCAAGGCCTTTGATACCGTTAATCATAGACTTCTTCAAATGAAACTTATAAGGAATTTTAACTTATCTTTTCATTCTGCAAAATTAATTTATGACTACTTGAGCAACAGGTTATAAGCAGTTTTTGCAAATGGTTCTCAATCAACTGTTTTACCAGTGGTATCTGGTGTACCTCAGGGATCTATTCTTGGGCATCTGTTATTTTCCATGCTTATAAATGATATACTTGCTCACGCCAAGTATTCTAATCTGCACTTATATGCTGATGTTGTTCAATTGTATAGATCTAGTGTACTTGGTCTCATTGAGAATTGTATCTCTCGGGTAAATGAGGATTTGGAGGCTATTCACTTGTGGTTCTGTAATAATAAACTAAGGCTTAATCCCCCAAAATCTAAGTGTTGGCTGATCCATAGGCGTGTACTAAATATGGATGGTTTTCCGTCAGTTTCCGTTACAACACTGCTATTCCTATTGTTGATTCAGCTAAAATTCTTGGGGTAGTTTTCAATAAAACACTTACATGGGGTCTGCATATCAATTCTGTTGTGAGTAGAGTTTATGCAGGACTTCGTTCTCTATGGGTGTCTAGCCATTTCACAAACGGGATACATAATTTTATACACATTTCCTCTCAGCACAACACATATGCTACAACTAGGAGATGTTAGTGGTTTTAACTAATGCTCCATCAAAATAAACGGGCGTGATTAAGTGATGATCTTGTTTACATGGAATTCGATGTGATTCACTTTGCCCTAAGCGAAGATAGTGTCAAGATCGTTAATCAATGATCTAATCATGCATACTCACTCATTTGACACATGTGGTTTTCGCTCTTTAGTCCGTAAAAGGGTGAAAGGAGTAAGCGACATTAAGATACTGTAATCGGTAAAACTACGAATGGGATTGAAAGTAACAGAAAGCAGATCATTAATGAAAATTAAGAGGAAAGGCGGAGAGATAACAGAACCCTGGGGTACATTAGCATTTATAGAGTGAGGTTCAGATGTAACGGATCAAATACAACCTAAATTAATCGACCAGATAAAAAGCTTTCAATCCATAATAGAAGAGGTGGGTAGAGACCAAGTGCTTCAATTTGGGCTAAAAAGTATGTTGAACTAAATATGTAGCTTTAATTCAAAATGTTGTTTTATTATTTTAATTTATATAAAACGTTGAACACCATTATGTTATATAACACCTTCTAGATTTGTTCCTTTTAATTTAATAAAATTTAAAAGATACTGTTATCTACCACAACAAAATTTGAATTGAATTAGTTTTAATCTGAAGAATGTTATGTTACTGTGAATTTTAGTACAACTTTTTTTTATTTTTTAATGGCTTTTCAAATCAGGAATAACGAAAAAATTAATAAAGTCGTATCTTTCAAAACTACATTTATTTAACAACCCCTTATTAAAGCAGTTTTTATAACTTTTTTTAGCTTGGACGCAAATTGTCCCCTGGTGTACGCAAACTGAACGAAAATTGGTGATTTCCATATACACTGATATTTTTAATTATTATGCAGACAAAAATGTTTTGAGTTTTTAATTTAAACTAAAAGATAAATTTATATTTTGCTATTGTACTGCAAAAGCTTAAACACCGACATTAAGTAAATTCTACTAATAATCATGACATTTCCTTAAATGGACGCGAATTGGTGCCTTTATCCTATACTCTCAAGATTTCTTCATAAAATTTTGATTTTCGGCCTTAAGCCAACAACTGACAGTACTTCGGTACTTGCCTTTTAATTTCTCTGCTCATATGCAGTAGGTTGAAAATTGCCTGTAGACTCGTATATTATATACGGGTCTCAGTAAAAACTCATTCCAGCTTTCTATGTAATTAATGTGAATTCGAAATGCATTTGGATTTTTCACCGCGTTTGTTTTTACAAAGAATAAAATCATTAAATTTCACCCAATTATGCCTCATAAAATAAAAAGTAATAATAAAGCAATTTTTTTCTTTCAATCTTATATGATGATATACATATACATATAATGTAGATATGTTTCCAAGGATATGTAGCTCGATTAGCGCTATAATTAAAAAAAGTCGTCGAAATGCGGCTATGAAATCGAAAAATTTCCCATTCTTTTCCAATGAAGCGTGGAGGAATGAGCATAGCAAAAATAAAAAAGAACATAAGAAAATAAGAAAACGAAAACATTCAATACGATCAAAGTAGTATGTATGTGTACAGTACACCTGTCGTCTTATAATTTTTTCTCTGCTTTAATTTCAGTATCAAGTTTCTGCATTCGTAAGGCAATGTACCTACAAGAAAAGCAGGTAAATGCTTTTAGGTTTCCAACTCATCTATGATAAGATTGCTTCTGTAATGATATAAACTTTTGCTTTTCTTCTTTTGTTTTTATGCAGTTGGTGGCGAACTATTTCATAAATCATAGGTAGTTCGGACGACGACAGTTTCTTGACATATAGGCAGCACCTAAAGTGCTGTTAGAAAAGGTTAAGGTACTCATACGTTTTCCGGTTTTTTGTATGGCTTTAAAATGGAACTCGTTTTAACCCATTCAAAAATAAAGTTATGATGATAATAATTTTTTTTTAAAGGAGCGCCCCGTATACATATATGTATATATATATGAGCGCTTCATACAAGTATTGCAAGAAAAAATTGTTGTGCCTTCTAGAATTACAGGTGCGAAGTTCTAATTAAAGAATTCCATTAGGTTTCAATCAACATTACTGAATGTGCCGAATGGAAATTGATCCAATCATTGAAATTAAAAGGGAGTTAAGTGCTAATTTAATCGAAATTCTCACGGATTTCAATGTATTATTTGAGCCTTGTTTTAGTACGGCTGTTTAGTTTGAATTAAATTTTTGCATCTAAGTCTTTGTAGTTGTTAATAGCTATAATGACACAAAAAATAAATAAACTTAACCGTTCATAAGAGTTGGATATACGCAGATAAAACTAAATTGCCCCTTTTTGTGGATGGGGATAAGTGTTGCCATTCTTTCCTGACAAGTTTCAATCTATAGTTGGTGATATTCACTCTTAAGTTGGGAAATTTAGAGGAAAATAAAGATGAGTTAAATTTAGTAATTGATATTCGATATAACTGATATACATACATACATAGGTACTTAAGTACTTGGCAGTAGAACATTTATGGCATTCATTTAGATGACTCTAGGCGATACGATCACTTCTCACAGTGCGTCTTGATATGCCGTATTGTCTGTATGAAAATTTCAAATGATTCCAGCAAACTTGTCTGTAGGACACATACATATGCGTTTAAAGAAAACTTTTAGCATTTAGATCGTGTGCCGATGAAGGCTTGAGATATGTGCCATATCACATATTCACATGTTCCATCATCTGGATTGTATTACAAATTTGAAGAAGAATTTCTGTGCACATGTGAGCACTCATCATGTGCAAAATAACGGTATTTTTGTAGACTCATGAATTAAATTAATTCCTATGCTTATTGAAATCATCATATGGTATTTTTATAAATATATTAAGTATGATGACATTTTACATTCATTTTTCTTTATAAAGATATATAAATATTATTCAAGGATATATTATCATCACTTTTTCGAGGATATAAATAGCTGATACAGATAGGACTCGGTGTACAAAAATAAAAAAATGTATAGTAGGTGAGGCCAAATTTCAACTGTTTGCAATGCGGATGATTTTTCCATAATGAGCCTATAATTTCTAAACGATACACCCTATGATATTGAAGTATTTGGATGGATGGATGGAAAGTATATTGAGTCCCCCGTGGTTCGGGGGCCCTAGAACGTAGGCCACTACAAGGCCCATTGTTCACAATCAGGACCCAAGAGTAAGTTCATAGGTCCCACAAACCATAAGATTGGCTCCCAACCCTCCTTACCTGCTTCATACAATTCATCCAGGAGATGTGAGCCAAGGAATCTATAACGTTTTCCGGAGAGAGACGGGCAATCACATATAGGTTTATCAACTAGTCCTATCCTATGTAGATGACCCCTGAGAAAACAGTGTCCAGTAAGAATAGACATCAGAATTCTCATGGTAGGTTTGCTCAGTCCTAGCATCTTTTTTGTGAAACTTGGGCTAGGTTTACTCCATAGTTCCTTTGTTGTTGTATATCCGAAGGGTCGTCTAACCAAAGACAACTATCTTGGCAATCGGCCCAAGTCGCAATTGTAGACACAAGGTGTCCCGGTGCGATCCCAATTGTGGAGGGAGGTGCGTCCGAGCTCGCCCCAAGACGCGCAAGCTCTCCGATTTTCCGTTTCCACTAACATCTTTGTGACCATGCACCAAAAGAACGAGTACCTTGTTACACTGAGAAAGGATTGTTTTACACTCCAGTACTAGGTTTGAGGTTATGAAGGGTTTTGACAAGGCCTTGACGGCCGCTTGGCTGTCCGAGCAGATGGCAATCTTCTTATTCTCAGTGTCTGAGCCAAGAAGGTCCTTCCCGCTTCAAGAATGGCCTTGACCTCCGTCTGGAAGACCGTAATATGGCTTTCCAGGTGTATGGCAAGTTCCAAATGAGGACCCTCACAGAAGATTCTCGCTTTGGTGTTATCTTAGATTTGGAGCCGTCTGTATAAATTATATAAATTATAGTGTCTATCAATGGGTGGAGCACAGAGTGTGCTGCTCATTTATCCCTAGATGGGATTTTCGTTTTAAACCTGCTTATCAGCATGGTCTCGATGAGGTGGTCACTATCCTTGTCGGTGTGTGTATTGAAGTATTTACTACGTAGATAACCGTTGGAATATAACTACACCGCGCCTCCTCCCAAAAAAGTCAAAATTTCAGTAACTCAACTCAGCTTTTGTTTTTATCAACACAATTAAGAAGTTCGTTTTTGGAACGTTTTCTTAAGCATACACCAGCGAAAATGATTTAAAAAGTTCGCTCAAAAATAAAAAAAAACTGCAACAATGTAAAAAGCATTGCATTTTGTGTACAGAGTGGGATTGGCCATTTTATTGAAGTAAATAGACAACACTGGACATCTGCCCAATCAGCTTCATTTTTGGGCAAGCTGTTACTAACAAAATTGCTTGTTTTGGTTTCGTTTATATCCATCCGAAGTTTCTCGGTCAAATTTTGGGAGATATTGTGTATACATACATTTAATACTTAAACAAAATTAGCAATGTTCATATACCTACCATAGAGCTTAATATGTTTTATTTTTTTTTATTTGGGTTATTGTTATTTTCAAGCAGAGCATGATTAAGGATGTCAAATATCAAACGTCATGAAAATTTCAATCGAATACGACAAAAGAAAGTTATTTTGTTTGTTGAAATCTAGGTTTATTTCTTCCAACCATATTCAAATGTACTAATTTAGTGCGCTTGTAGGTACAAAAACTAAACAGTTTTATGGTTCAATGTTTTCTTCTGTGTAGGTAATACGCATGATACAAAATATAACAAGGTATGGCCGGAAAATCTGTCAATTGGTTGCTTGCCTCCTTTGGCGACAATTGTCAGAAATTTGTTGGTCTCAATTTCAATCGTCCTTATCATAGTGAAAAAAAAATTTATATTTTGTAATTTCTTTGCTTACCCCACATAATTACTTTTCCCGAAGTGATTTAAACGAAGACACTAATGTTTGGTTAAATATTTTAATATATTCAAAACGTATTTCAGTCAATAAAATACTAAAACTCAAAACAAATTCGCTGGAAATGACTTTAGTCACCTCATGACGTAGAAATACACAAAATTTCTCTCGAATCGGCCATAGCTTGTTGAAACCGAGATTTTTTCTGAATCGACCTCAATAGAACTACTTCGCTTATGGTGAAAACCCAATGAACGCGGCAGGCGTCGTGTCGTTTTGACAGTTCAATAGAATATACGCGTTTAAGCTCGTGCTGGCCCTTAGAATATAGAGAGTACAGGAAGTGTGATAAGCCAAATTTGGTAGTTAAATTCTGGTTGTGTTAGTATCTGTTGCCGCTGTAGTGAACGCTGAGTACAGCCGTGTAGTAGAATCAATATAGAGAGCGGGGCAATAATGTTCTTATTCGTTGTCAGTACGCCAACATACCCTGGGAATTTCTCATCTGTCAGAAACGTAAACAAATCTCGGTGGATGAAGGAATCTTTCGATATTTCATCGTTTGTGTTATGTATTTTTAATGTAATTTGATATAAAAAGCTGTGTAAAGTACACAAAATAATATTTTATAACTATACTTGCCTAAAAAATGATTTCCCACGTCGTAATTTGGTGTTGTTGTGGCAATTTTTTACCGAACATTTCATTCTGAAAATACATGAACATCACTTAGAAATTTATCACTATAATATCAACAGATAATTACTTACACTCTTTACTTTATTTAGCACTATTTTTAAATATAATATCTTTTACTTTTCACAACTTTTAAATTACATTAAATTTCTTTCAAATTAGGAAAGTTCGTCTGACAACTGAAACTACATTTGTCTCTTTCTTCAATATAATGCTGACCTACTTCGCGAAAAAATCCACGTTCATACACACGAATTTTACAGGTAACAACACTTCCTGTTGTCTCTATATTTTAAGTGCTGGCCAAATGGCTGACACGCTTGCCAGTTTCGACGCGAAAGTAGAGCAATTTTCTACTTTTAACGCGCGGCAGACGCTTTGACAGCTCTTTTGATTAATTTTATATCCATTATTTCATTTTTAATTAATAACTCAAGCTTTTCCATCACTATTAATTTTTATAAATAAATCTAAAGAGTACCTACGCGACGTGTTCATTTGGTCTTGCTCAAACCTACACGTGTCTGCCGCGAAAGAAGCAGAAAACGCGCCAGACTTGGCGCGTACATTGGGCCTTCGCCTTTAGGGTCAGTTGCAATAAACCTCATAATGACACATTGCTTTGATTTCACCACTTTAGATGACGAATGTTTTATGATTTTCTGTTACTTCTTCAAAAAAACTAATCATTGAATTCCTTTTTCATTTACTTGGAACCCTTCGATATATCATAACCGAAGTAGGTATATACCCACTAAATTTATTTAATCTGGAAAATATCAACAAATGTCGTCATCCTTATCGCGCTACTTCTAATGAAAAATAACAGCAATTGCTATTAGCCCAAATAGCAAGCGAAAACATGAAAATGCTAGCTTCGAAAGTCGTAAATGTCATGGTTTCGGCAAATGGGACACAAACTATGCTGTGAATTAACGTCGAAGTAAAAATGAGAGCACCAAAAGAACAATTTATTCACCTTGAATACACGATTGTGGCTTCATGATCTGACGGTCTACGGCTTAAGGCTACAGAACTTGAAATTATGTAAACATAAATTTTCTGAAATTTAAACAAAAGTCCCAAAAGTTATAACGGCCATCCCACCATCTAATTTGAACTCGATTCTGATGTGAGCTTCAAACTTAGCAAATAGCCAATTTCGTTAAAGTATACATTAGCTGCGTATTTTTAGGAATAGTTCCGGCTTAGATTCTACAATAATTTCCATATCTAATTACCTACTTTTTATAGAAATTCTTTGAATTACCTATGTTAGAACTGGCCAGAACCAAAGCGAATTGACTCCAATATTAGTGGTGCTCCCTACGGTCAGTTTGATGTTTTTTTTTTAAAGAACCTTAACACGTTACACTAGACAGATTTAACTATGTATCCTGAATGTCGAATAGATATACGTATAGGGTCCTGAGAAGACAGTCAAGAAATTAAGTTTGTTAGTTATTTATTGAATGTTTTATCTACTAAAAATCGGGTAGATTTTTATTATCTTACATTGTATTCATTGGAGAGGGGACCCGGGGCGCGCAATGCGCGTCGCAAAATTTTTGCGCGCTTTGCGAAATACTTGCGCGCTCTCCCTTGTCAGTTGGAAATCTTAGCTAAATTTCAATAAAATAGAAACTAAAGTATTGATAAATTCTAGCCCATGTTTTATTTTTAGATATCCAAATGTATCCACTTTTCTACATTTTTGTTTATGAATAAAATATTAAGAAATAAGCCGAAAATTTTATGATAATTTCGAGCATTATTTCATTTTCAATTTATTTGATACGGTTTTAGTTTGGTTTAAAACGTTCAGTCTGGTTTGGTTTTGGTTCACAGAATATTGGTTTCGTTTGGTGGTTTCCTGGTTCGGTTCATCTCAGCTTACTTTGAAGTATATTATTACCCGTTATTGGGGAATCATATTATGTCAAGTCAAGTAGGGGTAAGTAGCCTAGCTGAATACCTGCGTTGAAAATTCTTCTTTGTATCAGTCTCCCCTCACATGCTCAAAAGCTTATTCTTTGAAAATCAGAACACGAATTACACACTATTCATGACATGTGTAATCCCTCTATTTGCAGTTATGGTGATCGACTAAAAATACCAACACAAACATTTTACAAATTAAATGAGAAAAAAAACTGTACAAGTAGCTTTCCTCCGTTGAGATAAAGGGTGTTTTTGTTTTTGCTTCGGTGTTAACCCTCAAGTTCATTTGGTGTTCGATTTGCCAGAGTCATGGCACTCGTGACTCTCGAAGCTGTCACTTTCTGTTTTTGTTTGCTACTTGGGTTAACCCCGGGTTAACCCTAGCTGCTCCTGCTCTTGACTAGGAGCACCGCGGTTCTTTTTTTTAAAATGTCAAAGAAAGAAGAAGAGGTTAAGAAAAAGTTTGTGATTGGTACTTTTGAAGTTTATTGCTTCCTTTGCGCAAAAACACGAACCTGGCACTTCGGAGCTAACAGCTTTTTGACATGGTTCTGACATGTCCCTGGATGACCCAGAAGTCACGTTCCGGAAGCAAAAACAAAAACCCTCAAAAACCGTCTTCTTGTTCTGCTCTAATTACTAGAGCCATTGCTAGAAAGTTTTGAAAAATTATCAAATATTGCATAATTTTCTCAGATTCCTTACAAATTTTATAAATATTTGGAAAGAATAGTTGTTTAGCTATAAATATGTCTTTAGAGACATTTTAATCAAAGGTTTAGTTTCGTCTGCAAAGCGCAAATGCAGAGATTATTATGCAATCACAGAAAAAATTTAAACGGATTGAGTAATTAGGTATAGGTTATTGCAATTTAAAAAACAGCAAAACAAGTTTCTTATTGAAAAAGTTTTCTTCTCAAATTTCAAAAGCTGCATTAAAATTTGCTATTTTTCAGACCCCAGATAAAAAACCTTGGAATATATAGCAAACAGGAATGGGTGAATCGTGTATAATTCGTGAGCGTAATTTTTTAAGAGCAGGACATTATAAATAGGCGTTAGTGAGATGTCGAAAGGAACTATTGTCAAACCTAGGGTATGATTGTCAAATATGCTTTTGTTTTGAGAACAGATTTACTCAATTTAAATTTCTTTTGTGAAATTTAATAAAAGTACCTAATGAGTGTTTTGCAAAACTATGTATTTATCTTTGAAGTTTATTGTGTGCAAAGTTTTATAGTGCCACTAAATGAAGTGTTAGGTCAGTGCTTGCAAATATAATTCGGATTATAAACTTAGAAAATCGCGTTTCAGGCAAGTGCACTATTTAATTATCTTTTTTGTTAATAGAAGCAAAGATTTATTTAAATTAAATATGTGAATTATTTCAAAATAAAGTCGAAAAAGAACATTTTTTACTACAGATGCTCCGCACAAAACCTTTGTTTACTTTTTGCAAATTGATTTTAGAATAGGGACTGGGTGTAAATACATGTAAAACATGGACTACCAACGCAACCAGAATTCATTACGCGAAATCTAGGTTATAAAACCATTCCTGTTTGCTATATATTCTAAGTAAAAAACACTCTGACTGAATTGCAAGTTTGTTCAATTATAGTTTTGAAAAATTCTAAAGTTATCAAAAAGGGATTTTTTCTTTAAATTTATGTTATTGTCTACTATCGAAAATTCATGACAGACGTGTATTAAATTATTAAGAATCTGAAATTTGAGACTGTGCATATTTTTATACTCTAAGTGAAATCATAGTGTATACTAAGTTTGTCATTCCGTTTACTTTGCACAGGAATAATGCTGGTAGAGCAATGTGTATTGGACACGCACGCATAATATGAAAAGTTACTTTGTCTATCCGTCCGTTCGTCTCTCTGTCCAGCACGATAATTTGAGAACGTGTGTACTGGCTGAAATTTTGCACATGGACTTTTAAAATAAAAGTAAGATTAAGTTCGAAAATGGGACAAATGGGGTAACTCGGTAATTCGGGCAACACATACGAAATTTCATACGGGCATTCATCTAGGCTATCATAAGAATTAGCCTTAGACCAATTCTAGCTTCTTTATTTCTTAAAACTATAATACTTTCCACAAAAAGTCAACAAGGTGACTAAACATTGCAATAACATGCCAATCACAGTACTTACGTAATGAGTGAATTTGAGAAGCTAATATTGGAGATGTGTTTCTGTTACTGAAATAAGGAAAATTGATATTGCACCGATAAGATTAGAAGTATTTACGTCGAAGTTGGGAAAATTATTTCTGTTATCAATTATATAGTAAGTAGGTATGTATTTTTAAATTAGTGTGACATAAAACGTAACATTTGCACAACATTTTTTTAGAAGCTATGAAAGCTCTGTTGAAAAGAAGAAACTGGTTTATAAAATTATATTATAACATTTAATCGATTATTTCTATAAGTTATACATATATAGAATTATCTTTTAGTGTTGCAACAGAATTACTTTACACATCCGTAGCCCTACAGACAAATAAAATATATAAAAAAAAAACTTTTATAAATAAATTGCACTAAAAAGTATAAATATTTTTTTCTTTCTCAGTGATAAACATAAGAAAAGTTTCATTGCATCGAGTTGAAACATTTCAAGTCAAACGAGATAATTAATTTTAAAATATTCTTAACACATTCACTTTTAAGATTTAATTTCTAGCATTTCTTACTTTTAAATGAAACTTTTCTTGTGTGAGAAAGAAACAATTTTATTTTTACTTTTAAGTGCAATTAATTTTCTACTTTTCTACATTTTCTACTTTTTAGTCATTACATTTTCGCTAAAAACTCATAACGGTGCATAGACTATCTGGCATATGCATATTAATTCGCATCTACATACGTTCTCTTGTTAAGGTTGTGGTGTAATTTTTATACCCTCTAGATGAAATAATAGGGTGTACTAAGTTTGTCATTCGTTTGTAACTCATAGAAATAATGATGGTAGAGATGGATTAGAAGTTATTTTGATTTTTGCATGTCCGTCCGTCCGCACGATAACTCGAGAACGCGTCCACTTAGAGGGCTGAAATTTTGTACACGGTGTTTTCATAGTAATAGTAAGTAAAGCTTCAAAAATGGACTAAATCGGCAACCCTTTCTTGGTGTTGCCATATAAAAATTTATGTTTTTTACGTATACTGTAAAAACGATCAGTCCTAGACGTTTTTTTGTACTGAAAAGCTCTGCAGAATATGAAATTGTGTAAAATTAATTGGTGATAATCATTTTTACTGTCCGGCGTACCGTTCTAGAAATAAATGTGAAAAACCACTTCAAAAACCAAACTTGCACAGATGGGTGACCATACGAAATTACATACGTTCATTCATCTAGGGTATCGTAAGAACTGATCTTAGATCAATTCTAGCTTTTTTACTTGTTTTTCTCTGGGATAAGTTGTTTTGAAGATTATCGCACTTTAATACTATTTCTACCGTGGTTGTATGTATACTTTTACACTTTTACATTTAGATGCAAATAATTGGAAGTAATTATTAAAAAAATATGTTCCGTATATTTCTCTGCTCTTCTCCCATTTGGCTGTACAAAACCCACGCATTTATTCCGGCCAAATCGAGGTTTTGTGAAATACAAATTCACAGCAACCGAATATAGCGGGGATTTTCTAATTTTTTTTTTAATGGGGTTTTCTCGAATTATGAATTATAATGAAATGGTGCTGCCATATGGTGTTAATATTTATGTGTAAAGTGATTCAAAATTAAATAAATCTTTAAAGTATCTAAAGACCTCGTCATGGTAGAAATGGTATACCATATCTGTATTTTCGACCCAGGATGAAGAGGGGGGGGGGGAATATATAGAGTAGTAATAAATGGCAGTACAATATCTGTAATCTTTTCTCTGTCTCTCATACCTAGTTTTAAAGATGGGCAAACAAAAATTGGTTAATTTTATTTCCTTAAAAGTTGAGTTTAAGAAATATTGATGTTATAACAGATAAGTTTCGAATAAAAATAATAAAATTGAATGTATTTGGAATTTTTTGAACTTGGAATATTAATATTAAAGCGAAAAAAGAAACTTGAAATTAAGTTAATTGTCACACCTCTACCAAAAAAAATTGGTTTCACATGAAATAGAAAATGAAGCAGTTCATGTTATACTCGTACTTTATATTCGTTCTACATAAGTTTACTTTTGTAAAAATAGTCCTAAAGGGCACGTTTTAATCCTGCTCAATACCGTATCAAATACCGAACTGAAGTACGACTGGCTTTTCATAATGCGGCATGTTTAGAACATTTCATATTAGTTTTTTCTACGTAAGTCGACTGACGTAAATCTAGTCCTAAATGGCACGGTTTAAAGCTAAACCAGCTCAGTGCCGTGTAGCATGCAACTTTCGAACATCGATGTCATCCGATGTTGTAATGTGACAACATCGATGTGAAAATTTGAACATCGTAAACGAAACATCGATGTTTCAAGAACATCAATATACTTCGCCCAGCACTAGTCCAAACACAAAGAGCTCCCAGATTTGAGTCAAGCATAGTTGGCAAAAAATTCCTAAGAGCACCATCCAAAATGTATTAAACAATTTTAAGGAAAGGATAACAACTCAGATGAAACCAGGATCGGGGTCGAAAAAAAAAGGATCACGTGATGCAATAAAAGAGCAGAATATTCAACTTCTCTTCAAAAGACATCCAAACTTCTCGATCAGGGATGTCGTAGCGAAACATAAAATACCAAAGTCTATGATTCAGGACACGAAAAAAAACTGAAGCTGAGAAGTGTTATATATTTATCGGGGTTGTTACAACAACTTACCACTGTCGTGTCGTACTTCCAATATCCAAACACTTTTGGGCGTACTTATTGTTTTCACTACCCTCTTATTCGCACTTTTGGTTCTCGGTGAGAGTCAATCACTCACTCGAGAGGGGTTTCCTTTCACTGACCCAGGGAGGGAATACAAACAAATTAACAGGCGATGCTCTCCGTTACTCGAATTTTATTTTACAGCACCTTTTTTTTTACAAAAACTTTCTATGCGTAATTCTATTATTTTTACTACTACTGTACACGGAACTAAGTTTTTCAATCAAACCGCCAACCGAAACAACACCTTGCCGTAATTAAAATCAGACTTCAACTTTTGTCGTTAACAAGCTTGTATATGGGATCGCACTTTTTCACAATTATTTTTATCCAATCACCTGGGATCAAACTATCTTTTCGCGACAACACCCCTTTTTTCTTTTAATCAATTCCAGAAATCCGACTGTCGCAACTCGTTACTTTTAGTTTTCAAAACTCGACTCCTTATTACTTTTGCGCTCAAGAACCGACTGTGTCGAGACTTGATTTCTTAAATCTCAAGTCTAATCGTTCAGGATAGGAAAATGCTTAATTAGCATTCCTATCCTGAGAAAATTATTTACCGCTGGGCATGTTTAAACATGCCCAGAATTATCGCGACGAACGATGGTTGGAATTGAAATTTGATATTTTCATAAATATCCAACCATCGTCGTGCTATCGTGCATACATTGTTGCGATCACAATGTATGCAGCTCGCGACAATTCGCTGATAAGAGCTTTTTTCGGTGAAGACTTGATCATTTCAGTCTTCACCGACGTAAAATTTTATGCGCCCGATATGTATGTTTGTATGTATGTACATACATATCGTATTTACGACAAATCTTACTGAAGGTAAAATTTGTCGTGGGGCTTTTTTTATTGAAACGACTTGGGATGAAATTTAAAACTTTTATTTTTCCCAAGTCGTTTTGTGATAAAATATTTTGGTTGTATGCGAAGGAATTTGAAGAAATTGCTGATGGCAATTTCTTCGCCTTGTTAGGAGATAAGCTAACCATGTTTTAAGCATGATTAGCTTATTTCCATTAATGAGAATTAAATATTTTTCATGTTTTTTTCCCAATGATAATTGTTAATTACAATTATCATTGTTAACCCTTTTTAGGTATACAACAATCCTTCCCCCTGCGAAAAAGAGGATTATTCTTTGAAGAGGAATAATTCTCAGGGGAAGTTGTTGTTGGGGCTTTTCGTTGGTTCGGCTATTGGTCGGTTTGGCATAGGTTTTCGGCTTTTACATATTTTCTAATTATTATTTTTTTTTTTTTTTTTTTTAAAACAGTTTGTTATCTTATTTTCTAGAATTGCTTTAAATATCTATTCTATTCTATTTTTATTTCTTACTTATTTAATTAATTTCTACTGTTTGTTTTTTTTTTGTTATGTTATGATATATATGTTATGTTTTTTTTTTGTTACACTTGTATATTTGTTATGATCTAAAGTTAGTGGTTATTAATTTTTATTCTAGGTTAATAATAATAATATTTATATTTTTATATTATTCATTATTTTTTTAATTATTATTTAACACTAGCGGGGGAGGGTTTCGTTTTTTCTTTTGTTTTTGGTTTGCATATATTTATATATATGTTTTTATTAAACTAGTTTTCCTTAAATCTATGCCTTAACAACGGTATGTCCTCTCCCCTTTTATTTTTATTTTTATTTATTATTACTAACTGGTTTATTTTGGGGTTAATAGGAACCACTTAGATTTAGTTTTATGCCATCTAGTGCTAGTGATCGTGCTTCTGACAGTTTGAAGTGGTGACACTATACCACTTGCACTGACCTAGTAGGTGGCAGGGTGCGGGACCTTTTTAGAGGGGTAGGTTCGATCGGTTTGGGTTGTTTGATTTGTTCGATTTGTTCCTCCGCCTCTGAGGTTTTTTCAAATTTACGTGAATGATAATTTTTAATAAATGGGACTAGCCATTTGGCGACCAGGTACAGTACCATACATGTGATGACAACGCCAGTTAAGGATACTGATGTTGCAGCTAGGACATGTGTAGGGTGGTGACTGATATGAGGAACTATTTTTTCTAATTTTTTGTCCAGTTCTTTTAATGACTGGGTACCTTCTAGGATGATGCTGTTAGTGTCATCTCCTGAATATAGTTCTGTCTGTATTTCTTCCGACGGTATTTTTTCTTTGGTTTCATTAAGATATTTTTCTACCATTTGCTCTAATGGAGCGATATTTGGGAAGTAGTTGGGTTGTTTGAGACTCAATTGCTGGATATTCTCTGCCTCATAATGTAGGATTTGTGATCCTACTTGTAATTGACAGGGATGGTTGATAGTAATTATTCCTTGGCCTTCTATTTTTGAAGTTAGGAATTGTTGGGTACACTGAAGGTGTACAATTGTTGGTTCTATCAACGAGAATATCCAAGAATTTGGTTTACTTAATTTAATAAGTAGGTCTCTGGGAGGTATTTGCGCTCTAAATTGACACTGTGGCTCTTCCTTTAATGGATTAAAGAGCAGCTTCACTACGCATTCTTTGGACATTGTAGCCTTTGTTATGGGAATGCCTAGCTTAGCGATGTAAGTGTCCTCTTTGGAAGATTGAGTGATCTTTTTGAAGATTTTAAGATCTTGCGTTTTTAACAATAGAATATCCTGTGTCTGTACCTGGTGCGCTACGTGCGAGTACTGTATTTCGGGTACCAATGATTGTTTTTTACTAACATGGATAGGGAAACTATGTATCCTATACAACTTCATTCGTGGTAAATTGAAAATCGGAAGTTGTATTCTAATAACTAATTTGTCTTGGACTATACGAGCCTTTGTTTCCGCTGTCTGATATAACAGGGAGAGACAATTTTGTGCCTCTGGGCAAGTAGCGTGGGACTTGTGGTATATCTCTAATAAACTTTTGGGAGACACCACTAGCGGATGCAACTGGTGATTTTTACTGGAGATTATTATGTCGAGTAAGGCTTGTTGCCTGTACTCAATCTCGACAATTTGTAAGGTCAGGCTTGAAATTATCTCCTGCCTTAATTGTCTCATTAGTAAATCATCAGTGATATTTTGCATTCTATTTACCTGGAGATTTATTTGACGTTGTCTTTCCTGCAGAGATGTCAGTGGCTTTTGAATTTGTTGTAGTGTAGTTTTGACTACACTGATCTGCTGTCTTTCCAGGTCGGCTAGTGCTTTTGTATTTGTTTCGAGCTCCTCGAGTCGACTGTATACCTCTTGTTCATTAGTGCTGTCCATGGTCCCGAATAGGTAGTGCATTGCATTGCCTATTCCATCGAAGATGGATCTTGTTGATCTTGATTTGGGGACCACTTCTCGAATGACACTTGTTCTTCTCTTGATATTTTCCAAGAGTGAATGAACGTGTTTTTGCTGTACCAGGCATAGCTCATCGGTTTGAGAGCGATTCGAGCATAGTCGGTGAACTAAGTGCTCCGCCTGTTCTGCCATAAGCGTTTGGTTGTCCAGTTCCCTTAGGTTGATCTCCGTTAGTATATTCCATGTACTCTGGTATACTTGTAATTTTCCTAAGTCCTCATACAGTATTCCTGTATTGTTCAGGGGACTTATTGTGTAGGCTTCCGTTTGAGTTTGTCCCATTGCCAGATGGAAGCAGCATATTAACACCAATATGTGCTTCATGCTCTGTAGAAAATGAAGGATAGGCTTCTTTAGTCAGTTAGTTATACTAAATAGCATATAACATTTAGGTATAGTATTGCTTAATTAAATCGTTGATAATTTGTATAATGGGGGCTTACTTGCTAAAAGAAAGACGAGATAGAACAGGGTAAGAGGACTCTGAGTCGGTTCCTGCTAAATCTCGTTAAAAGATGAGCATTGTATTCTTTCAAAAGTTTAATTAGGGAATTGGTTAATTTACAACAATGAGTAAAAAGTAAATCATGAAGAGGAATACGAAACTCTCAAGGCAAGGTATGAAGGATGCAAGTCAAGGCAAGCAAGAAAAATTTTATTGGTAGAGTATTTAATTCACTCAGAGGGTTTATTTGTTATATGTTCAGTTTTATTTACGTAGCGTATTTTTTATTAATTTAAATAAAATTTAGGTAAAGTTTGACTTCATGAGTCATAGGGAGTAATCCCGAGTACGGAACCTTTAAGTAGGTAGTTATTAGTTTAACTGGCGAAAATTTGTTTCAGTGGGACTTATTTTCTAAAGGTGTATGTACCAGTGTACTACTCGTAATAGGGCTTTAAACGGTTGTTGTGTACTACAACCTGCCGTTTGCCTATTTTTATGGTAGTGTTTGTTGGACTAGGTACGTTGATTACCAGATATGGGCCAACCCAGATTTGAGACAATTTGTGTTTGCGGCTTTCACTTTTGAGGAGGACTTTGTCTCCTAGGTGGAAAGTGAGAGGCCTGACTGTTTTGTCGTAATATGCCTTTGAGCGTTGTTTGCTGGCTAAGAGATTTTTACGAGCCGTGGCATATGATTTTTGTAATCTGTATTTGAGCATATGGTAATAACTTTCGTGGTTATATACGGGCTCAGGGTCCCGTTTTAAATTAGTTGGGACATCCGCTGTGAAGCCGTAGAGGCAATCCATCGGGGTTAGTTTAGTACCCTCGTGTACACTGTTATTGTACACGAATGCAGCGGTTCGTAGGAATTGATCCCATGTTTTGGGATTCTCGTCTACGATTGTACGCAGATATTCGATTAATGGTCTATGGGCACGTTCTAGTGCTCCATTAGACTGTGGATGGTATGCGGAAGTTTGTAACTTCTTCACCTTTAGCAGTTTGCAGACCTTCTTGAATAGCTCACTCAGGAAATTAGTTCCCTGATCGGTGACTATTCTCTTTGGAATGCGATAACGCGTGACAATCTCATTGAAAAAGATTTGCGCCACCGTTACTGCTTCTCCATTTGGTATGGCATACCAATCGACAAACTTGGTGAGATTATCTTGGAAAGTTAAGATATATTTATTACCTGATATGGTCTCTTCTAGTGGACCTACTATATCGAGGTAAACCTTGTCGAAAGGTTGTTCTGCGATGTCCGTTATTACCATTGGCATCTTGAATTGTGGCGATGCCTTCATTGTTTGGCACTTAGGGCATTTTTTTATGTACTTTTTTATATCGCTAAGCATGTGTCTCCACCAATACTTGCGTCTGATTCTTTTATAAGTCTTGATGACACCCTGATGGCCGCCGAAAGGAGAGTCGTGGTAATCCTTTAGGATTGTTTGAACTTCCTTGGGACTCGTGATTATCTCAGGTGCCTTGACTGGACTTATTTCTTGTTCAAGCGTAGCAGGGGGTTGTATTTCCGCCTCTGGGAGTTTAGTTTCTTTATCTTCCGCTGCCGTAGGCTGTGTTTCAGCGCTGGAGCTAGTATTGGCCTCTTGGGCTCTTTGTTTTTGAGCTCTGGTCACGGCGAAGCAATGAGCGGGTTTTTTTGTTTTCCTTTTACTTGGGGAAATGTTTTCCTCCACATCTGAGTCCATAGTGTGGTGGACTTGGGCTTGTACCGTTAAAGTGTTGCCTGTATTGTCTTCGATTAATACTTGTGGAATGCGGCTTAATGCATCCGCATTGGTATTATACTTCCCTGGTTTATATTCGATGGTATAATCGAATTCTGATAATTTGTGGTGAAATCTCACCAAACGGGAAGTCGGGTCTTTAACGTTAAAGACACCTTTGAGAGGCTTGTGGTCAGTATAGACCGTGAATTTCCTGCCTTGGAGGTAGCATCGGAAATTCCTAGTGGCCCAGACTATAGCCAATAACTCTTTTTCAATTGTGGAGTAATTTCTCTCGGCTTTGTTCAGCGTTCGGCTTGCATAGGCGATTGGCTGGTCTTTTCCCACTTCTCCTTGGGAAAGCACAGCGCCTAATGCTTCGTTACTGGCGTCCGTTGTGAGGTTGAAGGGTTTAGAGAAATCTGGATAGATTAAAAGTGGTGGGGAAATTAGAGCATTTTTAATGCTTTGAAATGCTTCTTGGCATTTCTTGGTCCAATTGAATTTTACGTCCTTGCGGAGTAAATTCGTGATTGGACGAACAGTTTTAGAGAAGTCCGGAATGAACTTCCTATAGTAATTGGCGAGTCCTAAAAAGGACTGAACTTGCCTTACTGTTCTGGGAACAGGAAATGTTTGGACGCAGGCCGTTTTGCTGGGGTCTGGTAATGCACCTTCGCTAGAGCATTTGTGCCCTAGGTAAACAACTTCTCTTCTCAAGAACTGGCACTTCTCTGGCTGCAGTTTGAGGTTGTTCTCTCTCAATTTGTCGAAGACTTTACGAAGTTTATCATTGTGGTCATTTAGGTTTTTCCCGTAAATGACGATGTCGTCAAGATAAACGAAACATTCGAGGCCTTGTAGGCCTGTCAGAACGAAGTTCATGAGGCGTTGGAATGTAGCGGGAGCTCCTTTGAGTCCGAATGGCATACGCTTAAATTCGTAGTGCCCGTAATTAGTGCTAAAAGCGGTCTTATGTCGATCTTTTTTGTCGACTAAGACTTGATGATAGCCGTTGGCCAAATCGAGAGTGGTAAAGTACCTGGCATGACCTAGTTGGTCAAGAATATCCTCGATTCGGGGTAGCGGAAATGCGTCGCCAATTGTCTTTTCATTCAATTTGCGAAAATCGACAACGACGCGCCACCTTTTTTCACCATCGGGTCCCGTCTTTTTGGGGACAACTAATAAGGGTGAATTCCAAGGGCTTTTGCTAGTTTGGACTATCCCGTTTTCTAGCATTTCTCTTAATTGCTCGTTGATCACTTGTCTCTGGGTCTCTGGTAGTCTGTAGGCCTTTTGGTTTATGGGCGCTTGATCTTGTATTAAAGGGATATTGTGGGTGATAGCATTTGTGTATGTGAGCTTATCACCTTTTAGAAAGAAGATATCATTGTACTCGTAGCAGAGTTCGGATATCGAAGCTTTTTCTTCCGCATTTAGGTTTGGGTCTAGGCTGAGCTCTTGGTCTAACCTGTTGACTCGCGGAGTATGTGTGGGATCTTCATGATCCGGAAATAAGTATTTTACGTGTTGTAAGATAGCTGTGTTTTCCGAAAAGCTTATGTCTCTTTCCTCATTTGGTGTAGTTGTGCACTTACTATCTGTTTTACTTACATTACTAGATGGCAGGGAATGGGCTTCCTGCATTTTTAACGGTGGAGTACCATGTTTTATGGGTACTTTACATTGGTCCAAGTACTCGCACGCTTTTGTATTTTGGCTAATAGGCCGTGAAAAATTGGTTCTCTTAATACTATTTGACGGTGGAGCCAACTTTGCCTTCAATGAGGTCTTACGGATCTCGCACGCGTCTTTTATCGGGCTCAGGGGGCACCTGGTATTCTTAATATTAATTTTATTAAGTGGTGGAGTCGACTTTGCCTTTAAATAGGTCTTACTGAGCTCGCACGCACTTGTAATAGGGCTCTTGGGCCACTGTTGTTTCTTAACACTAACTTGGTTGGGTGGTGGAGTCGTCTTTGCCTGAGAATAGGTCTTACTGAGCTCACACGCACCTGTTATAGGGCTCTTTGGCCTCGTATATATCTTAAATCTAGGTAAACTAGACGGAGGAGTCCTCGGCATCTTGTTTATCGGCTTCTGGATCTCGCTCGTATCTTTTATAGGGCTCTTGGGCCTCGAAATTTTTTTATAATTTACTCTATTGGACGGTGGAGTCATTGCTGTCTCTGTTCGGGTCTTACTGAGCTCGCACACGTCTTGTATGGGGCTCTTGGGCCGCGTTAGTAACTTATATCTAGGTATTCTGGAGAAAGAAGTTTTGCTTGACTTCTGTTCTGCCTTGGGAGGCTCACTGATGTTTGTGTTACTCGCTTGCGATTTATTCGGCTTGAGAACGTGTTGCGTATCAGCGGCTTCTCCTATTGGGATGACGGCGTAGTCATGTATAGGGAGCAGTTGTAATAATAAACTGTTGATGACTACTTTAAAATTGTTAATGTTGAGTATGGCAACTAGCACTGTTTCTTTCCCAGTAGGGAGTAAACTGTTGGCCAGGAAGACTCCGTCGCCTATCTCTTTAGATAGACAGAGCATTTCTTCCTTCACTCGTAACGGGACTGTGGTGATAATTTGTGACCTAGCAGGTATGCATATCGGTTCCTCTAAAGTAACCAGATGCTGCCTCATATCGCTGGTTTCGTGATCACCCAGACAGCTCTTTTCGTATTCCGTCGGCTCTTGTTGAACCTGGCAGCCAGCATTTCTCTGTTGAGATGCCTTGGAGACACTGCATGTAGATAGCTTAACCTGTTTAGGTTCCATCTTTTCAGCAAGTGACCTCACTTCGACTGCTTTACTGGAATACAGTTTGTCCGTTTTGCATGACAAGGGCACAGTAAACTCTTCAGGATTTGTTTCCGTACAAGGAAACTTGAGTGCTTTATTTGGGCCTTCAACATTACAATTGTTTGATAGGAAATCGTTTCCTAATAGGCCGTCATCGGAAAGACCTGGCAGGTTTTGTACCACCTGAAACTTGCAGGGAATTTTATTTTTAAAATTGAAGTTGCCCTTGCAATTTCCCAATGTCTTTCCGGTTCCAAAAGGGGTCTGTAAAGTGCATGCCTCATTGGAATTAATTATCTTGAGGTCTTTAATTGCTCTTTTCTTAATAATACTAACCTCAGCGCCAGTGTCCACTACTAGTTTTGTATGGCCGTTAAGGCTTATGTCCAGTGGAAGTTTCACTGTAGGGACACCGGATTCGGGCGCTTGAGGTGACCCTTTTAATTTTTTTGTTGGGTTTATAGCCGAGCCGGGGAGTTTTGGGTCGACTGCATGTCGTTTCCCTGACTCCGGGCTTCCCATTTTTTCTTCTGGCGGCAGTCTTCGTCTGCATGTCCTCGGCGACCACAAAAGGTGCATTTGAGTCTTATGTTGAAGACTTGAGGACTCTTTGTGTTGTGTTGATCCTGTGTAGGTCTGTTGGAGAGGCGTGGAGGAACAATTTGTTGGGTCGGTTGACTTTTTCTGCAATCACGGACGTCATGTCCATAGATTTTGCAGTTTGAGCAGAAAGGGGTGTTCTTGCGCTTGAGGCAATCTGTATATGTATGACCCTTTCGCTGGCAGAAATTGCACGTGATGTTACGGACCAGTGCATCTGTATCCGAATTTCTGGCATCAGTGTTCGTAAATGGTCTTTGTCGTGACTGTGATGAACCTGGATTATTCACATTGCGTGAGAACTGGTTGGGGTTTGGGGCTCGAGGTGATGCGAACATAGGTGTTGATGGCATTTGGTAATAAGGAGCTCTATAGTAGGCTCTCACTCGTAAATCGGGGTCTACTGGAGCCATTGGAGGAGCTTGTACCAGAGGAGTCTGGACGAATGTAGCACTTTGTTGTAATTTCTCCATGTCCAAGGCTTTTTGAATTAGTGACTCTAAATCGCCTTCTCCCTGCGTGAGCAAATATTGACACAGGTGTGGGTTAGTTACTCCACTTTTCAGAGCGTTTTTGGCGAAATCCATCAGCTGTGTTTTCACAGCGGGGACTGCCTCAGCTCCATACTTCTGTGTCGCTGCCTCGTTGCAAATCGTCAACAACTGTTTCAATCTTGTGATGAACACAGTGAGAGATTCTAACGGGTTTTGTCTGGTGGTAATTAGTTTGTTCACCAGCTCCTGATATGTCTCACGGGGAAGGTATGTTCTGTTTAAACGTTCCTCTACTTCAGTAAATGAAGCAGGGACGTCTGAAGCGAATAATTGGTATGCGTCACCTCTGAGTCTTGTAGGAAGGACCTGAATGAAAGCCACTTTTTCTTCATTATTAAGGCACTGCATAGTTTGTTTGCAACAGCCAATGAAGGTTTGTAACTCTCGTCCCAATTGTGGGGTACTTTCACCCGAAAATAAGGGAACGAGTTGAGCTGTGAGCTTAGCTACTTTAGCGTAATCCACCATTATGTGTAGTCTATTGACTGGAAATTGAAATTTGGGGTGGACTAGCTGGGCTTGTTTCTGGGCTGATTTCCGTTAAGGATTCTTCGAGCCAATCGATTAGCAGGTCTTCGGGAGTTGGTTCAGCTACTTCACCGTCACTGTCGCTATCACTATCACTGTCACTTAACCTAACACTCTTATTCTTTCCTAGATCTAAACTGAGTGAGCGCCGAGATTCGGAAAACTGTTCTAGTTCCTTTCGGAACTGTATTGTTTTTTCTTTTAAGGTTTTTAACTTGACGAGTCTGGTCTCACGCTCTGTTTTTAATTTGTGCTCTAAGGCGTCACAATGGGTAATCGTCAGTTTATCCGATTCCCGCGCTCTCTCGTATAATTTATTTAAAAACTTAGCTAAACTTACTTGACTATTCAGACCTGGCAGAACGGTTCCGCTTCGAAGTCGAGGTCCTGTTGGGGGTATCTGTGGAGGTTTTTCTCCTGCAGCGGATGATGTACCTTCACCGGGGTGCTGTGTATTGGCACCTGGGGTTGATCCCGCGTCGGCTAAAGATGGAGAGTTTTCCCTCGCTGCTGTTTCTGGTTCCTGCTGAGATAGAGCAGGATTGTCGGCTGGCATATGATGCGCTGTTCAGTGAAAGGGGGGCTCCTTGCCTGCTTAGGTCCCTTTGCTGTAATTGAGAGGGGGGTTTCTGTAACCGCCTTCGAGTTCCCTCTCAATCCTTTGTCGGTTGATTTCGGCTTACTTTTGCAGCTGGGGGGGCCCTGGGCCGTCTTAACTTCCCCTGGATCTAGTTGAAAAGGGGGCTTATGAGCCGTCTTCGATTTCCTCTTCAACTCCGGATCGTTGACTGCTAGCGTTTGGTCGTCTGCTTGGCTGAAACTTCAGGCTGCTTATAGAGCTGTGTCCTGGCTGATCTGTACTCGTCCTTCTGGGAGATTTTGGGATGGTTTTGCACTTCCTTCTGTGGACTGTTAACTTGTATCCCTCGGTGGTGCCTGTGCACAAATTGGGGTGAACGCTTGCCCGCCTGGAGCAGAGGCGCCTAGAGATGGTATCTACCCGAGTGTTGGGGGTGACTTGGCCTGAGTGGCTTCGTCAAGGGAACCCCTTAGGTTCGCAGGATAGCGGATTTTAAAGCTCTTATGCCTTTCTATTTTGACTTTTAGAAAGCAGGCTTCCACTATCCTACCGGCTGCGCCAATTTTGTTATATATTTATCGGGGTTGTTACAACAACTTACCACTGTCGTGTCGTACTTCCAATATCCAAACACTTTTGGGCGTACTTATTGTTTTCACTACCCTCTTATTCGCACTTTTGGTTCTCGGTGAGAGTCAATCACTCACTCGAGAGGGGTTTCCTTTCACTGACCCAGGGAGGGAATACAAACAAATTAACAGGCGATGCTCTCCGTTACTCGAATTTTATTTTACAGCACCTTTTTTTTTACAAAAACTTTCTATGCGTAATTCTATTATTTTTACTACTACTGTACACGGAACTAAGTTTTTCAATCAAACCGCCAACCGAAACAACACCTTGCCGTAATTAAAATCAGACTTCAACTTTTGTCGTTAACAAGCTTGTATATGGGATCGCACTTTTTCACAATTATTTTTATCCAATCACCTGGGATCAAACTATCTTTTCGCGACAACACCCCTTTTTTCTTTTAATCAATTCCAGAAATCCGACTGTCGCAACTCGTTACTTTTAGTTTTCAAAACTCGACTCCTTATTACTTTTGCGCTCAAGAACCGACTGTGTCGAGACTTGATTTCTTAAATCTCAAGTCTAATCGTTCAGGATAGGAAAATGCTTAATTAGCATTCCTATCCTGAGAAAATTATTTACCGCTGGGCATGTTTAAACATGCCCAGAATTATCGCGACGAACGATGGTTGGAATTGAAATTTGATATTTTCATAAATATCCAACCATCGTCGTGCTATCGTGCATACATTGTTGCGATCACAATGTATGCAGCTCGCGACAATTCGCTGATAAGAGCTTTTTTCGGTGAAGACTTGATCATTTCAGTCTTCACCGACGTAAAATTTTATGCGCCCGATATGTATGTTTGTATGTATGTACATACATATCGTATTTACGACAAATCTTACTGAAGGTAAAATTTGTCGTGGGGCTTTTTTTATTGAAACGACTTGGGATGAAATTTAAAACTTTTATTTTTCCCAAGTCGTTTTGTGATAAAATATTTTGGTTGTATGCGAAGGAATTTGAAGAAATTGCTGATGGCAATTTCTTCGCCTTGTTAGGAGATAAGCTAACCATGTTTTAAGCATGATTAGCTTATTTCCATTAATGAGAATTAAATATTTTTCATGTTTTTTTCCCAATGATAATTGTTAATTACAATTATCATTGTTAACCCTTTTTAGGTATACAACAGAAGTTTCAAGGTGTTCAAGGTTCCTGATCACGATGATGCGAATCAAAAAATGCATAAAACTTGTACCTGAAAGCTGTACACAAATTTTTTAACGAAGTTCTCCTGCTGCATCATGGATGACGAAAGTTATTGTAAAGCATATTTCGGCCTAATTCCAGGTGAGGAGATTTATGTTGCCACACTTCGGGGAATAGTAGTCCAAAATTTCAGAGTGCGCAGAGCTTCAAAGTTCCCACAAAAATACCTTATCTGGCAAGCGATCTGTTCTTTTGGTCGGAAATTTCAGACCATTCATCACAAAGGGAGCGTCAGCGGTCAAATTTATTTGAAGGACTGTTTGCAGAAAAACTGCTTCTGTTCATCACATCACACAGGGCTTCTGTAATGTTTTGGCGTGATTTGGCAACATCCCATTATTGCAAGATTTTACCGCCAAAACGTCATCAATGTTGTGCCTAAGGAAGCAAATTCTCCGAATTGCCCAGAGCTACTGGGCACATGTGAACCAAAAACTGAAAAAGATAAAGAAACAAATCAGGACTCTTGGAATTAAAAAAAAAAAAATGCTACAAAAACGATGAGTTTTGATTATGTGCGGAAGTTAATGGCAAGTGTAAATAAAAAAGTAAAAAAAAATTATATGGATAAAAGGAATTAAGATATATTTTCTACTATTTTAAAGTTAGCGCTTTGATTATTATTTAAAAAAAAAATTAGTTCAATAAATACAATTTTTTACAAATTTATAACTATTACTCTCCGACCACTTTTCATTTCAAACACTTCTTATTTCTATTATTAAAAAAATTCCGAATTATTGATGAAATTATAATTCATAGAAGTATTTATTAAGACTTGAAAAGCAACAGGAACGTCAATAAAATGTACAGTATGGATTATTTTAAATGGCGAACAAAACCTGTGTTGGCCGTCAACATCTATATTCTAAAATTTGTTGTTGTTTTATATGACTTTAGTTCCAGATAATAGGGCTAATGTGAGTTTAATACACGATAATGCACCGTACACCATTTAGAAAAATCCACCAAAAATTTCTTTGTTTCATGCAAGCCCTGGTTTTGGTTTATATACACTATAGCTGTGTTCTTTTGTGTCCACAGAACAGATCAGAACAAAAGATACACAAAAGAACGCCTCATACATTTTCATAGAAAGATTTAAATGAAGCGAACAGTACAAATAGTTCGCTTCAATGGACAGAACAATTTGTTCTCTCCAGTATATGGGAGTTCTAGAACAAGGTACACAAAGGAACACAGCTTATATCTTCCTTGAGTCTCTTTGAAATTAATCTCTTTCTTGTTCTAAAGATTGCTTATTTACTGGTTATTTTTTTACTTCTAATTTGTAACTAATATGCAAAGGGCATACGAATGTTCTTATATGTGCGTGCAAATTAGGTAGATAGATAAAACACGAAAATTGTGTGTTCATCTTCCCTCTGTATACCTATGTTCAATATTACAGGTGCGGCTTCACATAAAAACGGTTGCTTGAACGAATTTTCTGTTAAAGCGTTGCAAATTCTGCTATGTGTTATAGCAAAGAATATTATATCTGTTAGTAGATCTTCTTTGGTTATAGTTAGTAGCTTTTATCACGCTCAGTTGTTTCGTTTCCATTAATAATAAGTGTGTTACTGAAACAAAAATCGATTTGGTATTAATTAATTTTTTTTGCTGTGCAAGATAAAGGCTGACAAAAGCATGTTTTTTTTTTTCATTTAAAAATATTATCATCAACTGGATTTAATTTTAAGGGACCGGATAAGAAAATGAACAAAAACTGGGCGGAGAGTTTCTCAATATTAGAAAATGTTTGCTATATCTACTGTGAACTTCCCTTTTCCAGATACAAGGTGTTCATAACTGAAGGCTTTGCAGGTAGCTGACATAATGTTTTTTTTTTTATTTGCAGTGATCCGTAACGTTTGAACGACTTGAAACAGGATTCCTGTAATACATATTTTTGTTTCTTACAAATCAGTATTTCATTTCATTTATGACCGCCAATTACAAATGACCCTGTCTATATTATACAATGTCCTTCCTTCCGATAACGTTTTCAAGACAATTGTGTACATGCCCGTACAGAGCTAATGTTTTTTCACTGAATAATCAAAGACCTTTCATTCTTCATTTTACTAACTTCTATGCTGGAGAAGGAGTAGAATTATATTTGTCACTCCTCTTCTTGCAGTTTATCGCACTACCATTTCATAAGCTGCTTATTCGAGAGTTCATTTATTACTTCTCTGATTACAATTTTTAGTCTGTTATCTAATCTAAAACTAGAAAATGCTCTTAAGACCCGATTCAAAAAGTTTCGTTCACTTTTCCCGGTATTCCAATTACAATAAAACGGAACAAATAACCCAGCCAAGCACATTCATTAGAGAATATACTCTTGTAGTATTAAATTAACTCTAATTTTTTAATTTGGCTCGATTGCGTCGATCTATTTTGGGCATTTGTTTAAAAAATTCGAAAAAGAGTATTTCAACGATCGCTAGGGAGGCCCAAACAAGTCGTCCGAAGTGAAAAGAATCATTATTAGATGATACCAAAAATTCATATCTGAAGGAGATGTTGTAAAAAAATTTAAAACTAGCCAAACAACGATCGAATAATGGTTCGGAATAAATTAAAGACATTTAAAAAACAAAAAACTCCAAAAAGAACGGTAAAGCAGCAAAATACAGCTATAGCTCGAGCAAAGTTAACTTAACACCAAGTTAAGAATTAGACGAGATTTCCGAGTGTTTTACATTTAAAATGTAACGGCAAGAAAAGGTGAATAATAATAAAAAAAAACTCTTTAAAACTTTTATAAATAAAGATCAAAAATGTGAAAGCTCAGATTACATGCAATGAAACAGAATGGCAAATGATTCATTTTCGTAAATAAATGGAGAAGGGGGGAAGTATTTAGGTTTTACTCTCATAAAATGCTCCCGCGCTTTTGTGAAAACTGGTTTTTGCTGAAATATTATGAGAATTATCCAATGTTTTTATAGCAAAAACAATGTTTCTTAGTGTAATTCCAATTATATTTGAACAGTATGTGCTTCTGATTACATTCGTTTTGCTCTGAAGAGATTAAGTGGGAGAAACTCATGCTGGATTCTCTGATATTTTCGGGAATAAAGAGAATTTTATTTGAGAGGAATTTTACATGTCCTTTCAGCCCCTTGGCCAAAGCCAAATTTATCTTTTTCTTATAAAAGTGAGGTAGTGTGACCAGACCTGGGCAATACTTAAGTAAAAAAAGACTTAAGTACCACTTAAAGTACATTTTCGTTACTTAAGACTTTATTACTCAATACTTTTGAAATACCCCTACTTAGTACTTGAACATAAGTACTTGCTTCTATTTACTTGTACTTAAGACTTAGTTTTGTATTTAAGTACCAAGATTTTTACTTAAGTATTTCTGAGTCTATTAAGTACATACAAATATCTTCGTAGAAAAGCAACACAATCTCTAGTGCAACTCCTTTTTTGTTGAGTTTTAAAGCATGCGAAGAACTGTCAAAGAATGTGCCGCACTCACGCGTCAAGGCAGAACCTTAGAAAACAAATTAACATACACATAAGACTGGGCAAGTAGAACAAAAACCAGTAACGTCTCGCTCGAATATACATATGTAAAATCGACGATGCCTCGACTTGATGACATAACCAGTGACATGTAGAATATGGATTGCAAAAAGTGGGCTTACTTCATTGCTTACTCTTTCGGCCTAAGCACCAAGTATCAACTGAGAGAGAACTGAAAATAACAAATAAATTAGTGGATTCGTAGAACTAAATGTTTTTAAATTAATCATTTAGGATTATTATTGACAAAAACTGTTTTATCAAAGACAATGTATTCATTAGATACACAGAAGTATTTCTAAATGTTTTATTAAAATCACTTCCCGAGCTGCATACTCACTTTTCAACTTCCCGCCAATGATGTTGGCACCGACGTAAGAACTCTTTTTGACACAAGCAATTGTGCCCACGTGAAATAGAACCGTCAGCCAGTGTTGCCAACTCTTCCTCTCAGTTACTGGCTAAAACTACCATTGAAAATGGCTAAAAAATAGCTAAACTGTAATTAAATGGCTAAATTACTGGCTAAATTTTTAAAGATTATTTGCAATCATGCTTTTCTTCAATTAAGAAGCAGATACATCTTAAAATATGAAGACGAAACACCAATAAGAAACAACAAACTTATCATTTAATTAATTAACTCTAGAATACTAAACAAAACAGTAATACTAAACATACGTCAAGTTGACTCCCTTTAATTCGAAACATGTTTATAGTAATATAAACAACAATATTCTTCCTTTTATTAATTAAAATTAATGATGCTTAGAAAACACTAAATTATATAAAAATTTAGTCTTTGTTTATTCTTCTGGATAGATCTGTGAATATTCTTCTAAAGAGCTATCAATTGATGGTTAGGAAAGTGCTTAAATTGTACTCCCTACAAAAGCGCTGGGTTTTCATCCCAATGGGCTTTAAGGTATCAAAAAACTACTTGTTTTAGAGCTGAACATCATCATCAATTTCAGTTACTCTACAATATCTGGGTGGTACAAGCAATTAGTTGACTTTTGTCAGAGTGATATGTGAAGATCGGTTGATCTTAAGTTCATAAATCCAAATTGAGTTGTACGGTTCTTTGTGAAAACTGTCTAACTTATATATGTACATATGTAAGCATATAGCTTGTGCCTACATATAAGCCCTTCACAATTTTAGCACAGAGACCTTTCTCATTGAAATTTCGAAAGCATATAGTGCTATGGCTTTCATGTTTGTCATATCGTTTTTGCATTACTTTCGTTCAACTTTGCCAACAATAAAGTAATAAATTGTTGCGTAGACTTTTTCCTTCCAGGGGCCGGATTCTGTAACTAGGAGAGTTTGGGAGTTTGGGAGATGAGAATTTTCGTTTTCCCCGATTAAAACTCCCTAACTCTCCATTCCCGGTTCTCTAACATACTTGGGGAGTTAGGGAAAACGTGAGAAGTGTCGTAATATTGAAGGACGGCTAACTCTGTGTGGCCAATTTTTGAGGGAGGGTCTTGTGGGGATGGGGGGTGGTACAAAATACGTCATGTTTGGTAGCAAATCAAAGAGGGAGAAGCCGGTAATCGAGTGGTGTACTTTTTTTTTGATCATTTTAACTTCATAACTGCCTCTTTACCGCCAAAAGACGGATTTTTTGTACTTGGGTCATATACACCCCATTTCCTATATTTTGCATATATTTCTTCTGTTCTTAATAGTACGTTCCCCACATATTTTCTTAGAGCACTTTGAACAGACCATTGCTGTATTTTGCTGAATTTTCGAACGGCAGTATGAACAATATGCACTCTGATGCAGTATTTATTATGGCTCCGGATCCTGTGGGGATAATTCAATAGCTTTCTCAATTATTTATCGCAATAAATACTCTACACGAGAAAATTTAATACCCGCACAAAAAGTAACATTATTGCTAAACATACAACATTTTGACTACTATAGCAACCCGTTATGTAACGTACAAGTAACGAAGAGCTTCAATATTCCATCTACAGTTATAGCAGACTCATTAATGCAGGTACTGAGAAGTTGTGGCTACTTCGATATGTAGACAATGAAATAATGGCAATATTATTTGGCGAGCAGTCAATTTGACTCACGTTTAGCATTCTAGGATTGACATTCTTTGTTTTTTACAAAATGTACTAAAAATTTTTTTAAAAAATTGAGACACTTAAATAATTAAATATTTCCTTCAAAATTCATTGAGATCATTTTTATAATATTATCTAAGTCTCGTTCCTCACAATGTTCATAAGGACCATTCGTGCCCTTGTTTTTTCAGAATTTCATGTGGAAATTCAAATGGATTGTAACATGTCTGTTCCCTTTGCAGTCCATATTTTACGATTAATATTGAATGAATAGAATTTAAATTAAATCTATTTCTCTATTATTTTTTTTTTTATGTATTTTACTGACTAAATAATCTCTCAACCTCAGCATTTGACCAAAGAAGGTATCAATAACTTTAATGCTATAGAATACAGTTCGGCAAAAGTGTTACAACCACTTAACCTTCCTAAAACTCGCCTTTTGCATGCAAATAATCTTTTTTTTAATTAACGAACAACGGACGACAGCTTCACACTTGAAGGAAAACAAACAAAATGCGTTACCAAACAGGCTCGCAGTGAATATAAAAATATTTTAAAACAAAGTAGTCTTAAAAATCGTTTATGCACTATGGCAATATCTTTCATTTCGTTGACTTTGGGTGCATTCAGTAACCAATTTGAATGAAATTAACTAAATTTCAAATTGTAAAAATTATTAAAGATTCAAAATGCAAAATGGCTAAAAGAGTGGCTAATGGCTAAATTGAAATATTCGTGGCTAAAATATATTTTAAATGGCTAAATTTAGCCATAAAAGAGCTAAATTGGCAACACTGCCGTCAGCAGTCCATATTATATACGTCATTGGAGATAACCAAGTGTAAGCAAGCCATGCCTCGCTCCAAAATAAAATCGTTATCGTTAGGACGGACAGACAGACATGCAAAAATCAAACTAACTTTTAATATTATCCGTGCGTGTCCAATCTACATTGCTCTACCAGCATTATTTCTGTGCGTTACAAACTAAATGACAAACTCAGTATACCCAATGATTTCATCTAGGGTAATGTTTAAGCTAAATACGAGTATTAGACTGTTTCCATACCATTTTATCGAAAATTTTTAATTGATATTTGATTGATGATTTGAAATACGTACATAATATTCAAAAAATTAAAATCTAGGAAGTTCATAATTTCGAACTTTGAATTTCCGCCTGACCTACAATTTTTCGTACTCAATTTAATAATTGGGATTATTCAAAGGGGTGAGTGAGATCAGAAAATTTTGAAGTCGAAAATTTACGTATGCAGTATGCACATACATATTCAAACTTACATAAAAATCGAAACCTATAAATATATTTGTTAATTCTGAAAATATTAAGGACTGTCCCAGAAAGTACTACACGGTTTTTAATAAATTATAAAATCTCATTTTTGCTACCTGAATCCTCGAAACTAAAACCAGGCTAATAAATGGGCTACCTATTTTCAATATAAAATGCATTTATTAGCCTTCATCGTAAAGTATTCAAAATGTGTTCGAAATGTGAAGACGTGCGCAATTTTGCAAAAATGTTTGGAAAATAGAGAAAACCCATTTTCGCAGATTGCAAGACAAGTTAAAACGACGCTTTGGACAGTTAGCAGAACAATTAAAACATTGTGCGAAAACCAAATTGTGGTAGGCCACCAGATAAAACAGTGGAAAAAAGGAGCTTAAGTTCATTGAAAAGAATAAGTCGGTGTCTGTGCGGGATGTAGCAAAAAACATTAATATTTCGAAACCTACCTTTGACGACGAATCGTATTTCAAATATGATATTTCGACCTTACCCGGACCTCAATATTATAGTGCAAAAAACAAAAAAAGAGATGCCTGATGCTGAAAAATATGACAAAATGATTATTGTTTGACAAGCATCTGCCAATGTGGACGCAGAAGCAAGCCTTTGTTTTTTGAAGGATGCATAAATACAGATATTTATATCAATGAATATTTAAAAAAAGGTTTGCTGCCTTTTATTAAATCACACAATGTGCCTATATTACTTTGGCCAGATTTAGTCACAAGTCACTATGAAACAAGGACAATACCATGTTATCAACAGAACAAAATAACTTTTGTTCACTAATTGACCAAATCACCAAATGTGCCACAGCTTCGTTCAATTGAACGTTTTTGGGCTCTTTAAAAAATGTTCTACGAAAGGAAGGTCAAAGTGCCACTTCGCCTAAAAGTTTTGCAAAAATGTGGATAGCGGCAAGCAAAAAAGTCGAGGACAGTACTATGCACAATGGCTTCGGTAAAACGGAAGGTGCCAGCATTTATCAGAAAAGGGTAAAAAATACTATAAGGATACATAATTTAATTTTATACATTTAAATAAGTAAAAATAAAAAATAAATCTATTATTAAAATTTGAAGACGGTGCAGCACTTTCTGGGACAGTCCTTAGTTTAAGAAATGATGTTAGTCTGGGAGCTGTAGTGTTAGTCTTAAGTTCTAACCACTTTTGTTTTGCTATAGGATTTTATAAAAATCTTTTAAGCGTATAGTATAAGCTGATACTCAGATACGCACGCTATGCAGTCATCGAGAAGATCAATAAACCCACAATTGGCATAAATATAGAAACTTATGCAATCTCAAATTTCCTAAGTGCTAATTAGCAGTGGGCAAATATCGTTTCAGATGGTATCACAATACATATGTACAGTGTAATGTTCATTTATTACAATTGACGATGATGATCTTTAATCAAAACACTTGGTGACATACTGAAGATAAATATTTACTATATAAAACTTGTGTAGAAAATCTCTGTGATCAATGATATCGAATGCGTGTTCTTTTATTGCCATGTTATTTCAGAGACACGGTTTTCTCGCATCCGTGGGCACTGTACAATTAACTTTTCTTGTATGTTTGACAAAAATCATAAAATACTCAAAATTTTCAATGTAGTTCAAGGCATTATATATTCCACTTTTCAACCACAAAGACATATTATTCTGTATACTCATTTAAGTGCAGCAATTCGTCTTCAAATAGCTAAGCAAGACTTTCCAGAACAATTTACTTATTTTATGTTATTTAGAATTCATGCGGTCTTAATTTATTTACAAATTGCTTGCAAAAGATTATGCTGGCCATTGCCAGTTTTCATTCATGCAAAGAGATCTTTCGATTTTTTGTGAATATGTACAGGGCGATCTCATCAGAACAGAAATCAAACCTCGACTCTGAATGTTGTATACACAGCAATTGTTACCAGTTTTGTTATTTATTTATTCATTTATTTATTTTATTGTCTTTTAAGTTATTTAAATTTCATCCACTTTAATGATCTTTTTCAATTTTTTTCAGATAGCAATAGTCGAGCGTCAAGTATTCGGTTTTCTCGGATACATGTGGGCACCCATATTGGCTAATTTCTTCCATATAATTTTTGTGATCTTTGGCTTCTACGGAGCATATCACTTTAGGGTTAAATACATAATAACAGTAAGTTTATTGTCATATACATTTGAGTACATTCAGTGATTCTTATTACAAATTACTATTTCCATCCCATCTGCCCGTCGCATTTAATTTCAATCGCGTCTATTGAACCCATTCATCTCCAGCGCACTGGAAATGATAATCTTATCTAATATCGAACGCGAACCATAATCAATATATGTATTTGTGATGGAAATAAATGAGAGAAGAATTGCTGTTGTTTGTTGTTAGTGAAACCATTTCAAATTTCCATCAATTAAATGTTTGTTTTTAATGCTTTTCAGTATTTAATATGGAATTTTATTTGGATTGGCTGGAATGCGTTTTTAATTTGTTTTTATTTGGATGTTGGAGTTTTAGACAAAGTAAGTATGATACATTTCTTTACATATTTTTTATTAACATTATATTATCTGTAGGACAGCGATGTTTTAAATTTGGGAACCGGTAGTGTTTCCTGGTTTGAGGTTAATGGATATGGCTGCAAGCCAAGCTATCCTATAAACATAACTTCTGAAGATCCATACCGTCCCGTTCGACCTGAACAAGTCGTTGACTGCCTTGTAGAGTATCCAATTGTAGAAGTAATACATTCTGGAATACAATGTATCCTAGCAGTAAGTTGTAATCTTTCCCATAAATTTCTGTCATTAACCGTTTTTTTGGTTTGATTTTCTAGATTCTTGCCATAATAGGCGCTATTTTAATAGCTTATATATTTTTAGATGAGGACGATCAGTGTAAGTATTTTTTTTTTATTACATACTACACTAAATGAAGTACATAATGTAATTTTATGAAAAGCCTATATAAAAATTGAAGCTATTCAAATTTTACTTGTAATGAAAAATATAGCTTTCAAGAGTAATACTTGAACATTATGCTATTTACTGTCAACTTTACAAAACTTTTCTTCAAGTAAATATAACTACGTACACAAGAATAGATTTCCCATCGAGTATTAACTAAAACTAAGTATACAGGCAATTAACAGGCATCAAATGAGCTCGTGTATATATATATTGTAGACAATAAAATCTTAGGCTGCAACACATGTAGAATAATTTCGTATCCCTCTGATAACAAAAACGTATCCTAACCTGATAAATGTATTAAAAGTTCGAAATATATGAAGAGCGTTAACAATATGTAACAGCAATTGCAACAGCTACTTCGAAGTTGAGATACAAACAATAAATCTAGATGACCAGCACTTATGATGAAGCAATGTTGAAAACGTAAAACAACGATACATATCACCTTGTCTTATATTTAGCATTACAGTTCTTTCTGGGGTTTGGGGTCATTGAGCCAAACTCGACTGTGAGGGCAATCAGTCCATGCCGGAATGTTGGAAGTTAGTATCGTAGAGCAATTCTGATTGCGGAGGCCTCTGCCCCATTATGTAGTTCGGAATGATTTTACACTAAACTACAAATTTGTAGGTGCCCAATATTTTGTTCAAGGCACTGACAGCAGATGACAATCTTGTTTTTTGAATCATGTTTTCCAAGTGTGGTTTGCAGTTCAGTTTTTGTTTCTTACTTATTTCATACGGTCCCTTAAATAGCAAATCCGTAAAGCCAATAGAGAACAGGCTTATTGCTTTTCTTTGTAAAAAGACAGAGCTCGGTTTTCAAGGAATTTATGCTTAAACCGAACGTGTTCGTGATTTTATGCAGAATAAGATTATTAATGGATAAAAGCAGCCAACGCCGATTGCTTAAAAGGGAATCCCCCTTTCGATTGAGATTTGTCAGCTGCTCTATACAACCTATATTTTTATGCATATCTTGATGATGCAAGAAATTAGCGAAATTCTGAAAGGGGGCGGGAGAATACCTGCCCTCTATCGAGATGATAAGTTTTATGTATCTGAATTAATATCACTAGGACAGTACCAAAATGTTCACCCAATCGAATTTCCATGATGTTCCCAGAAAAATAACCCATGTTGATCTCTACTTAGAAGGAACTCTACTTAATTGGTTCTTTGAGAGAAAATTCTTGAGTCTTGACAATGGTGTCAATACATATACACTCTGTTACTATAATAGCTGTAAAAACAAAGTTTTATTTATTCGAAACATTCTCCTTCAGTCGCAGTATAACGATTTCCACGTTAAAGAACTGACTGCATGATATGACTTATGTTGCTGATTGGAATGAAAGCGTTGAAATCGTTAACTGTTAAATGTCTTTAATAGATGCAAAACAGTTTCCTTTCGTAGCTTACAGAATAGAAAATAGCCGAACGGAACCAAATCATGTGAATACGGCCTACCAAATGCTTCAGTACATCAAGATAATACATTTCTTTATGGAATTGTTAAAAGCAATGAGCATTATTTTGATTTTCATCTGGTGACCTCTATTCAGTACTTTGACGCTTGATTTCTGGATCGTATTAAAAACACCACGTCTCATGACGAGTTACAAACGTTTTTAAGACGGTTTTGTCTTTTCGAACTTCAATAATGATGTCTTCCAATTCGGTTTAATTTTTGGTCTTTGAGTTGTAAATTTTTCACTTCTGAAATACAATTTTCGGTATGGCGATTGCAAAACGTCGTCGACTGGGGCGATTGAGCCTTAGTTTTACACTCATGTTTCATCGCCCGTTTGTGCATTCTGAATTGTTGTTGACTCCTTTCAGCTCTGCTTTTAGCCGAAATTCAACAATTTCGAAAGAAATTTTGCTGCCACACATCTCATGCGCAAAACATCAGATAAAATTGCTTGGCATGTATCAAATGATGTGCCAACATCATCAGCAACCTCTTTGATAGTGATTTGCCGATTGTCCATAATCATTTTTTTTTTACTTTTTCGACGTTGTCATCGGTTTTTGATGTGTTGCGGTGTCATTTAAGATGCTCATCTTCTTCAACGTCCTCGCGGTCCTATTAGAAAAGCAATATGTAACATTTCCAAGACGGTGTTATGCTTTATTCTATTTTTGAAGCATAATTGAATGCAGTCTTTGTTCCATTTTTTCCACAAGTAAAAAATCGCTGAGTACATCAAAACACGTATAAGCTTTTCAACAGCTAATAATAAAGTATGCATCCAATATGGCTACCAACATCAAGATACGTCAGGGATGGACAAGTATAACAACACAAAAACCAACAAAAAATGTGGCAATTGTACATGAACCGTTTATTTTGAAAGTGGAATAAGTCCATTTTTTTAAGACGAAATATTGAAATATTTTAGTTTAAATTGATTTAAAAAAATAATTTAAAAATATTTATAGGATCTAACTATGAACTTTTGTGTGTTATGAAGTTAAAGACAGTGTAAATTTATTAATCTCTGAAGAAAATGGAAATACTATACCCAAATGGACTTATTCGACTTTCAAAGTAAACGGCTCAAATACAGCCAGCAAAAATAAAAAATTCCGCCTATTTTTTTATCACATATCGCATGAGTAAAGTGGCCTCGGTTCATGGAGTGGTTTTAATGAAGAATAGAGTTTTAGTATACCATTTAATTATTTTTGGTTTATTATAAACTGTGGAAATTTTCTTTTATCCCGAACTTAGAACTCTCGTGTCAGCCACGGAGAGTTGTGCTTTGTCTTCCTGACCGGATACAAGAATATATAGATATTTTTATTCAAAATGGATATATTTAGACGATTAATGTTGAGCACGTAACTGATATAAATATTCCAGTAGCAGAAGTTATAACAAATGGACCTATTATAATGACAAGCGAATTAACAGGAGTAAAGAAAAAATTTCAAATTTCAATGATTTGCTGTGGAAAGTGTTTGTTATTCGTTAAATTGTGTATGATTTTCGCACGCCAAAAACTACTGGTCAATCTTCGGAAAATGCTTAAGATACTTACAACATTATTACCATAATAGTAATAGAAATTTTGAATTTGAAAAATTTTAAAAAATATTTTAAACTGTAATATTCCACAAGCCGGTGGCTGTATCAATTATTTTCTATCTACTATATTGAAAATGAAGAGTTGAACACGCAAAATAGCGGAGCAGCTAAGTGAACCAGAAAATAAGATTTATTTCATTTCCTTGCCTGAAATAGTCTGAGAACTGACAGCATCTTATTATTACCGCATTTGGAATGACTTTTATGCTATTTTATGAAAGCTTCTCCTAATAACATAGTCATTGAACCTTATAGATTTGTTTGATAAGTCACTGTATTTACCGTTAAAAAAGATAAATAGGTACAAAGCTATTCAGAAAACTCTTAAAATTAAACAAGTCTTACTCTATTCTTGCGTCTATTATCATCACACACTATTCTTTCACAAATTGAGACCGAAGAAAAAACACAATTTTTTTGCTATTTTCGAATGTCGGATATTCTCTAATCAAATACAAAAATATTTAATTTGCCAGATTATCAATTGACTGCATGGGACAATCATAGATAAATCGAAGCTTATTCCTGTACTCATAAAAGCGTTCAGTGGGATTTATGAACTAAAACTTGTAAACATGAGAATGAACAAAGAGGTTAGTAATGATCTAAGTTTTGTCGTCCTTGGGGCCCAAACTTTCCAATCCATTCATTCATCCACATCTGTGTATGTATTTTTTCCCATTTCGGACAGTAAGTAAATTCTCTCCAGTTTTTTCAAATTTTCGATATGATACCTTCCAATCAGCTGTAGCTTCGTATGTAATGCATTATAATAAGATATTTTTTTGTACAGTAAACTATTGTTGATACGGTGTTGTAGGTTAGTGAGTTCATATATTTTTAAAGACTCTTTTCCCCCTTTTTTTTCAACCATTCTCGGGAACAACCTACATAGCGCTGAACCTTGCTTACTGAAGAAAACTAATATTATGGATCGTTTAGTCAAGCTAGGTTGATGTTGGAATCTTCGAGAACATGTATTTAGTCTGCATTTTCCAGTTTTGTTATACGTTCCTTACTGTCCCGATATTTATACTCATATTAGCACCAATGGTTGTTTTTAGTGTCTACTTAAATTTCTCTACATGTGACTAACAGATACGTGCTACATATGTATTCAGCCTCTTCCACCGTATGATAATCATATCTGTTGTGAGCATCGAATAAGAAAGAATTTGGATTCTTTAATGAAGTTATCAGCACCATACATTTGTTGCTCAGTCGGCTTTGTACTAGATCTGTTAGTTTTTCACAATTTTGTCAATGTCTGCAGGAATGTATAATCGCAAACAATGTCATATAATAACTTAGAGACGACTTAACGTTTCTCATTCATGTAATAAATATAGTCTTTATTGAGCTACTATGCAAGTATTCTTTTCCCGACTTGAAATTGGGTACTTTGCTGAATGACTTTTAAAAAACTAATCAGTTAGTTAAACTCTCAAATAAATGAATGTCTGGTTAGATATCAAGTTCAATTAAGGGCTGGATTTATATAAAATATGTATTTTGGTATTCAAATATTAGAGGTGATTGCCACTTATAATTTAGCATGAATGAACTTTTGTTGTCAGGCAATTTTGTTGAAATTGATTGTTGGTAATGAAACTTTCGGAAAGGGTGCCATTCCCTAGTCTGATGATACGTTGCAACCTCTAATAACTTCTCTACTTCGACGTCTTTAATATATAACTACTTCTAATCTGGAGAGCAGATGCTGCTTTTTATTATTAACGGGCCAGTTAAGGCAGAATAAAATTCCAGCAGTATATGAACTGGTACAGTCACTCACGGGATAAATAATTCGCTCCTGATACAAAAACTTCTGTTCTAACTATATCAACTTATTACTTACTAAAAGCAGTTTAATTATCTTTTAGATAAATTATTCAAAAATCGAAATTTTGGGATATCATTAAGCTTGTGCTAACCTGCTATAACGTATTGATGATACGGATTAACCATATTTAAGATTATAAATCCTTTAAATTTGTAAATCTGTCGGTTTGTTCAAACAAGAGCTTACTTAACGCGAGCTGAAGTTTTGGCTGCAGTAAATTTCAATTTACAAAATGGCCAAAAACAGGCCATATCTTTGAAGGCTGCAACTTCAGATTTTGAGGAAAGCGATTAGTGAGGGACTCGATATTTTGAAAAAATTATTTAAAATGTAATATTAGAAAGCATCTTATTATCATCATAATGTGATCGAGTGGTCTCTAGTGCTATGTTCCGTTATATGCTGTGATCGTATTAAAGATACGAATTGATAATGCATTAATAAACGAATCCTTATTACTTAACACTAATTTGAATTGTCTCCTCTCTTTTACACGAATTCTCAACTTTTTTTATTCAAAAGATATCCCCCCACTAATTATCTAAATTACATATAATAAAATCCTTGAACTTACCCATCTCTTCAGAGACATTGTACAAATAAATGGGTACCTACATATATATTATTTATCCACCCTGTATACGGTACATGATAATTAGTCGTATTTCTTCTATTGGCTACAAATTGTAAGTCCTATTTCTTGTGTATAGAAGTAATATTTTCTTGGATTTTTATTTATTTTTTATTTTTAAAACATATAATGCTGTAATGAATAACTTCAAATATTATATAAAGGCACTTGCGAATATCATTAGATTATGATTATAATTACTCACATATTTGTAATTTAGCGTAGAATAAAGTTGATATCTAAATTAAACATGCATGTTTCTTGCTTTAATCAATTTTTAAAACGGTAGTAGAGGTAAAACAAAACGACAACTGACAAACAAAATAAGCAAACAATTCAGGTGAATTAGTTTATTTTTCATATACATATATGTATGTAGGTCCAAGCTCTTGTCATGAACTCTTTCTCATTACATTATCGTTTGTAAATAAATTTGGGAAGTGCTCATTATCATTATCTTTCAGTAATAGTTAATGATGCAAAAAAAAAAAAAATCAATGTGACAACAGCAAACAATTTTTAAAATGTTTTTTTACAGTCGATTTCATGGGTGGTGATGCCAAAAGTCCACAGCATACATCTGTACATCCAATGTACGTGAGCTATAATAGTATACCAACGTCAGCTAGTGCAACAATGTTATCAAATAAGCAATACCATAACTATGCAATACACGCTGAGCAATCTAAACAAAATAATACTAATTCACATTTAAAATCAACATCAACTGCATCCTCTATACATAGCAAAACAAATTCAAATATGAATCGCAAAAATTCGAATTATAGCAATTTCATAAATCGGCCAGATATTAAGTACACTCAAATATCCACTGAGCAGTTAATGTCTAATCTAGATGATAGCAATGACAATTTTTGTTTGCAAACTTTTAAAATAGATGACTCGTCCAGCACTTATATTCCTTTTCAAAAGCCTGTGCCTATTTTTACGTACGATATGAATGTTGTTCACCCGGTACGAGATAACTCTGTATTTTTAAACAGTTATGAAAATAATTGCGTTGGTGATGTCGGACAAATTAATGCAATTGCAAATTCGACATCAAATGCATCAATTCGTGAAACCCAAAGCTCTGAACATCAACCATATCCAGATTTATCCCCAGATGTTGCAAACAAATACATCATGCCATATCAGTATGTAACACGATCTCCCCTTCCTAACCGTAGTTCATCGAGGCGTCGCCATGATAGATCTCAACCTAGCAATTTCTGTGATCAAATTAGAGATGCACCCCCTGGTTATAGTGAAACTTACATGGCGAGAGCTAAATCTCATGATAGGCTATCTAATCGTGTTCGCCGGCAAAATATGAACAAAAACAATCCCAGACCGAGGTCGTATTGTAACAATACTAATTTTCTTAGTAGTGATAATGTATAGGCAAAAGCACGGTGTTCTATACATTATTATTATTAGTTTTAAAAAACAAAAATGAAGTTTCTAATTCAAAAGCTGCAGTTTTCAAAACTTTTTTCAAATTCAAAAAGAAATTACTGTATTTTTCTTATCGAAACAAGATTAAAGTATTTAAAAATACTTTTGAATATAAATATTTAATAAATTAGATTCATCAGGAAATACATTAATTTATAAAAATTTCTAAAATATAAAGTTTGAATATTATTCACGGGAAATCTTGTAACTCTTACGAATTTAAGCTAACTGCTGTGAAGATATACAACATTCATATAAGAATTTTAATTTTTTTTTTTAATTTTTATTGCAGCTTTTCCTTGCAAAACAAAAAAATAGGTATAAATTGAATTGAAAGAATTTAATAAAAATTTTAAGTGCCTATACACTGTTATCCGTTATTTTATTGTGACCAACATTATTATTTCTTTATAAGAGTTAAGATTTAGCCACAAAATTCGTATAAAAAACAGAGTAAAATATTATCAAAACTCATTTCCCATATGTATAAACCCTGCCAGATTGCACAGATCTCCACTGGCATTTGCTGGTGACAGCAAAGTAACTAACCCGCTCCGAGCCTGCTTTTATAAGCTTAGATAATAGTAAATTGTGGACTGACCTTTCATTGTATATATGGGTAATTAGTTGGAAGTGCTCTAATATCTTTAATAGACAAACGAATTAAATTGAGATAAATAAGCACCTGGCCATCATATCTTACTGGAAAGCTTCATTGATGAATCTTGGCAACCGCGACATAGTTACGAATTTTATTAGTTCTAAGTGAATATTCTGTAATAAAAAAAATTCTGAAACAATTTCCACTTCTAGAATAGATTTACATGTGTGTCACTGCATCGCGCTAATAATCCAGTATTCAACGCCCGAATTGCAATTTCAACTTTTTTTCACGCTACGACTCTTCCCAAATGGGAAAGTATGATTAAGTAGCTGCTTCAACTGATTGAAGCGGCTTTGCTTATGACCCTCTGTGAACCGTTTGCAATGTAGAATATGTCAAAATTAGTTTGGCTTACGGCAGAAACTGAAATCACAATTTAATTACAAAGTTGATGTTGAAAGCTGGCTCATCAGTCACAGTTTTAATTTTACTGTAACTAATTCAGATTCTGGTTTTCAGTCTGTTTAATGTATTATGGGTTACGTGGATTCGGGATTAAGCGATTAACGGTCATGTATGGGGTGAATCGTACGCGGTTAGAGTTTGTTAAAAATGTCTGCTAGTGTTTGGTTTTATTGCGAACAGTACTATCCTTAGAATATATAACAAAAAGGAATTCTGATAAGATAAATTAAATGAAGCGGGACCAATATCTGCGTTGAGCTCTTGTTTTCTAGTATAAGAGCATAGTGCACATATAAACACTTAGCAGAATTCTCGAACGAACAGTCAAATTATTCTAATAAGAGTGCAAATTTGTTGAGACGTTTCTACACGCTGTAATTCATTAATTAATTATGGTCTCACTTGCTACTTGTTTTCTTTTTTGATTTTATGAAAAATTTTCGGCTTCACTCATGTACACGAATTTTATACGATACCCGTAATTTTGTTTGTTACATGTTCTATAGTCCTATCTGCCGTATAGAGAGAGAGTTTTCTGTTCAGACTACAATGTTACTGACAATTTTTGGCAGATAAGAAATAATTTTAATACTTTAATCCTCGACACGTGTTGTTCCGGGTAAGCGATTATGTCTTAGGCTGAAACAAATTGGAATTTCTAAAATCCAAAATAATAAATACCATAATCTACCTTTATGAGACTTCTATAAGTGTTATAAACTGATATAAGTCTTGTGGGACTTTTACCATAGGTCTTGAAGGAATAAAAGCCTATAGTAAGTGTCCTAATTGACTGAAAGTTATAAAAGTCTTCTAAGACAGTTATCTTGAGACTAAAAAATTAAAAGTCCTATGAGAATTTTAAGAAGAGACTTTAATTAATAAAAGTCTGTGATAACTCTTAACACTGAAATAAAAGTATAAAAGTCTACTAAAACTGTTATTACGAAAATTAAAAAATAGAAGCTTTTTGGGCCATAAGATTTAAATTAATAAAAGTTTTCAGTAACAGTTATTAACTAACTATAAAATAAAGAATTTTGTTGAAACTCTTTTTCATGAGATTTAAAAAATTTTCTAGCAATTATTAATTATTTGTCATTGCCTCTCAAGTATACCAATCAGTCTTGATGGTACCTTATTAGCTGATTTCCAAAAATAACAGTTATATTCAGTCCCTGAATGAAACATGTGTATGGAGATAAACAGAAAGATTTAACACATTTTAAAATTTTGGATATATATCTCTTTAAGTTTTTAATATGTATTATCGATGTGAAAAGATGAATATTTTTTTAGAAAATAGGTTAAAAGTTACTCGAACAAGAGATAGTATAATAAGTCGTTCATTTTATATGTGAGTGGTGCTTAATTTATGCAGTATGTCAAAACCGTAGGAAAATATTTCCCAAGCCATGGAGCACACATAAATACACAAAGTAGTTCGTAAGATACCTTTAGACGTTGCCTCATTTCGTGCAATATGAAGATTGTAACTAGAGGCAAGATAATGCATACGATAGCGCATGCATCAAATATGGCCACAAATGTTTCCATTCGAAATGGGGAGCTTGTTGCAACCATAGAACATATAACTAAAGGAAGCGCAATAAGCCCGAAAAATTGCTGCATTGAAGTAGTAAATTTGAAATATTTTTGAAGGGGGGCTTGGAGTAATTATTTAAAATAAAACAAAATTGTCAGCTGCCACTGACACATTGAAAAAAAAGTTGGGAACAGAAAAACGTAAACAAAGAAATATTTTGAACACTTATCTTGATATTTTTGTTTTTCTTCCCTTTTTCACTTTTTTTGCACGTATTTGCGGAAAGTTTCAGGACTTCAACTTAACTTAAAAATGCCTTCTCCTTATTATTGCAACAGCACCGCATAGCACAATTCATAGTTATTGTTGAAATATTCTCCTGTTTATTAACTTAAGTCCAAGGCTTAATCTCTAAATTATCACTTTGAATGTTTTCACTTTAACACAATTAACGGAAGAATTTAATGTTTTTTTAATTAAATAACTCACAAAATTCAAAACCCGGCTCAAAAAATTACGAATCTGACGTTTGATAAAATTGACTAATGTCAAGTTCACTTGGTTTGACTTGGTTAAATTCTTCTTGCCTTTCCATCCCTTCGCCTAAAAATAGAGTTTTCCTCACACCGATAGGCTTTCTACACGATATTTTTCTTCCTGCTATTATTAACAAAAATTCCGTTCAGCTTGGTACGACAGTAATTTTGGTTATTAATATTGCAAGGAATATTCTGCAATATAAAATCTCAATAATTTCAGTTCGTGAAATCCTAAGAAATGATTTTTTGAAAGTACGCCTTCGCTCCAAATTTACCTAAATTGCCAAATTGATGACTGCTCCTAAAAAAGGATGAGCCGAATATTACGAGATGCTGAATCATGCTGGAGAATGTCATGTCGGAACTCGTGAATGTTGATGTACATACATATATACGCCTATAATTCTGTTGGTATGTCGAGACCAAATCCATTTGTCTGCATGATTCATACAATTCAGTTTTTGGAAGCTGTGGATGTTAGAGATACGCATACGGGCATTGCCGGATAATCTATGCAAAAGTCTGTAGCTTCGCAAAGTTCTTCGCTGCCTCTTCCCATTTTCTCTTGAGTGAAAAAGCGTTCCTGTGACTGATTTTAGGAATTTTTAAAATCTTGAATTGAACACAACTGACAGATTGTATCCTTTCAAAAATATGAAATCGACTTCCTGAGCATTCAACTGAAGCCCTAATAACTTTAAAAAGAGAAGAAAATTTCTTTGATGTCTTCGGAAGATCTTACTTATATGTTCTAAGGTTGCAACACACCGTGCAGCACTACATATCAGAGGTATTTGATAATTTTCAGATAATCAGTATGGATGGATCAGTACGGTTAGGTTACTCGATTTCTTTACTTATTTATTATAGTGCTAATAATATTAATAATTTATTCATGGATGTGGAAATTCTTCCAAAATATTCGAACGTCTTACTTGGAAATCGCTCGTTCATTGCTTTCTTTTTTTTTTCTTTAGGCGTGAATTACAATTACGACTGATCAGTCAACTACGACTTAGCCCAAATGGTGAATGCATGGTGCAAGATACAATTGCAACTTCGACTTCGTCGGAAAGTAAACTTTGCTCAAAGTGCAAAGTTGGTGTTGGCTGCGGCCAACTTCAGTTCAATCACAGAAGTAGTGACTTCTGGTTTGTTCAAGCAGTTGAAGCTTTAATTTAATTACAAATTTCACCTCAACATCGTCTTCGACTTAAAAGCAAGTCGCAGTCGACAGATCAGTCGTAATTGTAATTCAGGTCCTACGCAAAATTATAATACTTGCAGCTGTAATGGCTGGATTACATTAACAACGCCGGCCGGCGTGGTCGTCGTTGTCGTCGTCAAACGCCGAAGGCAAGTTACTTTAACACTAGGCGGCAGCGCCATACCTTAATTTCTCTTGCATTTTACAGTTGAGTTATTTGCTTGTAATCTCTGCCGGTTTGCAATAAAATTTTAAATAATAATAAAAAAGATATTTTCTTTTCCTTCAAGCCCCCGTTTCTTTAATTTAAATAATTTATTTTCAGAAATTCAAATATTGTTCATGTTGTTTTTCAAGTTCTTTTCATAATAGATTTAGATCTTCCATATTGGCAGCAATGGAGCGCCAGCGTTTTAATTAGGGTTAATGCATTTCATACGTGCAGTACTGACTAAATATTTTTGACATAAAACGACGACCACGCCGGCGTCGGCCTTGTTAATGTAATCCAGGCATAAGAATCGCAGAATATAACGCCGACGCCACAACGACATTTTCATACAGTTTGAAGAGATAAAGCGTAAGCAGGCAGCGGCACGAAACGCGCACATCATGTCTTTTGTTGAACCCACACTGATCCAGTCAGTCAAGAGAAAGTATTAGCAAGAAAAGGTTCTGACTGGTAATAACCTACACTAATCCAGGAAAAACTAAAGCATATGTCCAGTGTGGGTTAGCAAAAAGCGGGAAAAAAATTATTCACATCACTCCGATCAACGTTGAGAAAGAATTTTGTGCATAACTGGTCGGTGTGAGATTGTACACTATTTGCCAATCCCGTCAGTCACAAGAAATCACAAGCAAGATTTTTGTTTATTTTATGTGGGTTGCCTGATTACCTTACAACTATGTTATGACGTGAGCAGACATTTTTCTTACCTTCTTGTGACTGACTGGTTCATTAGTGTGGGTTCAGCATTACTTGCGCTTTAAAACGTTAAAAAGTATATGCTACATGCATGCAGCGTTGTATGCATTGTTACACGAAAAGAGGCACCATCTAAACGTTTTTATACCCTAAATGATGAATTCATAGGGTATACTATTGGTGAATTCTTTTCAACAAAAACGAACAGGCACTGAAGTGAACCAGAAGCTGTTAGATCTACACCGAACTTAGGCCTACGCCCTCAACAGAATACAAGAAAGTAGAGTAACCGAAAATGCTCGTCCATTATGATTTTAATAAAAAAAAACAAGAGAAAATGTTATAATTGGTCCAAAAGACCAATAATATTATACCGTAGATGAAAATAAAAATTAAATAACGTGAAACCCCAAAGTTTTGTATGGCAACACCAAGAAGGGGTTTCCCGATTTAGTTCATTTTTGAAATTTTATTTACTATTTTTGTGAAAACACGCTGTACCAAATTTCTATTTTTGTGAAAACACGATGTACCAAATTTCAGCTCTCTATGACGACGCCTTCTCAGACAGCGCTTGAAAAACTAAATTTTTGTATAGCAACCCTACGAAGGAGTTGCCCGATTGGTCTCATTTTCGAACTTGATTTTTTTTTTTTTTTAAAAACCCTCTGTGGAAAATTTCACAAAAGATGCAATTGCGTTGTGCATATGCATCATGCGTATGCACTTCTCATATGCTGTATAGTAAGCTGCTCATCAAAAGAGCAATTGCACTGCATGCTCTCAAGTAAGGCGCTTAAATTATAAAGGAATCGTTTTTATCATGACGTCGTCATATGAATATCTCATCCAAATATCGATGCTTCTCGTAAAAGCTGTACATGCAATGCTTGGACAATGAGTACAGCAAGTGCCCCTGTATAAGCAGTTGCTGCATTGGTGAGCGGCGTGTCACTTAAAAGTATATGTGATGCTTTTTTGAAGAACATCATGATGAAAGTGTATGCATGCACGACTTATTTGCATCTTTGGTCGGCAGCCTGCCTAAGTGAACGCGGGACGAGGACGGACATGCAGAAATCAAATATATTGTCCAATCCATTTTTCTCTACCGTCATTATTTCTATGAGTTACAAACGAAATGACGAACTTAGTATACCCTATAGATTTCATGTAGGGTATAATAAACCGCTTCAATAAAATAATTGCACTTTCCCAAAATGTCCACACATCCCCACTTTAATTACAAATAATTCCGATTTGATGTTTAGCCTCGAATCGTAACCACAAATTTTCATGGAGTAAGAAAGTTCAAAACCGGTGCAGAAACCAAACATAGACCCGATGTGAAAAGAACAAACTTGCAGAAATAACTCAGGCTCAATACGGTGAATAAAACACTTTAGGTTTAGGAACCGAGCAAGTGTGGTTTGTCATTCCGTTTGTAACATATAGAAATTATTATGGTAAAGCAAAATGGATTGGACACCCACACATAATATTAAAAGTTATTTTAATTTTTGTATGTCCGTCCGCACGATAACTCGAGAACGCGTGTACTTAGAGCCTTTAAATTAAGTTCGAAAATGGGACGAATCGGCTAATTCCTTCATAGGGTTATCATATAAAAACTTCGGTTTTCACTATATATTTGGACACTGCCTGAGAGCGCGTCAACGTAGAGAGCTGAAATTTTGTACATATTTATTTAAATATTAAATAGAATTTCAAAAATGGGCTAAATCGGGCAACCCTTTGTTGATGTTGCCATATAAAAATTTGGGTTTTTTACGTGTACTGAAAATTTCTTCAAAATATGAATTCTTATAAAATTCTTTATAATCATTTTCTTCTTTCCGACGAACCGTTCTAGAAATATATGCTAAAAGCTACTTCAAAAATCAAACTTGCACCAATGGGTACCATAAGAAATTTCATGTAGATCTAGATTTTTTATTTATCCAGTGATGATTAAATGTTGAATCAAATTGTACGACATGTCGTGCGTTCAACCACACGCAGAATGTCACATAATGTCACATTTTTACACACCATGTCGTTCAGGCGACCGATGCGTTGTCATTTCCCCAGCACATCAAAGCACATCGCAGCGTTCGGCCGCCCAAAATGTGCACACTGGTGTGCACATTTTTACGCTACGGTCTGTTAGCGTAATGCCTCGGTGCGTTTAGTAGTTTTGACGTTTAGCGTGGTTTTATGCTTTCAAAAGTGACAGTTAGCGCGAATTTTCAAATTGAATTCAATTGATTGCAAATTAAAATTAAAAATAGAACATATTTAAAATTTTATTTTAAACGAACATAATTTTTTTTCAAAAGGAAAATACGGTTGCTGTTTTGAATGATGGTAAAAATTCCTTAATTTAGAAAAAAAATTTTTTTTTTTAATAAAATAATTTATTTCAGATAACAAAATCGTTTTCATCCAAATCAATCTCTATCCTATTGCGTTCAGTTCTTTGTAAAGAATCAATTCCTGCTCTTATAATAACATCATTATCATCATCGTGGTCCAGTTGAATAGCAGCTGCCTTTGTAATTTTTCAAATTTATTATTTACATGAATGAGTTCGTAATTATTACCATAGGTACCTGAAAAGAGGCAATCCCTTTTTTATTTGCAAAATGTTCACTTTAAATTATACTGACAACTTTCAAAAGTGACGTTTCGGATCGAAGTGCACACCAACCGTTCAGTTGATAATTCGGTGTGCGGTGTGTATCCCTACTTTTTCAAGTCACGTGACATGCATATCACATCGCTTCAAAGCACATCGGTGTGTGACACCTGAACGCACGGATGAAACATAATTTTGCTGTCATGTATATCAGATTGACTACACAGCAGCACAAACCAGCAAGCAGAAGATTATGACATTTCCACATAATGCTTTTCGTTTGGACCGAAATTTTGCAATAATTTTGTCAATTAAAGTATGAAAAATAGTTTAGAAAATAAGACGATTTATATATTATTCGTTTTTTGCTTTTCCATACATGTGCATTTCTATTTCATGGCTTGGCAAATATCTCCTAGGGGTTTTGATTATGCTTCGGCTCTATTAATCGAAAATAATGTTTTATGTGTATGATTTACATGTACAGTATATATTCTAAAATCTGTTTCTCGATTAATTTCATGCGTGTTCTGAAATTTTTACTAATTTTATATAGATAACCTTCCATTAAAAGAATATTCACAATTGTGAGGCTTATACCCTAGACAGACTGTCTCCATAATGACTGATACCGATTTCCATTGATTACGTTTTCTAGCAGAAATATTACACTGAAATTGTTCCATTGACCTGCACTGCTAGAAAAAGTGTACGTCAAATGACCCTGGTGCTACAGTCGAGAAATCGGCGGTGTTACACCGAAAAACGCACACATCTACATGAGAAATGTCACAACTGAATGTTGAATTGAGCATCACATATCAATCTTCAACTATTACTCCACCAAATTCATCCGCAATCACGCCAAAATCCTTTAAATTACAATTTTCATAATGTTTACGTTATTTGTGATGTTATTTTTCCCAGAAAATTTCAATCTGACACATTACAACGCGTCAAAAGTTGTTCCATTCAAATGGTTTTTCGTTATTGACGTGCACTTTTCTTAAAATATCAATGGAAATCAAGGAGGTAATAACTAAAGTGGATGCACTCATATGTACGATCCGTGTATATGAGCGTACCCAAAATTGCCCTGCATTTGTGTATGTTTCATTCCGCCATTTTTGGTCTTCACTGTCAAATCCATACTGTTTTGGGCTTGGCGCATTGACTCAGGAAAACCCGTGAAATAACCGTAGGGGTACGATGCAAATATTACTCACAAACTTTTTATCACTCAACTTTTCTTCTTAATTATTAACTTTTTTATGTTCATGTTTGCAAATTCAGTAAATGCTTTGGAGTATATGAAAATAAAAGGGATTTAAATTGCGCACAGGTTGTACAATTTTGTACAGATGTACAAATTTTACGGCGCTTATGTGCAAACAATATCAGTGTCAATTTGCTAGAATGTGTACGTGATAATTTCTCATTTGCATCCTTAAAGGCTGAAACAGATTACACTTTAGTGCGCGGCGTGATATTGCGGCGAATTGAGCGGTGAAATTGTTCCGCGCGCTGTGACGCAGATTGCAATAAGAGCGCAGCAGGGTAGATACAGCGCTCTTATATTGATATTACATATTTTCATGAGAAGTTGCCTACCCCAAATATATATTTTCTTGTTGGTACCACTGAAAGTGACCAGCAAATTGAGGATTAGAAATGACTACACGGCAAATTTTCGCCGCGATCAATGCGTGATACACAATACGGAACACATGTTCTCTAACATTTTGCCGCGTTGTCACGCCTCGCACTAAAGTGTAATCTGTTTCAGCCTTTATTAGGTCTTACCTCGTTGATGGAAATCGGCAAATTCTGACAGACTGTGGACGAAAATTATTTCATTTGGAATATTATTGACAGTTCCTCACCGCGAATAAAATCATGACAGAGTTCAATAATTTAATTAAATGCTATCAAGAAAATTTGCGCGTATTCGCTGCAAGTTGCGAAGTATTAAGCAAAAGAAAATTTTTTTTTTAAGAGACCAAAAAGAGGAGAAAAGCCACAAAAAAATTTCATTCGGGATCAGCTAATGGATGTCAGTGGTGATTTTATTGGAAAATTTTTCAAATTTCATAAATTCAGCTTATTTTAATTACGGTAGGTGGCATTTTTACTGCAGTTTAACTAAATGGAGTAAAATTTGCTGCATTTGGAAATGAAGTGAAATATTATAAATGGGTCCTCGATAGACCTCATTTGTATGACACACTGCACATCTGACGTCATTTAATTCAAAATGAAGCCATTATGGAGACAGTCTGTCTAGGGTATTAAGTCCATTATAATGAAGTTTCAGTTAATTTGTACTACTTCTGTTATGTGATTATTATAGTTTCACTTTAATTGAAAGAAAGAAAAAACGTTGGATAATGTAATTTAAGCCATAAACACTATACAACGACATTGTTATAGATTTCCGCGACCTGTCTCACAATCTAAACCAACATTTTCTATATCTTGCCAGAGAATTCTCCACAGTTCAGTTAAAACTACAAGGGAAAAACCAAACAATAATATTTGTTTTTTAATCATTTTAGAAATTCATGCTTGATTAATGCTAAAAAACTTACACATCGAGCCATTATAATTCTTCTATCTGCAATTCAAAATAATAAAAATTCAATTCTACTTCGCATTATCTTAGAAAAATTAAAAAAAAAAAGAATATTCGTAGATGAACTGTAGATAACATTTACTAAGTGCTACCTACTTAGATCCTTGCATTTGTGATTTTATATTAGATAATAAATCTTTAAAAATATTGAAGTAAACTATATTGATAATCACGTGTAGTGAAAATATAGTTTTGAAGAATATTTAATGTACGAAAAAGTTTTCGTAGTATTATAAACTTAGTAAGGTGCAATTAGAGTTTAAATAATTATCACGTACTTATAGTTGCCTTATTAGAAAATAAATATGTGATACAAAGCATCTAAATATTTAGAATTATTAAACAGTTTGTCCAACTTTCTTCACTTTTCTCCTTTTTTAATCCTTAATCCTTTGTGCCAAAATAATTCCAGAAACAATAACTATTTAGTCAGAGAGCGTTATACAAACCATATAATACGATTATTTAAAAAAATATTAAAGGTGCTAGACTTGCAACAAATTTAATCACCAATAATTAGCATAGTAATATTTTTAAATTTAAACACTTATTTATTTTTTACTATTAACTTTATTTTATGTTTGTAAGATGACAGTTCATTTTAAGCAAGTATTCAAAAATATACGTAAACATTGTTAAATTTTTTTTATACTTTTATAAATATTTTTTAGCTTTTTTTAAATATGTATGTTGCAATAATAATTGCATTAATATTCGCATAATTATCTCTTACGCTTTTTTTTATGATATGTTTACACAAATATTTCATTATAATCATATTAATGTATACTATATTTTATAATTTCCAATGCAACGACTCCATGGTCCTAAATAAACACTTTAATAATGAAGTTAACAAATTTTCTTTACAGTATTTGTATACCTTTGTCAAGATTGCTTATTTGGCCGCAATTAATTCTTGGTTTTGTTGATCTTAAAAGCTCATATTTGTAGTATATACCTACTAGAAGAATTTTACACGTTTATAATTTAAAAATATAGTTTAAAAATGCTTGTATGAAAGAAAAACATTCATATACAAATATTAAATCATGGAATGATTTTAGAGAAAGAAAGAGTTTCAAGGTAATATTGCTAATTCGTCCTTTTATTACAAATATGAAATAAAAGTTTTTTCTTTTACATCGATAATAGTCTGAAACGTTCTAGTGTAAAAAATTGCAAGATGCTATTGTATGACATGCAAAGATTGATACTGAAAAATTCATAGGATTGGGCGGATTCGGTTGCACGGAGAGCTAGGAATTTTATGAGTTGCAAGAAATCTTGATATTTAACTATGCAGTAATTATTCTGTAATTCGGAGAGTTATACATAAAAACTCTACTTCACTTTGCAAGACAATTAATAAATGAGAATGGAAGGTTTGTTTGAAGAGATTTTTTTTTATTTCCTAAACGGAGTGTTTACAAGATATCTTTTTTCGTGACATATGCTAGTTTACCAGACTTATTTCCTCAGTTACCGTGTCCATACAGAGCCATATGCCTGAAATGGAACTTCTCAATCAGACGCTATTTCGCGCGCCAGCTCTTGGAGCTCCATGATCTCTCAACTTATTCAGCTTCTATTCGGCTGCTATTTACTCCTCGGTGCTTTAGTCTTTGACACAATTCACAAATTGTTATATAGTCAACGTGTTGTATTAATTGGGTGACCTTTCACATTTTGAACAAGTAGTGCTGTTATTATAAAGGAGTTGAAGTTAATATTCTATCGGAAGGGCTCTAAATTTGGGAGCTTTTCCATTAACGCCTTGCAACTTTCGTACTATACTCGTATACCTATATAGATAGTAAAGATAATTTCACCTTTAAGTAATAGTAACCATCTGAAACTTCTAAGCAACCAGCCCTTCATTCCTATTTACATAGTCAGCATTTACGAATCAAAAAATTGGAAAACGGTACATTATTTTTCAATTTTTTACGGTTTTGCCCCTAAGTGCAAAATCTTGCATTTGAAGTGGTTCAACACATGCAACTGTATGCAACGGTTTTACATGTAAACCTGTTTTTATGATGCATAATTTCATTAACTTCACTACTCCTATCAAGTGAAAAATAAGGTTGACTTGGTAGCAGACCAAGATACCGTAACAATTGTAATCAAAAGTAAACATTTGTTTTTACTTTGACCGACTAAATAGGAAGAAAGAGCCGATTGTGAATATTTCGGAAATTATTTTTACTATCATTTGATGCCCAGTGCATAGTACGAAAATTGCTGGATGTTAATTGGAGAAGTACCCTCGAATTTGCAAAACCCTGCTACCGCATTATATACATTTTTCAATTCTGGCGTAGAAATAACAGGAAGTTTTTTTTTCAAATATTTGTATTATCTAATTATTAAAATATAATAATAATTAAAATAGTACCGTTTAAGTATGCACTCCATTTGGAAACTGGAATTACTTCTGTTCGTTCTTGTTCGTATATTATTATTCCGTTTCAATATTGGCAGGTTAGCAGTGTGATAGGGAGTAAGATATTCCCTATAATCTTAAGACATACCTTGGCCACCCAATATATTCAAATAAATGAAGCAATACAAGATTTTAAAGATAATTAGAGGTTCCACAAAGTTGGGAAGATGTGAAGAAAAGATGTTTACTTAAGTAAAAGAGAAAGTATTACATTTTATATATGTTTATTTTGCAGAACTAATTTTTTTGTTCAACTATAACTGTAGGCAAATTGCTCTATACTCTCTAGTAAGGCCAAAGCTTGACATATATTTCTTTATTTTGTAGCAAGAAGATAACTTGTATACGAATGCAAAATGACTGAAATGTAGACGGATTTGAAAGATACTTCTGCGGCTATACGCGGATATAGCTGAAGTTTTTGTTTCCGATAACTAAAAACAGTAAAAATTATTTGCAGTTGCGGTGAATTTTTCATAATTTTTTACTGTTCTGTCATCACTTTAAGATCTCAATTGGCTACGGCTTTATCATTTTAAAGATCTTAAGGCAGAAACACATTCAAGCAAGCCTCAGGCCTGGCCCCTCTCAGGCTTCCTCGCAGCTCGCCTCAAGGTTTGCCTCAGAGAATTGAAAATAAAATGATACTACAGGGCTCGGTGCTGTCATTGTAATTTTGATAGTATATCTGTTGACAGAAGTAGGCCTTAGAGAGAAAAATTTCCAACATTAAGCAAAGCGCGCCTTGAAGCTAGCTGCTGGGTTAGTTTTGTGTTGCATCATTTAAAAACGCGTGTTGGAAATTTGACAACACCTCGAGGAAGCCTCGAGGTCTGGATGTTGAATAAAAATAGATTTGTTTAATGAGGTCGAAAAAAGTTCAGAGCAGAGCAGAGCAGTTCAACTTAGATTAACTCTCAAATTAAGAGAAGAGCAGAAAAGGACAGAAAACTCACGAAACACACTTCTGAAATTTCTGATAGTTTAATGTGAAGATAAAAACACAATTATTTAAATTAATGTAAGATAAATGATAAGAAACTTATTTTTTCACACAAAAAACACAATTATTCGAGTTATTTATAAGAAATTTCGACACATTTACAGTTGCCAAACGCTCCTTCAAGAAAGCTAGAGCAGAAAATCCTACTCTAGGTCACTCCAGCTCACTTTACCGTAGACTCGTGAACGAAACAATAAACACAGAGTAACCTAAACTGTTCATTAAACAAACCTATAAGATACAAGCAATATGTTTTTGTTATTTTATCTCTTTCAACTGTCGCCCCTTTTAGGTAAAAAGCCTTAAGGAAAATATACCATGTTGAGAAAGGAGAAAAGTAGAACATAATAATGTTAGTGGGCAGGCCCAAAGTATATAGAAGACAAGTATGACATTTTTTGGTCTGATGCTTATAAAGATGTAGTACTTTCAAATATGTGGTATTTGACGATATTGTTTTGCGAAATTTGCGGCTGTGGATACATAATTCTATATATAACCAAATTTCAGTATGAATGCGATAAGTCTGTATTATTATCTCTATTTAAAAAGAAAATCAAATTATAAAGTTAGTTTACGTTCAATGTACGAGTCATTTAGTATATTTTAATATGTGGTAAGGAAGAACTTATGGATGTCGTTCATTTTACTCAAATTCAGTCAAATGTAATGCGTTTGTGTTAGTTTGTTAGCTATGCTGGATATCACTCTCAAGTTGGTACCGCTCTATCCGGCTACGAGACCGACTACTATAATTTCCGAATGCTAAGAAGTGGCATTTAGCCAAGTCAAAAACGTGGCTATTGCATTTCCGAACGACGATAGCAACATCTGCAGCCACCATAGCTGGCTGCAGCCCGCTTCATGAATGTACTTCCGGTACCGACTTGAGAGTGCTATCCAACATAGCTAACTAACACAAACGCATTATTACATTTGACTTTTCATTTGTCGTTATTTTTAAATTACGGAAAAGTAAATTAATATTATTGTAATAATGGCAAATGTAACCATTTATATGAATAAGCGTGGGGACCCAGACAGCTATGCATGGCTACGAGATAAGGTGACTGGCTGCGGTTGCGGCTGCAGCCTACATCAGCGCTCATACTTATAGCAATGGACTGAGCGATTTGCTATTTTATGTGGCACAAAAAATATTGTGTTTCTGTATATCAGAGTTTGACCACCCTTTAAAACGTTTACTACATAAAAACATGTAGAACTCAACCAATCAGATGAAATTTTACATCCGAAAATCGAGTTAAATTAAAAAAATACCTTTCTTCTGTTCAAGTGATACTTTAATCGTTTATAAACACTCTTATAAGAAATTAAACTCATTCCGACTTTAATTTTCAAAAAGTTTTGTTTTGTCTGAATCCTGCGTATGGGCAGGAGAGACGGAGCATGATAAACACTCTCTTTACATTATTCTTCCTGCGGTAATTGCATCTACAGCCAACATAAAACATCAAATGGAATAAGAAAATGTTCAGTAAGTGATATTTTGTGTTGGTAGCTCTAACTCTGACATAGCGCGAAAGTGAAAACTATAAAACTTGTGTCATTCTTTCCGATAGAAAAATAACAGTACGGTCAGTCCATTGTTATAAGTCAGTGTGTAATGATTATTTCGAAGTTTCTTTCTAATCAAAGCATAGGCAACAGCGGTGAGAACGGCATATAAATATAAAAAGTAACATCAAAATTGAAGGGAACCTCAATTTTTGTATTTTCTATTAGCTAGAAAGACTAGTAGCAAATAGGCATATTAGTGTAATTATTATTCGGTCAAAAGTGATATAGTCTAAGCCCAACAAAATTTTCATTGACATTTTCCAAAAATGTATTGAAACAGCTTACACTTAAGTGTGCGGCGGGACAACGCGGAGAAATGTTAAGACTGAAACAGATTACACTATAGTGCGCGACAGGACATCGCGGCAAATTGAACAGTGAAATTGTTCCGCCGCGCTGTGACACAGATTGCAATAACAGCGCAGCAGGATATATACAGCGCTCTTATATTGGTACTACATATTTTCATGAGAACTTGCCTACCCCAAATATAATTTTTTTGTTGATACCACTGAAAGTGAGCAGCAAATTTAGGATTAGAAATGACTACGCGGCGAAAATTTTCGCCGCGCTGTCGCGCCGCGTTTAATGCGTGATATACAATAGGGAACACATGTTCTCTAACATTTTGCCGCGTTGTCACATCTAGCGAAGCTCGGTTCCAGTATACATACCTTGACAATTAAAAAAAGGCGTACTTTTTTCAAAAACTTGGGTGTCGCTCTGTATGATTGCGCTATAAAAAAAAACTGCTCTCTATTTTGGTTTAACTACCTGTTAAGGTTAAATGAACCCTTAGTTTTTTTGTGCATGTGTGAAATGTATATGTAAATAACACCACTATAAACCATTTCCTATAACTCAGAATTCAATTATTTTGTACATACAAAATAGTCTCAGCAATAAATTTTATGTGCTTTCGTTCCATTTACATATGTATATAAATATGCAACCTACTCTAATGTATATTATCATAGATAGTACAAGAACTAGATGTCGTATGGCATACTAGAACAGATTATACAGATTGTAAAATAGGTAGTGCATTCTGGAATAGACCAGAACATGTTCTAGAACATGTCGAAAGCAAATGATTTTATAATAGTAGTTTTGTATACATGTTGATCGACTTACTCAACACTTCAGATACGAAAAAATATGAATCACTCGACGTATAAATCATTTCAAATGTTGTGGTCCATTCCGGGATGGACCATCCAGCCATATAAATTTTGTATACTTTTTTCGTACTGTATGCGACATCTAGTTCTTGTGCCATCTATGATATTATTCAATTAACTGGAGAGTACAAAGTTTCAGTACAGAAAATCTTGTAGGTATGCCCAGATATTATTGTGAAAAGTGATGCTGAGTTATGTCAATTGGGAAAAGCTTCATCTAGTAACTGATAGTTGAAAAGGTTTAACAGTTATTTATCGGTTTTCCGCGCAAGATTGTATTAATATTTTATTTAGTAAGTGCTCATCTGCATTTAACTGTTCTTCGACAAAGGTGGTTATAATATCATTACATACTACACATAATATATTTATATGTGTGCCAAGTTGACGAAAAAAACACGCCTAAGTTAAATGTTACCCAGACGTTTCGCCATGCTGTAGGTTTGCTGTTTATGACAAATATCAAGGAAAGCAAATGAATTGAGACAATAGCCATAAGATCAGTTATTTTTATAGCAATGCGACCTGAAATATGATAAGTTTAAGGCCTGAATTACAATTACGACTGATCAGTCGACTACGACTTTGCTCAATTGGTAAATGCATGTGACAAGATACAATTGCAACTTCGACTGTGACTCAAAGTGCAAAGTTGGTGTTCGCTGCGGCCAACTTCAGTTCAATCACAGAAGTCGGGACTTCTGGTTTGTTCAAGCAGTTGAAGCTTTAATTTAATTTCAAATTTCACCTCAGCGTCGACTTCGACTTAAAATCAAGTCGCAGTCGACAGATCAGTCGTAATTGTAATTCACGCTTTATTTAGAGCTGGGGCGAGGAGTAATTCCTTTTACATGCACTGATAAAAGATTTTTATACGAAGAAATTAAGAAAAACTAAGATTCATTAAGCATTGAAACTCTTTCTTTCTAACATTGCAGACTTTTGGCAACTGCCTTAAAATCTTGAAATAATATAATTTTGTGTATTGTTGTGCGTTTATTAACTTTTGCACATAGATCATAAGTTACTAATTTTAAAGGATAATTTAAAAAAATATCTAAAACACAAAAACAAATCCAAGGCAAAACTACGCATTGCTGTATTTTAAAAGTATTTTGTAATAGCATTGAAACAAAAATAAATTTTTTATTAAACACTAATTCATGCTTTTTAATTAACCTATATTTTTTCATGCTCTGGATTTCCTCTTTTCCTTTGTATCCACAAATTAATAAGTAATGGTTTTATGGTAACGTTTTTCTAACATTTGGGTCACGGATTCTAGATAGCTTTTTAGTCGAAATTTACTCAACACAATTGCACTGTTTGGGCTTCTTATCATAGTGTTGTTTGTGTGGCTCATTGATCTATGGATTTGTTTTAAAATTTTATATTTTGAGTGAAATAATTTTTTTCAAAATTGTTTTTTCTTTTAATTTTTTTATTATTAGCGAGGAAAGATAGCAAAAAATCGAAACAACGAAAATCCCTTTATTCAATTGAGTTTGGACCAGCAGTGGATACTATTCGAGGGCGCCCAGACATTTTGGATTATGATGATGCTATTGATGATCGAACTGAACAGCTTACTCCAAAACCAATGACTCCTAGACGTGTAAAACGACGATCCGTTATGACCAGAGGCACAAACAGCAGACAAAGCACGACAAGCAGACGAAGTCATACTAGTAATAGGAGTAGCGTAAGAAATTCACGTCGTAATAAATATCAACAGAATCCAGTTACAAAAATCATAGAACAACAAAATGTCAAACCATTTGCCAGTTTTATTCATACGGAAAATCCACATCTTACAGCTACGAACCTTCAAACATTGAATCACGATATTATTGCTAGTACCAGCACAAAGGATAACTACAATAATTTAAAAAAAAGTGTTAGTCCGGATCCTATTTATTATAACACAAGCAGCAGTACTGTACAATTGCAACAATCTTGGCAAACTCCTAGTAGCCCGCCACAACAAGTGGGTCATTTCAATCCAACATATCAGCATTCGACCCCAAATCTAAACAATAGCAGTGAACATGTTGACGAAGTTTACAATAATAGGCCCCCCTCGGTGAGATCAAGCTATTCGAATTTCCACGGGGCTCGACCAGTAAGTTCATATAATCCTACCACAGAGAATGTTTTTGCTGGGATAACAGGCGGCCAAACAAATATTCCAACGCTCGTGTCGCCGGTCCAGCCTCAAGTTCCGACAAGAAGAACTGGTTCCAGAGAAAGTATACGATCAATGGCTTTCTTAAATAGTGGCCCACCAGCTTACAACTTAAATTATCATACCCCACCCGATTCTGAGACAACAATGTGAATTTTGCTCATACTATTTGATTTTTCTTAAAATATCTGCGATTACAGCTGTTTAAACAAACTACATCCGTCCATTATAGAAATTTAATGTTTTTAAGATATTTTCAGAACGTTTCTACTTTTAAATGCCAAAGTGTTAGGATTTTTCTACTTTTAAACTCGAAAATTACTTTGTACTTAAGCATTAATTTGCACACATGTTATATGTATCTCTCTTCTTATATACTTTAAGATCTAATTAAGGAACTAGAAAATAAAGTTATGGAGGAAATGTGTATTGTTTTTATTCCGAGATATGAGCAAAAAATCAATAAATTAATTACAGAAAATTCAGACAATCAGTATAATATGAGTATAATATTAATAAATACGTGAACAAACATTCAAAACAAGTCGCGTCAGTAAACAGAAATGTTATTATTTAAAACAAATGGCGTAAACATCAATAACAGATTGTATATTTCGTCGGACCAGCGCCACTGGAATTAGTGGTAAAATAAAAAATTATTCGGTCGGGTTGGCGCAATCAGGGTTCCGTACCAGAACTTTATCAATGAACAGTCGAGCGACCAAATTTAAGCATATTTAAATCTAATCCAAATTTGACTGTAATAACTGAAAAATGAATTAATTGTGCCACATTATTCTGGAAAATTAGTTAATACGGTATCGATTATTGTGTCTCTCCTTTAGTTAGCTCTATATATCCTGTAATCCTGTACTATTACTGTATTGTAAAATTTCAATAATATTCAAACTGGTGGACACAAGAATGATCTTATAAGAATTAGCGATTGGAGATCTCTTAGAAATTAACACGCACAAAATTTTTTCTCACCAACTATGAGACTGGAGGAACTGGTTTCCTGTTATCCTGGAACAACGTTTTTTCGCACATTTTGGGCTATATCTTTATAACCAAGTCACCAAAAAATTTGGTATCCTCGAAAGATGCTCTTTCAAATGATACCCTACACAATACAAAAAAAGAATGTTTAAATAGTGTTATGGATCTAAGTGGAGTGATTGAATTGGACGTGAAGTCCAGAGAGTGTGGGGAGATTCCACGAAAACTTCCCGCTGTGCCACCTGCCATATTCAAAAAAATTTCGTGCCTACAAATCAAAGGCCGTTGCACACATTCGGTCCTGAAGGGACCCTTTCACCACTTACCTATATCCATTGTGGAGGCGCAGATGTTTGGCCTTCTCTGCTCGCCCCAACCACCCAATCGACACTGAGGGCAGATAGTTTTCAGTGTCCCTATCCCGCGATTTTTAAATTTTTTTATAATCTCCAGCTTTTCATTGCTGTCCCGTCTTTTTTCTTTTTTGACAGGCCGCTCGAAGGAAGTCTTCTTCTTCCTTTTCTTTCGGGTGCGTTCAGCGCGCCTCGCTCTCCACCCATATAGAAAACAGTAGGCCGGGTGTACATGGTGTCTCTACTCTCAGTGTACCATACTGCTACATGCCGTATGCTACGACCATAACAGGGCAGGGTAGTACAGACCACCTGCGGTTCAGACAACGCTGAAAAATGGTCGACTGAGCTAGCCGGTTTTAAACATATGCCTCATCGCTGCGGGCGCCCAATGTGTGGCTCGACCCACGACCGAGGAAAGCAGTACTCAAGCCAGGCGGCTGCTACGGATTGTTCAAGACAGTCAGATGTACTCGACAGATGACGAATCGAAGTCACATCCCTGAAGTCCCGCCAGTCCTTGACCAGACGTCGACCGTCCTCCGTGTCAGAAGCCAGAAGTACCCTGACAAGCCAGTAATCTAAAAAATCTAGTCGGCCAGTGCCCCTCTGCCTTCCTTCACCGAGATGAGCCGAGGGAACCTCGCGGTCAGTAATCTAACCAACTGGTCACAGAGTTTCCCCTGCTCTAACATCTCACTCTGGTCTCAGACCGACGCTTGTTCAAGGGTGTGTCGCCGAGGCGTCGTTGGAGTATCGGTCTTCTTCCTTAAATGTGCAGGCATTAAATAAGTGGAATTCCTACGGCAAACTATCTGCCGTGGTGTTACCATATAGGAGGGGTTCTGAAACGTTATCAGGCTAGGTTTTGCGGAAAAAAATCTCTATTGTCCAAAAAGGTATGCGGGCCGCTAGGCTGGGAATGTCCTAAGCGGCACATAGGCATCCTGTAGTTTGCCAATGAAGCTGGCTGGATACCTTATTAGGGCTACCAGGATTGAAAGTGACAACAGCCGGATGACGTGTCCGAGAATATGAGCATCACGGCCTGATGTCTCTGGCGTGATAGACTCCTACCATTTTTCCCTGCAGATCTTCAAGCTCGTATAGGGAGTTTCCTTTCTTTGACTTGACCCGACACTTTACGAATTTTTGTCCCATTTTGCACTAGTCTGTTGCTGGAAGTTGCTTTGGGAAAAATTCCGCCTGAATACTTCTTGACCCACTTTGAAATTAACAGGCTTCGCTCTGAGATTATAAGCTTTTAAACCCTGTTCGAACGCGTGGTGTAAGTTCTCCTGTACTCTCGCACGGATAAATCTCAATTTATCTGCAGCATCCATTCTCAGAGGCTCATTAAAAGTTCCAAGGCTCCTTAAGATGGAATAGGAGCTCGCATGCTCAATCATTTGCTGACCGAAGAGTGTTCGGTAGGGATAGAAACTAGTTGCTTGGTGTAAAGAGCTCCTGAGGGAACTAGCTATCTGGCTCAGCTTCTCATCCCACTTTGCATGTTCCTTCCGGATGTATGCCCTAATCTCTGAAAATAGAGACCTATTCACTCGCTCTGAGGCGTTTGCTTGCGGCGAGTAAACTGCCGTTCACAAGTGCTTCACCCTATACCTATCCAGTAATCTGGCGAACTGAGCCGAGCAAAACTGGACTCCATTGTCAGAGACTATCGTTTCCAGGACTCCGAACACATGAAATATTTCAGTTTCTATGAACTGGCACACATTGAGAGTAGATGCCTTTCTCATAGGTTTGAGAATCGGGAACTTGTTATGGTACTATGCTGAATGATTGGCTTGGACGTGAAGTCCAGACTGCCAGCCTGAGCTGACAGATCACTCGGTGGACAGGGTTGACTGCAGGGCGGCACGCTAGCTCGCCTCGGCTATTGGCGGAGAGTGTGGGGAGGTTCCACGAAGACCTGCCGCTGCCACCAGCCATATACATAATTTTTCGTGCCTACAATTCAAAAGGCCGTAACACACATTCCGTCCTTGAGGGACCTTTACACCACTTACCTACATCCATTGGGAAGGCACATATGTTCGGCCTTCTCTGCTTGCCCCATTCACCCAATTGACTCTGAGGGCAGATAACTTTCAGACTCCCTCTGTTGACCTGAAAAGAGAAGAGTAGCGGACATGGTCGACCTTCACATTGAGAGGGCTCCGGGAGAGTGAGAGGAGAAATGAAAGATACTCACGGCATAGTTACGTTATAATCGTTATAATAATTTCTCTTAGATAATTGACATTCGCCTAGCTATTTCTCTTACTATTAATCTTACACAAAAAGGTAGACGAGATATCAATCACTACCAAAAATAAGTATGCTGGATGACAACAATGTTTGGACAGATATCAATATATCAATACGATTATGAGGGGCTATCATAAAGTCCCATCATGAAATATTTATTCCGTTTAATTCTTTTGTTTTTATGTTTAAATATAGGTTCTCATTATGGAGTTCAAGAAATAATATGAGTGTTTATCTAGCTAATAACGAAAACAACACCCGTGGCAGTATTCTAAATAGGTAATTAAATTGTTACTTCTATGCATCGGTACCCGATTTCATAAATACATGGCGTTGTGTAAATTTACTTGCTGCTTTTAAATTAAATCCATTATAATCCCGTTAAATTCGACATTATCCATTTTATAATAGCCCTTATACTCATCGCCTAATTCTACCTTAAAATATTTCTAATGATCGGGGGAGTGTTGCTCACAAAGAAACCTTATACACGAGCTGAAGTTAAGTAAGTGGAAGAAATAAATTCTTAGACAAGCTTCCACATTTTTATATAATAATTATTATATGATTGATTGTATCCTATGAATATGTTTGGCCTTTTCTTCCCCCTCCTTTTTTCTTTTTATCTTAGACCTATTTAACAACGTTCAACGAGAGAACTTGTTATCGTCTTTACCGAGGAGAGCAATGTTCTTTAAAATTCAAATTTGAAGGAACATGAATCAGACGAAAAGTGATGATTTTTGTTTTTGTTTTTGTTTTTTTTTTTAAATATAATATGAAAAGTATTTGAATAAACCTAAATAGTATTTTTTTTTTGTATTTTCGAATATATTACCCCTCTAGAGTACTCTTATCTAATCTTAGCCTAATTCAGGTCTATTTATTTCATCCCCTTGAAGGTGCGGAAAGGAACTCCTACTTATATTAACTACCAATTTTATTTTAATTCAGGATATTCTGTAAAAATATTTTTTTTTTTCAAAACTATATAGATAATTAAATGTAAGTATTCATATAAAAATTAAGCAAAATTTAAAAATTAAGAAAAGAAAAATGAAAGAAGACTAATTAGCCAGTATGCGTACTTCTAAACTTTTGCTTTATGTTGTGATGCGTCTATTTGTTTAAATTCTTTCTCCTTTTTACTTCAGCTTTTCTCACTTTGAAATTTCTTTATTGAATTTTCATTTATATCGCGCGCAATGACCCCTTGTATAGGTTTCTGTGTTTAAATTGTTCAAAATCTACATCGTCTGTCATTGAAAACATGATAATTTTTCTTGTCATCGAAAGATTCACGCAAATCTTTTACGCTGACGTTGTGTGAGAATTACACGTTGGATATAACTCCAAAACTTTGCATTTCTTTCTTTACCAAAGAGTTTGCTAAGCTAACTTGCTATCCGGGGAGAAGAAAACAATGATAATTTAGTCACATACCATGAAAATCCGAGTAAGCCGCCTCCACCTAAAAGGTGGAGTGCACTGTTAAATTGAATACCTTTTCAATCACTCTAGGTGATTTAGACCTACCAATTGAAGCAGCTTTAACCAGTCTGCTTCTGAAAAAAATCTGGATTTACGGTGCCCTGGGAATTTTTGCTGACTTTCCCAATCCTCCGCTGTCTCGGGACACCGTGTCCACGTCTTTTTGGCGATCCAGTTGGATTTCGCTACCCTGACACTTTTCCTTTTTTCTAAAAATTTTTATGTTAAATTGTTTTTTTTTGAGTAGTGACATTTTATTGAAACTTACATGAGGAATTAAAATTCCGTTGCCGATGCTTTTAGTAATTTCCGATTTTCTTTCACAGTAGGCCATGCACTTTGCGCGATGAAGATGAACAATCAGACAAATGTCTATATTCTTCTTCTTATGGGCTGGCATAGACGTGCGCTTCGCTCAGTGTAACATATTGCTACATATACTACGCTACGAACATAACAGGGCAGAGTGGTCTAGACCACCCGTGGTTCAGACAACTCTGAAAAATGGTCGACTGAGCTAGCCGGTCTTAAACATAGGGCTCATCGCTGCGGGAGCCCAATATGTGGCTTGACCCACGACCCATGAAAGCATTTCTCGTTACTCCGTCTAGGCGGATGCTACAGGTTATTCAAGCCGGTCTGATATGCTCGACAGCTGACGCATCGCGGGCACATCCTTGAAGTAATGACGTTGCTGATTTCCTTCCTTAAATTGATAAAGACCGTAGACAGGGTTGAATTCCAACAGGTATATCACCCATCATTGACGAGGCAATAGGAGGGCTTCGTGATATCCTATAGTTTACCAGTTAAGCTGGCTGGATGCCTTCTTAGGGCTACCAGGATTGAAAGTGACAACAGCCGGATGACGTGTCGGAGAATATGAGCATCACGGCCTGATGTCTTTGGCGTGATAGACTCCTACCGTTTTTCCCTGCAGATCTTCAAGCTCATATAGGGAGTTTCCTTTCTTTGACTTGCCCCGACACTACGAATTTTCGTCCCATTTTGCACTAGTCTGTTGCTGGAAGTTGCTTTGGGAAAAATTCCGCCTGAATACTTCTTGACCCACTTTGAAATTAACAGGCTTCGCTCTAAGATTATAAGCTTTTGAACCCTGTTCGAACGCGTGGTGTAAGTTCTCCTGCACTCTCGCACGGATCAATCTCAATTTATCTTCAGCATCCATTCTCAGAGGCTCATTAAGAGTTCCAAGGCTCCTTAAGATGGAATACAAGCTCGCATGCTCAATCATTTGCTGACCGAAGTGTGTTCGGTAGGGATAGAAACCAGTTGCTAGATGGAAAGAGCTCCTGAGGAAACTAGCTATCTGGCTCAGCTTCTCATCCCACTTTATGTGTTCCTTCCGGATATATGCCCTAATCCCTGACAACAGACCTGTTCACTCGCTCTGAGGCGTTTGCTTGCGGCGAGTAAACTGCCGTTCGCAAGTGCTTCACCCTATACTTATCCAGTAATCTGGCGAACTGAGCCGAGCAAAACTGGACTCCATTGTCAGAGACTATCGTTTCCGGGACTCCGAACACATGGAATATTTCGGTTTCTATGAACTGGCACACATTGAGAATAGATGCCTTTCTCATAGGTTTGGTAATCGGGCACTTTGAAAAGAGGTCAAGAACTATCAGTAAGCAGACATTTCCTTTCACTGACCGAGGATATGGACCCAGACAGTCGATGTACAGCTTTTGCCAAGGTCTTTCTATCACAGACTGGACTCCCATAGGTGTCTAAGAATAGTATTGGGGGCTTGGTCTCTTTACACACGTCACAGGCGCCTACGTAGTTTCTGACATCAACTGTCATTCGTGGCCAGTACAGGCGTCTTCTTAACCGTTCCAGTGTTTTCCCTATACCTCCGTGAGAAGCTAGTGGCGGATCATGCGCTCTTGAAATAACCTCGGAATCCAAAGCTTCCAAGCTTCTTCCTCCTGAATCGGATCACCTGTTCTCGGAATAGTCCTTATTTAAACGGAGCCATCTCTGACGCAAAGATCTGGTAGTTTGCCAGAAGCTGTTTTAACCTTATGCCTCAGCTCTTCATATTCCAACGAGTTGAAATATTGACACCTAAGGTCAACTTCCGGGCCAGGATCTTCAGGTGTTGACAAACTGCCGCAATGAATTCATGACAGCGCATCAGGAACGACATTCAGGCTTCCTTTTCGGTATTCAATGGTGAAGTCGAAGCCCTGAAGCTTCAAACTCCACCGAGCAAGTCTACCGCTGAGATCCTTTTGGGACATCAGCCATTTCAGGCTCGCACGATCAGTCACTATCTTAAACGCATAAGTTCTATGAAGGGCCGGAACTTCTGAACACTTAAGATTGCAGCCAGGTATTCCTGCTCTGTGACTGTATAATTTCGTTGGGCTGAGTTCAACTTTTTCGAGACGTAGGCTATTGGCTTCTCGTTGCCATCGTCATCTAGTTGAAGTAGCACTCCACCAATACCATGTTGGCTCGCATCGCATTGTAAAACGAACGGCTTGGTGAAGTCTGGGCTCACCAGCAACGGAGCAGAAGTAAGTTATTGTTTTAGCACTTCCAGAGACGTCTTGGCATCAGGTGTCCATTGGAACTGACTTGGGCTCTTTAGCGTGTCTGTGATGGAGGCAGTTAGATCAGCATAGTTCGGGGTGAACCGTCTATACCATCCCGCCATACATAGTAGGCGTCGGGCTTGCCGAACAGTTTTAGACGACGGATAGTCAACTATGGCTGAAATCTTATCTGGGTCAGTTCTGATTCGTCCTTTCCCGACAATAAAATCAAAGTATTTAGTCTCCTTAATGCAAAACTTACTATTCTCAACATTGATAGTGAGGCCAGCTTTCCTCAAACAATCCGCTACACGGGCTAGCAATGTGAGATGAGAGTCAAAGTCTGATGACAGAATTAATAAAGCGTCTAAATAGACGAGGACATTCTCACGAAAATCGAAAGGACCTTATCCATGAGGAGGCACATAGTTTGTGGAGCATTGCAAAGGCCGAATGGCATCAAGGTGTTATGGCCCAATATAAGGAAGATTCTTCCAGCAGCCAAGGGCGCATTTTAGTGAAATAATTAGCAATTACTAAACAGTAACCTCTCATGGTACTGTTCTGCAACTGTCGGTTATTTTGCTGATTAGCTCAACAGCTGGCTGCGATGAGCGCTTAGTGGAGCAATCGACGATTACAATAATAATTAACCTCGCATGGTAATTATTATGTAAAGCGATTGTTTACTACTGAGCGACTCAGGTGCCGCAACCGGTAGAACAAACGGCAAGGTTGTTGTCGTTTGTTTACATCCGCGTTGAATATTGGTGCATAAAAGTCCAATGACTGGTCTGGCGAGTGCCGTTAATTGTTCAGTCGCGATTCAACTTTGGTTTTTAGAGTGTTAGGTTACAGTTCGGTTCGGAGTACTTTTAAATTATTAAGATAGGTCAGTTTGTTTGACGTGAAATAATAAAGGACATAGGTCCAAGAGATTCGAGCGTTGTTTTTCTGAAGTTTTATTATAATTAATTAATTCGATTGCTTTTGGGACACGACATTTTGGCGCAGCCGGTAAAAAAGGTTTGGTGAATTTTTAATTTTTGGGAGTTATGCTTTTTAGCTACTCCTTTTTTATTATTTTTGGGAGTTATGCTTTTTAGCTTCTCCATTTTTTTTATATTTTGGGAGTTATGCTTTTTTAGCTACTCCATGTTTTTTTTGTTAATTGTGGGAGTTCTGTTTCTTTCAGCTGCTCCATTTGCGTTTCAGGTATTTAAGAAGTGTTAGATTTAAATTTTTGTGTTTTGTGATTTTTTTTTTAAATGAAGCTACTCCAACATATATTGACGAGATCGAGGACTTGTGCTTTTACAAGCTACTCCCGCATCTTCATCATAATACACACATATACATTAGCGGCGATCGAGGAGTTATGCTTTTACAAGCTACTCCCGCATCCCGAATAAACACCAGACCCAATTTCTTTTTTTTTTTTCAGAAAGTGTTAATTTTAAGATATGATAAACTTCGGAGTAATTTTTTTAGCTACATGATAGTTGGTAATAAGAATTTCACCAGTTTCAACGTCACGTTTCGATTTAGGCGTTGGTCGTACGCGCGTTTATTTAATTTATCGGGTTTTTGATAGTCGTAATAACGTCGTGTTATATTTTCGAAATGATCTTTGTTTTTTGGACAAATCTATTCGGGTTTTACGAGTTTAATTAGGTAGAAAGTTTTAAGTAAAGTATGGTTTGTTGAATTCTCATTGGGTGCATCTGAATAATAAAAAGTGTTGAGCATGTTCGTTTGTATGTACGCATAATAGCTGAATTGAGTGTGTTAATGGTATGATAGTTTTGAATGTTTACATTATATTGAGTAGTGGTAGTCGATTAGTACCTATAATAAGGATATGAGTTTTGCGAAAGATTTGTTCTAGAGTGCGTTCTACTAATTTTTCGGTTTACAGGTATGAAGTATAAACGGTATTAGTGAAAAAGTGAAAGTACCAAAACGAGTTAAAAACAAGGAAATATATAAGAAATCAGTAACAGTGTACAAGATGGCAGATACATATGATAAGATTATGGACATGGTGTCAAAATACGTGCCAATGTTCTCTGGTGAAAGATCTCCACAGCTAGCGAAGGAAGTATATCGATTTCTGTGTTGCTGCAAAGATCTTTACGACCGACTGGAAGCAGCAGAAAAAGTTATTTTCATGAAATGTGTAAAATATCGGCTGACGGATGATGCGTATTACATGATAAGCTCCCAGGAGCTGAAGGATTTCGAAACCTTACAGCAAGCAATAAAATCCGCATACATGAAAATCATTCAGTGAATTACGCACTGAAATGCTGGAATGTAGACAGAGACCTGGAGAGGACATCACGGAGTTCGCGGATCGAATGAAAGAAATGCGCGATCAGATAAAAGAGGCTGTCTCGCCCAAATACCTGGGAGGGGAGAAGGGATTACTAGCCGACTTGAAGGCCGATGCTGTAACTTCCTTTAAAGCTGGTGTGTTGAGCAGACCCACGCAGGTGCACCTTACAGGGTGAAAGTTTGAGTCACTGGAAGAAGTGAGAGAGGAAGCCAGTTATTTCGAAAAAGATGCAAAAAGACTTCAAGTGAGAGAATCAGGAGTATGGCAAGAAGACCGAAAGCCAAACACAGTAAGTGCACCAAACAGATGGCCAACGGGGAATTTTATCAGACGCGAGCCCAGACAGAGTTCGAGACCATTCTTACCCAGAACAGGGCCAGTGTCATCAGGAAGATACCAAGCATCTTCGACAAGGAGAACATCTCCCAGATCTATTGAGTGTTTTCAATGCGGACAGCGTGGACACTTTGCGAGAGAGTGCCAGCAAGTACTCTTCTGTACTGAATGTCAGGAATATGGACACGAGGAATCCAATTGTCGAATTCATCACGTCAGAGTGGCAAACTATGCAACTGGCATCCAAGATGAATTCCGTTCAGGACGGGAGGGACTTTATTGCCAATTCTGTCGAACACAGGATCACTATACAGCAAACTGTCTGAAAAAGTATTTAGCCCAGAGGGAGAGTGAAGAAGTGAATTCCAAGAGTAAGTTTGTCATCACAGTGCCATCGGACATAGCGTTAGAAGGTAAGTTTAGACTTTTAATTGACACTGGGTCCACCTGTAGCTTAATTAAGATCAATAGAATTAAAGGAAATACGCCCGTACAGACACAACAGAAAATAAGCATTGGAGGACTCTTTGGGTTCGCTAGGAGGTCCATAGGCACTTGTCAGGCGAACTTGCAGATAGAAAACAATCAGCGGGCTTGTCAATTTAATGCCATTGGAAATACTGATTCAATTGCAGCCGACGGGATACTTGGAATGGATTTCCTGAGGGACAGAACTATAATCGACTGTATAAATATGAAGCTCTGATACAAGATGCCAGCCAATGCAGCGCAACCAATGATTCTCCTGGAAATTTCGCATCTTGTGCACAAATAGTACACACAGCTTGGCAAGATAGCAGTCAAGTAACTCCGTTTCATACCCGAATAGGGGATATTAAAATCAACACAACAGAAAACAACACATTAGGCGTTAATGATCAATACTCCAAATGGGAGAAACTGGCACATACTGTTGACCATACTTCACGATATGGAGTGAAAAGTATACCTACATTGGGTGACCTATTTCTGAAGCCAACATGGGAGAACACCTTGACTACTGATCACGAAAATGTGGGGCTTGTTAGAAACGAAAGATTTAAAGACAAGAGGAGAAGGCATCATAAATATCATGGACACAGCGAAATTAGTCTGAAGGATAGACTTGCATTTGTAAGAATAGCTAATGCAAGAGCCTGTCCGGTAAAAGCACCAAATTCTGCGAATGAACCAGAACCAAGTAAGTATTCCGAGAGACCTGCATGGAGTTATGAAGGTAAGAAAAATTTCACTTCACAACAAAAGCAAATTCAGGGGCTTTGTCGAAGAGGAAGCTTAAATCTCAACGATATAGGCATAAATCGGTTAGATCAGAGTTTAAGAAGCAATTATGGGATCGAAGCTGCAGTCTTACGCAATATTGGAATTCCACTGCAAGTTTCATGACACGAAATGAGGTAAGGATTGGTAAGTATCCACGAAACGTAATGCTAGGTCAAGGTTTTCAGCAGGGGCCTTCAAATTCTGGAAGAGTTTGGAGGGGCCGATTGTTTAAAATATAAATTTAAATTACAGAGCTTTGCAGACTTACAGGCCGAGAAGGGGTATGAAACGAGATATGATGGTAGTCAAGTTCTTACTGGAGAGCGAACCAAGACAACAAGCAATGTAAATTTACAGAGGTAAAGGTAAGAAAATGTCTTGAAATATATATATACGAGAATCACAAAAAGGGTAGCAACTGAATAATGAAAAAATGAAGATTAAAAAAAGTTTGAAAAAAAAGGAAAAAATGGGAATGTGAAAAACCCAATATGTGTAGTAGATTATTCAGTAAGAGAGAGATTGAAAGAAAAAAATGAGATATATTACTTGAGAAGAAATACAAGAAAAAGTTATAAGGATATTAAATGTACCATGACAGTTAAATGTTTAAAGTTATCGGAATAGTACGAAAGAAAGATAAACAAAAAATAGTATTGGAAATAAATATAGGATAAATATTATATAATGTTAAAATTTGATATTTATAGGCAAAGAAGAATAATAGCCACTGTAATAGTATATTTTAGAGGTTAAGAAGGATGAAATATAAGTAAAAAATTATAAAAAATGTGTAGTGTTTGCCTTAAGAACTAGATGGAGGTAGACATAAATTGCAGATAAATATGGCAACTGAGATGTGGAAAGTTCCGGTATGCAGAAGAGAGCAACATCATCAAGTATCCAGTACAAATAGGGAAATGAGAGGAGAAACAATGGCTATGCGGAGGACTGGACTATTGATTTAACTTGCTATATGTGGATGTTAATTTTTAAGTTAAGCCAGTAAAATCAGAAGAATATATAATTGGAAAGCTAGAAAAAAAACCTTCAGAATCTCTAGTTGAGACTTTATGCTCACGGTACATAATATTCTTTAGGTACGGATGGACTCTCGATATAATTGAAAGAACTCCGTCGTACCTATAAGAAAATCAAGAAATCTCATGGCAATAAGATAACCTTTGTTTGGGGCATCGAAATTAAAGAAGCCCCTGTAAAAAGGAATGATCATACGTTCTATTATGATCACATCTTAAAATCTGTAAACTGATATAAATCTTTCCAGAAAAGCAGTGTAGAAGAAAATATTCTATCCAAATAAATCAGCATTCCAATAAATCAACATTCAATCAGATATAAATTTCAAATGACAGCAGTATTGCTAATTCCGATTGATAAGTGGAAAAATATCTTGCACGTCAGAATTCAATAATCGATCAGTACAAGATATAAACATTATGCAGGAAATGCTACAACAATAGCTAGAAGTTGAATAAGCGTAGTACAAAATCGCAATAAAGATTTCTGTAGAAGCAGACTTAGAACAGCAAACTCAGGTTAACACCAACATAAAAATTCTACCCACTTAGGCAAATTTTCCAAACTCCCAAGGCAGGGCAGCTACACGTAAAAGGGAAAGTCATACACGACGTTACTGATAGAATACGGCTTTTACAGCGAGACAAAACCATACTTTCCGCCATCATTAACAAGCAATTTGACCGACTACAGTAAATTTAAGGTTATTAATTGTGTTAAAAAGCAGCAAGGTAGAACTATATTAAGCCAAGTAATAAATTTGTAAGTAATAAATAAAAAGGAAGATAAATAGACATATTATGTATCGTTATAGAGAATACTATTTGTGAACTAATTACTACACTGAAAATTAAAAATTAAGGTACTTATATAACTCATATGCAATCTCACAGTTTATAACATAAAGAAATGAGATGGATAAGATTATTATAGAAATACTCTTGTCCTGAAGCTAAATAGAAATTAAAATTGGAAGATAACTGTTTGAGAACTAACGATAAAATGAAATGTTTAAAAAAAATGTATATGTAAAGTAAGATATACAATAAAGAAAAAACCGTTACCAGGAAATAATAAAAGAATATATATTGTAAAGAAAAAAAGGGGAAAAACACTTTTAAAGTGCATGAAGACTATTAATTAAAAATTATAGTAAGACAAAAAATATTCGAATGATTGTAAAATGTACTTTTTTGTTGTTGTTGCATTTTTGTGATTAGATAAACAATAAGTAAGGTTATATATTATTAATGCATGTGAATTAATTAAGAATTTTTTTTTGTTAATCATGAAATTTTAATTAAAAAAAAAAACAAATGTTAAAATAATTTGGAAGACAATATAAATATATTGTAAGAAGGTAATAAAAAAGAAATTTAATGTGAGAAGCAAATAAGAAAGAAATTAAATATGTGAAGAAAATAAGAAAGAAAGTAGATATAAAAGAAAAGATATAGTATTACAGAAAGTAAGAAAAAAAAGACAATGTAGGAAGTGAACTATAGAAGAATAAGAAAATTTAATAAGTATGTAATGATGTAATGTAAAATAAACTGAACCGAACGCGGTTTAAAATGATCTCACGTTTTTAGTTTAAGATAGATTGTACTCTCCAGATCTAGTTCCCTACGGAAACTAGTTTTTCCAAGGGGGGAGGAATGTTATGGCCCAATATAAGGAAGATCCTTCCAGCAGCCAAGGGCGCATTTTAGTGAAATAATTAGCAATTGCTAAACAGTAACCTCGCATGGTACTGTTCTGCAACTGTCGGTTATTTTGCTGATTAGCTCAACAGCTGGCTGCGATGAGCGCTTAGTGGAGCAATCGACGATTACAATAATAATTAACCTCGCATGGTAATTATTATGTAAAGCGATTGTTTACTACTGAGCGACTCAGGTGCTGCAACCGGTAGAACAAACGGCAAGGTTGTTGTCGTTTGTTTACATCCGCGTTGTTACTTCCGAATATTGGTGCATAAAAGTCCAATGACTGGTCTGGCGAGTGCCGTTAATTGTTCAGTCGCGATTCAACTTTGGTTTTTAGAGTGTTAGGTTACAGTTCGGTTCGGAGTACTTTTAAATTATTAAGATAGGTCAGTTTGTTTGACGTGTAATAATAAAGTACATAGGTCCAAGAGACTCGAGCGTTGTTTTTATGAAGTTTTATTATAATTAATTAATTCGATTGCTTTTGGGACACGACAAAGGTGTACTGATAGAGAGGATGACCAGGTACTGTAAACGTGGTCTTCTCTCTGGAATCAGCGTCTAATGGGATCTGCCAGAACGCGTCTTTCAGGTCCAGGCTCGAAATGTAGTTTGCCGGAGGAAGTCGACTCAGAAGCGCGTCTATCTGCAGTAGCGGATAGGCGTCCTTCTTAGTAATGGAGTTGAGCTTCCCGGCGTCAAAACAAAGCCGGACCTTTCCAGGCTGCCTCACTAGTACGACTGGACAGCTCCAAGGACTCTGGCTCTCCTCTATCACACCCAACGATAGCATCCGTCTTAATTCGGCATCCATCAAACTCTGTACTGCCGGTGATATCGGATAAAAACGCTGTTTTATCGGAGTCGCGTCATTCGTTTCAATCTTGTGACTGACAAGAGGTGTTTTTCCTAAGCCCAATGAGGCGAAAGAAGGAAATAGATGTTTGGTCGCTTCTAGACGTTGGTGTTCTAGAACAGAAAGAACACGGCAGTCGGTGTCAGGGGTAGTTATTAGACTTGGTGTCACTTCTGCAAGTATACCTAGTACATCTGGAGCCAACCGAAATAGACGCCAGAAGTCTATTCCTAGATATAGTGCCTGTGTGAGCCCAGGAACCACGTAAAAGCGCACGTTTTGGGTCTTACCACGGAAAGTGATGTCCAAGTTCACGTGATCATGCACAGTCGTCATGGCACCATTAGCTACTTGTTCCTTTGTCCGGTACCTCTTCCATTCGGCCTCTGTTTCTGCAAGCTATTCTAGAGCCCCGTGGCCTAGAATACTGACAGTAGCACCACTATGCAGTAATCCAGTCTCAGTTCGCCAGAGCAGTCTCACTTCGGCATACGGTCGAATGTCGCCTGGCATCGACACGGAAATGTGTGCCAGTTTCTTTCTTTCCTATCTCATTCATCGACAGTATTCCCGCCAACGAACGGTCGATCGTTTCTTTCTTGGTCTAAGGTCCAGGTTAGGATACATAATTTCAGCTAGCTCCGCCACTGAGGAGAAGATGTGGTCTCTTACTGCATTGTAATTCTGCAGACACGTATGATACGGCGTCAGCGGATGCAAAACAGGCTCACACCCACTCGTCATAGCAGAGCTTGGTGGCCGTTTTAGTACAGAAACGGCAGGAGGTCGAATCTCCTGCTCGGTAACATTGCCAGCGAAAAGTGCTGTCGGTGTTATCGGGACGTCAAAGATTAAAGACTCTTCCAAAGATGTGTCTAGTAGTGTCATGGGTTCCCTATAGGTGGAAACGGGAGCTTGAAGATCTGCAGAGAAGTCAATTAGATTTTCTGTCTCTATCAGTGAAGTATCATTGACGTTGAGACTGTCTAAAGGATGAGTGATATTAACGGACAGTCTATCGTCTGTTTGATGGGGTCTATTAATTGAGCGGATTGGTTTTCCTGCTCCGCAATTGTTCTGGAGTTGTTGGCACTGTGGTCAGCCTAGATGTCATACTTGGTCGAGAAGAGGTGTTGTGATTCCCGACCTGCTTCAAGTTTTTCTGCAGGCATTGTCTACAGTTTGGTTTGAATACGTTTTTATGTCCGCACCCGTAACAAAATATCTGTAGTCGTATCCTGGCTGGTCACAATTCCAACCAGTTACTGTTTGTCGGTCTGAGATAACTGCTACCTCTGCAATGTTGGTGTCAGTCACAAGCATTTGCGACTGATCCTCAATCTCGCTAATACGAGGAGTACGGTAAGAGTTCATACCACTAGCAGTTGCAATCCGCAGCTGCGTAGATTGTATCTGTGTAACCATCATCCGCAATTGACCCATGGTGTGAGAAGGATGCAAGCAGATTTCGTTTTGTATGTCAGGGAGTAGATTTGCTTTCACAAGCTCAAGAAATTCTGGCTCTGGCATGGGATTTTGTAGTTGGTCCCGCAGCTGTACCAGATTTTGGTGGTACATTGCGAATGATTCCCTGAGTTTTTGTTTGCGCGACATCAGCTGGACTCTGATTTTTTTTAACAGACATGTATTTTTTATTTCTTGCGGGGATGCTACTTTACCATCAGAATTTCAGATTTGGTTCAGTACGCTTATGCGCTTTTCAACTTTGATGCAAACTACCCTTCAGGTTCGACTTTTTGATATTCTTTACAAAATTATAATTTAAATAAGAAATAAAGTCGAAAGTATAAAAAAAAATTCAAAAACAGTGTTCAATAATTTAAGATTCACGTATCCAAAGTCCAATTTTAAAATCAGAGTCCAGAAATCGATACCTAAAATATACCTATGCAGAACCAAAATCCAACATGTAAAGCCAATAGCGAAAATTCAAATAAAAAAAAAAAAACAAAATAAAAAATTATAACCTAAATCATTTCCAAAATCTGATTTGATTGATTTAATAAATTAATACAAGAAAATAAGAATCACAATAAAATGTTCTGAGAAAAAATTATTCCAGAACATTTCTTCAATGTACCCCACAAGAGGCAAAAGTTCCCATTCATCATCAGCAGCCATACAGCAATCGGTGATAATGTTGCGCAAAATATTCTATTTGCAATTTGTTTCCCTCAACGAGGTAATGGGCCCTATTCTGTCGGTAAAATTTTATCATTTTATGTTATGTTATGCCTTAAAATAAAATATTTCCCTAAAATCCTATTCTGTACCAGAAATTTTATTTTATTTTATGCATCGTAACATAAAATATTTCCTGTTATGGAGCATAACATAAAAGAACCTAAGCAGCACATTTTAAAGGTATTTTGACACATTTTATGAAAATGACATGCGTCAATGAACATTCGTTGTGCGAAAATTGTTTTAATTACAAACTAAAATGTCCACCGCCATACATAAAAATTACAATTTTGTTAGAAATTGCAGAAATTCGCACAAGTGCAGTGTATGATAAAATATAAAAAGTTAATTATATTTGCCTAGGTTTTAATTTTATGCAGAAGAGATCATACGATACGATATCTTAGCGATTCCTACGATCCATGTGAGTTGCCCAGCCTTAGGCTTCAAAAGTTCTTCCGGCTGGATAATTAATAAACTTCTTATATTGTCATTTGTAAAGTTATTTTGCAAATGTTTCGTTTTAAGAAAAAAAATTCAAATACTTATAGAGTAACTATAGCCTCATACCGGAAAGACATCTATTCCGTTCACTTTGAGTTAGGAATCTAAAATTGAACGGAAAGGACGTCTTTCTGCTGCTTTGCATTTCTACGGACATGGTTCGCATCAAACTCCAGTCAGGAGTTGTCATATTTTAGAACTTTTACACCCAAAGTATCTCAAGAGCTATTAAGAAAGCAGCTGCTTTCATAAATGATTATTTAGTGGGTGATTTGATAGAGTATCACGCAAATGTCAATTGACCAGCTGTTCAAAAAGTAATAGAAAACATAGCGGAATGTACTAAATATTTTATGTTACGTGTTCATAAAAGAATTCATAAAATAATTTTATGGAACCACGACAGAATACGAATTTTTAAAATATTTTATTTTCATTTTATGAAGAAGGGATTTTTTCGCCATAAAATAACATAAAATATTATTTTATGAAAAATTACAGAATAGGGCCCAATAACTAAAGGAGATGCAATCATATGTACGATCCGTGTACATGAGCGTACCCAAAATTGCCCTGCATTTGTGTATGTTTCACTCCGCCATTTTTGGTCTTCGCTGTCAAATCCATACTTAGGTTTGTATAGTTTTGGGCTTGGTGCATTGACGCAGGAAAACCCGTGAAATAACCGTAGGGGCCACGAAGCAAATATTACTCACAAACTTTTTACCACTGATCTTTTCTTCAAAATTATTAACTTTTTTACGTTCACGTTTGCAAATTCAGTAAAGACTTTTGAGCATATGAAAATAAAAGCGATTAAAATTGCGCATAGGTTGTACAATTGTGTACAGGTGTACAAATTTTACGGCGCTTATGTACAAACAATATCAGTGGCATAGTGTTAGAATTGGGTACGCGATATTTTCTCATTTGCATCTCCTTTAGTTCTTACCTCGTTGGTTTCCCTTAAAATTTCAGCTTCATGATCAACGAACCCACCCGTAACCCCCGGTATATAGTACAAGTCGAAAAAAGAGAACAGCGGGCCGGTCAGCAGGCTACATCCGCATTCTTCTTCCCTTGTCTTACTGCGGGAGTTTTTAATATAAACGTTGCTTGTATTTTGTTCAAACGCCATGATTTCCATAAAGTTGTTCTACATGCTATTATTTTTTTTAAACTATTAGAAAGAAAACATATTTGGCAGTAATTTGTTATTACTTCATTTTGCTGTGGGAGCAACGGTTTTGGGCTTTAGGACCTGTTTAAGATGAAATTTTGTTTTTCCTCCATTACGAGTATACAAAAAGCAGTGAGAGTGAGCTCTTACTGCATGCTGTACCCGGCACGTTAAGGCCTTTTAATGTGTCGGTGCCTCCGGCGACTTCATGGCTTGTATTATATTCCGGGGGTTATGACCCACCGCATCTCTTGTGTTGCGGACCATGGCTGAGAAGTAAAGCTCGCATCGTAGTGTAGTTGGAAACTTTAATATGTTGCTTGTTGCTAAAGTGGAGGCAAACTCAGGGGTCTGCGGATGCGAAATGCGTTTGGGATTTTTATTCTAGCTGTCGCAGCTTTATACGGAGTATTAAGTTATCTCTGCTAGCGCACTATAAAGATTATCCGGCAAGAAAACGAAATTTCTTTGCAAAAAGAGGGCGTTTTGTATCGGCACGAACCGTATATATTCATTAGTACGACTTGGTCCTGCCTGCCGTACACGCCAAAGTGAATAGCTAAGCTGACCTCATATATATAATGCACCAAAAAAAATTTTTAATTGTGAAAGTGTGAGGCGAAATAGGTGTTAATTTCATTTTGATGGTAATTTTGCAAATTTCTATGACTTACATACAAATTTTTCCTTACTAGAACTTTTAATAATATTTTCCCACAAAAGCTCGGGATAATCATATTATGATTGTCAATTACTAAGCCTTTGGAAAACTAAGAAAGTTTTGATGAAACATATGATGAAACGTATATCGAAAAATTTCTTGATTTGTTAATTAAATATTTATTGCTTATTTTCCATAATACTCAAAAGTATAAATTTATAAATTTCTCTCAAGCATTTCTTTCCGCCATACTGATTACTGTATAAATGTCAAATTACTATCTCCCAGCTGGCATGATTTAGCACGAGATAGTACAGCTTACATGCAACTTGCACTGCCATACTTCTTGCACGTGTAACCCCTCCTGCCATGCTGGCAACTCAGCTTTCAGCGAACTTGCATGATGAAAAATCGTGGCAGCTTACCCGGGGATTACACGAGATAGTACAGCTTGCATACAAGCCTCCCTTCCAACTCGATTTTTAACTTAACAGCAGAAGGCAATTCGGTTGATGTCTTATCATCTTGCATGCAAGTTCATTTAAACAAGTAAAACAGCAAGAATTGGTCTAAGACCAGGGGGCCTATTCTTGAATTACGAATGATTTTAACGTATGCGATAAATAACGAATGGTTCAACCCCATTCGTTATATAACGAATGGTTTGCGTACGAATATAACGAATGCGTATTTCAAGAATACCACATAAACATTCATTTCGAATGTTTTTGACAGATTAACGTATACGTTATCTGTCTTCGTTATTCAAGAATAGGGGCCCTGTTCTTATGATTGTTCTTATGATACCCTAGCCTAGATGAATGCCCGGATTAAATTTCGTTCAAGTTTGATTTTGAAGTTGTTTTTCCCACATATTTCTAGAACGGTTTGTCGCACAGAAAAAATGATTATAACCAATTTTATAGGATTACGTATTCTGTAGAAGTTTTTAGTACAATAAAAATGTCTTGGACTGATCGTTTTCAAAGTATACGTAAAAGACCTAAATTTTTATATGGCAACACCAAGAAGGAGTTGCCCCATTTTGTCCATTTTTGACATTTTATTTGCTAATGTAGTAAAAACATCATGTACGAAATTTCAGCTCTCTACGTCGACGCGTTCTCAGGCAGTGTCCAAATATATAGCGGAAAACGAAATTTTTATATGGCAACCCCACGAAGGAGTTGCCCAATTTGTCTTATTTTCAAACTTAATTTTACTTTTTGTTTTAAAGTCCGTGTATAAAATTTCATGTCTCTAAGTATACGCGTTCTCGAGTTATCGTGCGCACAGACGGACGGACGGACGGACATGCAAAAATCAAAACAACTTTTAATATTATGAATGGGTTTCCAATACATTTTGCTCTACCATCATTATTTCGAGGTGTTAAAAACGGAATGACAAACTTAGTATACCCTATACATTTCATCTAGGGTATAAAAATAAAAATTATAGCAATATAGGAAGTAGCAGAATGATAAAAACCCAAGAAAAAATTTAGAGGAAGGTGTTGGTAAATGATGTAATGCAAATGATCTCAGAAAATCTCATTTTCCCGGAATAAATTTATCAAATTCTCTTAAGCATTTCTTTTCCGCCATATTAAAAACTGCATAATGTCAAATTACTATCACCTCAGCTGCCATGGTTTTTCATCATGCAAGTTCGCTGAAAGTTGAACTGCCAGCATGGCAATAGATGTTACACTTGCAAGAAGTATGGCAGTGCGGCTTGCATGCAAGCTGTACTATTAAATGTTACCCCCGGGTAAAAGGTGATAGTAATTTGACATTATGCAGTTTTCAAGATGCCGGAAAAAATTATTTGAGAGAGGAGCTTTTTAAATTAACAATTTTATACCGGGAAAATGAAATTTTCTGGTATTATTTGCATTACATCATTTACCAACATCTTCCTCTTCCTTTTTTCTTCTGTTTTTTTTTCGATTCTGCTACCTCCTTTATTGATAAAATTTCCGACATACACAAGAACTTACATCACATTGAAATTTTTTAAATGAACTTGCATGCAAGATGATAGGACATCAAACGAACTGTCTTCTGCTGTCAAATTTAAAATCGCATTGAAAGCCTCCCTTTCATGCAAGCTAGCTGTACTGACTCGCGAAACCGCCGGGCTATCATCTTGCATATAACTTCATTTAAAAAATTTCATTGAGACGTTAAGTCATGTGTATGTCGGAAATTTAAGCAATAAAAGAAGAAGCAGAATCGGAAAAACAGAAGAGAAAAGCATTTCTTTTCGCCATCTTGAAAACCGTATAATGTCAAATTACGATCATCTCAGTTGCCATGATTTTTCATCATGCAAGTTCGCTGAAAGCTGAGCAAAAAGTATGGCAGTGTAAGTTGCATGCAAGCTGTACTATCTCGCATAATTCCCGGGTAAGACCTTCCCGCAATTAGCAGTATGCTACCCGACGGCTAGCAGCAGCACACAGCATGGGCCACACGGCGAATGTGCTGCTGACGAGACTCGAGCAGACGATTCAGGCCTGACTGGGACAAGAGCCCGAAAAACGAAGGCGGGCGGATTTTTATCATTTCGGGGACTGTCGAACTGGAAGTGGACAAGAAAAGTTGTCGAAGCGGGTTAGAGGGAATTAAAAAGAAGTAATTCGGTCGCAATTGAGTGCGTAGTTTTTCGTTGTGGTCAGCGGAAAATAGCAAATCGTGCGAAAAGAGAAAAGACAGAAAATAAAGGTAAGCTACACAATTTTTATAATTATTACATAGAAAATTTTTGCACACAGAACACCACGTGTAAATCGGCAGCGTGAGTAGTTTAGCTATAAGAGTTCTGGGACAAGTTTTCCATACAAAAGTGTCCGTTAAATTCCAACTATTTGGGTGGTTCTGGACCGGGTTCTGGGCCACTGAGGGGATTCCGTCTAGTGGTATATGTCACAGGGCATGCCTGGGGGAGTTCCTTTCCTACTGTCTGGCTGACCAGGGGATGACGTCATCTGGTTGGCTGATCCCCGTCAGTCAGCTGACCAAGCTCTGTCTTAGCTGATTTTTTAATGCTGGCTTTTGCTGGAATCGAACCGAGAAAGCTTGGTTTTGTAAAATCCGAGACGCTCTACCATCAGGCCATGGAGGTATTGTGTAAATGTTCTTTAAACTTGCTATATACGCTTAGAGTTGTGGGGACAGAGACATCGGGACACTTTTGCGAGGCTGGACACACACCCATACACCCCCCCACACACACACTACGTCATACCAAAACGTTTTCTACCAGGCGATATTCCGTATTGCACCATGTTATTAAATTAGCAACAACGACAACTAACGTAGGTAGATATGTTGGCTTAGATAAGAAATTGCCTAATTTTTGATCTTCAGGTGCTTCTAATTTGATTCATTGCATAAAAAATTCGTACAGCCGAATAATGTAAACAAAATTGGCACAGACCCGAGTAAAGTAAACAAATTGAACGATTTATGGAAGATTCCCAATTTCTTTAGCTGGAAAAAAAGCAACTATGTTGTCTTAGATGAGTAGTGGAAGTTATAATTGAAAATATGCTTTAGTGAATACCGTACTACTTTGAAACCATCTCGCTCTCTCAAAACATCTTTCTCTCTCTAGCACACATGTTTGAGGTGGACTTGACCATATATATGTCAGCTTGGAGCTTGGTTGTCTGCTTATATAATATGAGTATAGTATGGTTTCCTGGAATTATCAGGCTTGTTGTTGAACGAGGCTATATAACTTGTTGGCTGAGATCTTTAGCGGCGGGGTGGGGTCGCTTTACTGATCTAACTACTATTCATCCAGAAATTTGGTGTCTTGATAATCCTAAGTGTACTTTCTTATCTTCCGAACCAAAATAAATTGTTTATATCTTTCCTAACAAAATTATTTAAAAAAATTTATCTTAACGAAAGACTACGATTCCTCAATCAAAAACTCTCTATTGAGTAATCATTGTATATGGCGCTGTACCTTGGGCTGATGGTATCGAATGTAGCTGCCTACAGATTCGGGCTCCGGATGCAAATAGACACACATTCAGCTGGGAGTTAGTGGGCGTAATATGGTAAGGTTATCAAAACTATTTTATTATTTTGTTAAGTAAGGTATATAGTAAGTGTAGCCTTTGGGAAGGTAAGGAACTAAGCTGTAAATTACTAGAAGACTATTTTCCTGTATGGATAGTTAGTTAAGCTCTATAGCATATAAAGGGTTTTCCAATAAGAGGTGTTATTTTAATTAGCCCGGTATTTCGGTAGATGTCACTTTTGGAGCTGTCATTTTTTGACATTTGACAAGTAGAAACTATGCCATTAATAAAAATGGAACGATACATGATTCAACAACGCATTGAAATTATTAAAATTCACTATAAAAATGGTGAAAATGTGGCAGAGACGGTTCGTAAAACTCGAACATTTTTGGGTCGTCGTGAAGCACCTTGTCGGACCGCAATACAGAAATTGGTAGAAAAATTCGAGCTGTCGGGACAAGTTAGTGATGTGAAGAATAAAATCCGTGCACGTCGCTCAAGAACAGCCGAGAATATTGCTGCTGTAGCCGAAAGTGTTGAACAAAACCCAGGTTTGTCCATTCCTCGTCGTTCTTTGGAATTAGGCATTCCACAAACGTCATTACACCGTATTTTGCATAAAGATTTGGGTCTTAAGGCTTATAAAGTTCAGTTAACACAAGAGCTCAAGCCGGCCGATCATCAACAACGTCGAGTCTTTGCTGATTGGGTCCTTGAAATGCATGAAAATGATCCGGAATTCCATCGAAAACTCATCTTGAGTGATGAGGCCCATTTCCACCTCGATGGCTTCGTCAACAAGCAAAATTGTCGCATCTGGGGCTCGAAAAACCTCAACGTGTGACTGTTTGGTGCGGTATATGGTCCCGCGGGGTCATTGGACCTTACTTTTTCGAAAATGAGGCTGGAGCAACAGTTACGGTGAATGGATTGCGCTATCGACAGATGATTAATGATTTTTTATGGCCGGAATTGGATGGTATTGATCTGGACAACGTTTACTTTCAACAAGACGGCGCTACGTGCCATACAAGCAAGGAAACCATTGATCTTTTACGGGAAAAGTTTCCGGACAGTGTTATCTCTCGAAGAGGTGATCACAATTGGCTTCCGAGATCTTGTGACTTAACACCTTGCGACTTCTTCCTTTGGGGTCACGTGAAAGAGAAGGTCTACGCCAACATCCCAGCGTCGATTCAAGACCTCAAAGATGGAATTCGTGAGGCTATCGAGGACATAGGGCAGCCACTTTGCGATTTGGTTATGGAAAATTTCATGAAAAGGATATGGTCCTGTAGGCGTGGTCGTGGTGGTCATTTGGCTGATGTTATTTTCCATTATTAACGGCATAGCTTCCTCTTTATAATGAAATAAGATCCGATTATTTATCTCAAAAATGGCATTTTTCTTTGAATATCAAAATAACACCTCTTATTGGAAAACCCTGTATAAATTCAATGTTTGGCAGTTTTCTATAAGTATCAATATAGAATATTTTAGAAAGCTGATTCTCAATGCACACAAATAGAATTCTTGTTTCATGGCTTGGGAAGTATTCTCGGGGTTTTGGTATGAGGGATTTAATCGATGTATGTTATACAATGGATTGAAGGTATATGTTTATATTCGATTGGAGCAAAGTATTCTCATGGCTTCATGATCCAAAGCTTAAATATAACTGAAATTCTTAAAAAATATTGAATCGATGACTAATGCCGCCGTAATATTGAGAAGGATTTAAGGTTTTAAGAAAAGAAGGTGGTAGTATGATATGTTGATTTGAGGAATATCTTAGATGAGTGGTGGTAGTTGTATGGGTGCAGTAAAAGCCTTATTAACAATTTTTTTTATGATCAGGTGTAATGGCATGGTCACCGTTGCCACTTGAAATCTTTCTAGAGTAGCTTTTTAGCGTAGTCCGAAAGTGGTATGCGTAGCCACACCTTATAGAAAATGTAAAATCTTACCAATTTAAAGCTTTGCAGGAAGTTACTGCTATGATATTAATATAGTATGATATGTGGAAGTCGTATGGGTGAAGTAAAAATTTTTGGTGATCTGGTATAATGGAATGACCAGTGTTGCAATATGAAATCTTTCTAGAGTAACTTTTTCGCAAAGTGATCCTTTTCTGGTTAGGCGATGAGAGTTCGACATCAAAAATCTCATGTTATTTCTTATGGAAGCCCAAATTTACTTTTGCAATTATCTTGCATTAACACATCATCATCATCTGTCTCTCTCTAATACATATGCTTGAGGTGGATTTGGTCATATACTTGCCTGCTTGGAGCTTGGTATTATCAGTTGATTGCTTTATATGCTATGAGTATATATATGTTGGCTTTAGGTTGAGAGTGAGTTAAATTAAAAGCTTTGATGATAGAAGATAGTGCTATGATATTAAGTAATGGAAATTGTATGGGAGCAGTAAAAGAATAATTTTTGGTTGTCAGGTGTAATGGCATGACTTAGAAGGTAATTTGATATTACCTTTTGCCAAGATCGTGGCGGTTGAGATTGGGTTACGTTTAGTGGTGCTCGAAGTTTATTTTATGGGTGGTGGGTGTGCATAATATAGTAGGAAGCTTTAGTGAATACCATTCTTTTCAACCATGTGACTCTATCAAAACATCTGTGTCGCTGTAACATTAATCTGTGTTCATACTTGAGGTGGTTATGATAGCTTGAAATTATCTTATTGATATTGGTCAATGAGGAATTCCACAGGGTTTGTTTACAATTCGTTATATTTTTCAGGTCTGGGATTAACAAATATTTTGAGAATAAATTAAGTTTGGTGATGCTTGTGCGGCGGGTGCGCATAATCTAGTAGGAAGTCTTAGTGAATACCATACCTTTCAACCATCTCGCTCTAACACACTTCATCTACCTCGCTCTAACATACATGCTTGAGGTAGACATGATCGTTTACACGCCAGCTTGGAGCTGTGTGTTATCAGTTGTTTGATTTATATGCTATGGCTGCCTGGAATTATCATGCTTGTGTTGCGCTGGTCTGTATACTTGGTGGATGAGAGCTTTAGCGACAATATGCTATCGTTTACTTGCCAGCTTGGAGTTTGTTGTTATCGGTTGTTTGCTTTATATGCTCTGGCTGTCAGGGGTCATCATGTGTTTAGCTGGGCTGGGTGAATATATATCTGAAAATAGATCACGTGAAACTGCTGTGATAATGGAGTATTTTCTTATCAGGTTGAGAGGGGGTTAAATTTAAAGATTTGATGAAAGAATGCAATGTTCTAGATGGCAACAAAATGAAAGTTTATAAGAATTTGGTAACAGTATGCTCTATAAAAAAATCTAATAAGCAGAAGAAAATTGTATAAGAATCTAGTAAGAGTATGTTCCATACAAAATCTAACAGGCAGAAGAAATTTTATAAAAATCTGGGTGTCTTTGAACCACAGGAGACTTGATTTTTCACAGGTTTCCCTGGTAATCACTCTTTTTAAAATTTCGAATGAGATCCTCAAATAAATGATAGTAGTGCAGAGTTATCCATTTGAGAACCTTTTTCACATAGCTCATCAGCTGCTTCATTACTCTAGATATCAATATGTCCATTAACCTAGAATAGAGTGACCTTATACTGTATGGATATAGGCTATAGCTTTACCCAAAATGAATTTCATGAGAATTTGGTTAGTGGTTAGTGTCTTCTTAAATGTGAGACTGTTAAGATGAATATTGAGGAGCTTATAAGAGAATATAATAACATTTTTCTCGATGAGCATAAGAAACAAATTCAAGAATGCTATAACTTTTTAAAATTATATAAAAATATTGAGAAATTCAAGTCAAAATGTTATGAACACCTTGTAAGCTGAGCTTGGGCAAGAGATGATGCAACGGATGGATCAGTATGAGTTTGTGGCCGAAAATATAAACAAATTTGATACAAGTTATTACCCAGAAGATAACCAGTTCGATTTACCGCTCATGAATAAAAAGATTCCTGGGCTAATGAAGGATGAGCTGAATGGGAAAATCATGAGCGAATTTGTAGGCTTGCGCTCGAAAATGTACAGTCTGCGTATAAACGATGGTAAAACTGTAAAGAAAACAAAAGGAATAAAGACTAATGTAGTCCAGAGGCATATCAATTTCGAAGACTACATCGAATGTTTGAATAACAAGCGAGTATTAACTGCTAATCAGAGCTCCATACGATCGCATAACCATAATATCTACACGATCAGCCAAAAGAAGATTGCATTGAGTCCATATGATAACAAGCGGTATATTATAGTCTAAGATATGTATTGTAAATAAAACTTGTATTATAGCTAAAATACGATTTAATGAAATAGTTTGTTTTAATTGTATTATAGTCTAAGATATACATTATTGTAAAATAAAAATGTTAGAGGGAAACCGATTAAAGGAAGCCCAACCATTGAATGATACACTATGAATTAAATGCTAATATTTTTAAATTTATAATAAATTATATTTTATATATGGTATTCTTTTTATTCAATTTCCCTACTAAGTCCAGAACTCCCGAATAATATTTGCCCACTACAGCGAGCTCCTAATCGGGCGGTTGAACGTTTTACCCAGAATGCTAGGGCGGCTTGAGAAAAAAAACGTTTACACGTGGGCTCGACCTTGACCCCTGACATCACCTTTGAAACCGGAAGGGCGTCAGGTCCTTGACCTTCCTCCGGCAGTGTGTCTTGAAGGCTACAACCTTGATTCCTTATAATCAAGTTTATCACAGGGGGATTCCACATTCCTTTTCAAAACAGGGCTGATAACTGCTTAACAGATTTTAAACAGATCAGGTAACAGCTTAACAGCTTTTCAAACAGGTCTGATAACAGCTTAACAGCTTTTCAAACAGGTCTGGAACAGCTTAACAGCTTTTAAACAGGTCTGATAACAGCTTAACAGCTTTTCAAACAGGTTTGATAACAGCTAAACAGTTTTCAAGCTGGCCTGCTCGACAGAATCAGGGTTGTAGCCTTCAAGACACACTTCCGGATGAATGTCAAGGGCCTGACGCCCTTCCGGTTTCAAAAGTGATGTCAGGAGTCAAGGTCGAGCCCACGTGTAAACGTTGTTTTTTTTCTCAAGCCGCCCTAGCATTCTGGGTAAAACGTTCAACCGCCCGATTAGGAGCTCGCTGTAGTGGGCAAATATTATTCGGGAGTTCTGGACTTAGTAGGGAAATTGAATAAAAAGAATACCATATATAAAATATAATTTATTATAAATTTAAAAATATTAACATTTAATTCTTAGTGTATCATTCAATGGTTGGGCTTAGACTATAATACAATTAAAACAAACTATTTCATTAAATGGTATTTTAGCTATAATACAAGTTTTATTTACAATACATATCTTAGACTAGCCTTAGATTATATGTTTTCTGTGTCTGCTCCTTGCTGTTCTGATTGAATAGAGTAATGTCCCCATGGTAGAGTATCCGTTGTCCCACTCAGCTAATATACGGTATGAAATAACGGGCACTTATAGATTTAAATTATCATTTGTAACTTCGTTACAACATACATGCATGCACTGGCTCATTATATAGATTTTTACGACAGAGTATACATAACTTCAGTTTTAAACTTAAAATATTCTTAAGCTGATATATAATTTAAAACTGTAATTCATTTAGACAGAAGAGAAAAGTAATATTTTAGCAAATTCGGATAAAAAACGGATGTATATGAAAGTATAAGAATGTTCATTGCACATTACTGACTACAAATTTAAGCATTATTTTTACTCTTGATTGCATATGGAAGACCATTATGTTATGGAAGTATGTTGAAGGCGACTTGACCAGGACGTTAAGTCCAAACTGCCAGCATGGGCTGACAGATCGCCTGATGACAACGATAGCACAGGGCGGCATGCTAGCACCTCGGCTAAGGGTGGCGGAGAGTGTGGGGGAGTTCCCGAAAATACCTGCCGCTGTCATCATCCATAATCAAAAAAATTTCATGCCTGCATACAAAAGAGCCGACACACACTCGGTCCTGAAGGGACCCTTACGTCACTTACCTACTTACTGTGGAAGGCGCAGATGTTCTGCCTTCATGGCCTTGCCCCATCCTCCCTATGACTCTGCTCGGCACGATCTGCAAAGTCCCTTTGGCTGACCTGTGGAAGAAATTAGAGCGGACCTATGCGACCCCGAATTGAAAAGGCTCCAGGATGTGAAGGAAGAAAGAAAATATTCAATCCATATTTACGTTATAATGATCAAAATAGGCTCATATATAAACATTGTTATTAACCTACAAATAGATACATTCTCTATTATTAATTCAATTCCATAAGTACATACTTTGGGTTACTAAAGTGATCGTCCACAGCGTACTTGATTATTTCTTTTCTAAATTCACAAAAATTTTCTGACCTTATGTACATAGTAGATTTTATGGACACAACCTTTTATGCACCGTATGGCTTACTACGCTCAATGATATATATCCCGAGGTATTAATAGTATATAATATATAAATAATGTTTTCTTTTCTCTTCAGTTATGGCTTACTTTTCGTTTTGTATATGAAATGGTATTGATATATGTACGCGAGCCATCTCAAAGGAGATGCGCGGGTTTTTCAATGGTTGTTCTTTCTTTATATAATAATATTTATACCTGCATTGCCGAAAATAAATGTTTTTAAAAGCTTTACTGCCGTTTTTCTTTCTTTTTTTTTTTTTTTTTTTTTTTTGTTTTTTTTTTTTTGTTATAATTCAAAGTATTATGAGAAGAATTTATTACTACACTTGAACGTTGCGACAAACCCCGAATAGAAAAATAAAAGAATACTTTGACCGACTGCTTCAGTCGTTACATAATTCTAAATCATTGTTTATGATGCATTGATTTCTTACATGTCTACTTACTACAGACACTATATCCAAGTCACATTTTTAAAAAAAAAAGATCCTAACGACAAAAATTCAATGGCACTACACATTGAACTTGACTTTTCGTGGCGCTGATAAGTTTGAATAGAAATAATAAAACATTCTTCAGAAGGTACTCTTAAAGGCGTGACTAGGAAGGACACCTTTACGGAACAAGCGCATTTTAGGTCTCCCGAAAGTTGGAGAATTCGAATGCTTAAGATACGGGCTTATATCCTACAATAATCATAGTATTTGACACTTAATCCATAAATACTTTCCTCTGACAGCCTTACTTGGCGATAATTTCGAGATCGAGGATTGTTAGTGCACTTGTCGGTCATATCTACTAGGCACATGCATATCTTACAGTTCAAAACTATGCTCCTAAATCTAATTAACAAAATCAAGTCAGGATTCCAAATTACATAAGTAGCTAGGCGTACCCATGAAGTTAGACGTATATGTATGTAATTATAAGTTTAAGTTCAAGATATATATATATAAAACGCACAAAACTTGACCATATCAAAAAGGTTCTGCAATGCTATACGTATATGTATGTACTTATAATCTTAAGTTTAAGATAGATATATATAAAACGTGCAAAAATTAACTAACCATATCAAAAAGGTTCTGCAGTGCAAGTCACTGCCGGAACCGAAGTGTAATACATATGTATGTTAAAAAAACAAAGTGTAATATTTCAAAATTACTCACATGTGAATCCTCGGCACGATGAAGCGCTTCAGCATTGCCTCCTGGATAAGAATTAACTGGAATTTTAATAATTTGATTACCCTGCTCTATCGCCAGAACACTTTTTGGGGGATGGTACTAGGGTTATGTCGCTTGTTATATGAAAAATTTTTTTCCTTATACCAAAACATATTTCTCGGTGATCAGATGGATCCTGGTGAAGTTAATATTGTTTCAATAAAATTTTCCCCGCTTTTTCTGCGTGCCGTAGGAATGAATCTCCTGCTGCGCGGGTTGAAGGTTAGCTCGAGTTCGGGGGCCTCCAATATGGGAGGAATGTGCCCTCCTACTTCTTTTCCCTCTTTTAGAAAATGTAAATGCACCAGGTCCGGTACCAAGCTCAAAACTTTATCAAATTAGAACTTGCCCAGCAAGTGGAAATAATATGCCTTATTATGAAAATATCCCTCAAACATTTGCTTTTCATACGTCTCTCTAATAAGAGATATTATTTAACACAAAACGAAATATAAATTAGTTCTTTTAACTACCTTTTCGAGGTTTTTCCTGACGTACGCCACACCAGATTCGAATTCCAACAGATCCTTTTTCTTATTTCATAAATGGGGCTCCGGAGGGAGACGCCAAGTTTTATGGGGTGCCGTTGGCGGATTAATCTTTGGTTACTGTGCGAATAATGTACCAGGTGGGGATGTAAATTTATTAATAACTATAAGTATTCTTCGAACTTACGTGAGGGTTTTTTTTTTCTTCGTCGGATTGCGGCGAGAAATATTTGATCTTGCGGGATTTTAATCTTAACGACCTTACTTTCCTGCTAGCAAACTATGACAGACCGATATCGATGGTCTTCTTCTTCTTTCTGTCACTGAACATGACACCGAGCTTGAGAAAGCATTTCTCTCGGTCGGGGCGCGTTTTGGTTTCATGCTGTAGTCGACAACAAGCCGGGCATACACGCTTCAGTCCGTGGTGGCATATTGCTATATGCAATATGCTACGACCATAACAGGGCAGAGTGGTCTGCGCCACCCGTGGTTCAGACGACGCTGAAAAATGGTCGACTGAGCTAGCCGGTCTTACACATAGGCCTCATCACTGCGGGCGCTCAATGTGTGTCACGACCCACGACCCTATGTTTTCCTCATCCTCAGACTCTACTTCCGATGACACGTCGAGGACACATCCTTGAAGTCTCGTCAGTCTTCGATCAGACTTCGACATCCTTCTCCGTGTGGGGAAGCCAAAGCTACATCGACAAGCTGGTAACCCAAAAAATCCAGCCGGTCGATGCCTCTCTGCCTTCCTTCACCGAGATGCTGAGGAAGCCCCGCGATCAGTAACCTAAAGAACTGATCGCTAAGCTTTCCCGGCGCAACCTCTCACCCTGATCTCAGACTGCGATTGTTCAAGGGTGTGTCTCCAAGGCGTCGTCGAAGTAGTGACATGTTGACAGCCGAATATGGGAATGGATTCCAACAGGTATATCACCCACCATTGACGGGGCAATAGGAGGGCTTCGTGATATCCTATAGTTTACCAGTTAAGCTGGCTGGATGCCTTCTTAGGGCTACCAGGTATAGATCTAGTACTACTATGTCCGACGATTAACGAAATGTTGCAGCTGGACAGACAAGGAAAAATTTTCCTCCTAATGAGGCCGATCCGGAAGGGACTATAAAAGGTTATCTACTCACAAGCGGTAGGGGTGCTATAATGAGATTGACTTTCAACAGGTATATCACCCACCATTGACGGGGCAATAGGAGGGCTTCGTGATATCCTATAGTTTACCAGTTAAGCTGGCTGGATGCCTTCTTAGGGCTACCAGGAATAAACGACAATAAGTATCGACGATGTTTTCATACTGATGATCACTGCTTGATGTCTTTAGCGTGATAGACACCTAACAGTTTTCCCCGCAGATCTTCAAGTTCGTATAGTGAGTTTCCTTTCTTGGCTCTAACCCGACATTTAACAAATTTTCGTCCCAGTTTAGCACTAGTCTGCTGTTGGAAATTGCTTTGGGCAAAAGTCCTTCTAAATACCTCCTGACCAACTTTGAACTCGACGGGTTTTGCCCTGAGATTGTAGGCTTTTGAACCCTGTTCGAATGCGTGTTGTAAATTTTCCTGCACTCTCGCACGGATCAATCTCATTTTATCTTCTGCGTCCACTCTCAGTGGCTCATTAAGAGTTCCAATGCTCCTCAAGATGGAATAGGAGCTGCCATGTTCTATCATTTGTTGACCGAAGAGTGTTCGATAGGGAGAGAAACCAGTAGCTTGATGGAAAGAGCTCCGGAGGGAACTAGCTATTTGGCTCAGTTTCTCATCCCATCTGGTGTGTTCCTTCTGGATATAGGCCCTAATCCCTGACAACAGAGACCGGTTTACTCGCTCTGAGGCGTTTGCTTGCGGCGAGTAAGCTGCCGTTCGCATATGCTTTGCCCCATACTTTTCCAGTAGTCTGGCGAACTGAGCCGAGCAAAACTGGACTCCATTGTCAGAGACTATGGTCTCCGGAACTCCGAACACGTGAAACACTTCAGTCTCAATGAATTGGCATACATTGAGCGTAGACGCTTTTCTCATAGGTTTGAGAAGTGGGAATTTAGAAAAGTGGTCAAGAACTATCAGAATGCAGGCGTTTCCTTTAACTGACCGAGGATATGGACCTAAGAAATCGACGTACAGCTTTTGCCATGGTCGTTCTATCACAGACTGGACTTTCATCGGTGGTCGCAAAATAGTATTAGGAGCCTTCGTTTCTTTACACACGTCACAGGCGGCTACGTAATTTCTGACATCAACTGTCATTCGTGGCCAGTACAGATGTCTTCGCAGACGTTCTAGGGTTTTCCCTATTCCTCCGTGTGAAGCTAGCGGCGGATCATGCGCTCTCGAAATGACGTCGGTGACAAGCCCACGTGGAATCCAAAGCTTCCACGCTTCTTCCTCCTGGATCGGATCGCCTGTTCTCGGAACAGTCCGAATATAAACGAAGCCATCCCTGACGCAAAGATCTGGTAGTTTGCCAGAAGTCGTTTTAACCTTATGCCTCAGTTCTTCATATTCCAACGAATTGAAATATGGCGAACTAAGGTCAACTTCCGGGCCAGGATCTTCGTTTGTGTTCATGCTGTCACAATGAATGCGTGACAGCGCATCAGGGACTACGTTCAGGCTTCCTTTCCTGTGTTCAATAGTGAAGTCGAAGCCCTGAAGCTTCAAACTCCACCGAGCAAGTCTTCCGCTGAGGTCCTTTTGAGACATCAGCCATTTCAAGCTCGCGTGATCCGTCACTATCTTGAACGGCATAAGCTCTATGAAGGGCCGGAACTTCTGTACGCTCAAGACTGCAGCTAGGCATTCTTGCTCTGTGACGGTGTAATTTCGTTGAGCGGAGTTCAACTTTTTCGAGACGTAGGCTATTGGCTTCTCGTGGCCATCGTCATCTAGCTGAAGCAACACTCCTCCAATACCTTGTTGGCTCGCATCGCACTGAATGACGAACGGTTTGGTGAAGTCTGGACTCACTAGCAACGGAGCCGAAGTAAGTTTTTGTTTGAGTAGATCAAGAGACGTCTGGGCTTCAGATGTCCATTTGAACTGACTCGGGTTTTTCAAAGTGTCTGTAATGGATGCAGTCAAATCAGCATAGTTCGGAATAAACCGTCTGTACCATCCTGCCATACCTAGTAGGCGTCGGGCTTGCCGAACAGTTTTAGGTGACGGATAGTCAACTATGGCTGATATTTTGTCAGGGTCAGTTCTCATACCTCCCCTTCCTACAATGAATCCCAGGTATTTAGTCTCCTTGATACAAAACTTGCTCTTCTCGACGTTTATAGTAAGGCCAGCTTTCCTCAAACAATCCGCTACCCTGGCTAGCAGCATGAGATGAGTGTCAAAGTCAGATGATAGAATTAATAAATCGTCTAAATAGACGAGAACGTTCTCACGAAGATCGAAAGGAATGACTTTATCCATGAGGCGGCACATCGTTTGGGGAGCGTTGCATAGGCCGAATGGCATCACTGTGTACTGATAGAGAGGATGACCAGGTACTGTGAAAGCGGTCTTCTCTCTGGAATCAGTGTCCAGTGGGATCTGCCAGAATGCATCTTTCAGGTCCAGGCTCGTTATGTAGTTTGCCGGAGGAAGTCGACTCAGAAGTGCGTCTATCTGCGGTAGCGGATAGGCGTCCTTCTTCGTAACCGAGTTGACCTTCCTGGCGTCAAAACAAAGCCGGACCTTTCCAGGCTTCCTTACCAGAACGACTGGAGAGCTCCAAGGACTCTGGCTCTCCTCTATCACACCCAGCGATAGCATTCGCTCTAATTCTGCATCCATCAAACTTTGCACTGCCGGGGAAATCGGATAAAAGCGCTGTTTTATCGGGGCGGCGTCATTCGTATCAATCTTGTGAGTGACCAATGATGTTTTTCCCAGGCCTAAAGAGGCGAAAGAGGGGAAAAGCTGTTTTGTGCTCTCTAAGCGTTGGTGTTCTAAACTAGAAAGGATATGCCCATCGGTGTCAGAGGTAGCTATTCCACTTGGATTCACTTCTGCGACTATACCTAGGACATCCGGAGCTAACCCAAAGAGGCGCCAGAAGTCTATTCCCAGATATAGTGCCTGTGTGAGCCCAGGAACCACGTAAAAACGCACGTTTTGGGTCTTATCACGGAAAGTGACGTCCAAGTTCACATGACCATGAACAGTCGTCATGGCACCATTAGCTACTTGGACCTGTGTCCGATACTTCTTCCATTCAACCTCTGCTTCAGCAAGCTTCTCGAGAGCTCCCTGGCCTAGAATACTGACAGTGGCACCACTATCAAGTAATCCAGTCTCAGTTCGCCCGAGCAGCTTTACTTCTGCGTACGGTCGAATGTCGTCTGGCATCGACACGGAAATCTGTGCTAGTTTTTTCCTTTCCAGTTTCATTCGTCGACAGTATTCTCGCCAACGAACGGTTGATCTTTTCCTTTTCGGTCTCATATCCCGGTCGGGAAACATAATCTCCGCTAACTCCGCTACTGAGGAGAAAATTCGGTCTTTTGCTGTGTTATATCTCTGCAGACGCGTATGATACGGCGTCAGCGGATGTAAAACTGGCTTACGCCCGCTCGTCATAACAGAGTTTGGTGGCCGTTTCAATACAGAAGTAACAGGAGGCCAAATCTCCTGCTCAGTAACCTTGTCAGCTACACGTGCTATAGGTGTCAACGGGACATCGAAGAGTAAAGACTCTTCTAAGGAAGTGTCTAGTATTGTCATGGGCTCCCCAGAAATGGAAATGGGAGCTTGAAGATCTGCGGAGAAGTCTACTAAGTTCTCCGCCCCTAATAATGAAGCACTTGTACCATCCGGTGTCCCGCCAATATCACCAGAATCACTGAATGATATCAGAGGTTTTTCGTCAGTGTCTGCTAATGGAGCGGACTTTCCTCCTTGCTCGAGGCTTGCACTGGAGGGTTCGTTGTCGTTGCTGCTTGCGACGTCGACGCTGGTCGGAAAAAGGTGGTGGTATTCCCGACCCGTCTCTCGTTTTTCTGTCTGCAATAGCGGCAATCAGGCTTGAAGACATTCTTGCGTCCGCATCCATAGCAGAACACAACTTGTCTTTCTTGTCTACACTCTTGATAAAAGTGACCCGACTGGTCACAATTCCAGCATACAATAGCATTTTTGTGTGACATACTCGATAGCTCACCTAGGCTGTTGTCACTGCCTATTGCTGCTGCCAGTTCCGGATCTAAGGTTGGAAAATTGTCAACTTCGTGCACCCGTTGGTTCCGGTGAAAGTTCCAACTACCAGCTGTTGCGATACGTGTCTGCGTAGCTTGAATACGCGTGACCAGCGATCTCAGCTGTCCTATCGTATCAGTAGGATGCAGACATATTTTTTCTTGAATCTCCGGCAAGAGATTCGATTTGACAATCTCCAGAAATTCTTGGTCTGGCATAGCATTCTGTAGCTGATCGCGCAGCAACCCCAAATGGTGGTGGTACATTGCGAACAGTTCACCAGGCTTTTGTTTTCTAGACATCAGTTGGAGTCTAGTCTTCAGATCATCTTTAGGCGTCCCCCATTCGTTATACAATCCCATCTTGATGACGTCCCAAGTTGGAAATGGATTTTGCCTTAGTACTGACCAATACCAGTCCTTCGCTGGTCCTGTCAATAGCGTAAGCATATTTCTGACTAGTAATCCAAAATCTCCTTCAAGAGCGGAGTGCGTGAGCGCTTCGACTCTGAAGATGAACTCGTCGACAGAGAGGTCCAAGTTATTCCCGTTATATGTCAGGTTCCATCTCCTGATTGGACTGCCTGATCGTCGGTATCCTACATTAGCAGGAACACGCATAGGTGGTGGAGGGGGTTGAGGTGGTATAAAGTTCGGTCTGGACTGATTTGTAGGCTGACCAAAAGGTTGACCAAAAGGTTGACCAGACGGTGGTGATGGTCTCCTAAATGATTGCCTTCCCCGTGTAGGAAAGTCGTTTGACGGCCTCTGATTGCTTCTGGACGAAGGAGGTCGTGTGAAGTCTGCTGGCGGCATTGCTGCTGCTACTTGTTGTCTGATATCGTTTCCTAACTCAGACCGCAAAACATTTAAACCCTGCTGGAGACCTCGGTTTATTAGGTCTTCCATCTTTATGCTCAAGCCTGCTATCAGCGCATCCGTAGCAGCTGAGGTGTTGTGGTCTTGAGCTGTACGCGCTGGAATATCACGTCGAGGACTCGGGTTTACAAAAGTCCTTGAATGTAAGTCAGGCATTCCCGGAGACAAGGATCGTCGATTCGAAGGTGGTAAGTCAAAGTTAGGCAAATCAAAGGTTGGCAATGAGTCGCGCCTTGTCGATTTCGCGGGCTTCACCTTCTTCGGTCTCTTTGGGATTGCACCAGAATATTCACTGAAGTCCTGTTGCGTAATGTGACGACGGCAGTTAGGACAACTAGAATGTTCACCTATCCAATGCTGCAGGCATGCCTGGTGGAAAATGTGCTCGCATACAGTCATGACCGGCTTCCGATCTACTGACCAGCTTGCGTCCCGGCAGATAGAACATGGTTCAGGCAGCATTGTCATACCGTTTGTCGCTGGAGGTGGTGTCCTCACTGTAGCCATAATGAATTTAGACGTAAGTCAGGTAAAAATTGTCAAATCAGGGTTTAGGATGGTTATCCCAAAAAAAATTCTAGAAGTTGCACGTTTGGAAGAGACACGCTCCTTCCAATGTGATGATGGCTAAATACTATTTTAAAGTCGAAGGCCTTGGGCGAGATACTCAAATTCAGACAAAAGTTTTCCCAAACGTTCGAAGAAATAAAAAAAATTAGAAAAACAAGGATTCGAAAAGTTAATTAAGGCTTCTCAAATCGAGATAGTGTAAAGAATGAATTCCAAGACAAAAACCAATTTCGGGAAGCGTTAACAGCCTCGTCGAATAGAAATATTAAAAAAATCTGAAGATTACTAAGGATCCAACAGATCACGAAAACAGTTCAAGCGTTTCAAAAAAAAATCCTTCAACAGAGATCATACAATTTCTCCCTCACCTCCCGAAGCTAACTCCCACATAAGAGGTCAGGTCGCTCTCTCTCCCCCAAGGTCAAAAACAGGATACAGGCAAGTGACGTGAGTGTGTGCATTGAAAAAGTCAGAGCTCTTGCAGAAATCTGGGAAGAGTAAAGTCGGAGGTATCAAAGACTGAGAATGCTGCCAGAGATTCTTCAGCCAGGCAGTTAGCAGTATGCCAACTCCTGATCACTGAAGATCTCCAGCATCAATCCCATCCTCCGAGAACTCGTTCTCTTCTCCTCACCGAATCGTCGTGTCCAGCTAGTTCGCTAGCCGGGCAGAGTCATGAGTCTGGTCAACTAATTAGCTGGAAGCCAAGAAGTTGTCTCGCAGATTCATAACTCTGTCCAGCCAGTTGCCCAACAGAGACATGTCCCCACAAGAGCTCAAACGAAAATTTCGTGAGGCCACCTACCATTTCCATGGCAGAAGGCCAGCGGGAAAGATCATCCAAAAACATTTCCAAAAACTTTCAAAAAAATCAACAACTGTTCAGGCTTGAGGCTTGACCGAAGTCAAACCTAAAGCCGGATTTCAACTTCCAAAAAACTTTCATTAAATTCAAAAAACGTTGCTTTACTTTAATCCAAAAATTCAAAATATCAAAGACTTCCAATAAAACTTTCAAAATATTTCGTTACTTTACAAAAAAAATTTTCAACAAAACCAATTAGACTCAGGTCCACCCATATCTTCTACTGGATGTGAGACCTGAGGTCAATCAACTGGCAGACACCAGATGATCATCTCTCTCCAAGTCTCAGTCCCCAGTAAAATTTATATTTAGACCACCGAAGTCTAACTGAGGTGGCCCCACGTTGGGCGCCATTTTGTTATGGAAGTATGTTGAAGGCGACTTGACCAGGACGTTAAGTCCAAACTGCCAGCATGGGCTGACAGATCGCCTGATGACAACGATAGCACAGGGCGGCATGCTAGCACCTCGGCTAAGGGTGGCGGAGAGTGTGGGGGAGTTCCCGAAAATACCTGCCGCTGTCATCATCCATAATCAAAAAAATTTCATGCCTGCATACAAAAGAGCCGACACACACTCGGTCCTGAAGGGACCCTTACGTCACTTACCTACTTACTGTGGAAGGCGCAGATGTTCTGCCTTCATGGCCTTGCCCCATCCTCCCTATGACTCTGCTCGGCACGATCTGCAAAGTCCCTTTGGCTGACCTGTGGAAGAAATTAGAGCGGACCTATGCGACCCCGAATTGAAAAGGCTCCAGGATGTGAAGGAAGAAAGAAAATATTCAATCCATATTTACGTTATAATGATCAAAATAGGCTCATATATAAACATTGTTATTAACCTACAAATAGATACATTCTCTATTATTAATTCAATTCCATAAGTACATACTTTGGGTTACTAAAGTGATCGTCCACAGCGTACTTGATTATTTCTTTTCTAAATTCACAAAAATTTTCTGACCTTATGTACATAGTAGATTTTATGGACACAACCTTTTATGCACCGTATGGCTTACTACGCTCAATGATATATATCCCGAGGTATTAATAGTATATAATATATAAATAATGTTTTCTTTTCTCTTCAGTTATGGCTTACTTTTCGTTTTGTATATGAAATGGTATTGATATATGTACGCGAGCCATCTCAAAGGAGATGCGCGGGTTTTTCAATGGTTGTTCTTTCTTTATATAATAATATTTATACCTGCATTGCCGAAAATAAATGTTTTTAAAAGCTTTACTGCCGTTTTTCTTTCTTTTTTTTTTTTTTTTTTTTTTTTGTTTTTTTTTTTTTGTTATAATTCAAAGTATTATGAGAAGAATTTATTACTACACTTGAACGTTGCGACAAACCCCGAATAGAAAAATAAAAGAATACTTTGACCGACTGCTTCAGTCGTTACATAATTCTAAATCATTGTTTATGATGCATTGATTTCTTACATGTCTACTTACTACAGACACTATATCCAAGTCACATTTTTAAAAAAAAAAGATCCTAACGACAAAAATTCAATGGCACTACACATTGAACTTGACTTTTCGTGGCGCTGATAAGTTTGAATAGAAATAATAAAACATTCTTCAGAAGGTACTCTTAAAGGCGTGACTAGGAAGGACACCTTTACGGAACAAGCGCATTTTAGGTCTCCCGAAAGTTGGAGAATTCGAATGCTTAAGATACGGGCTTATATCCTACAATAATCATAGTATTTGACACTTAATCCATAAATACTTTCCTCTGACAGCCTTACTTGGCGATAATTTCGAGATCGAGGATTGTTAGTGCACTTGTCGGTCATATCTACTAGGCACATGCATATCTTACAGTTCAAAACTATGCTCCTAAATCTAATTAACAAAATCAAGTCAGGATTCCAAATTACATAAGTAGCTAGGCGTACCCATGAAGTTAGACGTATATGTATGTAATTATAAGTTTAAGTTCAAGATATATATATATAAAACGCACAAAACTTGACCATATCAAAAAGGTTCTGCAATGCTATACGTATATGTATGTACTTATAATCTTAAGTTTAAGATAGATATATATAAAACGTGCAAAAATTAACTAACCATATCAAAAAGGTTCTGCAGTGCAAGTCACTGCCGGAACCGAAGTGTAATACATATGTATGTTAAAAAAACAAAGTGTAATATTTCAAAATTACTCACATGTGAATCCTCGGCACGATGAAGCGCTTCAGCATTGCCTCCTGGATAAGAATTAACTGGAATTTTAATAATTTGATTACCCTGCTCTATCGCCAGAACACTTTTTGGGGGATGGTACTAGGGTTATGTCGCTTGTTATATGAAAAATTTTTTTCCTTATACCAAAACATATTTCTCGGTGATCAGATGGATCCTGGTGAAGTTAATATTGTTTCAATAAAATTTTCCCCGCTTTTTCTGCGTGCCGTAGGAATGAATCTCCTGCTGCGCGGGTTGAAGGTTAGCTCGAGTTCGGGGGCCTCCAATATGGGAGGAATGTGCCCTCCTACTTCTTTTCCCTCTTTTAGAAAATGTAAATGCACCAGGTCCGGTACCAAGCTCAAAACTTTATCAAATTAGAACTTGCCCAGCAAGTGGAAATAATATGCCTTATTATGAAAATATCCCTCAAACATTTGCTTTTCATACGTCTCTCTAATAAGAGATATTATTTAACACAAAACGAAATATAAATTAGTTCTTTTAACTACCTTTTCGAGGTTTTTCCTGACGTACGCCACACCAGATTCGAATTCCAACAGATCCTTTTTCTTATTTCATAAATGGGGCTCCGGAGGGAGACGCCAAGTTTTATGGGGTGCCGTTGGCGGATTAATCTTTGGTTACTGTGCGAATAATGTACCAGGTGGGGATGTAAATTTATTAATAACTATAAGTATTCTTCGAACTTACGTGAGGGTTTTTTTTTTCTTCGTCGGATTGCGGCGAGAAATATTTGATCTTGCGGGATTTTAATCTTAACGACCTTACTTTCCTGCTAGCAAACTATGACAGACCGATATCGATGGTCTTCTTCTTCTTTCTGTCACTGAACATGACACCGAGCTTGAGAAAGCATTTCTCTCGGTCGGGGCGCGTTTTGGTTTCATGCTGTAGTCGACAACAAGCCGGGCATACACGCTTCAGTCCGTGGTGGCATATTGCTATATGCAATATGCTACGACCATAACAATTAAAAAAGTTTAATCCTTTGTATAAATTAAGCAAATTTGAGTACTACTCTTGTTACACCTTGCCAGTCTGAAGTCATAATTTCCTCGTAAATTATAGGGCTGAGCATCCCTCGTTGTAACCAAGTGTTTATAAAAGTATTCCGGTAACATCCTTTTTTCATTTTAAAAATAAATGCATTGAGATATAGCGTTTGTTTTACATTTAACTTAGAATTTACAGAATAAATTACACTTTAAAATAATTCAAATATCTTTGTTTTATAACTGTTGTAGCCTGTCCTTTATCTCCTCAGAGCTCGTGTACAAAAGCGTTGCGCAATATGTGAAATGTTGAAGCACAAGTGCGTTATAAAGCCTTATTGCACTACTTCTACTGACCATGTTCCTGATTCTTCTCAAGAATCCGATTTTCTTTACAATCTTCGTACACATGTAATTCGCATGATCTTTGAGTTTCAGCTTTGAATCAATTAACACCCCGAGGTATTTAATGCAATTTATACGTTCAATTACTTCACCATCTAATCTTATAGGAAATCGTCATTGATATTGAATGTCATATACTTTGTTTTGTTCGTATTGTTATGGTCGTAGCGTAGTGTATATAGCACTATGCTACACTGAGCTAAATACACGTCTAAGCGACCCGTAGCAGCATGAAGTGGGCGCGAACAGTCTGCTGTATGGATGGAGATCGAAACTTACCGAACGCACCTAAATCGAGAGTCGAAAGGGGACTGTGGAAAAAAGGAAAGAAAGGGAATAAGAAGATTTTGTCTGCGAGCGGTCTGTCTGAAGAAAAGTGTGGTTGTGACAAATTTTTTGGTGGGAAATGATTTTTAAAAAAGAAAAAAATAGAAAAAATACAAGAAATCAAAAGAAAAGTCGTGGTGCTATAACATAGTCCGGAGTGAAAAGTCGCAGTACAAGAAAAAGGCAAGGAAGGTGACCCATGAGGATCCTGTTATTAGTACGGAGTTAACAAGGCCGCTATTTTTCCTTCAGAGTATTCATTTAATCAACTTGTTAATACACGGCGATGCGTGAAGATTTTTGTGATGTTGTTATGGTCGGTAATGACACCAGCCCTTAGGCCCCTAGCATAACGAGCGCCAATTCCATCAATTACGGCCAAAGAGAAAAGCACGGACAGGTCGGAAGAAAAGTGACATGATGAAGGTGAAGAAAGGTCAGAAAAATGTTCGAGATTAATCGGTGTGTGATGTGGAGATAAGGAAAGAACGGAAAAAGGAAAAGTTTTTTTATAAAGGCGGAAAACTATAAGTCCGGTAGTGGAAAATTTTAATTTAGGAAAGTAAAATAAAAAAGGAAACAAAAAAGCGGTGAGATCGGTAGAAAATAAGGTATTTTCGATGAAAAGTCAGCGGATACAAAGGCATGAAAATAAATGCTGTGACCATATGGAGGGGTGATGACAGTGATCAACGTGACCAGAGCCTATTATCCTGTGGTGACCTTTTCACATTTTTTTCTTGGGTTAAAGCCCAGAGGAAGGATTGTCCAGAAGTCTTCGTTGAATTTCCTCAACAAGGTTACCGTCGGAATTATCTGTAATTGTCTGACGTTTTTTTTGGAACAATTTAAGTTGCGGCTCCGAAGTGGAAACAACGCGCTAGCTGAAATCCTCAAACCAAACCATTTTTAAGGGTAATTTCTTTAAATAGAGAATTGGCTGCTGGAGTGCCCGGCGAAAAATCATTTGGACACAAAATATCTGTCTGACATTGCTATCTGCTCAGGTACTGACTCACGTTCATTGTATAAAAAGGAAAGGTGAATGAATTTGCCGAATTATGGATTAGAATTAGTATACAAAAATAATTTTTATGATAATCTACTACAATATTGAAAAGGATTAACTATCTGTAGGAGAAATTTTGTTAAAGTGATTAATTTTCGAAATATTGAGTAGAATTAGGTACACGAGGATTTATCTATATAACAATTTCATGAGGCATTAATTGAGATTCATGATATAGAAAGGTTTGCTGCGGCAAGGTGGCTAAGATTCTGCCTCGACGTAGCTAAGACTAAAATTCATATTAGTCGTAGGCTGTAGGCTGCAAAAATAATTAACTAAAAGAGAAATTGTACGACCAAAAGAAGTTACAAATGAAAAATCAATTGCTAGAGTATTTCGCTAGACTAAATGACTACAGTAGGTAAAGAATCAATTCACTAAAATGACAGTCCAAATAGTTTGCTATCATAAATGATTTACGTGTGTCACTTACGGAATGAGTATCGGAATAGGTGTTAAATTACCGGGTTATAACATTTGCTGCAGGAAGTTAGGATAATAGAGTGAGAAAGTCAGAGCTTACATTGAGAGACACTTGGGAATTTCGAATGATTTCCAACTTTTATATATGAAGAAAAAAACCAATATTGATAACTAACCTTTAAGGTGGCATAGCGGAACATCCACGGAGGCGCCTCTGGAATGGACCACAGCAATAAAATGTATGTAAGTGATGCATTTTTCATTATATTTCTTTTACCTGCAAATTTTTCAGTTTAATTAAAGAAAAGAAAGGAAAATAACGCTTAATGACTACCTAATTAAATAGACGGGAGAAAAGCCTTTAATTTAGTAGTACATATACACTATGATCTCGTCACGTTAATTATCTCCACATAAAAATATTATATTTTATATTTATAATTTGTTTAATCATAACAACAAATAGGTGTATTCCTTTTAGGTTTACAAAGCATACGCGAATTCATACCCAGGCTTTTAAGTTTAAAGCATTAAAAATTTTTTTGAATAATCTATCAAACAATCGTAAAATTAAGATTATTTACAATTACAATCCAAGGATAACACTAGTTTTTAGAAATTAAAGAAAAAAATATATTCTATTTGGACAAATCAATTTTTGAATGAAAAAAAAAAAGAAAAAAACAAAAAGGAAGGAAAAGTCAAGCTCACTGTAATGATAATCTCAGCTTTATTGGCGAGTAAATTTTGAATTCTTTTGATCATGTTCAATATATATATTGGCCGAGCAAATAATCTCCGGCAATTTGAATTTGATATGGTATAACGTATAACGTCAGGTATACCCGTCTAAGTGTCGTGTCCCTAAAGCAATCGAACGATAATCCAACGATTTATTCTAATAAAACTACTTGAAAATGACAACACTCGAGTTACTCACATATAAATCTTTATTTTAATCAACATTGATCTAACTTAATACATAATTCACGCAATTCTAACCCGAACCGAACGGTAACTTGACACCTTAAAACAAAAGTTAACTCGCGACTGAACAATTAACTACGACGATGACTGAAACTAACGGCACTCGCCAAACCAGTCATTGGTCTTTTATGCCCCGATATTCGGAAGTACTTTCTTTGCTCACAACGCGGATGTAAACAAACGACAACAACCTTGTCGTTTGTTCTACCGGTTGCAGCACCTGAGTCGCTTAGTAGTAAACAATCGCTTTACATAATAATTACCATGCGAGGTTAATTATTATCGTAATCGTCGATTGCTCCACTAAGCGCTCATCGCAGCCAGCTGTTGGGCTAATCAGCAAAATAACCGACAGTTGCAGAACAATACCATACGAGGTTATTGTTTAGCAATTGCTGATTATTTCGCTAGAATGCGCCCTTGGCTGCTGGAAGAAGAATCTTCCTTATATTGGGCCATAACATCCCTCCCCCCTTGGAAAAACTAGTTTCCGCAGGAAACTAGATCTGTAGAGTGCGACAGTCTTAAAAATTGAAAATATTTTTGGTCTCCGTTCGGTTCAGATTGTTTTACATTTTTCGTTACATACTTAAATTCTATTTTCCTTTTCTCACGTTTTTCATTTTACGTCATTTCACATCTTTTAATTCACATTTACATAATTTCTCTTATCTTTTTCTTTTCACGTTTAATTTCTTTCTTATACCTATTACATTTTCTACTTTTCTGCCTAACATTTCCTTTAAACATTTTTTTCTATATATATATTTCTACATTTTGTTAATTAACTTGGCTCTCTTTTTTTTTTACATATTTCATATTTATTTTCCATGATCTTTTTTCCTACTGCCTAAAAAAAAAATTTTTTACATTTCTTTTAAGTTCAAAATTTACAACCATTATCTTGAAATCCCTCTACCTAATAAGTTAATTATATCTATTACATAGTTCTTTCTAACCTTAAAATTTTATTATTAACAAAAATGCTTAATTAATTTACATGCATTTTAAAAATATACAATCTTATTTATTGTCTATCTAATTACAAAAATAACAAAAATTAAAAGTTTTTTTTTTTACAAGCATTTATAGCACTTACATATATATAACAAGAAAACTCATACAAAAATTCTATTTAAGGGTATACTTTCTATTGGTGCCCAATACAATTACATTACTACAATAAAATAACTACTCTACTATTCTAATTGTACCAGCTGTTTCCCGACGACGGTAGGTAAATTTGCTGTTGGCAGGTTTGCTGTTGTTGGGATGACCTTTTTTATACTGGAGTCCACTTGTTTGGATAGCCTTGCCTTGGGTTGGCCCGTCAATGGTTTGCTGATAATGGTTCAAGTTTGTTCACTTTTCTGATGCTTCAAGTGGTACACTAATCCTGCTAATACTGCTAGCATTTGATCACAATTAATCCCATTAATTATATGGGTAGATAGATAGAATGTTTTTATCTACTCTGTATTGCTGGACAATTTCTTGTTATAAGCGCTGCTTTAATTTTACTATGATTATATTTATAAAAAAAAACTTTCTTTTGGTCCCGATGGAGTTCTCTCAATTATATTGAGAGTCCACGTGTACTCAAAGATTCTTTTTTTTTTTGTAATATCATATAGTACTGTATATATGTATGTTAGTAGATATACCATATAACAGATCTCTCAACATTAATTTATGCGCTAATAACTCCGCCAGGTTTTCTAATTGTAGCTTTCCAATAAGATTTCGGCAGAAGCTCAAAATTCGTCATCAAGATCATATGTGTGGTCTTCATATACTTTTACAGGCATAGTGCATACTCTGCGCTTGTCTAACGATTATTTCACTCATCTCCCGAGCGTAAGTTATCCGTGGATGTAAGCTTCCGATGATCAAAGAAGCCAACCTACTTATCCTTATCTCCGGTATCTTATTAATTTCTCGTACTTTGCTCATACTTTGAGCTCCAGCATCGTCGATTCCCTATATTTCTACGTTCCGTATTTACTAGAGTTGATATTTTGTATCATAGATCTCCTCGTTCTGCTGCCGCCTGTGCTCTGGAAGCAGTGAATATGTAGATTTGACTATCTTACCTATACTTACTTAACCTATGGCAACCCGTTAATTTTTCTCTATTTTAATTCTATTTTTCCTTTTAGAAATCCTTATGTTTGTTCTATATACATACTTTAAAAGTTTTCTTTTAATTCTTCTTTCTTTTAGAACTTTTTTCTTTAACTTTTATTATTCTATATTTTTTTTAAATTCTCTTTTTAAATCACTTATTTCTTTTAATCTTTTTCCACCTTCTTTTAAATCTCTTATTTCTTTTACCTTTCCAATCGTTCTTTAACATCCTCTTTAATTTTTTTTTCTTTACAAGACTTCTTTGTTGATAAATCTTCTGTCTTAACACTTTATTTTTCTTTATTTCCATTACTCTATTGTTTTTTATTCTCTCTTTCCTACTTTAGGTTTGATTTCAATCTTGATACATTTAATATTCTTTTAACTTTTTATTTCTGTTTTCTCTTCTTCCAAGATCCTTTTTCTTTTGAATATAACTATTATCTGTTTTTTTTTTAATTCTCATTATTTACGTATTTAAAACAACCTCTCTTTTTTTTTTCTTTTAAATCTCACAAGAAATTCTTTTAATAACATTTTCTTACCTTTTAATCTAAAAATTTACCTTACCGATTGGATCCACTGGGTTATCTTGGTTCCGCATTTCCATCTCTTTCCGGCTAGAGACTGTCAAACTCCACTCATCAAATTTCTTCTGAAATTGGAGGGAATTTGTTGGAAATCTCTTTGGTTACGTCCCCCGATTCCCGGGTCATAACCGTTACCTACCTCGTACAGCCCGATCAAATTTGGCGTAAGATTTATCCTATTAATCTTACTTTGGACCGGCGACGCTGCTATAACTGTTTGATAACTATGTTTTGGCATCTTTAACTTACCCTTTTGCTTAAGCCCCTGTCCTTTCCCCAGTTGAGGATAGATATTGTTCCTACAGTTATAGCGCCATGCAGATCGTCTGTCAAATTTGTGAGGTTTCGTCTGTCCATGAAAAGAATTAGGACTTTTTACGAAATAGGCTGTTGCATTGGCGATTCTTACGAATGCACGTTCATCCCCCAGCCTATTTCCACTGTACCCATAATACCTGTGAGTCCTCCTTCTTGAACCATTGGCTTCTTCATTTCTTACTTTATTAAGTTCCGCACTGTCGTAAGCCATGGTCCAAGTCTTCTCCCCTTGTTGTGGCTGAACTGGCTCATCCAATATGGGTATACCTTTCTCCCCCTGTCCTGAAACTTCCTTTACATTACATGTTATATTCTTCTGGTTGCTTTCTGGATTACTGATACCTGGTCTAATGTTTTCTGCCACGTTCCTATGAGCCTCCTCTATTCTGGCTTGTAAAGGATTTCCTTGACTATACCAATGTAAAGAATTGGACCCCACTTGACCACTAGCTGTTACATTTCTAAAAACAGAACTTTCTTTCTGCGCTTCATTGGCATCTTGAATCCACAATTTCCTATTTACGCAATCAATAACAGCTTTGTCACTGAGGAAATCCATTCCAAGTATACCGTCGGCTGGAATTGAATCGGTATCACCAATGACGTTAATTTTTTGTTGCGTATTTATGGGTGTATCTCGTTTTATTCTATTGAATTTAAGTAAACTACACGTGGACCCAGTGTCAATTAAAAGCCTAAACTTACCTTCTAAAGCTATGTTTGATGGCACTGTGATGATAAACTTACTCCTGGAATTCAATTTTTGCTTTTCCTTCTCTGCTAAATATTTCTTTACGCAGATATCCGTGTAATGGTCATGCGTTCTGCAGAACTGGCAATAAAGCCCCTCCCTTCCTGAATGGAATTCATCTTGTATGCCAGCTGCACAGTTTGTTACTCTAACGCGATGAATTCGGCAATTGGCCAACTCGTGCCCATACTCCTGACATCCAGTACAGTAATGTGGCTGCTTTCTCCACTGGCATTCTTTAGCAAAGTGCCCTGGCTGTCCGCATTTGAAGCATTTGACCGCTTTAGGCTGCTGTGTTGCTCTGATCGGAGTTTCCCAGTTCATTGCTTGTCTTTGTACAGCTTGGAAATACTTCTGGGGTTGTTTCTGCTTCACATCACTCAAATTTTCGCTCTTCCACCTTTCCTGTGGTAATTCTGTGGTGTAATCCGGTATTTTTTTCCAGGAGCTTGGTGCCATAGCTTGGAGCCTTTCCAAATCTTTTTCGAAGTACTGCGCTTCCTCTCGAACTTCTTCTAGTGCTCCAAACTTTCTTCCAGTAAGATATCCCCGTGTGGCCTGACTGCCGACACCAGCTTTAAAAGTAGCTACCGCGTCGACCTCTAGCTCTGCTATCAAACCTCCATCCTTATTGGGGTATTTGGCTGACACCGCAGACTTAATCTGGTCCAGCAGCTCCATCATCCTATCTGCAAACTCTCTAATATCCTCACCAGGTCTCTGCCTACAGGCTAACATTTCAGTGCGTAATTCACTAAAAGATTTCCGTGGCATGTAGGCTGTTTTAATCGCCTGCTGCAAAGATGCAAAGTCCTTTGGCTCGTGTGAGCTTATTAGATAGTAAGCGTCATTTTATGCATTTAATAAAAATGCTTTGCTCTGCTGCTTCCAGTCGATCGTGCAAGTCTTTGCTGCAACTAAGGAAACGAAAAACTTCTTTTGCCAACTTTGGAGACCTTTCCCCTGAAAAGATTGGCACGTATTTAGAGACCAAGTCCATAATTTTCTCGTATGCCTCTGCCATGTTGCTCTTTAGAGGTGCTTTTGACTTGACAGATTCTGTTCTGGGTTTATTTCGACCTTGTTCCGTGCTGTTACTGGACGTTTTTTGCTGTATGTCTTTAAACGTCCCAGAGGTCCCCTTTTTATCCTGTTGCTGGTCCCAGAATACTAATTTCCTTGGATTCCACCTCTTACTCGTGCCCGCCTTACTAACTCCTTGATTAGGACCTTCTTGTGATGATTGATCGAATTCCAATTCTTTCTCTAGTTCTGCTGTAGTTTCCTCAGCCTCCTTTAGCTGTACCTTTAGCGAGTCTATATTCTTTAAGAGCCCTTTTTTCTCCTTCTGGATTTCTTCCAATGCTTCTTCTGCTTCTATTTCACGACTCTGGATAACTTCGAATGCTGCTGTCACTAAATGATCTAAAGCTTCACCTTTTGTACCTTTTTTAGCACTCTCATTCAATTCCTCTCGTAATTTCTTCGCCTCTTCTTCTGTCCACCTCTTGTGTAACTCTCCTGTTATATGCTCCCTAATATATTGCCAGTCCTGTTCATAATTCTGCAATATTGCCTGACATTCCTTAAGTTCCTGTGTTTTTAGCTCTAATTCCCTTTCCTGGGCCTGATAGCGTGCTAATTCTTCCCTAGTTAAGATATTACTCCTACCTGTGGACATTTAAGTTTTATAACCGAGTTATTATACTAATAACATCGATACCCCGGCGAAGAATGTCTCCTACAACTAAATATTAATATGCAACTTGACTAGACTCAACATTCCGACAAATATCATTCCCGATGCCTCTGATCTTTCGCATGAAGTACTTAACTGAAAACAACTCTATTCGAGACCATTAAACCCAGACTTATCCTATTACTTAACGAGACAAGAAAAAGTAAAGCACAAAGAGCAAGTTCACACACAAGACCACACTCAACACTTCTTAAACTTTAGGCTGAAACGTGAAATCGATGAAACCAATTGAAAAAATAAATACAACCAATTTCCCCAAAAAAAAAAATAAAAATTATAAAACTTAATTTAACACTTCTTAATTTAACCTGCAACGTAAATGGAGCAGCTAAAAGAAACAGAGCTCCCACAATTAACAAAAAAAATGGAGTAGCTAAAAAAAGCATAACTCCCAAAAAATAAAAAAAATGGAGTAGCTCAAAAAGCATAACTCCCAGAAAATAAAAAAAAATGGAGTAGCTAAAAAAGCATAACTCCCAGAAAATAAAAAAAAAATGGAGTAGCTAAAAAAGCATAACTCCCAATATATATCAATTTTAAAAACACAATACCTTTTTAAACCGGCTGCGCCAAAATGTCGTGTCCCTAAAGCAATCGAACGATAATCCAACGATTTATTCTAATAAAACTACTTGAAAATGACAACACTCGAGTTACTCACATATAAATCTTTATTTTAATCAACATTGATCTAACTTAATACATAATTCACGCAATTCTAACCCGAACCGAACGGTAACTTGACACCTTAAAACAAAAGTTAACTCGCGACTGAACAATTAACTACGACGATGACTGAAACTAACGGCACTCGCCAGACCAGTCATTGGTCTTTTATGCCCCGATATTCGGAAGTACTTTCTTTGCTCACAACGCGGATGTAAACAAACGACAACAACCTTGTCGTTTGTTCTACCGGTTGCAGCACCTGAGTCGCTTAGTAGTAAACAATCGCTTTACATAATAATTACCATGCGAGGTTAATTATTATCGTAATCGTCGATTGCTCCACTAAGCGCTCATCGCAGCCAGCTGTTGGGCTAATCAGCAAAATAACCGACAGTTGCAGAACAATACCATACGAGGTTATTGTTTAGCAATTGCTGATTATTTCGCTAGAATGCGCCCTTGGCTGCTGGAAGAAGAATCTTCCTTATATTGGGCCATAACATAAGTATAGTTTCAGTAGGCATCATTATTGTTATTGTTGAAAATGAAGAATTTAGTTTCCGGCAATTTGAATTTGATATGGTATAACGTATAGCGTCAGGTATGCCCGTCTAAGTATAGTTTCAGTAAGCATCCTTATTGTTATTGTTGAAAATGAAGAATTTATAACGTGGTCATGATTTAAACACTTTTATTTCTCCTCTCACTATCCTGGAGCCCTCTCTCTCTCATAGGATGAAGGTCGTCTAGGTTCGCCTAGTCTCTCTCATTACAGGTCAACAAGGGACTTTGGACGATTGTGCCACCCAAAGTCGATGGGAGTATGGGGCTTGGCAGGAAGGCATGCCATCTGCGCCTTCAATGGAGTATAGGTAAGTGACGTAAGGGTCCCTTCAGGACCGAGTGTGTGCTGGCTCGTTCAAGTAGGCATGAAGATTTTTTTTGATTATGGGTGGTGACAGCGGCAGGTATTTTCGGGAACCTCCCCACACTCTCCGCCACCCTTAGCCGAGGTGCTAGCATGCCGCCCTGTGCTATCGCTGTCATCGAGTGATCTGTCAGCTTAGGCTGGCAGTTTGGACTTCACGTCCGACCATTCACTCTCAACATAGATCCATAACAAAATGGCGCCCAACGTGGGGCCACCTCAATTAGACTTCGGTGGTCTAAATGTAACATTTGCTGAGGATTGTGATTACTTCGAGATATGGGCATTTGGCTGTTAGCTAAATAGCCTGACTCGGTAATCGCATAATCAGTGGAGGTTATATGCGGACCTGGGTTTAATTGTTTGTTATTAGTTGATTTTCTACAGAGTAACGTAAAGTTTTTAAAGTTTTGAGATTTTGTTTTTTGATTGATTTTGTAACGATTGAAGTAAAGTAACGTTTGAAAAGTTTTCTTGTAGAGTAAAGTAAAGTTTTTGAATTGAAGTTCGACTCTAGGTTTGACTTTGGTCAAGCCTCGAGTCTGTACAGGTGTCTAGTTTTTGAATTTTTTTTTTGAATTTTTTGAAATTGATCTTTCCCGCTGGCCTTCTGCCATGGAAATGGTAGGTGGCCTCACAAATTTTTTTTGGATTGTGTTCTCGCGGACAATTGTTCTGTTGGCCAACTGGCTGGACAGAGTTATGAGTCTGTGAGACGACTTTTTGGCTTTCAGCTAATTAGTTGACCAGATCCATGACTCTGCCCAGCTGGCGAACTATGTTACGTACCCCCTCACGGCACGTATAGGTTCGCTCAGGAGACAGGGTGGTTCGCTAGGGAAACGAATTGAAGCCTACTTACGTAAGCGTTGGGCGCCACGTGATTTTTCTCCAATGGGCGGGTGAATCACGAAACCGATTAGCCAGCAAGTACCTATATGATGTGCAAGACAGAGTAATGATAGACCAGCCACTCGAAATCAGCTTTACAATTTCATTTATTAGAATTCCTACACCTAAACAAAAAAAAAAAACAACAACCACAAGCGCCTCTACAACTAGCCCTTGAGCCTAGTCGAACATATCTAAGTACTGAATTTGTGCAAATTCAAGGTTACCGCCTGATTTTACTCGAAACTCGGATTTAATACTCAATGGTTGCTACAATATATAAAATACCTCCCGCTTATTCTGTACGAAATTACAATTCGCCGCGTAATAATTATATACACACTATATCTAATATATATGACGCACCTTTCCTCCGCACAAAAATTCAGCCTCACCACATAATAATTATAACCTTCAGTGTTATGCGTAACTCCAACAAAAAAATGTATATATATAAATAGGCGCAATTTAGTTTATACAAAAAAAGATTCCGATTTCCTGCTAGACAATCAGAATACAAGGAAAAGACTGCCTCGCCAGCCTGCCACTCAGACCATTCAGATGTGCTTGCACACGCAATTTATATGAAATTTATGATAATAATTTTATTGTAGGTAAAAGAAATGTTACTCATCTACGTCCTCTCTATCCAGGCTATGGTGCTGATTGCACAGGTAAGTCAACCCCGCCGAAGTCTAGGGCCCCTTCTCTGCCTTTTCCCTTTTCTTTTCTTTTATTTCAGTCCGACAACTTTCTTTTCTTCTGCTTTATTACGTGAATCCACTTTACCTCCTTGTTTTTTTGCTATTTTGTTCTTACTGTATTACTTTACTTTATTATTTCAACTCCAGTCTTCTGGCCTTAAGATCACTTTTTCTTCTTTTCTACTCGGCTGCTGATCAAGGAAGGAAGACGCCTTTTTGTTTGCTTCGTGCCGCTCTTCTTCTTATCCTCTTGCTCGAAAGGTCCACACTTAGTACATCCGTCAAAACGTGGTGCGTTCATTATTTAGCACTGTACTGGATTTCGTGTATTTCTTTTCTGTTTTTACTTTTCCTTTTTTCTGGTGTTTAGTTATTTATTACTTTATTTCGTTTTCGCTTAGGCTCATTAAATTCGTATTTTTATTAAATATTTATAGTTCGCGTTTTAATATATTTTATCTGTATAGTCTTATGACACTCGTTATCGAATATACACTCTGTATTTTGTATGTCTTTTTTTTGGTTATATTAACATTTGTAGATTTTATATTTTATATAAGCGTTGTTTTATTGTATATATTTTTTTATATGTGCTTACCTATGTAAGCTTTATTATCTCGCGATTGTGGTATGATACTTTAGGCTTTTATAGTTTTGTTGAGTTCGTATTTGGGAATATATATATCATTATATCATATATACGTATATACCTATTTCACATATTTTTTTTTATATATATATCACTTTGTTTTGTTTTTGCTTTTCTTTTGGACATTGATTAGAGGGCTCTAGACTTTCCTTAGTATGGTTCTCTTCGATATATCTACTGTTTAATAGGATATAGAGCCGGGATGAGTCAACAAGTCTCGAGATTCTGATATACTTAAGTGGACCTTGACTGAGTGGCTGATTGGCTTCGCAGAACTAACCCGTAACATTACAAATTCCAATATGAGCTTAACTATTATACACTATTCCTTCCTAACTTTAAATTTACTACTATTACTAGTTACGTGACGCGTCTAGTCGATTCTTGACCTCATACTATTGATTCTATGACAAATGTTTTTAATTTGTTTTTTTTTTGAAAAATAAAGATTTATACATATACTAATGCTAATTCCGGCGATGTTCCATTAAGCTATGCGCAAGATGTATGCCTGTCAGTTTTCAGCTGGTTACGGGGTAGATTTAGTTTCAATTGTAGTTTCCATTGTCTCTGGACCCTGCTGCCGTCACATTACTCGGAGTGTACTGTAAGTACAATTTCTCCAGGGTTTCATTACGCCTTTATAGATGTTTCATCTTAAATGTTTTCCCTTTTCCTAAAGTGCGTTGTTGCTTTAATAACTTGCTGGTCATCAGACAGCTCACCCTAAGGAACTAGGTGAATGAAAAGCCGGCTGGGTTTCATCAGTCTTTCGACGATCTCGGTTAGCTTACCTAGAAGAAAAGAAACTTACAGTATCGACAGTTTAGATACGGGTGTCAACACTCAACATAGACACACATTAGAGGCACGCCATACCTCCAACATAGACGACAAAAACTTCCTTTAGGACCGTAACAACTATCTGGGCATGAGGATCCGGTGAAGAGGAGTGGAAGAGTTCTCTGAGGGTGGGAGTGATGCTGGAGATCTTCAGTAATCAGGAGTTGGCATACTGCTAACTGCCTGGCTGAAGAATCTCTAGTAGCATTCTCAGCCTTTGACACCTCCAACTTGACTTTTCCCAGAGTTCGGTGAGAACCCAACCAAATCTTTTATGCACCACTCACGTCACTTGCCTGTATCCTGTTTTTGACCTTGGAAGAGAGAGAGCGACCTGCCCTCTTATGTTAGGGTTAGCTTCGGGAAGTGAGGGAGAAATTGTATGATCTTTGTTAAAGAATTTTTTTGAAACGCTTGAATTGTTTTCGTGATCTTTTTGGATCCTTCGTAATTTTCAGAATTTTTTTTGAAGATTTTTATCCGACGAGGCTGTTAACGCTTCCCGACATTGGTTTTTTGTCTTGGAATTCATTCTTTACACTATCTCGATTTGAGAAGCCTTAATTAACTTTTCGAATCCTTGTTTTTCTAAATTTTTTTTCAATTTCTTCGAACGTTTGGGAAAACTTTTGTCTGAATTTGAGTATCTCGCCCAAAGCCTTCGACTTTAAAATAGTATTTAGCCATCATCACATTGTGAAGAGCGTGTCTCTTTCAAACGTGCAAACTTCTAGAATTTTTTTTGGGATAACTATCCTAAACCCGGATTTGACAATTTTTACGTGACTTACGTCTAAATTCATTATGGCTACAGTGAGGACACCACCTCCAGCGACAAACGGTATGACAATGCTGCCTGAACCATGTTCTATCTGCCGGGACGCAAGCTGGTCAGTCGGTCGGAAGCCGGTCATGACTGTATGCGAGCATATTTTCCACCAGGCATGCCTGCAGCATTGGATAGGTGAACATTCTAGTTGTCCTAACTGCCGACGTCACATTACGCAACAGGACTTCAGTGAATATTCTGGTGCAATCCCAAAGAGACCGAAGAAGGTGAAGCCCGTGAAATCGACAAGGCGCGACTCATTGCCAACCTTTGATTTGCCTAACTTTGACTTACCACCTTCGAATCGACGATCCTTGTCTCCAGGAATGCCTGACTTACATTCAAGGACTTTTGTAAACCCGAGTCCTCGACGTGATAGTCCAGCGCGCACAGCTCAAGACCACAACACCTCAGCTGCTACGGATGCGCTGATAGCAGGCTTGAGCATAAAGATGGAAGACCTAATAAACCGAGGTCTCCAGCAGGGTTTAAATGTTTTGCGGTCTGTGGTAGGAAACGATATCAGACAACAAGTAGCAGCAGCAATGCCGCCAGAAGACTCCACACGACCTCATTCGTCCAGAAGCAATCAGAGGCCGTCAAACGATTTTCCTACACGGGGAAGGCAATCATTTAGGAGACCATCACCACCTTCTGGTCAACCTTTTGGTCAGCCTACAATTCAGTCCAGATCGAACTTTATACCACCTCAACCACCTCAACCCCCTCCACCACCTATGCGTGTTCCTGCTAATGTAGGATACCGACGATCAGGCAGTCCAATAAGGAGATGGAACCTGACCTATAATGGGAATAACGCAGAACTATCAGTTGACGAATTCATCTTCAGAGTCGAAGCGCTTACGCACTCCGCTCTAGAAGGGGATTTTGGGTTGTTAGTAAGAAATATGCTTACGCTACTGGCAGGACCAGCCAAGGACTGGTATTGGTCGGTACTACGTCAAAATCCATTTCCAACTTGGGACGTCATTAAGATGGGATTGTATACCGAATGGGGAACGCCGAAGGATGATTTGAAAACTAGATTTCAACTGATGTCAAGAAAACAAAAGCCTGGTGAACTGTTCGCAATGTATCACCACCATCTGGGGTTGCTGCGCGATCAGTTACAGAACGCTATGCCGGATCAAGAATTTCTGGAGATTGTCAAATCGAATCTCTTGCCGGAGATTCAAGAAAAAATCTGTCTGCATCCTACTGATACGATAGGAAAGCTGAGATCGCTAGTCACGCGTATCCAAGCTACGCAGACACGAATTGCGACAGCTGGTAGCTGGAACCTTTACCGGAACCAACGAGTGCATGAAGTTGGCAATCTTCTGACCTTAGATCCTGAACTGGCAGGAGCAACAGGCAGTGACAACAGCCTAGGTGACATATCGAGTATTTCGGGTAAACACCCTATTATATGCTGGAATTGTGACCAGTCCGGTCACTTTTATCAAGACTGCAGGCAGGAGAGACAAGTTGTGTTCTGCTATGGATGCGGACGCAAGAACGTCTTCAAGCCTGATTGCCGCTATTGCAGTCAGAAAAACGAGAGACGGGTCGGGAATACCACCACCTCTTTCCGACCAGCGTCAACGTCGCAAGCAGCAACTGCAACGAACCCTCCAGTTCAAGCTTTGAACAAGGAGGAAGGTCCGCTCCATTTGTAGACACTAACGATAACTCCCTGAGATGTCCTCTGATATCATTCAGTGACTCTGATGATATCAGAAATACACCTGATTGTACGATTACGTCATTTATAGAGGCGGAGAACTTGATAGACTTCTCCGCAGATCTTCAAGCTCCCATTTCCACTTCTGGGGAGCCCATGACATTGCTAGACACTTCCTTAGAAGAGTCTTTAATCTTCGATGTCCCGTTGACACCTATAGCACGTGTAGCTGACAAAGTTACTGAGCAGGAGATTTGGCCTCCTGTCATTTCTGTTTTAAAACGGCCACCAAGCTCTGATATGACGAGTGGGCGTGAGCCAGTTTTACATCCGCTGACGCCATATCATACGCGTCTGCAGAAATACAAAGCAGTAAGAGGCCGGATCTTCTCCTCAGTAGCGGAGTTAGCTGAAATAATGTTTCCGGATCGGGATACGAGACCGAAAAGAAAACGATCAACTGTTCGTTGGCGGGAATACTGTCGACGAATGAAACAAGAAAGGAAAAAACTGGCACAGATTTCCGTGTCGATGCCAGACGACATTCGACCGTACGCCGAAGTAAAGCTGCTCGGGCGAACTGAGAATGGATTACTTGATAGTGGTGCCACTGTCAGTATTCTAGGCCAGCGAGCTCTCGAGAAGCTTGCGGAAGCCGATGTCGAATGGAAGAAGTATCGGACACAGGTCCAAGTAGCTAATGGTGCCATGACGACTGTTCATGGTCATGTGAACTTGGACATCACTTTCCGTGGTAAGACCCAAAACGTGCGTTTTGTTATATATCTAAATTGTCTAAAATAGATATTTTAAAAAATAATTATAATTGATTAAATTTATTTAACCAACATACATAAGTATAAAGCTAATCATGCTTAAAATATGGTTAGCTTATCTCTCTGCAAAGCGAAAAATTGCCATCAGCAATTTCGTCACATTCCTTTGCACAAAACCAAAATATTTTCCCATAAGAACGACTTGGGAAAAATAGAAGTTTTAAGTTTCATCCCAAGTCGTTTCATTAGAAAAAAACAAAAGCCCCACGACAAATCGTACCTTCAGTAAGATTTGTCGTAAATACGATATGTATGTACATACATACAAACATACATATCGGGCGCATAAAATTTTACGTCGGTGAAGACTGAAATGATCAAGTCTTCACCGAAAAAAGCTCTTATAAGCGAATTGTCGCGAGCTGCATACATTGTGATCGCAACAATGTATGCACGATAGCACGACGATGGTTGGATATTTATGAAAATATCAAATTTCAATTCCACCCATCGTTCGTCGCGATAATTCTGGGCATGTTTAAACATGCCCAGCGGTAAATAATTTTCTCAGGATAGGAATGCTAATTAAGCACTTTCCTATCCTGAGCAACTAGACTTGCGATTACGAAAATCCAAGTCGAGGACAGTCGGTTTATTGGCATATTAGCGGGCGGTCACGGAGTTTGAGTAATAAAGAAAAGTTGTGAAATAGAAGGTTAGAAGTGAATAGAGAAAGGTTGTAAAAGAAAAAGGAAGTTTTTTAGTAGTAAAGAATGGCTGTAAAAAGAAAAAAGTAGTGTTTTAGCAATAACGAAAAGTTGTGAAATAGAAAGTTAGAAGTGAATAGAGAAAGGTTGTAAAAGAACAAGGAAGTGTTTTAGTAATAAAGGATGGTTGTAAAAAGAAAAAAGTAGCGTTTTAGTAATAAAGAAAAGTTGTGAAGTTGAAAGTTTGAACCTAATTGAGAAATTGTTGTGAGTGCAGAAAGGATAAGGTGCTGCTAAGGTATTGACACCTGAAGCACCGACTGATCAGTGAGTACCCCATATATATATATATAACAAAATTGGCGCAGCCGGTAGGATAGTGGAAGCCTGCTTTCTAAAGTCAAAATAGAAAGGCATAAGAGCTTTAAAATCCGCTATCCTGCGAACCTAAGGGGTCCCATTGACTAAGCCACTTAGGCCAAGTCACCCCCAACACTCGGGTAGATACCATCTCTAGGCGCCTCTGCTCCAGGCGGGCAAGCGTTCACCCCAAATAGTGCACAGGCACCACCGAGGGATACTATCAAACACTCCAAAGAAGGAAGTGGAAAACCATCCAAAACCTCCCAGAAGGACGAGTACAGATCAGCCAGGACACAGCTCTAAAAACAGCCTGAAGCTCCAGCCAACCAGACGAACAAACGCTAGCAGTCAACGATCCGGAGTTGAAGAGGAAATCGAAGACGGCTTATAAGCCCCCTTTTCAACTAGATCCAGGGGAAGTTAAGACGGCCCAGGGCCCCCCCCAGCTGCAAAAGAAAGCCGAAATCAACCGACAAAGGATTGAGAGGGAACTCGAAGGCGGTCAAAGAAACCCCCCTCTCAATTACAGCAAAGGGACCTAAGCAGGCAAGGAGCCCCCCTTTCACTGAACAGCGCATCATATGCCAGCCGACAATCCTGCTCTACCTCAGCAGGAACCAGAAACAGCAGCGAGGGAAAACTCTCCATCTTTAGCCGACGCGGGATTAACCCCAGGTGCCAATACACAGCACCCCGGTAAAGGTACATCATCCGCTGCAGGAGAAAAACCTCCACAGTTACCCCCAACAGGACCTAGACTTCGTAGCGGAACCGTTCTGCCAGGTCTGAATAGTCAAGTAAGTTTAGCTAAGTTTTTAAATAAATTATACGAGAGAGCGCGGGAATCGGATAAACTGACGATTACCCGTTGTGACGCCTTAGATCACAAATTAAAAACAGAGCGTGAGACCAGACTCGTCAAGTTAAAGACCTTAAAAGAAAAAACAATACAGTTCCGAAAGGAGCTAGAACAGTTTTCCGAATCTCGGCGCTCACTCAGTTTAGATCTAGGAAAGAATAAGAGTGTTAGGTTAAGTGACAGTGATAGTGATAGCGACAGTGACGGTGAAGTAGCTGAACCAACTCCCGAAGACCTGCTAATCGATTGGCTCGAAGAATCCTTAACGGAAAACAGCCCAGAAACAAGCCCAGCTAGTCCACCCAAATTTCAATTTCCAGTCAATAGACTACACATAATGGTGGATTACGCTAAAGTAGCTAAGCTCACAGCTCAACTCGTTCCCTTATTTTCGGGTGAAAGTACCCCACAATTGGGACGAGAGTTACAAACCTTCATTGGCTGTTGCAAACAAACTATGCAGTGCCTTAATAATGAAGAAAAAGTGGCTTTCATTCAGGTCCTTCCTACAAGACTCAGAGGTGACGCATACCAATTATTCGCTTCAGACGTCCCTGCTTCATTTACTGAAGTAGAGGAACGTTTAAACAGAACGTATCTTCCCCGTGAGACATACCAGGAGCTGGTGAACAAATTAATTACCACCAGACAAAACCCGTTAGAATCTCTCACTGTGTTCATTACAAGATTGAAACAGTTGTTGACGATTTGCAACGAGGCAGCGACACAGAAGTATGGAGCTGAGGCAGTCCCTGCTGTGAAAACACAGCTGATGGATTTCGCCAAAAACGCTCTGAAAAGTGGAGTAACTAACCCACACCTGTGTCAATATTTGCTCACGCAGGGAGAAGGCGATCTAGAGTTACTAATTCAAAAAGCCCTGGACATGGAGAAATTACAACAAAGTGCTACATTCGTCCAGACTCCTCTGGTACAAGCTCCTCCAGTGGCGCCAGTAGATCCAGATCTACGAGTGCGAGCCTATTATAGAACTCCTTATTATCAAATGCCATCAACACCTATGTTCGCATCACCTCGAGCTCCAAATCCAACCCAGTTTTCACGCAATGTGAATAACCCAGGTTCATCACAGTCACGACAAAGACCGTTTACAAACACTGATGCCAGAAACTCGGATACAGATGCACTGGTCCGTAACATCACGTGTAATTTCTGCCAGCGAAAGGGTCATACATATACAGATTGCCTTAAGCGCAAGAACACCCCTTTCTGCTCAAACTGCAAAATCTATGGACATGACGTCCGTGATTGCAGAAAAAGTCAACAGACCCAACAAATTGTTCCTCCACGCCTCTCCAACAGATCTACACAAGAGCAACACAACACAAAAAGTCCTCAAGTCTTCAATATAAGACTCAAATGCACCTTTTGTGGTCGCCGAGGACATGCAGACGAAGACTGCCGCCAGAAGAAAAAATGGGAAGCCCGGAGTCAGGGAAACGACATGCAGTCGACCCAAAACTCCCCGGCTCGACTATAAACCCAACTAAAAAATTAAAAGGGTCACCTCAAGCGCCCGAATCCGGTGTCCCTACAGTGAAACTTCCACTGGACATAAGCCTTAACGGCCATACAAAACTAGTAGTGGACACTGGCGCTGAGGTTAGTATTATTAAGAAAAGAGCAATTAAAGACCTCAAGATAATTAATTCCAATGAGGCATGCACTTTACAGACCCCTTTTGGAACCGGAAAGACATTGGGATTGCAAGGGCAACTTCAATTTTAAAAATAAAATTCCCTGCAAGTTTCAGGTGGTACAAAACCTGCCAGGTCTTTCCGATGACGGCCTATTAGGAAACGATTTCCTATCAAACAATTGTAATGTTGAAGGCCCAAATAAAGCACTCAAGTTTTCTTGTACGGAAACAAATCCCGAAGAGTTCACCGTGCCCTTGTCATGCAAAACGGACAAGCTGTATTCCAGAAAAGCAGTCGAAGTGAGGTCACTTGCTGAAAAGATGGAACCTAAACAGGTTAAGCTATCTACATGCAGTGTCTCCAAGGCATCTCAACAGAGTAATGCTGGCTGCCAGGCTCAACAAGAGCCGACGGAATACGAAAAGAGCTGTCTGGGTGATCAAGAAACCAGCGATATGAGGCAGCATCTGGTTACTTTAGAGGAACCGATATGCATACCTGCTAGGTCACAAATTATCACCACAGTCCCGTTACGAGTGAAGGAAGAAATGCTCTGTTTATCTAAAGAGATAGGCGACGGAGTCTTCCTGGCCAACAGTTTACTCCCTACTGGGAAAGAAACAGTGCTAGTTGCCATACTCAACATTAACAATTTTAAAGTAGTCATCAACAGTTTATTATTACAACTGCTCCCTCATCCCAATAGGAGAAGCCACTGATACACAACACGTTCTCAAGCCGAATAAATCGCAAGCGAGTAACACAAACATCAGTGAGCCTCCCAAGGCAGAACAGAAGTCAAGCAAAACTTCTTTCTCCAGAATACCTAGATATAAGTTACTAACGCGGCCCAAGAGCCCCATACAAGACGTGTGCGAGCTCAGTAAGACCCGAACAGAGGCAGCAATGACTCCACCGTCCAATAGAGTAAATTATAAAAAAATTTCGAAGCCCAAGAGCCCTATAAAAGATGCGAGCGAGATCCAGAAGCCGATAAACAAGATGCCGAGGACTCCTCCGTCTAGTTTACCTAGATTTAAGATATATACGAGGCCAAAGAGCCCTATAACAGGTGCGGGTGAGCTCAGTAAGACCTACTCTCAGGCAAAGACGACTCCACCACCCAACCAAGTTAGTGTTAAGAAACAACAGTGGCCCAAGAGCCCTATCACAAGTGCGTGCGAGCTCAGTAAGACCTACTTAAAGGCAAAGTCGACTCCACCACTTAATAAAATTAGTATTAAGAATACAAGGTGCCCCCTGAGCCCGATAAAAGACGCGTGCGAGATCCGTAAGACCTCATTGAAGGCAAAGTTGGCTCCACCGTCAAATAGTATTAAGAGAACCAATTTTTCACGGCCTATTAGCCAAAATACGAATGCGTGCGAGTACTTGGACCAATGTAAAGTACCCCTAAATTACGGTACTCCACCAATAAAAGAGCAGGAAGCACATGCCCTGCCGACTAGTAAAGTAAGTAAAAATAATCACAAAAAAAGGTTACAACAACCTAAAACTAACATAAGCTTTTCGGAAAACACAGCTATCTTACAACACGTAAAATACTTATTTCCGGATCATGAAGATCCCACACATACTCCGCGAGTCAACAGGTTAGACCAAGAGCTCAGCCTAGACCCAAATCTAAATGCGGAAGAAAAAGCTTCGATATCCGAACTCTGCTACGAGTACAATGATATCTTCTTTCTAAAAGGTGATAAGCTCACATACACAAATGCTATCACCCACAATATCCCTTTAATACAAGATCAAGCGCCCATAAACCAAAAGGCCTACAGACTACCAGAGACCCAGAGACAAGTGATCAACGAGCAATTAAGAGAAATGCTAGAAAACGGGATAGTCCAAACTAGCAAAAGCCCTTGGAATTCACCCTTATTAGTTGTCCCCAAAAAGGCGGGACCCGATGGTGAAAAAAGGTGGCGCGTCGTTGTCGATTTTCGCAAATTGAATGAAAAGACAATTGGCGACGCATTTCCGCTACCCCGAATCGAGGATATTCTTGACCAACTAGGTCATGCCAGGTACTTTACCACTCTCGATTTGGCCAACGGCTATCATCAAGTCTTAGTCGACAAAAAAGATCGACATAAGACCGCTTTTAGCACTAATTACGGGCACTACGAATTTAAGCGTATGCCATTCGGACTCAAAGGAGCTCCCGCTACATTCCAACGCCTCATGAACTTCGTTCTGACAGGCCTACAAGGCCTCGAATGTTTCGTTTATCTTGACGACATCGTCATTTACGGGAAAAACCTAAATGACCACAATGATAAACTTCGCAAAGTCTTCGACAAATTGAGAGAGAACAACCTCAAACTGCAGCCAGAGAAGTGCCAGTTCTTGAGAAGAGAAGTTGTTTACCTAGGTCACAAATGCTCTAGCGAAGGTGCATTACCAGACCCCAGCAAAACGGCCTGCGTCCAAACATTTCCTGTTCCCAGAACAGTAAGGCAAGTTCAGTCCTTTTTAGGACTCGCCAATTACTACAGGAAGTTCATTCCGGACTTCTCTAAAATCGTTCGTCCAATCACGAATTTACTCCGCAAGGACGTAAAATTCAATTGGACCGAGAAATGCCAAGAAGCATTTCAAAGCATTAAAAATGCTCTAATTTCCCCACCACTTTTAATCTATCCAGATTTCTCTAAACCCTTCAACCTCACAACGGACGCCAGTAACGAAGCATTAGGCGCTGTACTTTCCCAAGGAGAAGTGGGAAAAGACCAACCTATCGCCTATGCAAGCCGAACGCTGAACAAAACCGAGAGAAATTACTCCACTATTGAAAAGGAGTTATTGGCTATAGTCTGGGCCACTAGGAATTTCCGATGCTACCTCCAAGGCAGGAAATTCACGGTCTATACTGACCACAAGCCTCTCAAAGGTGTCTTTAACGTTAAAGACCCGACTTCCCGTTTGGTGAGATTTCACCACAAATTATCAGAATTCGATTATACCATCGAATATAAACCAGGGAAGTATAATACCAATGCGGATGCATTAAGCCGCATTCCACAAGTATTAATCGAAGACAATACAGGCAACACTTTAACGGTACAAGCCCAAGTCCACCACACTATGGACTCAGATGTGGAGAAAAACATTTCCCCAAGTAAAAAGAAAACAAAGAAACCCGCTCATTGCTTCGCCGTGACCAGAGCTCAAAATCAAAAAGCCCAAGAGGCTAATACTAGCTCCAGCGCTGAAACACCGCCCACGGCAGCGGAAGATAAAGAAACTAAACTCCCAGAGGCGGAAATACAACCCCCTGCTACGCTTGAACAAGAAATAAGTCCAGTCAAGGCACCTGAGATAATCACGAGCCCCAAGGAAGTTCAAACAATCCTAAAGGATTACCACGACTCTCCTTTCGGCGGCCATCAGGGTGTCATCAAGACTTATAAAAGAATCAGACGCAAGTATTGGTGGAGACACATGCTTAGCGATATAAAAAAGTACATAAAAAAATGCTCTAAGTGCCAAACAATGAAGGCATCGCCACAATTCAAGATGCCAATGGTAATAACGGACATCGCGGAACAACCTTTCGACAAGGTTTACCTCGATATAGTAGGTCCACTAGAAGAGACCATATCAGGTAATAAATATATCTTAACTTTCCAAGATAATCTCACCAAGTTTGTCGATTGGTATGCCATACCAAATGGAGAAGCAGTAACGGTGGCGCAAATCTTTTTCAATGAGATTGTCACGCGTTATCGCATTCCAAAGAGAATAGTCACCGATCAGGGAACTAATTTCCTGAGTGAGCTATTCAAGAAGGTCTGCAAACTGCTAAAGGTAAAGAAGTTACAAACTTCCGCATACCATCCACAGTCTAATTAATCGAATATCTGCGTACAATCGTAGACGAGAATCCCAAAACATGGGATCAATTCCTACGAACCGCTGCATTCGTGTACAATAACAGTGTACACGAGGGTACTAAACTAACCCCGATGGATTGCCTTTACGGCTTCACAGCGGATGTCCCAACTAATTTAAAACGGGACCCTGAGCCCGTATATAACCACGAAAGTTATTACCATATGCTCAAATACAGATTACAAAGATCATATGCCACGGCTCGTAAAAATCTCTTAGCCAGCAAACAACGCTCAAAGGCATATTACGACAAAACAGTCAGGCCTCTCACTTTCCACCTAGGAGACAAAGTCCTCCTCAAAAGTGAAAGCCGCAAACACAAATTGTCTCAAATCTGGGTTGGCCCATATCTGGTAATCAACGTACCTAGTCCAACAAACACTACCATAAAAATAGGCAAACGGCAGGTTGTAGTACACAACAACCGTTTAAAGCCCTATTACGAGTAGTACACTGGTACATACACCTTTAGAAAATAAGTCCCACTGAAACAAATTTTCGCCAGTTAAACTAATAACTACCTACTTAAAGGTTCCGTACTCGGGATTACTCCCTATGACTCATGAAGTCAAACTTTACCTAAATTTTATTTAAATTAATAAAAAATACGCTACGTAAATAAAACTGAACATATAACAAATAAACCCTTACTCTCTGAGTGAATTAAATACTCTACCAATAAAATTTTTCTTGCTTGCCTTGACTTGCATCCTTCATACCTTGCCTTGAGAATTTCGTATTCCGCTTCATGAGTTACTTTTTACTCATTGTTGTAAATTAACCAATTCCCTAATTAAACTTTTGAAAGAATACAATGCTCATCTTTTGACGAGATTTAGCAGGAACCGGCTTACAGTCCTCCTATCCTGTTCTACCTCGTCTTTCTTTTAGCAAGTAAGCCCCCATTATACAAATTATCAACGATTTAATTAAGCAATACTATACCTAAATGTTATATGCTATTTAGTATAACTAACTGACTAAAGAAGCCTATCCTTCATTTTCTACAGAGCATGAAGCACATATTGGTGTTAATATGCTGCTTCCATCTGGCAATGGGACAAACTCAAACGGAAGCCTACACAATAAGTCCCCTGAACAATACAGGAATACTATATGAGGACTTAGGAAAATTACAAGTATACCACAGTACATGGAATATACTAACGGAGATCAACCTAAGGGAACTGGACAACCAAACGCTTATGGCAGAACAGGCGGAGCACTTAGTTCACCGACTATGTTCGAATCGCTCTCAAACCGATGAGCTATGCCTGGTACAGCAAAAACACGTTCATTCTCTCTTAGAAAATATCAAGACAAGAACAAGTGTCATTCGAGAAGTGGTCCCCAAATCAAGATCAACAAGATCCATCTTCGATGGAATAGGCAATGCAATGCACTACCTATTCGGGACCATGGACAGCACTAATGAACAAGAGGTATACAGTCGACTCGAGGAGCTCGAAACAAATACAAAAGCACTAGCCGACCTGGAAAGACAGCAGATCAGTGTAGTCAAAACTACACTACAACAAATTCAAAAGCCACTGACATCTCTGCAGGAAAGACAACGTCAAATAAATCTCCAGGTAAATAGAATGCAAAATATCACTGATGATTTACTAATGAGACAATTAAGGCAGGAGATAATTTCAAGCCTGGCCTTACAAATTGTCGAGATTGAGTACAGGCAACAAGCCTTACTCGACATAATAATCTCCAGTAAAAATCACCAGTTGCATCCGCTAGTGGTGTCTCCCAAAAGTTTATTAGAGATATACCACAAGTCCCACGCTACTTGCCCAGATGCACAAAATTGTCTCTCCCTGTTATATCAGACAGCGGAAACAAAGGCTCGTATAGTCCAAGACAAATTAGTTATTAGAATACAACTTCCGATTTTCAATTTACCACGAATGAAGTTGTATAGGATACATAGTTTCCCTATCCATGTTAATAAAAAACAATCATTGGTACCCGAAATACAGTACTCGCACGTAGCGCACCAGGTACAGACACAGGATATTCTATTATTAAAAACACAAGATCTTAAAATCTTCAAAAAGATCACTCAATCTTCCAAAGAGGACACTTACATCGCTAAGCTAGGCATTCCCATAACAAAGGCTACAATGTCCAAAGAATGCGTAGTGAAGCTGCTCTTTAATCCATTAAAGGAAGAGCCACAGTGTCAATTTAGAGCGCAAATACCTCCCAGAGACCTACTTATTAAATTAAGTAAACCAAATTCTTGGATATTCTCGTTGATAGAACCAACAATTGTACACCTTCAGTGTACCCAACAATTCCTAACTTCAAAAATAGAAGGCCAAGGAATAATTACTATCAACCATCCCTGTCAATTACAAGTAGGATCACAAATCCTACATTATGAGGCAGAGAATATCCAGCAATTGAGTCTCAAACAACCCAACTACTTCCCAAATATCGCTCCATTAGAGCAAATGGTAGAAAAATATCTTAATGAAACCAAAGAAAAAATACCGTCGGAAGAAATACAGACAGAACTATATTCAGGAGATGACACTAACAGCATCATCCTAGAAGGTACCCAGTCATTAAAAGAACTGGACAAAAAATTAGAAAAAATAGTTCCTCATATCAGTCACCACCCTACACATGTCCTAGCTGCAACATCAGTATCTTTAACTGGTGTTGTCATCACATGTATGGTACTGTACCTGGTCGCCAAATGGCTAGTCCCATTCATAAAAAATTATCGTTCACGCAAGCCTAAGAAAACCCCAGAGGCGGAGGAACAAAGCAAACAATTCGAAATAATCGAACCTACCCCTCTAAAAAGGACCCGCACCCTACCACCTACTAGGTCAGTGCAAGTGGTATAGTGTCACCACTTCAAACGGTCATAAGCACTATCACTAATAGTAGAGCACCTAGAAAATAAATGTAAGCGGTTTCAATAAACCCTAATAAATAATTTAAAAAAGAGATGTAAGAATAAAAACCAAATGAAAAAAAAAATATATATATATAGTAAATAATTTAGAGTAAGATAAATTAGGGTATTAAAAACATAAGTACATAATACAAACCCCAAGAGAAAGAAAAAAGATACTCTCCCTCGCTAGCGTTAACGAATAAATATAACAATAAACAATATAAATACAATAAATGATAGTAGATAGAGATAACAAATAGAAAATAAATAGAGTTAATAAAATAAATATATAACAAAAATAACATACCATAGAAACTATATAACCACTAACATTAGAATAAAACGTAAAATTTTTTTTTGCATAAAGAAAATAAGTAAATAAATAAGAATAGAATAGGAATGAATATTTGAAAACAAACTTTAGAAAATAAGATGACAAAATCCCTTTTTGTAAAATAAGAAAATATGTCAAGCCAAAAACCAGTGCCAATCCGATCAAGAACCGAACGACCGCGCCGACTAAATTAAGAGCCAAACACAAAAAAATCCTGAAAGGTGAATAGGAACATTAAAATAAAACTCATTTTTTTTTTAAAAGGGAAGAAACTTATATTTATTGATTATGAAGAAGAAGAAGGGATAGGATAGATACAAATTTTTCAATAAAAATAAAAAAAAAAGAAGGGGGCACATTGATGCACTTAGATGGCTGGCTCTTCAAGATCCCAGTTCTCTGAACCTGTCACGTCGCCGACAAAATCTTCAGAGTCCCAATCGTCGGAAGCCGCGGGTTCTAACGCGACCTCGCCATATCCAAGTGGTGGCTCGGCATGATCAGCGTCCTCTTCTGATCCTGATGGAGAGCCAGGTGGAGTTGCGAAGAACATGGCATAAAGCGCCGCCACGGGGTCAGACTCAGAAAACATGCAACATCCGCAAAAACCATACTCCCCACTAATAACAAGGGTGCCACCTGAAAGTTTAAAATAAAGCATTAGCTAAAACCCAAGGATTTTATTTCTCTTTCGTTTAATCAGCTTACCTGAAGCGGACCAGCCCATACCGCCATGAGGAATGGCAAACAAATTGGCCATATAAGTATGACCGGCCTCAGCAGGCTCCATCCAGGAAACCGCGGGCTCGGCATCCCGCTCGTGTAGCAAAAGCTTGATGGGTCCCTGCCAATTGCGAGCTACCCGGGAGATACAAATACTGGTAATTCGGGCTGTTAGTAGGCTCGGGGGATACCAGGGATTTCGACCTAGCGCAACTCGGAACGTTATGTTGAATGAGCCAAAAATCTTAGTGCAATGCCCAAATTTCTTATATGTTCCCGACCATCGATATAGAAACAAAATCTTTCTCAACTGAGATAAGACGGACGGCATTAATCAAGAAAGTTAAAACCTAAACATCTGGTCAATGCAATTGCGCTGACGTGCACAAAGTGATTTCCGTCTACACCTTCCCCTGAGTATTATTCCTCTTCAAAGAATAATACTCTTTTTCGAAGGGGGAAGGATTGTTATATATCTAAATTGTCTAAAATAGATATTTTAAAAAATAATTATAATTGATTAAATTTATTTAACCAACATACATAAGTATAAAGCTAATCATGCTTAAAATATGGTTAGCTTATCTCTCTGCAAAGCGAAAAATTGCCATCAGCAATTTCGTCACATTCCTTTGCACAAAACCAAAATATTTTCCCATAAGAACGACTTGGGAAAAATAGAAGTTTTAAGTTTCATCCCAAGTCGTTTCATTAGAAAAAAACAAAAGCCCCACGACAAATCGTACCTTCAGTAAGATTTGTCGTAAATACGATATGTATGTACATACATACAAACATACATATCGGGCGCATAAAATTTTACGTCGGTGAAGACTGAAATGATCAAGTCTTCACCGAAAAAAGCTCTTATCAGCGAATTGTCGCGAGCTGCATACATTGTGATCGCAACAATGTATGCACGATAGCACGACGATGGTTGGATATTTATGAAAATATCAAATTTCAATTCCAACCATCGTTCGTCGCGATAATTCTGGGCATGTTTAAACATGCCCAGCGGTAAATAATTTTCTCAGGATAGGAATGCTAATTAAGCACTTTCCTATCCTGAGCAACTAGACTTGCGATTACGAAAATCCAAGTCGAGGACAGTCGGTTTATTGGCATATTAGCGGGCGGTCACGGAGTTTGAGTAATAAAGAAAAGTTGTGAAATAGAAGGTTAGAAGTGAATAGAGAAAGGTTGTAAAAGAAAAAGGAAGTTTTTTAGTAGTAAAGAATGGCTGTAAAAGAAAAAAGTAGTGTTTTAGCAATAACGAAAAGTTGTGAAATAGAAAGTTAGAAGTGAATAGAGAAAGGTTGTAAAAGAACAAGGAAGTGTTTTAGTAATAAAGGATGGTTGTAAAAAGAAAAAAGTAGCGTTTTAGTAATAAAGAAAAGTTGTGAAGTTGAAAGTTTGAACCTAATTGAGAAATTGTTGTGAGTGCAGAAAGGATAAGGTGCTGCTAAGGTATTGACACCTGAAGCACCGACTGATCAGTGAGTACCCCATATATATATATAACAGTTTCTACGTGGTTCCTGGGCTCACACAGGCACTATATCTGGGAATAGACTTCTGGCGTCTATTTGGGTTGACTCCAGATGTCCTGGGTATAGTCGCAGAAGTGAATTCAAGTGGAATAGCTACCTCTGACACCGACTGTCACATCCTTTCTAGTTTCGATCAGCAACGCTTAGAAGCCACAAAACAGCTTTTCCCCTCTTTCGCCTCGTTAGGCCTTGGGAAAACATCACTGGTCACTCACAAGATTGAAACGAATGACGCTGCCCCGATAAAACAGCGCTTTTATCCGATTTCGCCGGCAGTGCAAAGTTTGATGGATGCTGAATTAGAGCGAATGCTATCGCTGGGTGTGATAGAGGAGAGCCAGAGACCTTGGAGCTCTCCAGTTGTTCTGGTAAGGAAGCCTGGAAAGGTCCGGCTTTGTTTTGACGCCAGGAAGGTCAACTCTGTTACGAAGAAGGATGCCTATCCGCTACCGCAGATAGACGCACTTCTGAGTCGACTTCCTCCGGCAAACTACATAACGAGCCTGGACCTGAAAGACGCATTCTGGCAGATCCCACTAGACACTGATTCCAGAGAGAAGACCGCTTTTACAGTGCCTGGTCATCCTCTCTATCAGTACACAGTGATGCCATTCGGCCTATGCAATGCTCCACAAACGATGTGCCGCCTCATGGATAAAGTCATTCCTTTTGATCTTCGTGAGAACGTTCTCGTCTATCTAGACGATTTATTAATTCTGTCATCAGACTTTGACCCGCATCTCACGTTACTATCCCGTGTAGCGGATTGTTTGAGGAAAGCTGGCCTCACTATCAACGTCGAGAAGAGCAAGTTTTGTATCAAAGAGACCAAATACTTGGGATTCATTGTCGGAAAGGGTGGTATGAGAACTGACCCTGACAAAATTTCAGCTATAGTTGACTATCCGTCACCTAAATCTGTTCGCCAGGCCCGACGCCTACTAGGTATGGCGGGATGGTATAGACGGTTCATCCCGAACTATGCTGATTTAACTGCCTCCATTACAGACACCTTGAAAAACCCTAGTCAGTTCAAATGGACACCTGAAGCCCAGACGTCTCTTGATCTTTTAAAGCAAAAACTTACTTCTACTCCGTTGCTAGTGAGCCCCGACTTCACCAAACCATTCGTTATACAGTGCGATGCGAACCAACAAGGTATTGGAGGAGTGTTGCTTCAACTAGATGATGATGGCCACGAGAAGCCAATAGCCTATGTCTCGAAAAAGTTGAACTCAGCACAACGAAATTACACCGTCACAGAGCAAGAATGCTTAGCTGCAATCTTGAGCGTACAGAAGTTCCGGCCCTTCATAGAACTCATGCCGTTTAAGATAGTGACTGATCATGCGAGCTTGAAATGGCTGATGTCTCAAAAGGACCTCAGCGGTAGACTTGCACGGTGGAGTTTGAAGCTTCAGGGCTTCGACTTCACTATTGAGCACAGAAAAGGAAGCCTGAACGTCGTCCCTGATGCGCTGTCACGCATCCATTGTGACAGCCTGTCCACAAACGAAGATCCTGGCCCGGAAGTTGACCATAGTTCGCCATATTTCAACTCGTTGGAATATGAGGAACTGAGGCATAAAGTTAAAACGACTTCTGGTAAACTACCAGATCTTTGCGTCAGGGATGGCTTCATTTACATTCGGACTGTTCCGAGAACAGGCGATCCAATTCAGGAAGAAGAAGCTTGTAAGCTTTGGATTCCACGAGGGCTTGCCACCGACGTCATTTCAAGGGCTCATGATCCGCCACTGGCTTCACACGGAGGTATAGGGAAAACTCTGGAACGTCTGCGAAGACATCTGTACTGGCCACGAATGACAGTTGATGTCAGAAATTACGTAGGCGCCTGTGACGTGTGTAAGGAAACGAAGGCTCCCAATACTATTTTGCGACCACCTATGAGAGTCCCGTCTGTGACAGAACGACCATGGCAAAAGCTGTACATTGATTTTCTAGGTCCATATCCTCGGTCAGTGAAAGGAAACGTCTGCATTCTGATAGTTCTTGACCACTTTTCAAAATTCCCCATTCTCAAACCTATGAGAAAAGCGTCCACACTCAATGTGTGCCAATTCATTGAGACCGAAGTGTTCCATGTGTTCGGAGTCCCTGAAGTGATCGTCTCTGACAATGGAGTCCAGTTTTGCTCGACTCAGTTCACTAGATTACTGGATAAGTATGGGGTGAAGCACTTGCGAACAGCAGTTTACTCGCCGCAAGCAAACGCCTCAGAGCGAGTAAACAGGTCTCTATTGTCGGGGATTAGAGCATATATTAAGAAGAAACACACGAGATGGGATGAGAAACTAAGTCATGTAGCTAGTTCCTTCAGGAGCTCTTTCCATCAAGCTATTGGTTTCTCTCCCTATCGAACACTCTTCGGTCAACAAATGACTGAACATGGCAGCTCCTACACCATCTTGAGGAGCCTTGGAACTCTTAGTGAGCCATTGAGAGTGGATGCAGAAGACAAAATGAGATTGATCCGTGCGAGAGTGCAGGAAAATTTACAACATGCATTCGAACAGGGTTCAAGAGCCTACAATCTCAGGGCGAAACCTGTCGATTTCAAAGTGGGTCAAGAAGTATTTAGACGGAATTTTGCCCAAAGCAATTTGCAGCAGCAGACCAGTGCAAAACTGGGACCGAAATTTGTCAAATGTCGAGTCAGAGCCAAGAAGGGAAACGCTTACTATGAGCTTGAAGATCTGCGAGGGAAACTGTTAGGTGTCTATCACGCCAAAGACATCAAACAGTGATTATAAAAACGTCGTCTATACCTATTGTCGTTATTCTTGGTAGCCCTAAGAACCCATCCAGCCAGCTTCACTGGCAACCTATAGGATATCGCGAAGCCCTCCTATTGCCCCGTCAATGGTGGGTGATATACCTGTTGAAATCCATTCCTGGATAAGGCTGTCAGTATGTCACTACTTCAACGACGCCTGGGAGACACACCCTTGAACAATCGCCGGTCGGAGATCGGGGTGAGATGTTGCGCCGGGAAAGCTTAGCAATCAGTTCTTTAGGTTGCTGATCGCGAGGCTTCCTCAGCATCTCGGTGAAGGAAGGCAGAGAGGCATCGACCGGTTGGATTTTTTTGGTTACCAGCTTGTAGGTGTACCTTTGACTTCCCACACTGAGAGGGATGTTGAAGTCTGATCAACGGCTGACGAGACTTCGGGGATGTGTCTTCGATGCGTCATCGGTCAGGTAGAATCCGAGTGATGAGGAATGTACATTGGGTCGTGGGTCGAGACACACATTGAGCGCCCGCAGTGATGAGGCCAATGTTTAAGACCGGCTAGCTCAGTCGACCATTTTTCAGAGTCGTCTGAACAACGGATGGCGCAGACCACTCCGCCCTGTTATGGTCGGTAATGACACCAGCCCTTAGGCCCCTAGCATAACGAGCGCCAATTCCATCAATTACGGCCAAAGAGAAAAGCACGGACAGGTCGGAAGAAAAGTGACATGATGAAGGTGAAGAAAGGTCAGAAAAATGTTCGAGATTAATCGGTGTGTGATGTGGAGATAAGGAAAGAACGGAAAAAGGAAAAGGTTACCGTCGGAATTATCTGTAATTGCCTGACGTTTTTTTTTGGAACAATTTAAGTTGCGGCTCCGAAGTGGAAACAATGCGCTAGCTGAAATCCTCAAACCAAACCATTTTTAAGGGTAATTTCTTTAAATAGAGAATTGGCTGCTGGAGTGCCCGGCGAAAAATCATTTGGACACAAAATATCTGTCTGACATTGCTATCTGCTCAGGTACTGACTCACGTTCATTGTATAAAAAGGAAAGGTGAATGAATTTGCCGAATTATGGATTAGAATTAGTATACAAAAATAATTTTTATGATAATCTACTACAATAATGAAAAGGATTAACTATCTGTAGGAGAAATTTTGTTAAAGTGATTAATTTTCGAAATATTGAGTAGAATTAGGTACACGAGGATTTATTTATATAACAATTTGATGAGGCATTAATTGAGATTCATGATATAGAAAGGTTTGCTGCGGCAAGGTGGCTAAGATTCTGCCTCGACGTAGCTAAGACTAAAATTCATATTAGTCGTAGGCTGTAGGCTGCAAAAATAATTAACTAAAAGAAAAATTGTACGACCAAAAGAATTTACAAATGAAAAATCAATTGCTAGAGTATTTCGCTAGACTAAATGACTACAGTAGGTAAAGAATCAATTCACTAAAATGACAGTCCAAATAGTTTGCTATCATAAATGATTTACGTGTGTCACTTACGGAATGAGTATCGGAATAGGTGTTAAATTACCGGGTTATAACATTTGCTGCAGGAAGTTAGGATAATAGAGTGAGAAAGTCAGAGCTTACATTGAGAGACACTTGGGAATTTCGAATGATTTCCAACTTTTATATATGAAGAAAAAAACCAATATTGATAACTAACCTTTAAGGTGGCATAGCGGAACATACACGGAGGCGCCTCTGGAATGGACCACAACAATAAAATGTATGTAAGTGATGCCTTTTTTCATTATATTTCTTTTACCTGCAAATTTTTCAGTTTAATTAAAGAAAAGAAAGGAAAATAACGCTTAATGACTACCTAATTAAATAGACGGGAGAAAAGCCTTTAATTTAGTAGTACATATACACTATGATCTCGTCACGTTAATTATCTCCACATAAAAGTATTATATTTTATATTTATAATTTGTTTAATCATAACAACAAATAGGTGTATTCCTTTTAGGTTTACAAAGCATACGCGCATTCATACCCAGGCTTTTAAGTTTAAAGCATTAAAAATTTTTTTGAATAATCTATCAAACAATCGTAAAATTAAGATTATTTACAATTACAATCCAAGGATAACACTAGTTTTTAGAAATTAAAGAAAAAAATATATTCTATTTGGACAAATCAATTTTTTAATATATATTCTTATATGGAAAAAAAAAGAAAAAAACAAAAAGGAAGGAAAAGTCAAGCTCACTGTAATGATAATCTCAGCTTTATTGGCGAGTAATTTTTGAATTCTTTTGATCATGTTCAATATATATATTGGCCGAGCAAATAATCTCCGGCAATTTGAATTTGATATGGTATAACGTATAGCGTCAGGTATGCCCGTCTAAGTATAGTTTCAGTAAGCATTCTTATTGTTATTGTTGGAAATGAAGAATTTATAACGTGGTCATGATTTAAACACTTTTATTTCTCCTCTCACTATCCTGGAGCCCTCTCTCTCTCATAGGATGAAGGTCGTCTAGGTTCGCCTAGTCTCTCTCATTACAGGTCAACAAGGGACTTTGGACGATTGTGCCACCCAAAGTCTATGGGAGGATGGGGCTTGGCAGGAAGGCATGCCATCTGCGCCTTCAATGGAGTATAGGTAAGTGACGTAAGGGTCCCTTCAGGACCGAGTGTGTGCTGGCTCGTTCAAGTAGGCATGAAGATTTTTTTTTGATTATGGGTGGTGACAGCGGCAGGTATTTTCGGGAACCTCCCCACACTCTCCGCCACCCTTAGCCGAGGTGCTAGCATGCCGCCCTGTGCTATCGCTGTCATCGAGTGATCTGTCAGCTTAGGCTGGCAGTTTGGACTTCACGTCCTGACCATTCACTCTCAACATAGATCCATAACAATGTTACACGATAGACGAAACGTGGCTACGTAATCCTCTCCAATTCTCAAGCCATTTATGTACCCTCAAATTGAATCAGACAGGGAAGAATACGTACGTCGGGCGATTAATAACATGAGAGCTTGTTGGTGTATTCATGGCGTCATACCGTACTATAGAGAAGCATGAAGCCCACGCAGTTGTCTTTTCAGAGCCCCCAAGCTAGTCAACGTGTTACAGACCACAGGTGATCTATACTGCAGCTTGCCTTGCATTAATTACTAGGACGAGAAGATGACTGACATAACTATGCTCTAGCTCTAGAATTATTTTCCATAGTAGTTAGGAAGAATTTTGAAGGAAAAACTCGCTCAACACAGTACGGAATCTTTCAGTACTAGAATTTAAATACCTACAGGTATGGATAAGTAGATACATAATTAAGTATAGGAATTTCTAGGGGCACTAGGTCTCCTTCAGAACAAAGGAAATGACCACAAAAAGAAAAGAGTGAACAAAATAAGCATATTGTTTTGTATTATTGCGGCAATTTCACATAGGCCCGCCTGGGTAAATAGTTTCTGATCGCTTCTTGATTTATTAAAATGGTGCAATTTTACAACTATCTAGAACGATAACAGATTTTTTTCAGAGTCAGCGGCACGAGCTTCAGGGAGCTCCTTTGAGGGAACATACCTTATGTAAGTAAAGTTGTGTGTCTAAAATATTGGGATGTAATTGAGTGCATGTCGATAATTCTGAAAAAACAATATTTTATTTCATTATAACGGGTTTTCCAATAAGAGGTGTTATTTTAATTAGCCCGCTATTTCGGTAGATGTCACTTTTGGAGCTGTCATTTTTTGACAAGTAGAAACTATGCCATTAATAAAAATGGAACGATACACGATTGAACAACGCATTGAAATTATTAAAATTCACTATAAAAATGGTGAAAATGCGGCAGAGACGGTTCGTAAAACTCGAACATTTTTGGGTCGTCGTGAAGCCCTTGTCGGACCGCAATACAGAAATTGGTAGAAAAATTCGAGCTGTCGGGACAAGTTAGTGATATGAAGAATAAAACCCGTGCACGTCGCTCAAGAACAGCCGAGAATATTGCTGCTGTAGCCGAAAGTGCTGAAGAAAACCCAGGTTTGTCCATTCCTCGTCGTTCTTTGGAATTAGGCATTCCACAAACGTCATTAAACCGTATTTTGCATAAAGATTTGGGTCTTAAGGCTTATAGAGTTCAGTTCACACAAGAACTCAAGCCGGCCGATCATCAACAACCTCGAGTCTTTGCTGATTGGGTCCTTGAAATGCATGAAAATGACCCGGAATTCCATCGAAAACTCATCTTGAGTGATGAGGCCCATTTCCACCTCGATGGCTTCGTCAACAAGCAAAATTGTCGCATCTGGGGCTCGGAAAACCCAAGAGTTTGTTATGGAACTATGAAGAGTGATTCGCGTGGGACGTAAAGTCCCGACTGTCGGCATGAGCTGATAGATCACTCGACGGGCAGCGTTGACTGCAGGGCGGCACGCTAGTTCGCCTCAGCTATTGGCGGAGAGTGTGGGGGGTTCCACAAAAACCTGCCGCTGCCGTCAGCCGTAATCAAAAAAATTTTCGTGCCTATCCCACCAAAGCCGGCACACATTCGGTCCTGCAGGGACCCTTACGTCACTTACCTGTATCCCATCGAAGGCGCAGATGGTCTGCCTTCTTTGCCTGCCCCATCCTTCGATCTGACTCTGAGGGGCATAATTCTTCAGAGTCCCTAATTGACCTGGAAAGAGAGACTAGGCGGACCTAGACGTCCTTCATACGAGAGGGCTCCAGGAAAGTAAGAGGAGAAATTAAAACTCGTAACGGTTCATGTTCACGTTATAATTACCAAGAAAAATATCCTCAATTCAAGGTAAGTACATACATAGGTCTCTAGGTAAGTATACCATTAAATTATAAAAATATATAGCCGTATAGCACTAGGAAAGTACAGAAAAAGGTATATACATACGTATACCAAAAAAAAAAATCTCATTAATTCAAAGTGCGTACAATAAAAAGGTATATACGTAAGAATACCATTGAATTATAAAACTACATAAGCGTATAGCATTAAGTATGTATATAGATATATATAGAGTCAGCTAAAAAATTCTCCCCAATATATATACGGACAAAGATTTTACTAAATTAGCTGTATAGTTACGTAAATATGCTATTAAATCGAAAATATATACATAGTTATAGAAAAAGAATGTCAATAAAAGAAAATCCTACGTAAGGCCCTTATTACTAGATACGGGTAAGTATGTACATCATTAAAGGTAGGTATATAGATATATATATATAGAGTCAGTAAGAAAAATTATTATCCAAAGTATACACGGATAAATACTCCATTAGATTAGATGTATAGTTACGTAAATATTATTATTAAATCGAGGATATATATATATAGTTACACTAGATTAGCTGTATATTTATCTAAATACTATTATTAAATTGAAAATATATATATAGTTACAGAAAAAGAATGTCAATGAAAAAAAAAAAGTCCTACCAGCAAGTAATTATTGAAGCCGAAGCATGCGTATACCAAAAGAAAATGTGTAATAGTATATCAATAATACTCACGGTGAAAATTCCACGGCATGATGAAGCGCTTCAGCATCCGCAATCTAGTTAAAAGAATTAAATTGGAATTTAATGCTTCGACTTGCTGTCTGTAGGCTCTATCACAAAAGTAATTTTTGTTGAGTTAAAATAATATTGCCCAGCGGCACTTGCCCCTACACAAATATCTTGAACGAAATTAAATAAGAACGTGCGGAACTTAATTATGATAAAAATTAAAATTTAAAACAATTTACAAATTCATTCCATAGTGGACGACTGTATCTATGTTGTGCAACTGAAGGATTATAATCTGGCGGTGAAGGAATATCAGCATTTTTCCGTGTAGTAAAATCTATTGACCATTTACACTTTGTGTGCTGGATTTTGTTGACATTTTGGAGCACAAGTCCAAAGAAAACGATTGTTGGAATTGTGACAATTTCTAATCCATATTGCTGCGTATTCACAAAACTCTTCGTTTCTATTAAATCTCTTAGAATGAGACCGGCCAATTGAATCTGTATGAGGTTTCCCCCATGTAGTTTTTCGGTATTGTCGGGATGAATTTGGACGATCCTGATTTCTTTCAATTGCAGGTTTTAAAAAGCAGTCGTATATGATCTTGAATATCCACCAAGGCTCCTGTTCAACCGTTCAATTATACTACCACGATTTCAAGCGAAACCTAATGAAAGTTTATCGATCTTGTCAGATTAATTTTAACCTGTCCTTCACCACTCGGAAATTCCTGGGGTATTTGAGTTATTTGATTTGTCCTAGCGATGTGACTGCGAAAATTTTACCTTTTTTTTGGCAGGATGTCTTCGCAGATTTTTGATGATCAAAAAGTTTCTCCTGGATGTCTTTCACACACGTACTTGTTCGAGCAATACGACAGGAAAAATGGTCTTCTTCTTCATTGTCATCACCAGCCTGTCATTTGCAGTTTGAGGAAATGCATTTCTTTCGGTCGGGGTGCGTTCATTTTTTTATGCGTGACGCAGCCGGCCTACACGCTTCAGTAATTCTTGTAGCATATTGCTATATTTAATACGCTACGACCATAACAAGTTATTGTTGAAAAGCCTCTCTATCCTCAACGTGTGACTGTTTGGTGCGGTTTATGGTCCCGCGGAGTCATTGGACCTTACTTTTTCGAAAATGAGGCTGGAGCAACAGTTACGGTGAATGGATTGCGCTATCGACTGATGATTAATGATTTCCTATGGCCGGAATTGGGTGATATTGATCTGGACAACGTTTACTTTCAAAAAGACGGCGCTACGTGCCATACAAGCAACGAAACCATTGATCTTTTACGGGAAAAGTTTCCGGACCGTGTTATCTCTCGAAGAGGTGATCACAATTGGCCACCGAGATCTTGTGACTTAACACCTTGCGACTTCTTCCTTTGAGGCCACGTGAAAGAGAAGGTTATGGAAAATTTCATGAAAAGGATATGGTCCTGTAGGCGTGGTCGTGGTGGTCATACGGCTGATGTTATTTTCCATTACTAACGGCATACCTTCCTATTTATAATGAAATAAAGATCCGATCATTTATCTCAAAAAATGGCATTTTTCTTTGAATATCAAAATAACACCTCTTATTGGAAAACCCTTTATTTTATATCTATATTCTTTAAAATATCCCTACTTATGTAACTATATGTGATCACATTAATCCTGTCGCTCTCCATATTCGAGTATATTGTAGAGGTCATGCGCCCGTTCAGTGGGATTTTCCTTGTACGAATTTAACGTTAGATTTGTTAGTGTTGATTATATACGTATACTCATTTCTTTTAAGATATTAGCTCAGACTGATGTATAAGAGCATTTGTCGTACGACTTGTTGGTGCCGATTTTGCACCTTTTCTATTGTTTCTAAGATATTAGCCTAGACTGAACTATATAAGCATTTAACATTGGATTTGTTAGTGCTGATTATATATGTATATTCGTTTCTTTTAAGATATTAGCTCAGTGAAGGTTGATGCCGATTATGCACATTAGGTATTAGCTTAGACTGAACTACATAAGCATTTATTGTTGAATCTGTTACTGTTGACTATACACATTTTCAATTGTTTTTAATATATTAGATTAGACTAGACAGGATAAGCACTTGTTACCAAAAATGTTACAGCTGCCTGTACGGAGCAGTGGTTGCTTGTCTTAGAGGAGTATTAGTACATTCTTTTAACTCTAATAGAATCAAGGGTCCATACCTCGATTGATCGATAGCACAGGTTGAGTACGGGAAAGAGTTTGTGTAATGGAATAACGTATAAATTTATAACGTTGTAAAATGCTGAACTTTTAGTTTCTTCCTTCTTCCTCTCTCCTGAAGCCCTCTCTAGGATGAAGGTTGTCTAGGTCCGCTGCTCTCTCTCTTTTTAGTGTCGTTGGGAGAATGGGGAGCGCAGCAGAAGCCAGTTCATCTACGCCTTCAATAAGGTAAGGGTAAGTGGTGTAAAGGTCCTTCAGGGCTGGAGTGTGTGGTACAGTTTTTTTGTCAGGCAAGATGATTTTTTTTTTATTATGGCAGGTGGCAGCGGCAGGATTTTGGTTAACACCCCCTATAACTCTCCCGCAATAGCCGAGCTTCTAGCGTGCCGCCCTGCAGTCAACGCTGTCCACCGAATGATCTGTCAGCTCATTCTGACAGCTGTGACTTCACGTCCAAAAGAAATCACTCTCAACATAGTTCCATAATAGTATTTACTTTCAATTTATTACCTTTTAACCTCTATCCAGTCGGACCATGTCTTCGTTCATTTCACGTACCATTCTGCCAATATCCCTTCCACTAGTATATGTATATAAGAGTATCATCTGCGAATAAGGCAATTTTGCACAATTTCAAAATCCCATTGATATCATTTATGTATAGCAGGAGCAAGGTTACTCCTAAAACAGAGCCCTGAGACACACCTATTGAAACGTCCAATAATTCTGATAACACTCCATTTACCTTTGTTCTTTGAGTCCTTCCGGACAAATATGATCGAAACCAATCTAATTCCACAATTCTAATTCCATATATCCATATTTTCTTTACGAATACCACTCGGTCAAGTGTTTCAAATGCACGCTTTAAATTTAAAAACACAGCTATCATAGCGTTTCCCGTGCCCTTCTCGCGTTTCCATTCAAATATAAGCCAATTTAAAGCCGTCTCACATGCATGTTTATTCGTGAACTCCGAATGCTCTTCCATAATCAATTTCTTTCTTTCAATGACCCTGTTTAGACGGGTCAGTATGCTGACTCTACCTCACGAAAATTTGTTGATAAGAAGATGGTTGGAGGCAGGAATGAAACATCACCCTACCTACAGATTTCGTGCGGCAGAGTCAGTATACTGACCTGTGTAAACTGGCTCAATATATTCCATCAATTGTTCAACAATAAAACGTTCAAATATTTTTTCGTAAGAAGGAAGCATATTTACAGGTCTAAATTCGTCGCATTTGATAGTATTATCTACTTTCGCTACCCATTTCAATATATTAAACTGTGAGTGAATTATCAAAGTAATGGGACACAAACTAGAGGAGCTTCGCATATAGGAATTGAAAGTAGAGTTGGGGAAGCAGTCATTGCAAACGACTGGTCTAAAGAATGTTCTAGTTGAGCGACTTAGACAAGCTTTGATAAAGGAAGAAAAGAATCCTGAGACATTCGTTTTCGAGGAAGAAATACAAGCTGATGAACATAGAATGACCAAAGTGGAGCTTTCAACCCTGCAGGTGAAGAATGCTCTTTAGGAACAAAAGGAATCCCGTTTAGATGAGCAGAAGAAATCCCTGGAGGAACAAAAGAATTCCCTAGAACCCCGTTTGGACGATCAAAAGAATGCTCTTGAAGAACAAAAGAATTCTCTGGATGAGCAGAAGAATACTTTTGAGTAACAAAAATATGCCTTTGAGGAACAAATGAATTCTCTGGAAACCCGTTTGGACGAAGAAAAGAATTTTCTGGAATCCCGTTTACATGAGCAGAAGAATTCTATGGAATCCCGTTTAGATGAGCAGAAAAAATCACTGGAAACCTGTTTGGATGAACAAAAGAGTTCTCTGGAGAATTGTCTAGAAACTCGCTTAGAGGAACAGAAGAATTTCCTGAAAAACTCGTTAGACGACCAAATTTAAAAATTGAAGGAATCGAACAGGAAGTTCAAAAAAAGTCACTGAACAGCTTGACAACTTTAAAGCAGATTTGGAGAAGATGAAACATCGACAACCTCGGCACGAAGGAATTGAAATATCCAGTGCAGGCAGAATGAAGCCTCCAATATGGACAAAATTCGTGGCACATTTTCCAGAGATAATTCGAGACTGCTTCCGAAGTAAACGGATGGAATGATACAGACAAAGCTACAGCTCTGGTATTAGCACATCGAGGTCCTACGTCAGAGCTATTACAAACTATACCGATAGAAAGGCAACGTGATTATACTTTATTAGTTCAGGCGATAGTGTTAGGTTAAAGAGATGAACACATGCAGCAAGTATATCGCCTACAGCTATGCAAAAGGATTCAAAAGCATGGCGGATCACTACAACAACTGCAGGCTAATATGGAAAGATTAGCTTATCTTTCATACTCTAGCGTAAATGCTGATTTCCTTAATGAAGTGGCAACAGAAGCATTTGTGAACGCTATTGCAGATCAAAATTTATAACAAGCGCTAAGGCTAGCAGGAAAGAAGTCAACAGCAGAAGCGCTAGCCTATGCATTAGCGTATGATTCTGTTAGACAAGCTTCTCGCAGTGTAGTGAGAGAAATTTCAGTGGAGGAATGTACTTGCAACAGAATGCAGTCATCACCGAGCACTCTATCACGTGGTATTCTTCGATGCTGGAATTGTAATAGACCAGGACACCTCCAAAGCGACTGCAGGAAACGCCGACGAATGGAATCACTAGAAGAGGAAGACAGAAAAGAATGCCAAAGAAGTCGAGCCAGGAAGCAAGCTATTCGAGGAGAGACTAGAAATCAAACAGCGACTAGTCGCATCAGCTCCCATATTCAGCAGTCGGAAAACATGTAAAAGCCAACTTCGGGGGCAGAAGTTGGTTGGTGGAATCGACAACCCCGAAGTCATCATTCAGGTATCCCAGTTGCAGAGAAATGATAGCACTCTTGTAATATATGTAAGTGTAGGAAAAAATGATTGCACAGTCACTATCGACACTTGAGCTTCGAGATTAATTATTAGAGCAGTTCTTGTCAAAAACAAATGCCTTCATAACACCACCAAATATTTACTAAGAACAGCAACTGGAGAACCAGCACAGGTTTTTGGAGAAATAATTTTGGATGTTCAACTAGGCGAACTACTATTTCCTCACACTTTCCTGGTTTCAGACATCATGGATGAATGCATTCTTGGAGTAGACTTTATGTCCACATATAAAATAAATCTAGATGTCGGAGAACGGATACTCAAATATGGCAACATAGAAATTCCAATGAGACTAGGAGGAGAAACAGATTATCCTGCAAAAATAAGGTCGATAGTCTGTAAGAATATTACTCTCTCTGCATGCTCCGAAACGCTAGTGTGGACAAAGGTTACTGATGACATGGGCACCTGCCGATTCTATTTGGTGGAGCCTAACCCTACAAAAGTTACATCGAACATCATTGTAGGTAAGACTTTAGTTAAGGAAGAAGGTGCAACATTAATTCCAGTCAGAGTTTTCAACACATCCGAAAATGAGGTACAACTAAAAGAAGGAGCTATAATTTACCAGATTTTTAATTTGGATAATAGTACTAATGTCAAGGAGACAAAACCTATACCAGCTACTACTCAACAGGGTCAAAAACTTCTTTTGTCCCGTGACTTAAGTGAACAACAATACAACGATGTCAAAGAGGTGAGCGATGAATTTTTGGAATTATTTTGAATGAATGATGATGACTATGGTAAAACAAATCTTGTCCAGCATCGGATCGAAACAGGAGATTCTAGGCCTATTCGGCACATACCACGAAGACTACCATTAGCCAATCAGAAGTTGCAAATATGATAAACTCCATGAAGGAACAAGGCATAATAGAGGAATCTAATAGACCTTGGACATCACCAGTTATTCTGGTCAGGAAAAAGAATGTCGAACCCGATTCTGTGTAGACTACCGGCAACTAAATAACGTAACGAAAAAGGATAGCTATCCGTTACCAAGGATTGCTGACAGACTAGACACCCTTTCCGGAGCGCAATGTTTTTCCACACTGGACTTGAAGAGTGATTACTGGCAAGTGGAAATACATCCCGAGGACCGAGAGAAAACTGCTTTCTCAGTTTGAAGTGGCTTATGGCAATTCAAAGTTATACCATTTGGATTATGTAATGCTCCAGCCACATTCGAATGACTCATGGAATATGTTTTACGTGGATTAACCTGGAAAACATGTGTCGTCTACTTAGATGACATAATAGCTGGGGGGCACACGGGGGCACTAGCCCCGGGCGCCAGTTTAAAGGGGGAGGCAATACGATGGGCTTCTGAACCCATAACTAAACGAGAAAAATTCTAATTACAAGAAATGGAAAAGTTTTTCAGACCATACTTAACACTTCAGTCTTCTTTCCGCAATCTAAAAGCCCCTTTGCTGATATCATAAATTCAATTGTGCTTACAGTTAAATTTAAGTCTGTAAACAGAGCCTTACTTAAATTAAAAATTCCGCAAAATTCTAAAATTGCACCTTTGTATCATAGATGAAATGAGTTTAGAAATTGTACAAATGTGTCTGGCAACCCTATGTTTCCCATCATCCATCAATCCTACCTCGAATGTAGACAGAATATAAGACAGTACGCACAAGCACAGACTTACCAGAAAATTATATTTATGCCAGCTAAATTTACCTATTTTAGCCAGAGTTAAGGCCTTTGAGTCCGAGTAAAAAATTGGAGAAATCCTTTTAACCTGAACGACAATTTGCCAGAATTCCTACCCAGAGTTTTTTTGAAACCGTCTCAAATTTTAATAGTTTTAGCCGAGAAGATTTATATTGAAAAGCGGCAAAAATAAATAACTAATCTCTAATATAATTACATTTTTAATTTGTTATCTTTGTGTTAATAATACCGGAGACAGACTTGCAATTTCAATATTGCATTTTGCGCTCAACCGCAAGTCTGTCTCTATATACTGAGAAACAGCCCAGTACATATATGCTCGGTGTACACTCAGTATGTAGTACATTGGAACTCAATATTGAAATTGCGAAAAACGTACGCAGTATACGAGTTTATTGCAATATGACCTTTTAGAATCGAATTAAATACTGCAATGTTGGTACAACTTTTTCTGACATTTATTTGACACTTGTCAAATTAAAGTGTCTATTTCATTTTTATTTTTCATATAGACAAGTAATTTTGCAATATGTATTTGCTCGCGTTTTGTACGTGCACGGAACTTTCTTAAGTCAAATGACAAATCAAGTGATAAATCAAATGTAAGTTCTCTAATTAAATTCTTAGGGCCTGTCCGAATCCAAGTCTTCGTCTTCGTCTTTTTATTACAGCTAGTGACGTAACAGCGAGTCAAGCTCTATCCGAATCCATGTCTATGCCACCGAGCTTTGCTACTTTGTATAACAGTTTAGATATCTGATGAGCTTGATCATCGAGTCAAGGTTCGAGTTGACTATTTTAAATAGACAACATAATTTGCGGTTATGTTTATTCGCTAGCTGTCGAGATCAAGCTAAGCAAACGAATTAGGACATATTGCGCAGGCTTTTTACTTTTTTAATTCCTTTAAAAACAAAATTATTAATGGAAATGAGCGTTCATAAGTAGCAATTTTTTCTGGCTAATAAAATGAATCTTGATGTTTTTAATTATAGGTTATCGCAGTAAGTAGATAAATACAATATAAACCATGTCGCCAAAAATTTATAATTTTTTGGTGAATTTGATTGCATTTATGAAGGTCAAGAAATAAATATATGACTGCCTTATAAATATAATCTTAGCTTATTTAGCATTTCATAGACAAGAGAATTTGTTTTCAAGTTGATTAATTCACGGCGGGAGGTATTACAAGCATCAAGTAAAACAGCACATGCTTTTAACAAAACGTCAAATATCGAGCTAAGCACACGAATTCGGACGGGTTAGCTTCGTCTATCTATTAGAATAGCTGAGCTTGTTGTGTTACGTCATTAGCTGTAATAATAAGACGAAGACGAAGACATGGATTCGGACAGGCCCTTAGTATCGTAAACTCCAAGTGTATCTCTGAAATTTTATATTGCAATTGATTCTGGTTCTAGTTTCAGGGTATGCAGTATAAATAGGTCATATACATATTGTTACGTGCAATAGAAAGAGACAACTGGTGACATCTACTAGCAATGGAGAGTAAATAACTTCAGGAATAGAATGAATAGAATAGTCAAGAAGGTTCTGGAATAGAACACTCCAGAATAATCTGGACAGTTTCTAGGGTATAAATATAAAAGCTGTCACCGCCAGAGAAGAGTCTTGTCTTAGACGTTGCAGTGTTAATAAGCGAAGTAATAAAGAAGCGAAAGTGTTGTAATTGGATTGCGATAATTAAAAGTACACTATTAACGATAATTAAAGTTGAGTTGATTAATTGATGGTTTATGAATTTTGTATGATTAGAGTGAAATAAAGAACTTGTATATTAAATATTGTGTTTTAAATAACGAATCAAGAGCCACGCTCGCAACAATATGATGCATAGTCTACCCTGGAACTGTAATAAAATTTGCCCCAAATAAAGAACGTTGGTAGAGCGGGTGGTAAGTAACGTCTTTGTCTCCTTCAAAACTTTCCTAGATCCGGCACTGCATAATAATAATCGGAAGGATATTAAAGTAACATAAAACAACTTACGGGACTGAAGCTCAGTACGAATAAATGCGCTCTATTTAAAAATGGAGTTGAATATTTGGGGCACATAGAATGGTTTGTTATACGAGTCGGTTTCTCCACTAATTGCTTCAAATTTAAGTCATTCATGAGATTTCTAATTCCAATATTACCATTGCCCGTCAACAGCCAATCTATGTTAAAATCGCCTGCTATTAAAACGTTGCTATCATGCTATAATTTTCTAAGTTCTGCTCACTCCAATCCATGAAATACAATGGAAATTCCTTAATCGCGTAGCTCTGAGATCTGTGCACAACAACTATTGCCCATCCTTGTCTGCCTAACCATACATATGCCTTTAATATCCATAGAAAACTGTCAGTTTTGCTCACCTTTACTACTTTATACACAAGACCCCTTTTAATGAACAAAGATAAACCACCTGTATGCCTTGAGTTTGATAAATAATAAGTTAAATTATTGTAACCACTTAATTTAATTTCAGAGTCTTCACTCTCATTTGTTATATGTGTTTTGAAAAGCAATAACAAATTGAGTTTTTGATCCTTCACTAATAACTCCACGTCTAATTTATTAGCTAGAAAGCTTTGAACATTCAAATAATAGACCACTATTGCACACTTTAAGTCATCTGATTATCTGATTGCTATGACAACTTTTTTTTCAGAACGGATACTTTTCTTTTATATAGACTACAATCCTTGCTAAACGCATTATGATTTATGCCCATATTCAATTTTAACTCATTATTTACCCGCACATAGTTTATACACTTTATATCTTTGTTTCCTCCACATTTAAAGCAGACTTAATTTTCAACTTTACATTCCTTTCTATTATGATTGAACCCCAAGCACTTGTAACAATAGAAAGTCAGTTTCATAGAAAGTCAGTTTTATTGTGTCTTAAGTCTAACATGTTTTAAAGCTTAAAATAGAATTATTTACTAATTATATGCTACAGACTACCTAAGAGAGTCTTTACCAGCTTATTAAAATGTCTTATTAATCTAGTATCTATGATGTATGAGTTAGAATTTTGTTGTTTTATATATTACCTAGAAAAGAGACACTTAAAAAAACTAGGATACAGTGGGTCTCTCTAAACCTAATACTAGAACTAATGCTAATGCTATTACTATCTAAAAGTCTTTATTTAGCTTATGTGATAAAATTTTTTACATTATATATTTTCTTACTCGGAGGCTGAAAAGGAATATTCATTAGTTTGGCTGAAATGATAGAAGCGTTTATTGTTATTATTTTGCTGAAAGGAGAAAAGTGTTTTACGAGTAATTACCCAGAGTTATTTTTTTTTTAAGTTAATTCATCCGTATTATACATGAGTCCTGTTACCCCTAACTGCCTTGTGATAAAAGATAAGTTTTTTGTCAGCGTCATAAAGTAGGTTTTTGGCTTGAAGCCATTTTAAAACATGTGGTGCCTTATACTTTGGAATTTCAGTGGTGTTGTCGTCCAGGTAGTCCGAGTATTGCTCTATTATGGGATTATTAATTCCGGTGAGTTTATCCAAAAATTTTATGGCGGTTGAGATTAGGAAGGTGTCTATTCTTTTTGTGTCGGTTCGTTTGTAAAGTTCCTGGTTTTTGATGTGTTTGAAGTTGTTTGCCTCCGTTCTTTTGTGGCACTTGTAACAACTTTTCACATACTATATATAATCTTTCATTTCACATCTATCCCATTCTACACAAACTCTTCCCATTTTCAATATGTTATTGAAACTTTCCACATCAATTTCTATAACTGCATTTTGTTCAAGAAAGAATTTTTTGGGATTCTCCGGTATATAGCAAAAGCTAAAAAATGTTCTAATTTGTTATTTCATCACACAACCCATTAATTTTTGGTGACAAGTTTCAAGTCTTGGTTTGACTCATCAACAGGTCACAAATAGCGAAATTGGGTGATTTGAAAAACAAATGAAAAAATGAAAAAAAGAAGAAAGAAATGAATAGTTTGAGAAAAATAGAAAAAAGCAATTTTTTTATTTATTACAAAAATTTTTAAAAACATTTTAAAGAAACAGATTTATTCGAAGCGAATCGAACCTGTATACGCCACGCAGTGGGCTGACAAATAAAGAAGAAAAGGAAGAAGAAGAAGCGTTTCGTGTCTCAGCAGAAAACCTCATCGGTGCAGCTTGGCTTTCTGCTTGCTGCAGACGCTTGAAAATAAGGGTTTTCCAATAAGAGGTGTTATTTTAATTAGCCCGCTATTTCGGTAGATGCCACTTTTGGAGCTGTCATTTTTTGACATTTAACAATTGCCATTAATAAAAATGGAACGATACACGATTCAACAACGCACTGAAATTATTAAAATTCACTATAAAAATGGTGAAAATGTGGCAGAGACGGTTCGTAAAACTCGAACATTTTTGGGTCGTCGTGAAGCACTTTGTCGGACCGCAATACAGAAATTGGTAGAAAAATTCGAGCTGTCGGGACAAGTTAGTGATGTGAAGAATAAAACCCGTACACGTCGCTCAAGAACAGCCGAGAATATTGCTGCTGTAGCCGAAAGTGTTGAAGAAAACCCAGGTTTGTCCATTCCTCGTCGTTCTTTGGAATTAGGCATTCCACAAACGTCATTACACCGTATTTTGCATAAAGATTTGGGTCTTAAGGCTTATAAAGTTCAGTTAACATAAGAACTCAAGCCGGCCGATCATCAACAACGTCGAGTTTTTGCTGATTGGGTCCTTGAAATGCATGAAAATGATCCGGAATTCCATCGAAAACTCATCTTGAGTGATGAGGCCCATTTCCACCTCGATGGCTTTGTCAACAAGCAAAATTGTCGCATCTGGGGCTCGGAAAACCCAAGAGTTATTGTTGGAAAGCCTCTCTATCCTCAACGTGTGACTGTTTGGTGCGGTTTATGGTCCCGCGGGGTCATTGGACCTTACTTTTTCGAAAATGAGGCTGGAGCAACAGTTATGGTGAATGGATTGCGCTATCGACAGATGATTAATGATTTTTTTATGGCCGGAATTGGATGGTATTGATGTGGACAACGTTTACTTTCAACAAGACGGCGCTACGTGCCATACAAGGAACGAAACCATTGATCTTTTACGGGAAAAGTTTCCCGACCGTGTTATCTCTCGAAGAGGTGATCACAATTGGCCACCGAGATCTTGTGACTTAACACCTTGCGACTTCTTGCTTTGGGGCCACGTGAAAGAGAAGGTCTACGCCAACAGCCCAGCGTCGATTCAAGACCTCAAAGATGGAATTCGTGAGCTCATCGAGGACATAGGGCAGCCACTTTGCGATTTGGTTATGGAAAATTTCATGGAAAGGATATGGTCCTGTAGGCGTGGTCGTGATGGTCATTTGGCTGATGTTATTTTCCATTAGTAACGGCATACCTTGCTCTTTAAAATGAAATAAAGATCCGATCATTTATCTCAAAAAATGGTATTTTTCTTTGAATATCAAAATAACACCTCTTATTGGAAAACCCTTTAGATCAAACTGATCTCTTCTCATATGCACCGATGAGTCTAAGATTTATTGCTGACACGAAACGCTTTTTCTTCTTCCTTTTCTTTTTTATTTTTCAGCCCACTGCGTGGCGGATACAGGTTCGATTCGCTTCGAATAAATCTGTTTCTTTAAAAATTTTTTAATTTTTTTTAATAAATAAAAAAATTGATTTTTTTCTATTTTTCTCAAACTTTTCATTTCTTTCTTCTTTTTTTCATTTTTTCATTTGTTTTTCAAATCACCCTGTTGATGAGTCAAACCAAGACTTGAAACTTGTCACCAAAAATTAATGGGTTGTGTGATGAAATAAGAAATTAGAACATTTTGTAGCTTTTGCTATATACCGGAGAATCCCAAAAAATTCTTTCTTGAACAAAATTAAGTTTAAAGGCAATTTCACATCAAAACCGAAAACCGGCCCAAAAGGGAAATTTCGGTTGCATCTGTCAATTTCTTTTCGTTTTCCACATGTGGAAAATTTTTTCGGTCGTACTAAACCTCACTTTTGTGTGTACATTAAAAATTATATTATTTTATTTTATTATTTATTATATTATTATAATATGGATAGGGATTTCGAAGTAAAATTAAAATACGTTTTTTGTATGAGCTCTCATCATACAACTTTTATGATAATTAAATGTTACTTCTATTTAACCGAAAAAAAGTTTTCGGTTTTTGATGTGAAAGCAAAAGCGAATTTCCGGTGTAGAGCTTATCGGTTTTCGGTTTTCGGTTTCGATGTGAAAGTGCCTTAACTCAGTAAAAAGTCCAAACGTAATCTTTTTATTTATAACTGCATTGAAGCACCCTGTAATTAATCCTCCACATAGCCTTTAATTCAATCTCTGGATGACCCAACAGCTCGTTTTGTCTTTTCAGACCATTAATTAATGCACTTTCCCTATATTTCCCTTTTCTTTATTTCATAATTTTTTCCTAATTTACTTTCCACATCATTTCTTAGGCCTAACCCAGACAAGAACTTTTTAGGGAAGGAAGGAATATCCTTCCCTTGGCTTAGATGTGCCATAACAATAATGTTGCTTCGCGTAGTTCCTTAAATGATTACCAAAATTAATTTTGTGCGTGTTCAATTAAGTCACAGTTTTTGATATCAACAATTACTGTATCACAAATTCACAAGAAGTAATGATTATTAAATTATTATATTATCACCTCAAATCGCAAATAAACATCTGTGCAGCCGTCCGATAAGAAATTTCAAAATGGCTGGCTTGCTGTAGTATTGGTATGCTGCCCGTACTCCCGATCGAAACTTGGTAGCACGAACTTTTTCCTACCCCTGAGTACTTCTCACCAGTAAAAAGTGCCAATATCCTCCTCTGTGTGGGCTATGGCTTAGTTTGTTCACCGATTTATCATCTTCACACGTTACTAAGATTTCCCCATTATTTAATTTCCTTATACCTAACACCTGAATCCCTAACTCAGCTGTTGTTTTAATTTCAGTTATTGTCATATCTGCACTTTGCTTATTTTTTGGCCTTACTACTACAGTTGATTTTTTAACTACTGTTGCATAAGATTGCTTCTCTAAAACATCTACTTTAATATTTTCTAAAGAAATTAGTTTCTCTTGGCACAATTCACATAATACAACCAAGAATTTCTTTTTCGGTAGATTTTTAATGTCATTATCCGTTAATTCTGCACACTTCATATGGAACATTCTACCACAGCCTTCTCCACAGTACACTGAATCAACTGCACGTGTTGGTCCCCCATCCATTGTCAATATCAATTAGAAAAGAAAAATCATGAAAACCACAAAATACCGAAAGTTTTAGAAAAACTTTCAAAGAGCATTGATATATTTTCACTCCACGATCACTTGTTTCCAATTTCATAAATTATTATCACTTTTATCCGAAATATTATTAAATTAAACAGAGCATACATCAACCGTCCGACTGCACTCTTGCACAATTATGTACAGGGTGTCCCACGTAACGTGTTCCCTGGGCATTTTTCTCGAAAATGTGCGGAGATATCGAAAACGTCCTAATGATAAAAGTTACGCATCGTTAGTCTTGTTCCTTTGCCATTTTTCTCGAAAATGCACAAAGATATCATCGAAGTGCTAGTAACAAAAGTTACATATCATAAGCCGAGCTATTTTTTGGTATGGTAAACATTTACAAAAAAGCCACACGATAAAGGATATCTTCGGTTTGGTCCTTTTCGTCCTTTCTAAGGATGCATTTTGGCTACATTGAATAACTGCAAATCAAATTAGAAAAAAAAATGGTATACCTACTGAAAAATCTTCACAAATCATTTACAGGTATGTAATATGCTGTCATAATTCCTGAGACAAAAGGGCCGGCATTTCGTCCCCATTCAATTTTCAGGTAAATTATCATCGATGATATCTGTGTGCATTTTCGAGAAAAATGGCAAAGGAACACGGTGCATAGAGTACAATTTGAGGTCTTATATCTCGATAAGAAAGGGTTAAACTGGAATTTTCAATATAACATTTTCGTTTCAGTTTTATTTGCGGAATTCAAAAAATGTATCCTTAATAAGGACGAAAAGGACATTTTTAAATATATCCTTTCTCAAGTCCTTTTTCAAGGACTTTGGCTATGCCAGAGGATACCTTGACTAACGATGCGTAACTTTTATTATTAGGACTTTTTCGATATCTCCGCACGTTTTCGAGATAAATGCCCAGGGAACACGTTACGTGGGACACCCTGTATATTACCGTTCATTTGTTCAATAAATTATATTAAGTATAAAAAATAGTATAGTTAAATTAATTTTACTTACGGCTGTTTGCCACAAGTCATATATGGGCCATTGATACAAGCAATTGCTAACTGCTTACACGCTGCTTACTTCTCGAAAACATTCCAAACATCGACAAAATTATTAGAATAGAATTTGTGTTTTAGTACTCCCCTTAGAGAGGGTTGGGGCCAACTTGAATTAAAATTAAAGTTATATATAAGTTATTATAACATAAATAAAAAAATTAATTTTAATTAACATAAACATAAACATAAACATCAATTTATTTGAGTACCCGTGCCAGAGGCACGCATAGCGCTGGGCACATCATAGATAGTTACATGGTAGATTAGCATTGTAGCAAAACAAATTAAAAAAGTACAGATATAGGCACTTAGAATATAGTATAATCTAGTGAAATGTAGCAAACAACATAGTAGCTTCGCAATGTAGCAAAATAACATGAATTCACAAGTATCAGCACTTAGGACAAAGCACCGCTTAGTAAAATATAGCAAAATAAAACTAAATAAATACATAGTAGCTTAGCATTGTAGCGAGTGAAGCAATAGAAGAACAAACATAGGTACTTAGAACATATAAAAGTTTTAGTGATGTGTAACAGTATCAAAATTGTAGCAATGAACAAAAACATAAAAGAATAAAAACATATAATTATAGACCAATACAGCACAACGAAATAGCAAGTAGTAAATAAATAAAATAAAAAGAAATTAAATAAATTAAATTATGCGATATACAACACAATATGCGCCGCAGGTCAATATTCATTTTTTTTTTTTTTTTTTTTTTTTTTTTATTATAATGAAAAAGGCAAATCAGAGATTAGAATTAGGTCAGGAAATCCCGAGCCGCTGTTTTAAACGCGTTCAACGAAGCGCTACACCGGGCGTCCTCTGACATTTGATTCCATATGGTTGCCCCGCGGAGGAAAATGTTCCTCCCACCATATTGTGAGTGGACCCTAGGAAGGACAAGCCTGGATCTATTCAGGCTGCTCCATTTAAAGCGGTTGATGATATAACCTGGCATTAAGCCATGTCTAGCCTTATATATCAGCTGCAACGAGCTAAGCTCATACATGTTTGCCAGTGGACACGGGAGAAGAAGTTCTAGGAGATGGAGGGGCACATGCGAACCTCGTTTAAAACCGAAGACATATCTGGCACATGCCATATATGCACGAGACAGTTTTGAGAGGTTACCACGAGACATGGGGAACAGTACCACATCAGCATAGAAGAAATGTGGACGAAGGAGAGCAGAAAAAAGTCTGATACGGGTGCACACATCAATGTGGTGAGAGGTCGCATAGAGCGAACGCAGGCCATAGTAGATCTTTGAGCAAATCCTAACCCTCTCTTACAGGAGTACTAAAACAGACATTAAATTAAATTTCAAATAAATGGCTTGGTGAATACGGCCCTTAATCATCGGCTTTAATATTGTATGAGACTAATAATATAGCCGTTAATTTTAGTCAGGTTACTTTCGGAGATATTCCGCATGCTCAAACCATTGAAAAACTACAAAATACTCGGAGCAATTTCCACCCCAATCAACCCTAGTCATGCAGCAGCAGCAGCTTAGCAATTGTCAAACAATCGATTCCATTCCATCCAGCGTCTTATGTAGTAAGAAAGGATATCCTTCTTGCTGCAGGGACTGTTTTGGATTGAATATATTTTTATTTTGTGTGATATATTTTTAAGTGCATGATTTCTAGTCAGAAAAAGTCAGCAGTTCAATTCAATATTGATTGATTTATTTATGTTTATCGTCGTGTGTTAAAGTGTATATTTTGCATTTGCCGAAAGTGGGTTGTTTACTTTTAGATACCCAAGAACAAGTGTCAAAAGCATCTTTACCGCGCATCATCCTATCTAGATACAATTAAAAGAAGTTCTAAGGCTATTGTCTGTATTTTGTGGCAGTTCTTAGGACTATGAAAGCTCTTTTGGTTGATTGATTTTTCATTTAGAGGCTTATAAGACGCTAACACATCTCTGAGGCTAAAGTCACTATGGAAACATCACAAATAATCGATGCTGATGAAAGTGAGTATTATGTATCTAATTTGAGCAGATTTCTCTAAGAGAATATGTATCAAGTCGTGCAAGTCCTATTCTAATTGGGCTATCAATATGGCGGCAAAAGTACCTACCTTAATAGAAATTATTCTTTCATACGTTTTCTTGTTTTAGATTGCTACCAAATTAGTGACGATGATTTTGATGAAAACGAAAATGGGCAAGATGAAAACGAAGATACACTTCTTGAGGAATGTGAAACAAGTCACACAGGACGAGGTTCTTATGAAAGAGCCTGGACAACAGAGGCTACAAGAGCTTTAATACATATACGGGGACCTATGGAAGACAAATTTAATGCCGGGAGGCATAAGCGAACAACCTTATGGCTGTATGTGACAAAACAACTCCAAAAATTGGGTTACATGTACAACGCTGCGAAAGTTCAAAAAAAGTGGCACAACATTCTCATTACGTACAACAAAAATATTGGCAAAAAATATCAAGCAGGATATGTCCATTGGGAATTTTTTGAAGAAATGTTCAAGTATCTGCAAGGTAAAAAGGCTACATATGATCGGCAATCACTCTCAATGCCACAAGATGAATCTAGTCAACACTATAAATACGACGATCAGTCAGATTTAAAACAAGAAGACATGTACCAAAACTCGGAAGCAAAGAGGATGAAATACGACTTCGAAAGCCAGGATGAACTACCGCTTGAAATAACGCACGAGAATGGTAGTACCACAGATATGGACACAAATTGGTGGAAGGAGTACTTTGAAAGAAAGTTGGATGCTGAGAAGGATAAAATTCAGTTGCAGCGAGAAATGCATAGAGATTTAATGAATTTCAATAAAATGTCGTTAATTCAACAAGAGAAAATCGAACGGATAAAAATCGACGCGATAAATAATCTCACTTCAACCTTGCAGAAACTGGTGGAGGTGAAAAACAAAAAATGTTAGGAGAAAAGTTTTATTTGTATCGTAAAGTTCCCCTCATTCTTATCAGTATTTTATAGGATATAGGTATATTGAAACTTTAATTTAATGAATATTTATTAACTCTTTCTTGTAAGTTTAGATATTTATAAAAAAAAAGGGATTTGTTTGTGAATTTAGTTCTAATAAATCATTTACTCTGAACCATGGATATTTCATAATGAAAAAACTGAAGGTATAACCAAACAGTTGACACCTTTCAACCTATCCCAACAACCCGTAAGATATATTCCTTTCCAGTGGATTTAGTCACAGACAGTAAAATATCTAAGAAAGATAAATAAATCTGTTATTACACGAACCAGAAATAGAAATAAGGCTGAAAAAGAGCAGGATGGTCATTCGTTAAATACATAATGGTAAAGTAGATAAAATTTCTTTCTTTTCTACATTCAACATTTTCTAGATTCAAACAAAAATATGTATGTACGGGTACGGTCGGGCGACTGTGTATAGCATGCAATCATATATTGTTAAATCCGTTTTGTTTTTTTTTTAGACATCAGAGCAGATTAGATCATTTTGGGTTTGGTCTTAATGCAGAGGGCGAGATATGTAATATGGGAAGAGTTCTTTTTACGGTGTGAAGAAAGACGGATGTATATGGGGAGTTGGATAAAATAGGTACATATATATATAATACCGTAAGAATAAATTAAATAAGTTTTTTTTTTAATACAAATTGAAAAACAACCCAAAATATGTCAGAGGTGTTGTTTAAATCATTTTGTACAGGACGATATGATCATTGAGACTGATTAAATAACTTAATAATTGGTAATTGGACCATTTTACGAGGTGATCAACTCAAATTCTGGAAATTTATATAAATATGCCGTATACGTTTTATGTGATCTGATCCGCATCAAGGGAGATTATCGATTGACGTTGGTGTCAAAAACGGTTATATATTTATATGGTTTTTTAAATTCATAAGAAATCTTCAGATTGCCATGCTTTTGTAGAGTAGAAACTTCAAAATTTGAACCAAATTTTATTCAGGTTCTATTTTGACGTTTCCTGAAGATTGAAATCATGGCAATTTAATAATTTGCCTCATATGTAAAATCATAGCTACCAACAGACATTTTTTAGAACCAAATCAACTTGAAATTTCCAATGATCAATATCAAGAACCGCAGCTATTGAATTCTAAAACTTCGTAGTAATATAGTAAAAAGTATGTAATTGCATTGACATCTATAAATTTTATGATAGCGATGCCATCTACCAGAATCATATAAAATTACTTCGGACGTGAACTTTGATATTTTGAGTAATGGACTGAACGTATTGCCATTTTCCTATACAAAAAAATGGCGCAAGTTTTATAGTTTTCTCTTTCGCACTATGGCAGAGTGAGAGCTTATTGAAAGTTTTTTTTATGCCATTTGATGTTTTTATGTTGGCTACATATGCAATCACCGCGGAAAGAATAAGGTAAAGATAGTGTTTACCGTGCTCCGTCTCTCTTGCCCATACGCAGGATTCAGGTAAGAATAACTTTTGAAAATTAAAGTCGGAATGAGTTTAATTCCTTATAAGCGATTAAAATATCACTTGGGCACAATAAAATATATTTTTTTAATTTAATTTAATTTGTTGGTGTAAAACTTCATCTGATTGGTTGAGTTTTACATGTTTTTTATGTAGTAAACGTTTTAAAGGATGCTCTAACGGGGATATACAGAAACACAATATTTGTGCCACATCAAATCGCTCAGTCCATTGTTGTAAGTCACCGATCACAATTAGTGAGACATGACGTAGTTTTATACCAAATTATGGAAAGGAAAACGACTCCCTGGTAGCCAACGCTCATCAGTTTACAAAATTTTAGTGATGGTGCGGGCAGGGGCTCTTATGTTCACTAACACAACTTTTATGTCAAGTACGACAATGTGAGTGTACCTTATGTGGTCGTACGACGACTGAACTTTTTTACTGAGCGCCTCGATGAGTTTCTTCGCCAACTCATCTATCAGCTCATGACTAAATTGGTATGGATACTGATCTGTAGGTATAATGTACGAGTGAAAGAGAGATAAATCGTGTTGCGCTACAAATTTATTTCCTTTGGATTTTGTTATGCGTCTGCAAAGTGTGGACTGAATTTTATCAATTTTGTGTGCTACCACCTCAAAAAGGCAAAACCGAATGCCAAAACAATTTCATTCGATTAATTTTGTTGGTGACACTGCAACGACGACGGCAAAATTAGAATTTGATCAATATCGACGGCAACATCGTCGGCCGAAACACAATGATGTCGACACGGCAATTACGTCGACTCTGGCGTCGTAAATGTCGCCGTATTAACACAATGACACCGACCGTCATTCTTATGGGAGAAACACATCCAGGCCTCGAGGCTTCCTCGAGGTGTTGTCAAAATTTCCAACACGGGTTTTTAAATGACGCAACACAAAACCAAGCCAGCAGCTAGCCTCAAGGCCTAGCCGCGTTTTGCTCAATGTTCGAAATTTTTCTCTCTCAGGCCTACTTCTGTCAACAGATGTATTACCCCACGGTTACACCTGCAAGTACAGCTTGCATGCAAGCCTCCCTTCCAGCACGATTTTTAACTTGACAGCGGAAGGCAGTTCGGTTGATGTCTTATCAGCTTGCATGCAAGTTCATTTAAAAAATGGCATTGAGACGTAAACTCTTGCGTATATTGGAAAATTATGGCAATAAAGGAAGCATCACAATGATAAAAACCCAAGAAAAAAGGAAAATGAAGGTGTTGGTAAATGATGTATTGCAAATAATCCCAGAAAATTTCGGCGCCATTCTATACAGCAACATGGTATTGCCCACTGACATTTATACAATGGACTGCTGATGCTACAAAAATTGCTTACATTATTTGACATTATTATGGGATCACTTTTCTATAGTTCTCTCTTTTTGGTTTAATTACTTTTTTTCGCTGAACTATAAATAATAAGTTCTATACAAAATCCACCATAGTCCAGTTTCAGTTCAGTGGTTTTCCAAATGAATGTATACAATAGATATAGATGGCAATACAGTATTTGTAATCCTTTCTCTGTCCCCCATACCTACTTTTAGGGACAGGCAGAAAAAAATTGCGTAAATTTATTTCTTTAAAACTCAAGTTTAAAAAATATTTGATGTTGTAGAAAATAAGCTTCCAAGAATAGAAATAATTTCGAATTCAGCTGTAATTTGCTGAACTTTTAATATGAATATTAAAACGAAAGTAAGACTTGAAATTAAGATAATTGTCACACCCTGCCATCAAAAGTAGACCCATATGAAATAGAAAATCAGGCAGTCCATGTGGGTATTGCCATCAAGTCAACAATTTGTCGTCGTAAATGCCGTGTCGGCATCATTGTGTTTCGGCCTTTACCGTCGTTCGTTGTAATTTGGTGCATTCGGATAAGACGCTGTGCTTTTACCCGGCCGTTACACCTGCAAGTACAGCTTGCATGCAAGCCCCCTTCCAACACGATTTTTAACTTGACAGCAGAAGGCAGTTCGGTTGATGTCTTATCATCTTGCATGCAAGTTCATTTAAAAAATGGCATTGAGGCGTAAAGTCATGCGTATATTGGAAAATTATAGCAATAAAGGAAGTAGTAGAATGATAAAAACCCAAGAAAAAGTTAAGAGAAAGGTGTTGGTAAATGTTGTAATGCAAACGATCCCAGAAAATCTCATTTTTCCAGAATAAATTTAACAAATTTTCTTAAGCATTTCATTTCCGCCATCTTGAAAACTGCATAATGTCAAATTACTATCACCTCAGCTGCCATGGTTTTTCATCATGCAAGCTCGCTGAAAGCTGTACTGCCAGCATGGCAGTAGAGGTTACACGTGCATGAAGTATGGCAGTGTAGCTTGCATGCAAGCTGTATTTGCAGATGTAACCCCCGGGTTAGAAGTTTGACAGGGGAATTTCGTCGTCGTTCTCCGTCTGCTGTCGCAATTTTGCTTAGGCCTTAGGCCTAAACACAATTACGACGAACGGCAACAACTATGAGCAGCAACCACTGTCAAAGTCCTCCTTGGACAAACATGAAACACAATTGCTGCGACAACGAAAAAGAAGAAGATATATCCCCCTGATGATAGTGAATCGTTTTTTCGCAGGCTTTTATATGAATCCCTCAACCATTTCCAGTGAATTTTTACAAAGATCTGCTGAAATATAATTTTAATTAACAAGTTTCCAACACTTTTCAATAATTCTCTATTTACTTCTTGAGTTTAAGGTTTGCGAAATATCTTTAAACGTTTTCTCCTTTTTATCGGTTCTCCGATATTGTCGATGATTTAAGTTGAATAAATATTCGTGCGGACGCACGCACTTAATCAACCGCTCTTCAAAACTCATTTTTTGTTTGTTAACTTTCTCTTATTTTTCCGCGTTTTTCCTGCTTGACCAAGCCACAATCTCAAATGGCCAGTAATCAGTGCGATAAACTTAAAGAGCTACATAAGTAACCAAAGTTCAAGATTATGTAGTTGGCAGCCCTGCAGTTGGCGATGAAATTAGAAATTTTACCAATCGCAGCGATGAGCAAAAATGTAGTCATCGCCGGTAGTCTCAATTGTGTTCGATTGGATAGCAAAGGAAAGGTTTTAATTATTTGACAGTGGTTGTTGCTTGTAGTTGTCGCCTGTCGTCCCAATTGTGTTTAGGCCTTTAGTTTAGAGATTTCGGAAGCAGGATGCTTATCTAGTCTCTATTGTGTTTAGATAGCTTTTACGTTTGACCTGTGTCCTGCCAGCTAGTAACAATTTCTTGTTTAGTAATTTTGTAAAAATGGCCATTGATATAAAGGTAAATTATTTAATTAAAGTAAGAAATAAATGTACAATGTCATACTCCTACAGATAGGCATAATTGGGGGATCTGGTTTGGATGATCCTGATATATTGGAGAAAAGGACAGAAACTTTTGTGAGTACACCTTATGGTGATCCTTCCGATGTAATTATTCAAGGACAAATCAAAGGTATACCATGTGCATTACTGGCGCGCCATGGAAGAGGACATTCGATTATGCCAAGTAATGTTAATTACAGAGCGAATATCTGGGCATTGAAATCACTGGAGTGCACACACGTTATCGTTTCGACAGCTACAGGTAGTTATACAACTTTATATCACTAACCATCCTATTGGAGCAAATGTGAATGTTTTTTCTTAACTATCTACGTCTTCAAGGAGCATAAGTTCATAACTCATACGGCTTGTAGTGTTAGGGCATTTCGGTTTTGTTAATATTATATTGTAGAAATCTGTTATACCATTAGTTAATGATTTTGGTTTTATTTAAAGTAGTTTAGTCAACAGTCGTTCCCCGGAAATAATTCCTTCGAGTTGTAATTCCGGCTAGCAATAGTGTGTAAAGTTCAAAACAAAAGAGTACAGGCAATTCCTATGGAATTCCCTATCAAATTCTTAGCGACTCAAGAGCTTTTATACCAGAAGTAGTGAATCTATTCGATGAACTTTCATTTCAGGTAGTTTCGTTTTATATAAAAGCTTTCGAAAAGTAGATACAATTATTTCGATATTTTCACCATTTTGGTTAAAATTTGCTGTTGGTAGGTACGTGGTTCATCTATTGTTCCTTGCATAGAGGCTTGTGGTGTCTAAAGCCATCAAACTGAAAAATATGAGAGATGACTGTAACCAATTCTTCCCAAGCCAAGTGCTAGGAACTTGTGGGAAAAATCCCATTTTGTGGGAATTTCTGCTCTCTAAATCATCACTGTGGGAAAAAGGGAAAACATTTTTACAGTAGAACAATTTGTGGGAAAATTCTTCACCAAAATTTTCCTAGAAGAGTTTTATACTAAAAGGTCTGATTTGGTCTGTTCGAGTTTTATAAATTCTTGAAGAGTTTTATATGTTTGGTGTGAGATCTTCTGCTTATACATTCATGCACATTTTTACAGTAGTACAATTAAAATGTATAATTTTTTATTTAAATTAACAAGTGTATAGGTATATAGTGGGATTTTTGTGGTAATTTCAGCTTTCGAACTGTGGGAAAAATTTGGGCAATATGTGGGACTTTCGAGATTGAAAAGTTCCCAACACTGTGAGTTGGGAGTCTGTTCTCTAAAATATCCAATATTGATACTTATTAAAAAGTACCAAACATTCATTTTATTTATATATATACAGGGTGTCCCGTAAGTCGACGTCAAGCCGGAATCGGGTGATAGACCAAATCATAACAGTTACCAGACAAATAAAAAAAAATCTAAGTCATGTATTTTTCAATTATAGACATTTCTTTTGTTTTCGAGAAAATGTACACACTGTGATGGTTTTTTAGCTCCTGTTGCTACAAATCTTTACTTTTTTTCAATTTTATTTTTCTTATGTAATTCCGAATAGTGCTTATGTAACCTGTTGCTTCAAATTCTAAGCCAACTGTTCCAGCTTGGAAGAAAATGTCACATTCTGCCGAACCAAGAATAGAAAATTAATATTTAACCCAACTTTAACTGACTGTAATGAAAAAAAATGTACTACGCCAGTTTGGCAAGTAACTTTAAAAGTTGACGCATTTAATAAGGATTTTAAAATGGTATAACACTTGCTACAATATTTCTTAGATTACCATCACAGTGTGTACATTTTCCTGAAAACAAAAGAAATGTCTATAATTTGAAAAATACATGACTTAGAATTTTTTTTATATATTTCTGGTAACTGTAATGATTTGGTCTATCACCCAACTCCGGCTTGACGTCGACTTACGGGACACCCTGTATATAGTCTAAACCAGGGGTGTCCAACCTTTCAGCTTCCCTGGGCCGCATTCGAAGTAGACGAGTTATATTGGGCCACACATAAAATATACGAACCCTAAAGATAGTTAATGAACAAAAACGAGGAATATACATACATACTTAGATAACAATTTTAAGTAATTTAAGCTTCATTAATTCATAAATTCTTTATTATAAAATTTCAATTTCAATTCAATTTCAATTTTATTGTAAATGATTCCATACATTTTGTAAATTATTTGTGTATTTACATATTCTTATTCCATATTTCAGTCTAAAACCCACTCAGACAGCACAGCTGGTATGAGAGTTGGGCGATTTGATATAAATATATTATAGTATAATATGCATTAATTCTAGGTTAATCAGTCCTAATTTCATATTTCATGTTATAGCTAGTAATTTTTTTAATTGCACTTATAGATTTACAGATTGATTAAGAAAATAAAAAACCATATAAAAAAACCAAGAATATTTCTTGCTTTAGACTTATTATTTTTTCTTTTTTTTTTTTTTTTTTTTTTTTTTAACAGTTCCTGACAATTATAGCTAGTACTATTTTCTATTTTAGGCGTATTATTACAGTTCGGCTTATATTGAAGTAATATTTATTTGCATAGCTGACTATATTTTACTATCAGGACAGTAAAGATAATTTGATGTTAGTTTAGTTGTCCTTACAAGGCAATTTTAATGGTCCCTATTTTGACTTATTATTTACGGTTGATTTATACTATTTTCTATTTTACATTTCAGTTTTTTGTAAGAACAGTGATTATTTTTACATTATACATTTAAGAGAGAATTTATGATAGGTGATTTTTCATCATCTTTACAAACATTGATTTTGTTGGTGCTGATTTAATATTTTCCGGCAGCGCGTTGTATATTTGACCAGCAGTGTTTAGGAGGCATTGTCGCCGCCTTTCAGTCCTTGACTGGACCTGCACAATGTTGTTCCTATTTCTTGTCCGGTGATTATGTATGTTAGCGTGTCGCTCTACTACTAAGTTTGTCCTTATGTTTTTCCTTAATGTGTTGTATATAAATTTGGCCTTTTCAATTTGTATTATTTTTTTTAGAGTAAGCTGCCGTGTGTATTGATGAACCAGATTTGTGGCGGTATCCCACGGGAGTCCATATAGAGCTTTTTGAGCCCTATTTATTAGTATTTTGATATCTGCTTTCAGCCTTTGAGAACATTGTGACCAGTTTATTGCATTATAACGTATATGGGATAGGACATGTGCATTGTAGATTAAATCCGCTACAGGTCTGTGCAGTTTAATATTTCTTTTTATTACCCCGATTAGGGGAGTAAGTTTTTTTCCTAGTTTCGCAATGTGTTGCTTCCAATTTAGGTTTTCGTCGATTAGTAGACCTAAGTAATTGATTTCACGAGTTCTTTGTATTCTTTCAGTACCTATTTTTATGTTGATGGCCCTGTCTGTTTTATTTTTTTGTTTGAAAATCATATACTTGGTTTTTCCTTCGTTCGTTTTTAGTTTATTGCCATCTGACCATTTCTTGTATAGCTTCAAGTCTTCGTTCATCATGCGTTCCAGGGCTTCCATACTTCTGGCATTGTATATAATATTGGTGTCATCTGCAAAGATGTGATATTTTCCACTTAGTTTGGCATACTGCATATTGTTTATGTATAGGAGGTATAGTAGAGGTGCCAGTATTGATCCCTGTGGTACCCCACAGGTTGAGGTTGTAGGGCTGCTTAAGTTTTCCTCTATTTTAGTTTGAACTTCTCGTCCGATTAGGTAGCTTCTTATTAGGTTGTTTGCTATACCTCGTATTCCCAGCGTGGTTAGGAATTCCAACATTAGACCATGATGGACAGTATCAAACGCCTTAGTTAAGTCGATAAAAACTGCACCTACATAGTATCCCTCATCTAGGTAGTTGTTTATCTTGCTTAGTGTTTCCGCTGTAGCCAACTCTGTGTTACTTTTAGGTTGAAAACCAAATTGATTTATGTCTATGCCTCCATTTTCTGAGATAAATTTCCTTAGCCTGATTTCTATGACTTTTTCGTATATTTTACTTATGTTGCTTATTAGGGCTATGGGTCTGTAATTGTTTAGCTCTGTGGTGTCCCCTCCTTTGGAAACAGGTATAATCACCGTTCTTTTTAGGCAGTTTGGGAATATCCCACTGCTGATAGTTTCATTTATGTGTTGTGTGAGCGGTTGCACAATGATATCTATAACATCTGTTATGTCCTCAACCGTAATACCATCCTTTCCTGGGGCTGCTTTCTTTTTGAGATTATTCACTATATTCCTAACTTCATCAGTAGTTGTAGGCATTAGAAATATTGATCTTACCGTCGATTTGTTTGTTGTTGGACTTACTGTTGGAATGGTTTTCTGTACATTGGCACCAATATTGTTGAAATATGTATTGAATGTGTTAGCTATTTCCTCATGGTTTGTTAGAATCGAGCCGTTTAGTTTGATTTCACTTATATGTCCAGGCATATTGGGTTTCCTCTTATTTAGTACATCCATGTTGATGGTACGCCATAGTTTCCTAGAGTCCTTTCCTGCCAAAATTATTTTTCCGTTTATATATGTTTCCTTTGCTTTTCGTATAGAGGTAGTTACTTTATTTTTTATCCGCTGATACTCGCTTCGCAGAGATTGGTTACTTGGTTGCGATTTCATTTGCGTGTAAGCTGCATCTCTTTCTTTCATCCCTATAATTATTTCGTCTGTTAACCATGTATTTGATCTGTTTCTGAATTTCTTATATGTAGTGCTAGCTTCTTTTGCTTCTTTGATAATATCTATTATGTTCTCGATGGAAATATGTTGTTGGTTATTGAGTTTATTTTTTATATATTTTCTGTATTTTTCTTTATTTTTTATAGGGACCCGGGTTACCTTCATAGGCTTCTTCATATTGCATTTGATCAATATATGAGCCATTATAGCGCGGTGATCGGAAATTGCAGTGTTGTGCAGGGTAATTTGGACTTGGTTCAATCGTGTCATATCAGTGATGCAGTGGTCAATTATTGAGCGTGAGTTTTCGTCTTTTCTTGTGTAGTGTTCTGCTTCAATCTTATTTACTATTTTGAAGTTGATCATTTTGGTCATATTTGTTAACGTGTTTGACGGTCTATTTGCTTTGAGTAGGTTAATATTCGTATCCCCCATAAAAATTATATTTTTGTGAGCCGCTAAAATACTTTCTAAGTACTGAATAAATTCCAGAAGATGATCACTTGGTGACCTATACATGGTCATAATTTTTAGGTTTTTTTTGTCATGAGTTTTTATCTCTATGATAGTTGTGTTGTATCTATTTTCTTTAAGAATGACTCGATAATTTAGCTGTTTATTTATAAAAATCACTGTACCACCACCCCTTTTGTCATCTCTACAGTTAAATTCACCAAAATAACCATGCATTTGGTAATATTGAACTTCATTTGAGTATATCCACGTCTCGTTTAGTATTATTATTTCAGTTGGCTGGTGTTTTATTGAGAGTGCCTGAATTTCGTGTACCTTGTTTCGCAGACTTCTAACGTTAAGATGTAGTATTTTTATTCCATTGTTTGCTTGGTACATTTTGTATAATATATTACGTTATAGTTTGGTACTGTCCGCAGTAAGTTCCTTTTCCCTAACATATTTGTTGTAGCTGTTTTCTTACTTTGGTTTTGTTCATTGATTTTGAGTGTTATAGTCCTTACTAGTATAGGTACGTATGGGTGGATGTATCTGGGTATAGTTTTTGGAATTGTCCCTATTTTCTTTTGTGACTTTTTCCTTCGGTCATTTTTGTTTATATTGCATTCTCTAGATATGACATGATGTATTGTACTTTTAGTTTTATGTGTAACCGAAGTGATAAGCACTCTTTTTAGATACTTTTTATATTTCGTTAGTATATTTAAGTTAGAATATATACGATAATTTTGCTTCATTTTGTGTTGAATTTCATTTAAATATGTTTTGTAATTTATAGTTTTATAATTTATAATTTTATAATTCATTTGTTTTTTGGTAAGATTAATTTTTATAATATATTTAGTTACCTTTTTGTATTTTATTCCGGTGGAGTGCGAAACTAGTTTCTTTATAGTAATTTCTTTCATGTTGTCTCTGATTTTCCTCTTCTTTTCTCCTTTATATGTTTTCTACGTTATAATTTATGTTTCTCCTAGCTGTCTGTATTGCTCTTTGATATTCTGGGCATTCGTTGCTGTCCACTCGGTGGTTCTTGTTGTTGATTGTTGTTTTTGTGCTCCTTTGGCAGTTAATGCATAGTAATGTGTCTGAAGTACATTTCAAAGTATTATGTTCACCTGCGCATTTACCACACGCTGTTTTGTTTGGACAATGCTCTGTTTTATGGTTATATCCACTACAATTATAGCACCTTCTGATGCCAAAATCCTCTCTAACGAAGTGAGAGTTCCACTCAATATTTATATACTGATCTACCAATTTTTTGTAACTGATACCGCTGACTTCCATATATATTGTCCATTTCCCATTTCTATTGTTTTTTCTACTATAGACCACCTTGATTTTATCTTCATCTGTGATGCAGTGATTGAGTTGTTTGAGTTCCGTCAAAAATTCTTCTGAGGTATAGTTTTTTTCAAGATTTGTGACAAATAGTCTTGGGTTCCTCTCTTTGGTAATATATATATCGTATTCATTATCTAATTTGCTTTTTATAGCTTCAACTATTTTTGTATTGTTCATTTTATTATCTGATTTAATGATAATCCCTCCATTTTTTATGCTTTTCATTTGTATGATAGGGGCGCCTACTTTACTGGGCTGCATATTTAATTTGACAGCCTTTCTAGTGGCATCGCTAGTTTGCGTTTTTTTTGGTTTGATTATAACTCCCTGTGCTGCAGGCTCGTTTACCTGCTGATTTTGTGTGGGATAATTTGAGTTTTTTCTCACTACAGCTGCATATGAAGCTGTAACTGTACCTGTGTGGTTTTCTATACTAGCGTGAAGTTTTTCTATTTCGGTTTTAATTTTTTCCATTTGTTTTCCATGTTGATCCATTTTTGCTTTTGTTTCCTTTTGTAGGCTAATAATTTCTGGTATTTTGCTTTGAGACAGCCACCTGATTATTTCTTTGCATTCTCTGCAAGCCCACATTGCAATTTTGAAATCTTTTATCTTAGAGTAGTCTTTAGTACTTACACTGCAACATCTAATATGGAACCATCTCTCACAAAAACCTTCACACAGGAGTGCTTTATCTTCATCATTTACCGTGTCTTCACATATTTTGCATATGCAGTCCACGCTATCATTTGTGACATCCACGACATCCATCATATTTGAGGTTATAAATTTTTTAATTTTTTCAATTCAATTCAATTCAATTTTATTGTAAATGATTCCATACATTTTGTAAATTATTTGTGTATTTACATATTCTTATTCCATATTTCAGTCTAAAACCCACTCAGACAGCACAGCTGGTATGAGAGTTGGGCGATTTGATATAAATATATTATAGTATAATATGCATTAATTCTAGGTTAATCAGTCCTAATTTCATATTTCATGTTATAGCTAGTAATTTTTTTAATTGCACTTATAGATTTACAGATTGATTAAGAAAATAAAAAACCATATAAAAAAAACCAAGAATATTTCTTGCTTTAGACTTATTATTTTTTCTTTTTTTTTTTTTTTTTTTTTTTTTTTAACAGTTCCTGACAATTATAGCTAGTACTATTTTCTATTTTAGGCGTATTATTACAGTTCGGCTTATATTGAAGTAATATTTATTTGCATAGCTGACTATATTTTACTATCAGGACAGTAAAGATAATTTGATGTTAGTTTAGTTGTCCTTACAAGGCAATTTTAATGGTCCCTATTTTGACTTATTATTTACGGTTGATTTATACTATTTCCTATTTTACATTTCAGTTTTTTGTAAGAACAGTGATTATTTTTACATTATTCATTTAAGAGAGAATTTATGATAGGTGATTTTTCATCATCTTTACAAACATTGATTTTGTTGGTGCTGATTTAATTTCCTCATCACACTTTTATATATTCACTGCGGATATTTCACAAGTTTATAGCAACCTTTTGGTTAGTTAGCCTTGTTATCCGTAAAATATTAATTTTTGATTTTAGTCGATGCAATTTATTAAAAAACTCGGAGAGAAACTAATATTGGACTCAGCTTTCAAATCTTCTTCTTCTTTCACAATTCAATCCAGACAATCAACAGTTCAATATCACTCTAGTCATAAAACTTATAAAACCTTGTTCTTATTTTGTGCTCCTATTTTCAAATTTTAATCAAAACTAAATTCGGTAATCCAGCCATACTAGCTAAGGAAGGCATTAAAATAATTAAAAAATTTAAGAAATAGCAACATGAAATTGATGTCATATTTGACATTGTTTTTGAGACAATAATGCTTCGATATTTTGCGATCGAAGTTGATGCAACTCTCAGTGAGTTCTCAAGGTGCTCATAAGTTATTTTTGTGCTATTTGTATTCTTTGTGTGCTTCATCTTAGAAAATAGCTGCTCACAAATGTAGGTGCTTCCATAGCTTCAGTTTCATTTCGAAAGCCGCTATAGTTTGAAACATAGTTGTATTTCACTTTGAAGACGCAAATTTAGCTCATTTAAATGAGTTGTCAAGTCTACTAAAAAAGCAAAATCTGTGAGCCTGTTTTCATAAGTTCTGGCGCAGGTTTTATTCTTGATTCAATAAATGACTTGATTTCATTTCGTAAAACATAAAATCTTTTCAACATTTTACCCCGACTTAACCATCTTACTTCCGAAAAATAAATAATGTCCCCAATGTCTTCAGTGTCAATTTGACTAAGCACAATTGCACATTGAAAACTTTCTTTGTCCACATTGCGCAATTGTACATTTATTATGTCGAGAAGTAACTACTCGCATGGAAATGTTATATAGATAAAGAAAATGTTTTATAAAATTAATTGAGAAAGTATTTAAGTATATGAGTTTTGTTGGGCCGCATTCAAAACCGTCCTGGGCCACATGCGGCCCGCGGGCCGCGGGTTGGACACGCCTGGTCTAAACTCTTTCCATACAGGAAAATAGTCTTCTAGTAATTTACAGCTTGGTTCCTTATCTTCCCAAAGGCTACACTTACTTAACAAAGTAATAAAATAGTTTGATTACAAAGTAACCTTACCATTTTATGCTCACTAACTTTCAGCATGAGTAATAATTGCATGTGTGTATGTGCAGCCGGAGTCCGAAATCTGTAGGCCAGCTACATTCGATTTCATAAACAACGACATGCCACGACCGCAGAGCATCATATACAATGATTACTCGGCTGATAGGTTTTGTTTGAGGAATCGTAGTTATTTGATCCAGATAAATTTTTTTAAATAATTTTGTTAGCAAAGCTATACAATTTTTATTTCGATTCGGAAGATAAGAAAGCAAGCAAGGATTATCAGAACATCATTTTTCTGTATGAATAGTAGTTTAGGGCGGAGATGCAATTTAAATCAAACTTTTGCAGTTTTACATAAGAACGCAAATATTTTAGAATGTCGGAACTCCGTTGGGGCTCTCATGTAGTAATGCGGGAATGTCCTTCATGGCTTGTGAAGTAATCTCGAGGGTTTTGGTGTAACGCAAATTGATCAAAGTAAACTATTACTACTAATAGAGATGCCTATAGGGGTCTATTTCTTGATAAATCGATGCACTTGAATCGCATTATACAGTGCCATGGGGCGATCAGAAAAATGCCTGACACAATAAGAAGTCTTGAGCTCTAGTAAGAAATTGCATAATTTACAGCTTTTAGTGGTCACAGGTTTGAATAGATATCTACATATCAACTAATATGTCACAACATAACTGCGATTATGTAGTTGTTTACGACAGACCCGCTGAAAAGTGCAATGTTCAGCATCCTGGATGTGCGATACATCAAGCAAAGGGGAGACTGTACAAGAACTTTTTTGTGTTAGGATACAAAGTCCACCCTTAGTCTCTAAGCGTTCAGAACGGGTAATAAGGTAAAAACTGAAAAAGACAGCTGATGTAGTGTGGAAGTCATTGCCCTCGTATCTGGTTACGACAAAGCCAAACTCGGAAATCTTATGCTTGATGCAGCGTTCAAGCTTCAATAAAAAACTTCGCGCATGGCTTATAAGAAAGCCCAACCAAAGACGAACAACGAAAATGAGTCGGCATCGTACAATTGCGCATATAGGTACATATATGTACATCTGCCACAAGGAGAAATTGCTGAGCCTAGTGCAGGACTTTGCTTCATACTAATGTTGAATAAAAAAAATTAGGACATTTAAATCTAACCTTTCCTCTTTACGCTGCCTCCAGCATCCATCTTATGGAATCCATGATAATGTTGTCTTTCAATCGAAAGAAAAACATCCAGATGGATACGAAGATACCGAAACGATTAGATTTTTTTTTATGCCCTAGATGATGAAATCATAAATTTGTCAATCCGTTTGTAACGCATAGAAATAATGATGGTAGAGCAAAATGGATTGGACACCCACCCATAATATTAAAAGTTATTTTGATTTTTGCATGTCCATCTGTCCTCATGATAACTCGAGAACGCGTGTACTTAGGAAGCTGAAATTTTGCGCGGGGTATTTAAAAAAAAATGCATACATAGTAAATATAATTTCGAAAATGGACTCAATCGGGCAACCACTTATGTTGCCATATACAAACTTGGGTTTTTTACGTATATTGCGAAAACGATCAGCCCTAGACGTTTTTTATAGTGAAAAGTTATTCAGAATATGAAATCCTACGAAGTGGTTATACTGGTTTTTTCTGCCCACTTCAAAAAACAAAATTTGCACATTTTATTTTAATTAAGAGAGCTGTATAAAATTTTTTTCTGAAATGTAGTTATCTAGTATTTTTAATAAGTTGGAATATTTTATATGAAGAATTATCAATACGCTGAATTTAACGTAATCGAACATTACTGGAAAACGAGTTGAAAATACTTCAGATAAGGGCAGAATACATCCTAGTAAGCAACCTTTTACTGACTACAATGTCAAAAAGCATAATCTCTTTCGTTTTCTTTGCCAGTATGCAATGCAGTATTAAGCTACCTCTTTCACTTGTCAGCATGTCTGTACGAGTAATGTAAATTCAGGAAGTCATAACAGCAATTTTAAATAATTATTGTGAAATTTGTATGATTGTGTAAATAGCATTGTTTTAATGTTTTCTAGGTTCACTGAGGGAGGATATGAAACCGGGTGATTTAATTGTCCCGCATGACTTCATAGATAGAACAACAAAACGTGCTCAAACATTTTATGATGGAAAAGAAGACTCTCCGAAGGGAGTGTGCCATTTGCCAATGTCTCCTTCGTTCTGTCCGAAAACGAGAGAAATATTAATAAAGACCGCAAAGGAATTAGGTTTAAATGTACATACAAAGGCCACCATAATTTCAATAGAAGGACCAAGATTTTCTAGCCGAGCTGAAAGTAATATGTTTCGCAGCTGGGGTGCAGATCTTATCAATATGACAACATGTCCAGAAGTCGTACTAGCTAAAGAAGCAGGTCTTCATTATGGTGCTGTTGCAATTGCTACTGATTATGACTGTTGGAAGGAAAGAGAAGGTGTCTGTGTCGCGGATGTTTTGAAAGTTTTTGGACAAAATGTATCAAAAGTTAAGAAGATTTTGGTCACAGCAGTTGAAAATATTGCTAAACAAGATTGGACTGAAGATATTTTGCAAATGAAGGTAAAGAACAATATCGCGAAAAGAGTCAGTTTACAATTTAACTGTTTTTTTTTTTTACTTTTATTTTCAGAAACACGTAACAGACAATGTTATGCTACCGCATGAGAAATAAAATTTCATTCCATTTTTTTTTTACATAATCGTTGTGTAATGTATTCCTTCAAAGTCCAAAATCCAAAGTCAATTAAATAAAATTGTTTCTTAATAATTACAAAACTTTATCGAACCCCCTTGTTTCTACGGGCATTTCCTTTCCACTTGTCCTTTACCCGATTCTTCATATTCTTGAGAAGATATCCACATTTGCTGGAATGTTCCAATACTTGCCAAAATAGATCCCCCTATCCAGGCGCCAAATCGTCTTTCCACACTGCCATTCGCTGAAATCATCTTAAGTCTGGTATTGGATGGTGCACGATGCTGAAGATCTCTGTTCAATCTTTCAGGGAATCCTTGTAAAAGAGTATTTCCACCTGAAAATATAGACTACTATTAGTAAAGCCTAAAATCAACTTACCCAAGATTTTGTGAATTAAAACGAAAGTCCTGTCAATTTTTATATGTAATTGACAGAACATTTTTAATAATTAAAATTAAAATTCAAAGGTAAAGCGTTTTTTGAAAAATTCAATTACGAACGAATGATCATTGATTTCGCCGGTCTGCCTAGGGTATAACAGTACAATTGGCGTAAAGCTGCTGGAGACACAATTTTATTGGCAAATCTCCCAATCAATTCGCCAAAACTTCCTTTTAAGCGCTGGATTTAAGTTGTTAACTAGACAAGAGTTTGTAGGTATTGCGCATCAGGTGGTGCAATATTAACCTTATTACCGCCCACACCTACAGAAGATAACTGTTCACCCAGATTCGGCGGTCTTTGATGACTAATTCCAAAGCGCCTCTTGAGAGCTAAAAGGTAAGACAGTTAAGGGAGTCGCGGGGTTGGACAGCCAATACAATTCTCATTCCCGTTCTTCTGGCGGCGAAACGGAATTTGTTTTTGTTAAACTTGACAATAATGTGTATGGATATGTATGTGGATAGCACACCCCCTTCAAAAACACGATTTAGAGGTATTTTTGTATAGAAGGGCATACAAGATTTTGCCCCTCAGCTGCTTAAAGGTAATTAGGAATTTTCTACCTCTATTACCCCGCTCATATTCTGGGAAATCCCAATTACCTGAAAATAGAGTGCGACAAATGGATAGCACAGAGGAAAGGATTTTAAAAGTAAACACAAATCATTTACGGAACATATTATTTTATTTTTGAGCTGCTCAACATTGGCATATTGGCGCCCTTCTTGGTACACTATCCGTGAAATTTGCCCCCACGCGTTCTCAATTATGTTTAGGTCGGGGGAAACCGCTGGCCAGTCAAGGGTCTGGACTCCGTTGCGCTCAAAATTTTTTATTTTTTGAGCCGTGTGAATTGCAGCGTTGTCCTGTTGAAAAATGTAGTCGTTTCCAAACCGGCCGTTTGTGGAATGGACGATCTCTTTGTCTACGAGCTGGATGTAATCGCTGTTCATAAGGCCACTCACGAAACGAATATTTGTCCTTTGACGATAACCAATGCCTCCCCAGACCATAATGCCACCCCCACCTTGCTGTCGTCATGTTGAAAATAATTCGTATTTTCTCAGGTCATGAAAATAATGTTCGAAACCATCAAAGCAGAACCTTTTTTCATAAAAAAATATGAACTTTCTCCAGCGTTTCTTCCAACCGATATGCCTCTTTGCGAGGGCCAGTCGAGCTTCACGATGACGTTGTTGAAGACGAGGTTTTCCCTTCAGCCTTTTCCTCTGATGATGTTCTGTTTCTGTTAAACGGCATTGGCAAGTCCTTTGCTTCTTTTGCACGTCCGTAATGCCAGCTGGCGTCGCCATTTCCCTTGTTGATGTTGAATTCAACGCTTCTCGAACACAGCCCTCTCATCTCTAACAGAAAGGATATATTTTTTGCAGGGTTTGTACCTCCGGCTGTAGTTTTCGGGGTCAGCCAAATAATTGTGAACAACTTTACGGCTCCGGCCTAAGTGTTTCGCTATTTGGTTTATGGAACACCCCTCACCGCGCATTCGTCTAATGCACTGAATTTCGGTAATGTTTAAACGTTTTCCGCATCCCAATTTCGAAAATTTACCTTTTGTGTTTTAATAAACTGTCTCTTAATGCACTCTGATTTAAATACAAACTGCAACTTAGGATTATGCCACATCGAAGAAAACTGTGGGTTTTTATAGTTTGTGCTATCCACTTGTCGCAATCTAATTTCAGGTAATTGGGATTTTCCAGAATGTGAGCGAGGTAGGAGAGGTAGAAAACTACTACCTTTAAGCAATGGAGGGAATGCCTACCTGCAAAAACTTGTATGCCCTTCTATACAAAAATACCTATAAATCGTTTTTGAAGGGGTGTGCTATCCAGTTGTCGCGGAGTGTAAGCATATTATATACCAAGCTGATAGCAGTTATTAGACAAGCATAGAAGCAAAAAAAAAAAAATCAAAAATGTTAAATGGTTTAGCAATAATGGAGAGGTTAATATCGAAGAGATAATTTATGTATCAGTCTGCCTGGAATCCGTGGGACGACAGCTTTATTATATTTTTGTCACTCAGTTATTACTAGTAAATAATGTATTATTTTTTCCGAACTTTCCCAAGCATTCTAAAGTTGCCTTAGTTGGCGATTTCTGGTCAGGGTGTCTCAGAACGATCCAACTATTTCAAACGATTATAAAAAAAGGAACTTATTTGAAATGTATATTTATAGATAGCAAAATGTACACAGTGAATTAAATTTTACTTTTTAAATATTACATTGGTTAAATGACGGTCCAATTGCAATTCTCGCTTCCTAATGCTAACACGGGGCTGTCGACTTACAGAATTCGCAATCACCTCGGTGTTTCCAGGGGTTCTGGCTATTCTTCGACGACCATGATGAATCTGCGCAATCCATATTGTAGTCGACATAGCCGCCGAACGCGAATGAGCGACCGATCGTTCTCGAAATACGTGCGCACGCAAAACGAGCGTTGCTCTACCGTGTAAGGCATGTGGCAACTAAAAATGTAAAGGCAGATCTTGTAAGAGACGCCACTCTCACTTGAATTTACATAACTTTCAATTCTTGTTTATTTACGTTATATATTGGGCTAACGACGTTTGAATCACGTTTCTCAGAACTATTATTATTAAATACATACTAAATATGCACTTAACATACATAATCTATTTATTTAATATTAATTTATTGATTGAGCATACACCTTATTATTTGTATGAACGTCTGGAAGGTCCTGTCCGCTTGTACTAAAGATTGAACTCATTAGCGGTAAGTAAATCGTCTTTAGACCCTAGATATGAAATCATAGGGAATCCAAAGTTTGTCATTCCGTTTGTAACGCATAGAAACAATAATTGTAGAAAAAAATGGATTGGACACCACGACTACTCGTCCTCACGATAATTGGGGAGCGCGTATACTTAGAGAGCTGAAATCTTGCACAAGACTTTTTAAATTAAAAAGTAAATTCTAGTTTGAAAATGGGACAAATCGGGTAGATGCTTCGTGTGGATCCCATACGTAAATTTCGTTTTTCACTGTGTATTTGGCCACCGCCTAGTAACACGTCAACGTAGAAAGTTAAAATTTTGTATACGCGCCGATAGAACACTTCCCTGCATACAACACTCGAAGTAAGCCTAATCTCAGAACGGATGAAGCAAAGCTTTGATGAGATCAGTTCCAAAACATTTGTTCGCATGCTCAATTATTGAATAACTTCTTATTAGATTTTGTCTGGCTCCATCCCGCCTAGTTTAAGTTGTTATGTTTTGAATTTTTTTTGTCCACGTGACTTGAAGCCACCATAGTACGGTCGACAAACATAACTTTATTACCGTCTAGGCTTTGCATAGATCCTAATCTATACTGTTACACGTTAAAGGTGTCATATTTACAATGTCTTACTATAATATTACACAGATTACATATGTATATGATGACTGACATATATAGTATAGTCAGTCATTCCTAAAGTGATATACCTTTCGCTTGATACTTCGTAATATGGTATGGAAATGTATTAATTTCCCAAAAGGAAAGGAAAAACAATAAAATACCTTATCATAGGTATAAGCTGCATGAAACACTAAATCAATATATGTATATTCTTTCGCAGTCCCGAAATATTAAAGCATAAATTCTTTAAATTGTCTGTAGTTATGACGAATTTGAGAATAATAGAACTACATATTTAATTCGAGCCCATTATTGACTTTACAGAAAATATTCACATTATTGTAAGATATTTGTCCTAATACTTGCAATGTTAAGCTGCTTCGTAAAATAAGCCGAAATTCGTCTATACGAGTTGACCTCTTCTTAAAATTTATCTGACTTCCTGAGAAAAAGGACAAATCGGTGAATAATTTTATTTTTTGCTCATTACTCGCCAATTTTTTATTCACAGCTGATCTTGATCAGGACTCCACCATATGGTCCCTTATCGTATTTACTGCATATAGAATGGAAAAAACAGAATGAAACATCGTTTCGGTATGGAAATATTTAAGCCATTAATCGAAAAATAACTATTTTTACAATCTCAAGGCATGCAATAATAACCAATTTCACGGTAATAATAAAAAAAAAAAAAAAAAAATCTTCCAGTTTTCAAGCCTTTACAGACCTGCCATTAACTTTTGTTACAAACAAGTGCTAGCGGTATACCTAATGCATTGAAGTTCTATACTGAATTTTATACTAGAGCGTCCGCATTTACGTCATATATCACTCGCAATAAATGGAACGTTTTTATACTATAAGAAAACCCATACAATTCGTAAACTTACCTGTAATAACAACTGACCCAAATAAGGACATTCTAACATCAGCATCACACATTCCAACACTTGTCGATGCCAACTGACCAGCTCCAAGCATTGTATGATCGAATAGGCTTTCAGCTAATTTAAAACGTTCTGACCCAAATTCTTGGTGATAACCATTAGGAAATTCATAGTGTACGGAAGGAATTTGAGCGGCACTTCTCTCATCATACGGAGACTCCAAGACTTGCAGAATAGACATTTGAAAATCTTGTAAAAGTCCCTTAAGCATGAAGTTCTGCCAAGATTGTGATAAACTCTCCGGAAGTTTTCTTTGAGTATATCTTGGATTATCTCGGTCTTTAACAACATCTTTTGATGCGATTTTATAAGCTGGTGTCAAATCTATTCCTTGCGATTCTAAATACTGCCGGCACTGTAATGATAAATAGTCGCCACCAAGAGGCGACTTAACAACAGCCTGTTGCAAAACATATCCTTCATGAACAGGAACTGCAGACGTGTGTGTTGCTCCGCTGTCGACCACCAAAGCAGTAGCTCTGCCGCTAGCAAATGCTGCTAGCACCGCATTTTTTACTAGGAAAAATGCTGGAACATTGTATTTTTCGAACATCAACTCGGTTAATTTTTCTCTATTGTTGCGTACGTTCCATGATGCCTCCGAGAATAAAACTGGGTGATACTCAGACTCCGACTGAATAACTTTAGCATAAATGTAATCAAGGGCTTTCTCAAACAAATCCCAGTTATCGATCATTCCGTCTTTCATATATGTTTGGATTTCCATATTTGTCCTAGGAACGTTAACGTATGTTGTGTCGACATAGTACTTTCGACCAGATGCTATAAGAGAAAATTTTGTATTCAGACATCTTCAAATCACGAATAGCAATTATTTTACCTTGTGTAATGTTACTATCTGTTTTTGTCTCCAGATCCGTAGTCTCTGGTTCTTCAGGTCCTACGCCAACCACTGCAGGAATTTCAGCTTTAGGAGTATCCTCTTGAGCGTAGCCAACTCGGATAGAATGATGGCCGGGATCGAAAACTAACGCACCTATTTCATCTCCACCGTACAACATCCCGCCAG